>CANTUV010000072.1:10000000-11200000 GCA_947685225.1 Garcia nutans
TTAGTTTCCATTATGTGGTTCACAAGGATACTATTTGAGAAATAACTTACCATCCCTTCCAATATTACCAAGTCTGCATCACTTGATATATAAGATAGCTCTTGAGATACTCTTGTAAGATCAATAACCTGCAATTGATGGAAATCCCAAAGAGGCTTATTATTGTACAGCTAATCATTCATTAAAATGAAAGATATTCATTCAAACAGTAAATTAAGTGAAAAATATAACATTTCCATTCCTTACCGGTAAATCATTTCCAGAATTGGCAATCAAAAGATTTGAGGCATCAACACCCTTGAGCTGTCCACTTCCATCTTTCAACTGGAAAATGAGCACTTAAGTCAGAAAACAAAAATTCAACATTTAATAATTTTCTTCCTATCACCTTTGATATAATCTCAATCAGTTCTGGATAAGTGACGTCATTGATAGAAGGCAAGTCATTAGCAGCCAATACAACCTGCAAAGAGAAACAAAGAGAAATATGGAGTGGAATAAACATAGATGGTAACCGGTTAAAGCAATTAGGGCCAACATTTGCTTGAAATGGCCAAACTACACAACTTGCACCAAATTCATGGTTTAGGCTTATTCGGTTTAACCTTCAAAAACAAACTCCTCAATTTGGAGAAATAGAAAAGCACAGCTAACAGTTTCTATTTTGTTTCCTACCTTAGACAATGAAAAATAAAATAAGCAGTCTCATAAAATACACCAAACCATTAGAAAATGAAGTCTATGTTCAGAATATCATAACATAAAAAATTTAAATGAAAATGGATTTTCTCATGCCCATCAGACTTAGAGTGCAATTAGATTCCAATAAATTAGGACTAGAACATGATTGAGACTCTAGTGTTGTTACATATAGAAGGAGGAAAGGGAAGAATAGAGAATGATGAGCTGTAGAAAACGGTAAGAGGGAGAGTAACCAATTCAATAGGAGGCAGAAAGAGAGGAGATGGGAATAATTTGTTGCTCTATTTTGTACTGTAGCTCAGATTACAACTGGGTTTTAAATTGCGGAATCAATTGCAAAATTGAAAACAGTCGCAGTGAAAAAGAAATGTATTGAATCATCATGTAACAGCCTTAATCGGCTACAGCTATCGTAAATACATTTTAAATTGCAGAATCGAATAAATCGAGTAACGAAATCGGAGAAAATGAATAAATTAAGAGATATTTAATTTTCGCAATATAAATTTTAAATTTATTCAATAATAATTTTAAAACTTTAACGCAATCATTATATTATATTTTAATAAATTTAAAACATCTTATGCATGGTACCCATTAAATAGTTTCTATTTTCCTTTTATGTGACCGGAAGATGCTATATAAATTGAAAGAAAAATTATACCGCACTGTAATACTACCTACTATGATGTATGATAGCAAGTGTTAAGTATTGAAAAGACAATACATTAATAAGATGCATGTTGTTAAAAAGAAAAGGCTTAATACATCCATTGCCCCCCTAAACTTGACAGCTTTGGTCGTTTTACCCCATTTACTATTCGATTAACCACTTTGCTCCTCCAACTTTTATTTTTTGTAACTATCTCACCCTGAGCTGCTGATATAGCAGAATAAGTACATTGCACATTCTTATAGCGCGTGACTACAAAAAAATTGTTGATATGAATTATAGAATTATAATAATACCCTTCGTATCTAGAATTTCACAAGTTAGAACGATTTAAAAAAAAATTTCCCTTTTCTCTCCTCTGTTTTTTTCCTTTCTTAATTTGCAAAAACAAATGCTCAGTTTGCTTGAAACCATTGAAATTTCAAGAATCAATTGAAAACTTCCAAAGAAATTAAAAAAAAAAAAACCTTTTAAATGAACCAAACCATCAAACCTCATTTTTTAATTTTGTGTGGATGAACAAAACCATCAAAACAACTATCAATGAACAAGAGTTCTTTTCTTCTCAAGTCCAACCCAGTTCATAAACAAGCTTCTGTACTCATACACAATGGAAAACCAATTGCATAATCAACTGTCATTCTTGAATACCTTGATGAAGCTTGGTAAAATAATCCTCTCCTGTCCAATGACTCTTATAACAGAGCACAACCATGGCTCACTTTCGGGCTAAATTCATCGATGCAAAGGTAAATCAATCACTTATTTGCTTTCTTTTTTGCCCCCATTAATTAATTTTTTATGAACTGATAGCACTAATTTAAGAAATGTGCTCTTTGCAATTTTAAAATCAAGAGAGTCAAGTCAGAAAATAAAAAAAAATTCACACAGGACTTTCATCGAACATATAAAAAGCAAAAGAAAATGGCCAAAAAACTGAAAATTCTCTGGGTTTTATTAATTTACAAACATATTGGTATTCTGTAAATGCTTTTACATATTGGTATTGAAAGCTTAAAAAAAACTACAAAGAAATTACAGCAGCAACAGAAAGAAGAATAAGAAGAAGAAGAATAAAATGAACCTTTCGCTTATGAGCAGCAAAGAAATCGAATTTGAAACTGGAGAAAAAAGAACTCGATCAGCTGATGGGTTTGAGTTCTCTTCTACGCGATAGAGGTAAAGAAGAAGAAGATGAAGATACTAAATTTCTCACTTCTTTGATTTTTAGCAAAGAAACATCCATTATTTTTATTTTTATATATTTTATTCTTTTTTTTTGAGAAAAAATTGTTTTTTTATGATGTGGAAAGCTTTTTTATACGTGGCATCTGACATACATGTTTTGATGAATATTTGAACCTCGCACGCCAGCATTTGTCTTGTATTATGAAATTAAGGGTTAAGAGACTATGAAAATGTCAAGTTGAGGTGTTAAAATGGTTGATCGAATCGTAGAGGGGGCAAAATGACCAAAGCTGCCAAGTTCAGGGGACAATAGATGTATTAAGCCAAAAGAAAATGCTAAGATAGATATATGGACATACAAGGATAAATAGAATTCGCAATGCATTAGAGAAAATGTAAGGTTAGCTCTTATTAAGAATAAGACGAGAATATATATTGAGATGGTTTAATCATAGAAACGAAGACCTAGTGATACGCCTGTCAGAAAGGCTGAACAAATTAAAGTAGATAAAACTAAGATAAACAAGAGAAGGACTAAACTAACTTGGATAAAAGTGGTTCACAATGATCTTACAGCTTTACATCTCTCCAAAGATGTAGTCCTAAATCGTGCCAAATAAAAAAAAAGAATTCATATAGCTGACCCAATGAATTTGGGATAAAACTTTATTAAGTTGAATAGAGCTTTAAGATTATCAATGTATAAGAATAGTGTACTGGCCAAGGTAGCATTATTAAGCAATACTAAGGGATTGTTTAGTTGTAGAAAACAACTCCAGTTTTCTAGAAAATTTTCCAACGAAAAATAGAAAATAAAATTTATTATTTAGTTAGAAATATTTTTCATTTAGAAAATTAAAAAATAGTTTCCTATATTTATTAGTTAGTAATTGAAAATTAGAAAACTACTTTTTAATTGTTTTCGAAATGGAAAATACGCTCTTAAAAAATATAGGAGTTTGTTTTCAACTTTGATTTTTCTCAACTCCTTTTTATATTTTATATTTTATTTTTATTTTTATTATTTAGAAAAAAGTCAAAGAATGAAAATTTGGAAAATTAGGAAATAGAAATGAAAAATAATTTTCACAACTAAATAGGCCCAAAATTTCTCTGGGTTCTTCCTAATTTTCTATTTCTACTCCTTTGCTCCTTCTATTTCATTCTATTTCTATTTCTTTCCCAGCCAACTCATCTCTTCTTTTCTGAAATCTTTGAATATTTCTAATTCTCTTTCATTGATTACTTGCAGATAACAAGTCGGTATAAGAGCAGTAAAAACAGGGATTTTCTTAGAAAATGAGTATAATTGCTAGAAAAAATAGAAACCCAGCCACTAGAAAATTAGAACCACAGGATGTAGAAGAACAAGAAAAACTTACGAAGCTTCAGAGTAACGTAAATCTAAGATTTAAAGCCCTCTAGAAAGAGTAGCAAGCTGCTAGGGCTGAGCACCAGTGGACTTACTATCAGCAACGATCGAAGACTTGAAACTTGGAGCTCAATTTAACCAAATGATGGAGACGATGAGGAATATGAACAAGGGGAAGGAACCCATGCAAGAGGAAACACCACCAGTGGCGATGGGGATTTTACCCACTTCAAGAGTTAGAGAAACATAAGATTTTGGAGTGGGAAACATCAAGGGACCAAATCATGGGTATTTGAATAAGCTTTTACCCAAAATGGATCTACCATTATTTGAAGGCAAAGAAGTCCAATCTTGAATATGGAAGTGCAATAAATACTTCCACATCTATGAGGTGCAAAGGAGAGGAAGATGCAGCTTCGAAGCTTGTATCTCACCAGAAAAGCGGAGATTTGGTCTCTGGGTCAGATTATGAAACAAGAGAATGATGGATGGGAGGTTCTTTTTGAGGCTTTGATAAAACGATTTAAGGATTCACCGATGGAGGATGTCGTAGCTGATTTTAACAAGCAGAGACAAATGGGAATGGTGCTGGAATTACAGGACCAGTTTGAAGAAGGAAGAGCCAAAATGGAGAGGCTTAACCGATATCTATCTAGAGCTTATTGTCTCAAGTTTCTTAGGTGGGCTTAAGAAAGAAATTGGGATGGTTACCAAAACTTTATATCAGGCTTATGAACAAGCCTGCCTCCAAGAGCTATCAGTGGAAGCTTCTCACATAGCCTACCAAGACAGTAACTCCACCGAACATTAGCTCCATCTAATACCCATCAAACCAAACCCGAAACCAACACCAACAACCCATCAATGCTGAACCCGAAACCACTAAACACTCTTCCCCCAAAATCCCAACCAAAGAAAAGAAAAGGAAAAATGTTGCCTTTGGTCTGTCAACATAATGCTCACAAAGAGATATAAGCAGTGAGTCAGTGACAAGTTGAAGCTAGACAGCTGCATAGGATGGAAAGAGTGTGTTTTTGGACCAATTTCCTGTTTTACGAAGTTTTGAGAATTTGGAAAGAATATATGAGAATCACAGGTGCAACAGCTTGTTATGGCCTTATGCCATTATTCCCTTATACAGGTTGCTATTCCTCAATGTTATGGCTGTTACTCTATGGTTCCATCATTTGAAAGCTAATTATTAAAAGAAAATCCACAGTAGCACAATGTAAGACCTTGGACCAAATAGAACTTGGTCAGAAATTTATATGAGAAAAATCTGCATTCTTTATTAGAAACAATTTTTCAGTGACTTACAATATGTTTCAAAACGTAAAACAAACCTGAGTTCCACGTCGAAGTAGCTCTCTTGCAAAAGGCAAAACACCCAAAATTATATCTGCACCAGAATTATCAACAAAGATGACAGCCTGTTATGACAAAAAAAAAAAAAAAAGAGGTAAGGATTAATCTTGGGTCAAACAAAAAAAAAAGAGATCACAAAAACAAATCACATATGAAACTTGCCTTTTTCCAAGATTTCTTACTCCATTTTACTTTGAAGGTGTCCAAATCATCAATAACCCAAGGTCGAGAGACAAGATTTTGACAACTAGCCAAAAAGGACATTCCATCCCTTGAGAAAACCTCAGCAAGCTTCAAGAAATTGGAAAGTATAGGCACGTGAGAAAGGACATTGAGATGAGAAATATTAACATTTTTTGACTTATAAATTATCAACAGTGAGTATTGATTTGAAAGAATTCACACAAACTTATCATCATTAACCAGTTAAACAAAGAAGCAAGAAAGACGGTAATTTGAAGAAATGACTGAAAGGTGATGGCATCAATCCAGCAGAAATGAACCAAAATAAATAAATAAGAATGGTGTAACCACAAGCAGAGTATATCGATGCTTTAGCAGATAGAGCCTAGTACAAATTTAACATGGCTCAAGAAAGTGTTAGGAAAAACGGACTAGGTGATAAAAGTGAGAAGATGCATTATGCATGACACCAACTAGAAAAAGAGTAGTCAAGGTAAATACAAGTAGTTTAGATTTCTCCGCAAATTTAGTCATGAATTAAATCCATCAGTTACAATGAGTTAACAACTTGTTAAAAATACAAGAAAGTGTCACAAAAACCATAAACTCCTCAGTGAAATATCGACCAACCTGTGCAGAACCAAGGTCAAATATGTTTCCAGCAAATATTCCTCTAACTAGATTTTCTAGACGCTTGACTTCATCTTCGATATCATCATTAAGACGAACAACATCCTCAAATAGGGATATGGCTTTTTCGTTCTCTTCAACCTATTGCACCACAAAAAGAAACATCTCTTCAAGTGTAAACATAATGTAAAAAACACCACTACAGTTCTGATGAGCAAAAAATATTCACTCCAGGGAACCTAGAGGGCTCGTTCAAAGTAAAAACAAGAAAAATCATTTACAAGATAAGGAATTTATGAAACCTAAAACCCCTTCTACGAAACTTAAAACATGTATATCAACAATTATCTACAATACCAAAAGTGAAGTGTTTAAGACAACTATTTATAATGTTTCAGAGAAGAAATTCCTCTCCCTCATATTTCTTCCCTTCAATGGTTTTAAAATTAAAGAAAACATAAAAAACAAACAACTTGAGAGGAATGAAGTGCAAATGTTCTTTATTCTGTACAAGCATGTAACCTCCTAAAAGGTCACTCATGTTTGAATAAGCGCAAAACTTTTGACCTTTTACATAATTTTATGAGGCCAAATATAATACTAACCTTCACTTTTTTAAATATGTCTCTAAATCCCAATTCTCTTAGGACTTGCTCCCGCAGTCTGCAGAGAAGCTACATTCCCCAAAAATGACCAGGACAGGAAAGAGAGATAATAATTGTCAGAAGGTACATCTTGAGTAAAAATAAAATCATCCTAAAATGGTAACAGAAAGGGAAAATAATTTATGTGATTTATCTCACTATGCAATCAGGTGGACCACCATGACTGTCAGGGTCTTTCTTTAAGTCTTCAAGGATCCCACCGTACCTTTAAAAAATCATAGAAAGTCAGAAACAATACATATAATAAAAAAAAAGGGCAGGCCGGTGCACGAATGCTCCCACAATGAGCAGGGTCCGGAGAAGTGTCGGACCCATTGGATCTTTGTACGTGGCCTTCCCTTGCAATTAATTGCAAGAGGTCATTTCCACGACTCGAACCTGTGACCTTAAGTCACACGGCGACAACACTTACCGTTGCGCCAAGGCTCCCCTTCCAGAAACAACACATATGAATAAGAAAATCTTAAGTCGGACAAAGCAGTGTGAATTTTGAATGACCCGTAATTCATAAAGATTAGAAGAAAGCAGAGTCAAAAAATGGGCAATCACATTAAGCAACCATGACCAACTCACAATTTCAATTCCATGAAATTCCATGGAACATCAAACTTTATGAAATTCTTAGGCCAAAATTATAGAATTTGTAAATGAATTCAACACACAAAGATAAGATACAAAATAAATTAAACTTAAATGTGCTTGACGTTTCACTAAAATAACCAAAACTCTTTCTCTAACTCTTTAGCTCTTAATCAATTTGTGCACGGCATGCTACAGAATAAGAATATTGAATCCAATCATTAACTTAATCCAAGTAAAATATCCATTTGAATTCATTGGAATCATAGACAATTTATTTGCAAATGATCAAAAAAAATAAATTCTCCCCCATTTTATTCCTAAAAACAAATACTCATATGAAATAAGAATAGCACAATGCAATAACAAAGAGAACTGAATAAAAGTAGAAGTAAATTGAGAATCATTACAAAAAGTAAATTTCAACGAGCAAAAACAAAGGGTACCTGAGAGCAAATTTCTCAGCTTTGGAAGGAGCATCAGGAACTGTAGTATCAGTTTCGGCACGTTTCCTGCAAAAAGATTGATAGAAGTACAGAAGAAGAAGAAGAAGAGAATAATCGAGAAATGAAATGAGAAAGAGAAAGTAAAAGAGAGAACACTTGAAAGAGAGAATGGAATTGTAGAAGAGATCGATCCATTGAAGCTCGGTAGGAGTAGGCTTTCTGGGATTGTCTGATGGGAACCTGTAAGGAATAGTGCAGACTCTGTAGTTGGATTCGATCGGAGTCATTAGCAACGGGAACGGAACCAGTTCCGATGAGCTTTCCATTTTCTTTATTTCTTTCTTCTGTAAAATCAAACTATCTTTCTTTCTTTTCTTTTCTTTTCTTTTCTTTTCTTTTTAAGGAGAACTAACAACTCACTAATTTTATGGACTGGCTGTAGATTAATTTTTTTAAATAATTACTCACTAAACCCAAAACTTGTTTTACTATATTTTTTATTTTTTTTACCCCTGCGTTAGTTTTGCTTTGTACTCCTTGTAAACGCTAGTCGACCATCAAATGTTAATCAACATGGAAAACTGGAAAGTCTCTCCCTTAAGGTTTTGTTTTTTCTCTCTCCAGCGGCTGCTATTGTTTAGACCTTATGATTTTCTTGTATTTTTTGCTGTTTGTTCTTGTTTTTATGGATTTTATGTGCTTTATTTGCATATTTAGCTCTATTTGCTTTTTTGCTTTCTCACTGATAGAAGTTTCTTGTAGTCCAGTGGCTTCTGTATGGTGGTAGAGCATCCATGCAGGTTATCTCAACTGATGGAGTTGGCATCAGTACTCAAGGCTTTTGGTGGTGGTGGTTTTGTTTATAGAAGAATATCCTTTCTCCTCTGGGCTTTTACAAGCTTCTGTGCAATGTTTTTTACCCATTATATTTAGATGATGGTTGGTGCTTCTTCTCTCCGACCAGTCAAAGGAGTTTCTTGCTCTCTCCCTTCAGCTCACCTTCACAGACTTGTTCGAGCTATTTGTCCAAGAGTCCGAGGTTTGGCCTTTGTGGCTTTTCTTTCCCTCATCTTTTCCAAAATTCGAGATGGTTCGGGACATTGGGTGGTGTTTGTTATATTTCAAGACTGCTGCCCTCTCTGTATTTGTAGGCCTTTCTATTAATTTAAGTCATTTCTTTTTTAGGAGTAATTCTTTATTTGGGATCTGGCTTATAATTATTGGGGGAAATTTGATGTCTTTCTGTGGATCTGGCCTTTGTTCTTCAAGACATTTGTATTTGTTTCTTATTTTTTTAATGAATTCTTCGTTAATAATCAAAAAATAATCATCCCTCAAATGTTACTTAATATTATACTTTTGATCTCATTTTTTGGTATAGCGATTAAGGGCAAACTGATGTGGTATATCAATGTGATGTTAGGTCAGCACTTAGCACATATAAATTGGTATAGTATTTTATATAAAGTCGTATGTTGACATGGTATCATTTTTTTAGCATGAGAAGAGATTTATTTAAATTAAGAATAATTAGAGTACAACATATTATCTAAAACCTCTTGATGGTGAGCTAGCCGATATGGATTAAGATCATGATGGGCAATAGTTTATTTAATCAACAAGTTTGTTGCCCTTTTTACTAACAGAAGAGAAAACAAAAAGAGCCTAACAACTGGGCAAGTTTAATATATTTTCAAACATTAGGCTCAATATCTAGAGGAAATTGGAGGGATTCTAAAGGGTCACGATCAGGATGAGCCTGTCACTTTCAAATATGTAATTATGGACATGGAGACCAATTGCTCTTTAGGTAGCCAAATACATAGCTCATACTTCATTATGCAAGGGAGATATTGACTGCAATAATCAAGTCATACCATCAATTAATTTTCCAAAAGAGTTTTTAGCAACTACCGCCGTACCTACTAGAGAGCAACCTTTCTTGAAATGTGGCATCTGTGTTAATTTTAGTCCATCCCTCTGTGGGAGGAAACCAAGAGGAAAATTTGTTTGGTACTGGTCCAGTAGATGATGTGTCATTGTAATTTGTAGTTAAACAATTAAGTGTTGATTGTATATGTGCTTAACAATTAAAATTGTGAAATTATTGTGAATTTTGCATTATATTATTTGGATTATTATATATGTATGTATATATTTTTTCGTTATATATGTATTTTTGTTCATTGTTATGGATTTAAATAAGTTTATTTATTTTTAGAATTTGAATAAAAATTAAAAGCAATATAATTTAAACTCGATAATTCAAACTTAATAATTAAAAGCGATATAATGAAATTCACATTTTCTTATTTTGAATTAAAAAAAATCTCAAATGTGTAAATTTAATAGAAAAAAATAATTTAATTTTTATTTATAATTTTTTGACATTTAAAGTATAATTAAAATAATATTTTTATTATAAATTTATAATATAAATTGGAAAAGTTAAAAAAAATTAATAGTTTTAAAAATTAGATTAAACTATTAGACCATGTGATAAATGGATTAATCAATAAAATTTTTACTGGTTATAAATAAAATTTGGTTAAATTTTAGATAATTATTTTTAATTATAGCACAAACTATATTTTTTAAAATTTTCTTTAATTTACATCCCAATTTTCTTTTCATTTCTAGTACACTTTTAATATTTACAACAATATAAAATTACAAAGTAAAATAAAAAAAATAAAAGCAATTACAAGAACTACTACCAAGAAAAATTAATTAATTAATTTAATTGGTATGTGGTTGATAAATACTTAAAATATTGAAATTAATTTTGATATATTTTGGAGTAAATAAGGCAAAAAATTAGTAAACTGATTGTTAATAGTAAAATCTAATATATAATTAATAAAAAATTCAATGAGCAAATATTTAGGAGAATCATATATAATAAATAATAAAAAAATATATTCAAAGAATATATATTTAGACATATAAAATTTTATAATATGTAATAAATAATAATTATAAATATCTAAAGAGCGTATATTTAGACCTATGAAATTTTTTAATATGTAATAAATAGTAATTACAAATATCTAAAAAATATATATTTAGACATATGAAATTTCATAATATGTAATAAAATAGTAATTACAAATATCTAAAGAGCATAAATTTAGGCCTATAAAATTTCATAATATGTAATAAATAATAATTTAAAATATCTAGGTAGCATATATTTAGGCTTATAAAAATTCATAATATGTACTAAATAATAATTTAAAATATCTAGGTAGCATATATAAGGGGGCGTTATTTAAATATAGATTGTTAATACATTTATTTTGAATAAATATCATTTAAAAATAAACCTTAGTACCCTTTTAGTGAGTTACTCATTTCCTTTTGTAAAAACGAAAACTCACTAAATTGTCCTATTTGGACAGTTTAGAAACAACAAAATATATATATTGGGCCATTTATATTAATGTGAGATATGATAGTATGCACAATTAAAAGAAAACTCATAGTATTTCTCTCATTTTGTTCTCTACGTGCAAACCAAATAATATAAATATTTAAAAAATTAAAAAAATTGAATATTTATTATATTTTACGTAGTGTACTTAGAGAACCTAGAGGAAATGCTGTAGGATTTTCTTCATAATGCATTATGTTAAATAAGATATGTATTGTATTTCTAAATGGGTTAGGGTCCTACCCTTTAGGAATGAGAAATAAAGATATTTAATTTGTAGTATTTAATTATATTATCCTTTTTGTATACATAGACAAAATGAATACAATACGTGCTTGGATGTATGAATTACTCAATCCGGATCGCACCCTTAGTATGACATTTGTCAA
This sequence comes from Garcia nutans, assembly GCA_947685225.1. Taxonomy (NCBI): domain Eukaryota; kingdom Viridiplantae; phylum Streptophyta; class Magnoliopsida; order Malpighiales; family Euphorbiaceae; genus Garcia; species Garcia nutans. Next base: position 10,011,626 of record CANTUV010000072.1, read on the forward strand.
TGGGGGTAGAAGAGTTTGTTGCTTTTGCATCTAGTCAAAGGGATTATATGCAAGGCAATAAGATTCGTTGTCCTTGCATAAAATATCATCATTGTAGATTTCTGAAAGTAGATGAAGTGAAATACCATTTAGTGAAAAAAGGGTTTTGTACCAGATTATTTCATTTAGAATAGAAATGGTGAAGAAAATATAGTCGACCAATCGACTCCACAACAATATAGTACATTTGAATCTGTGTTTGAAAATTCATACCAACAAATGGTATATGATGCAGTTTGGCCTAATGTATTTAATTAGGGCATCCCAAATATTAGTGTAGCTAGAACTAGTGAGGTCCAGCATGAACCAGTTGATGAGGCTCCTAACTTTGAGGCTCAATAGTTCTATAATTTGTTGAATTCACTAGATACAGAGGTGTGACCTGGATGTCAAAAATATACTAAGCTATCTACCATGGCTCATTGTTTGAATATGAATCTGAGAAGCATATGACTGAAACTTCTTTCGATAAATGGATCCAATTTATCAAAGAGATAGTACTTAAAGATAGTGAAATGTTTGATAATTTCTACCAAATAAAAAAATTATTCAGGCACTTGGATTGCTAGTAGAAACTATTGAATGCTGCAAAAATGGGTATATGTTATATTGGGGTGATTATGAAGAAGACAATGTAGGTTTTATGAAGAACCAAAATTTAAACAGAGTTGGATTACAGGCATACAAAAGTTTGTGCCTTTTAAAAGAATATATTATTTTCCTCTCAAACCTAGACTTAAAAGATTATATGCTTCAAATGCTATAGTAGAACACATGAGATGGCATTATAAGCATGAGAAAGAAGATGGAGTCATGTTTCATCCCTCGAATTCTGAGGCGTGGAAGCATTTCATCTGATTACATCCTGATTTTGCAGTTGAATGGCGTAATGTTAGGTTGGGTCTGTGTACAGATGGTTTTCAACCTTTTGGGTCATCAGGGCAATAATACTCTTATTAGCCGATAATGCTCACTCCTTATAATTTGCCACCATGGATGTATATGAAAGAGCAATACGTATTCCTGTTTGTACTCGTACCTAGTTCAAATAACCCAAAATATCAAATTGAAGTATTTCTTCAGCCATTGATAGCATAGTTGAAATAATTATGGAATGATAGTGTCGTGACTTCTGATTATTTTGATAAATAAAATTTTTGTTTGAGAGCAGCACTTATATGGACTGTAAGTAATTTTCCTACATAAACGATGTTATCTGGATGGAGCACTGCGGGAAAATTAGCATGCCCTTACTGCATGACTGATTCTGAAGCATTTACTCTTCCGCATATGGGCAAAACAGGTAGGTTTGACAATCACAGGATATTTTTGAAGGCAGATCATCCATTCAAAAGAAATTGAAAATGTTTCAGAAAGAATATTACAGTAAGGACAGATGATCATCCTATATTGAACGGGAAAGATTTGTTGTTTCAGATTAAGCAACTGGGCTTCAAAAGGTAACTGAATATAATGAAAATTTCAATTGTAGTGTATGTCAGAATTGTGGATGAAAAAAAAGCATCTTTTGGAATTTTTCTTATGGAGTTCAAATCTGATAAGATATAACCTAGATGTAATGCACATTGAAAAAATAATTTTGAGAATGTGTTTAATACGGTTATGGATGTTCCGAATAAAATAAAAGACAATGCTAAGTTAAGAAAAGACTTGAGGATATTTTATGGAATGCCAGAGTTGGAACAAGATCAAATGACTAGGAGGTATCCTAAAGCTAATTACACATTGGATCATAATAAAAAAAAATTAATATGCCACTAGATAAAAAATTTGAAGTTTCTGGATGAATATATCTCGAATTTTGTCGAGGTGTGTTGATATAAAGAAATATAAATTGTTCGAGATGAAGAGTCATGATTATCACACATTTATGCAAAGTCTATTGCCCATTGTATTTAGGGAGTTATTGCCAAAAAAATTTTGGGAAGCTCTGATGGAGTTAAGTTTATTTTTTTAAAGAACTTACTGCAACATCTCAAAAAGTTTTCCAAATTGAGCATTTAAAAGAAGAAATTTGAATTATTCTTTGTAAATTGGAGCAAATACTTCCCCCAAGCTTTTTTATTCAATGGAACATTTATCAATTATTTGCCATATGAAGCCAAAATTGTAGGGTCGGTACAATATCGTTAGATGTACCCTTTTGAAAGATTCCTGCGACACCTGAAGAAAAATGTTAAAAATAAAGCAAAAGTAGAATTATCAATTTGTAATGCCTTTATAGTGAAAGAGGCATCAACTTTTTGTTTTCATTATTTTGGGCCTAATGTAATAACAAAATTGCATGAAGTCCCTCGAAATGATGATGGGGGTATACAAGACCAATTTGAAGGTCTTCTATCCATTTTCAAACATCCGGGTCGATCATACGACAAACCAACAAATCAAAGATTGGAACAGAGAGATATTCTATAGCTTATATGTTGTTGAATTGTGATGAATTTATACCTTATATCAAGTAAGTTAGTAAGTCTAAAGTAAAAATATGTTTAATTTTACATATAAGAAAAAATATTCAAAATTTTAATGATAATGATGCTTTTGTAATCTATTTCAGCATATTCATTAAACACTTTGCGAGATTTGGATGAAAATATAATGAGTTCACAAGTTGATGTCGAGGTCGAGAGTAATTTTCCCTTATGGTTTCGAAAATATGTAAGTATTAATTCATTGCTAGTAACATTTTCTAAATCTTTGTCATTTGTATAATTTGTCATAATTTGAACTTATGCTTATTTTTTCTTCTTGATTTAGGCCTATGAAAATGGGGATATGATTTTTGACAAATGTTTCAAGGATTTAGCCCAGGGTCCATTACCAATTGTTAGATTTTACAAGGTGTATTTTGTTAATGGTTATAAATTTCACACTAAATCTCATTGTACTTTGAGAGCAACTATAAATAGTGGTGTTTGTATAAAGGGGATCAAATTATAGTGAAAACTCGTTTGATTTCTACTGTCAATTAGTAGATATTGTAGAGGTTGAATATCCGACATTACCAATTAAAAGGGTGGTATTATTTAAATGTGACTGGCATGACCCCTTAAATGGTACAAAAGTCCATCCAGTATATAATTTAGTGGATGTGAACAAAAGAAGAACATATGCTAAATATGAACATTCATTCTCGTCAGTCAAGCAGCCTAAATGCATTATGTTCCTTATCCTAGCACAAGGTGAGACGCTTCTGATTGGTTGGCGATTTGCAAAATAAAAGCTAGATCACAAATTGATCTACTCGAAGAATCTGCAATAATCAGGAGTTTGATACTACACTTCAAAAAGATAGTCCTAAAGGTTGTTGATAGGACAAATGATGTTGATCCAGGTCCTTTAAATGATCCAACTAGACAACTCATGGATATTGATGCTATGGATGTAGAATCTGAATCGGATGAATCATTACTTGACTCTAAATCTGAATCATCCCAATCAGATGAAATCGATGAATAAAAATAATAAGTATGTATAATTAGGCTATAACTTTTACTAGATTTATTTCTATATTTATTGTTTTATTCAAACCAATTATTCTTAAATTTATTTTTTTAGATATGTATCACATACCTAGAAGAGGATTTGATCAATCGGGGTCTAGCAGTTGATCCGGTGGAGATTAAGGTTCTAGTGGTACAGGCCAACTACATCTGTAGCTGCTAATGTCCCACTTGAGGATTGTCATGTTGATGCAACTACAGATGATATGCCTAGAGAGGATCCTACTTCTACTTCACACCTGGTTCCTATAGAAGATCCTACTTCTTCTTCTCTCCCGGCCACTGTAGATGCCCCCATAAGTAATGCCAGTATTGTAGCATCAACTGTAGGTCCTGATGGCAGGATGTAACATCTGACTATTCAGGAGTCTGAGTAAATATTTTAATATTTTGCATTACTTATAATAAATTATAAAAGTTTAATCAGTTGCTATTTTTAATTAAGTACTTTTTGTTCATTTTTGCAACTACATGATGGATCAGCTGGGTCTTCCACGAAACGCATCCAGAAGATCATGACATAGAAGATGGACCCTATAGGAGTTTCATGGAAGGTCGTCTCTCCGAAAATGAAGAAATTTTGATTCGAGGAGTTTAAGGTAAAAAATCTAACTAAAATTTAATATTAATATGTATGTAAAAGTTAAAAATTTATAATTATCATATACTAATTATCTTGATTTTTTTATAGAAATATTTTTACTGGAATCAGGCTATTGATATCATGGTCCAGATTGCCTTCATGAAGAAGGCAGCTATTTGCTACAGTGATTTACTGAGCGATGTGAAGGCTGCAGGAAAATAACCTTTTTTTATTGATGATCAGTTATGGGACAACTACAGGCCCGGTGGAGCTCTCTCGAGAGCCAGGCATGTTCTGTCGTTGCCTCTCAAAATAGGATATCCAGTGTTGTGGATGGTGCAGGTCCATCCACAAATACAAGAGGCAACAGATCACATTATGATCATGCCTGTACACTCGTAAAGTATAATCATATATTTTTAATATATTTCAATTTGTATTTTTGTGTGTTATTAAACTAACATTTTTTTCATTAAATAGAAGTTTATCATGGGTCGATCGCCGAGCACCAATGAGCTATTTATGCATACGCACACCAGGAGTCACGACGGGAGTTCATTTATGAATAGTCAATCTCAGGATGTAAATGTAAGTAATTCCATAATCTTTTTTTATTTTTAAAATTTAAATTTAAAATATAAAGTTAATAATATTTTTTATATTACACGTGATCATTTCATTGTATCTCGGGAGGATGTCTCTCAGTCTGACACGCATGTTGATGATGATAACTTATTTAGATCTGTTGTGGGTGGAGAGAAAAAGAAGAAGATGTATGAACTTGGCTCACAGTATGTCAACACAGCTTCTTCTTCTTCATTTTCTAGTTCATCTGCTTTACGGGAGGAGTTCTAGCATTTAAAGGTGCAGTTGGTAGAATGTGATCGGATTGTTCAACAGTAGATCGATGAGTAGGTGGAGGTGCAAGTGCAAATCGAGGTACAGAAGTTGGTCCAGTATCAGCTTAATGAGTTTATGGCCAGCTTTGTGCGAGGGACCTTCGATCCATCACGATAGTTTCCACCTGGTTGTTCTCCTCCACCTCCACTTCACTGGCTCCTGCTTCTACTTGATTTTAGTTTTTCTTCTATATATACTTTATATTTTAATTTCATACTTTTTCTATACATTTATTATTTTAATGTTCATTTATTTTATATTTGTTTATTTATTACATTTAATTTTTTATTTAAATATAAATTTTATTTTTATATTTTTATTCCTTTTAATATAAATTCATTCATACATTTATATATACATTACAAAAATTAAAAAGAATAATCCAAAAATATATTTTAAAATTCAAAAATAATTAAATTTTGTAAAAAATAATTCATTTTTTACCAACAAATTACATTTTCTATTGGCAGTTTGCGTTGCCAACATCAGTATTACCGATAGAAAAGCTTTTCTGTCGGTAATACTAATGGAATATTTTTAGTCGATAATTTTATTTATTATATCGACATATTTTTTATTAGTATTACCGACAGAATTTATTTTCGTCGGTATTACTGATGGAAAATCTCTTTCTATTGGTAAATATTACCGATAACATTTCTATCGAAAAATGCCGACAAATATTTTCTGCTGGTAATTTACGAGCAAATAGCTATTTTCGTTGGCTTTTTCATTACTAGCAAAGAATATGGCTACAGATTTTTTTTGTCGGTAATCCATCGGGAAATATGATTACTGAAAAAAAATGAGGATTATCGACCGAAAAACATTCTTGTAGTGAATGATTTTTTTTGAGACTTTGTAGTAGAAACCTGTATTCAAGCATTTAAATAAGAATAAATTAGGGTAGGATGATTAAGATAACATAAAAAACTATTTTGCTAAAATAAAAGGGTTTTAAAATGAAAAATGAAACAAATGGTTATTTAAGGGTTTAATAACTATCGAACTCAATATTTAAAATTATGGAACTCGATAATCTTTTACACCCAACATGCAATATACAAAAAGAAATAAATTTATATGTAATATGTTCAAGATATTATCCAACTCAATAGTCTTAAGACTATCAAAGTTGGTAGTTTTTGCCAAGCTTTATCTTTTATTCACTTGCTATATCTTGTATCTATTTATGTTATTATTTGAATTTTTACCTATGTGTGTTGTTCATCATTCACGTTCTTATCATGCCCATTCATGCATTTTTTACGACTTTTTCTTTATATCTATTGTATATAGGCTCAAAAGTAATTTTTATTTTTAGATAAATGTATAGGATTTGTCTAACGTTATGTAATTAATTAAATTTTCTTTTGAAAGGTTGTAAGAGTATGATTCTACTTTGATGAGTGCCCATTCTATATTTTTATAATACACACATCATGTGCATCAAGCTTGGTAGTTTTTTCCAACCTTTATCTTTTATTCACTTGTTTTATCTTGTTTCTTTAAATATCTATTTATGTTATTATTTGAATTTTTACCTATGTAGGTTGTTCATCATTCACTTTCTTATCATACCCATTCATGCATTTTTTACATCTTTATTTTATATCTATTGTATATAGGCTTAAATGTAATTTTTCTTTTTAGATAAATGTATAGGATTTTTCTAACGTTATGTAATTAATTAATTTTTCTTTTGAAAGATTGTAAGAGTATATTTCTACTTCAATGGGTGCCCGTTCTATATTTTTATTATATACACATCATATGCATCATGTTGTAATGTATCATTCTTATTTGTTATGGATGGTTTATTTATTTATCCCAAAAGTCGTTTACTATTTGATATTCTGAATAGCTCCAATTTTTTAATATATGAATCATAGAAGAGGTTAATTCTTCTGAATTGAGTGCATGTGAATAATGAGAAAACTCTCTCTCTTCTTATCATTCCCATATGTACTTAACTTCCTGAATCCAGAAAAAGGGTTTAGGGATTCCTCAGGGAATCAAAAGTATCTTACCCCTTTATTCATCTTTCTCAGTCCAAACCAGGTGGTGACTCCAATCTCACGGACTTTAGCCTATTGGATCATTGAGGGTAATAACCATCACAAAATCACAAAGGGCACAGCCAAACCAAGTGCCTACAAGATGAAAGGAAAAGAAAAAGGGAAAAGGAATTGCCCTATCTCAACCCTCTAGACGAATGAATGATACTAATACTATTACCATTAAGTAAACTTTTGTAAGAAATGGTGGAAACACAGTGCATAAGTAGCAAAGTGGCCCTCTCAGAGAACCAGAAAACACCACTCAATCCTGTCATAGGCTTTACTCATATCAAGCTTTAAAATCACATTATGTTTTTGTTTAGCACTATTAGAATGAAGATGATGGAAAACTTCATGGCCAATAAGCACATTCTTATGGATAATTCTTCCTGGAGTAAAAGTCCCTTGAGATGGGTGGATAAAGCAATGTCAAAGAAGTAGGCACCAACCATTTTTTGTCAAAAATGGAGGTGCCTAATTAAGGGGATTGTCAAAAATGGAGGTGCCTAATTTAGGACATTGTCAAAAGTGGAGGTGCCTAAATTTGGGGAATTGTTAAAGTCAAAAATGGAGGTGCCTAATTTATTGACTAATTTCACCAACCCATGTTTTTGAAGCCTATATAAACCCATCCACTTCATTTGGAAGATACAACTTAAAATTGAAGAAGTAAAGAGAAGAGAGTGTCTTTGAGAGAATTTTGTGAGGAAAAATTCTTGTTCATAATTGAGTGAGGGTTGTGAGTGTTTGTAAACACATTGTATTTTCTCCTTAATAGAAGTCTGCAGCAGCTCCGGAGACGTAGGCATAATTGGCCGAACTCCGTTATCAAATTCTGTGTTAATATTCCGCATTTATTTTCGCTCTCCTACTAATCTGGTTTAAGGGAATAGAGTGGTAATCACCTCAATTTCCCAACAACTGGTATCAGAGCTTTGAGTGATAAATTCTGTCAATTTTTTGCAAGATTACTATTCACGTGAATAGTGAATTTCGTGAATAGTGAAATTCTGTCGGCAGTTCTGATTTCTCGACAAAGGTGTCCTAGTACACAGTGGTTTGCAAAAACAGTCAGAAACGATCCAAAGGAGTCCAGATTCGAGTAGGAGCGATGGCTGCAGATGAAGGAAAAGTGAGAATTGAAAAATTCCACGGTGCGGACTTTGGCTTCTGGAAGATGCAGATTGAAGATTATCTGTACCAGAAAAAGTTATATCAACCTCTCTCAGGAATAAAGCCAGAAGGCATGAAAGATGAAGAATGGAATCTTCTCGACAGACAAGCCCTTGGAGTTATTCGATTGACATTATCACGAAATGTTGCTTTCAACATCGCCAAAGAAAAGACCACAGCAGGTCTAATGGCAGCTCTCTCCAACATGTATGAAAAGCCATCAGCTTCAAACAAAGTTCATTTGATGAAGCGGTTATTCAATTTGCAAATGGCAGAAGGGGCATCAGTGGCCCAACATCTGAATGAATTCAATACAATCACAACCCAGTTGAGTTCAGTAGAAATTGAATTTGATGCTGAAATTCGGGCTTTAATTCTCTTATCATCTCTACCAGATAGTTGGAATGCTACCGTTACAGCGGTCAGCAGCTCATCGGAAACCAAATTAAAATTCGATGATGTTCGGGATCTGGTATTGAGTGAAGAAATTCGACGAAGAGAATTGGGTGAAGCATCTACCTCTTCAGCTTTACACACAGAATCTAGAGAGAGAACTTTAGAAAAAAGTTCAAATCGTGGCAGATCAAAATCTAGAAGAGACAAATCTAGATCGGGGAAGAAAGATTTCAAGTGTTATAACTGCGGCAAGAAGGGTCACTTTAAGAAAGATTGCCGAGCGCCAAAGAAAGATAGCGGTGCACAGGGATCTGCAAATGTGACCGAGGAAGCAGGTGATGCCATGATTCTAAGTGTCAACAGTCCAATTGAATCATGGATTTTAGATTCTGGGGCATCTTTTCACGCCACTCCATGCCAAGAAATCATGGACAACTATGTCAGTGGTGATTTCGGGAAGGTTCATCTAGCTGATGATGAAACCTTAAAGATCGTAGGAAAAGGGGATGTCCGATTAAAGTTGTCAAACGGGAATACCTGGAAGCTGCAAGGAGTAAGACATATTCCTAGTCTTAAAAGGAATTTGCTCTCTGTAGGACAACTTGATGAAGATGGTTATGGTACAACCTTCAAAAGCGGTGAATGGAAGATTACCAAAGGAGCACTCGTCATTGCTCGTGGTAAGAAAACTGGCACTCTCTATGTAACCTCAAACTTAGAGAATGTTATTTCAGTAGCAGATGCAGATGAAAAATCAAACCTATGGCACCAAAGGCTTGGCCATATGAGCGAGAAAGGGATGAAGACGCTTTTGTCAAAAGGAAAGTTGCCGGAACTGAAAAGTATCAATGTCGGCCTATGTGAAGATTGTATCTTTGGAAAACAAAAGAAGGTCAGTTTTTCAAAGATTGGCAAGACACCCAAGGCAGAAAAATTAGAGTTGGTCCATACCGATGTATGGGGACCGTCTCCAATTCCATCTCTTGCAGGCTCATTGTATTACGTCACATTCATTGACGATTCAACAAGAAAGGTATGGGTGTATTTTCTGAAGAAGAAATCAGAAGTCTTTGATACATTCAGAAAATGGAAGGCCATGGTAGAAAATGAAACTGGTTTGAAAGTCAAACGATTGAGGTCTGACAATGGAGGAGAGTACAGAGATAGAAGATTCAGAGAATTTTGCGCAAACAGCGGAATCAAGATGGAGAAAACAGTTCCCATGACACCGCAACAGAATGGCGTAGCTGAGCGCATGAACAGAACTCTGAATGAACGTGCCAGAAGCATGAGGATACATGCTGACTTGCCCAAGAATTTATGGGCTGAAGCTGTCAACACCGCTGCCTACCTAATCAACCTTGGGCCTTCAGTACCTCTGGATGGTGGAATACCAGAGGAAGCATGGAGCAAAAAGGAGGTAAACCTTTCACACTTAAGAGTGTTTGGTTGTATCTCTTACATACATATAGATTCTGCTGGAAGAAGTAAATTAGATGCCAAGTCAAACAAATGTGTCTTTGTTGGATATGGTGGTGATGAGTTCGGTTATCGGTTTTGGGATTATGAAAATCAAAAGATCATCAGAAGCCGGGATGTCATATTTAATGAGAATGTGATGTACAAAGACAGATTAAATGCAGAATCAAATAACTCCAAGATAGATGTTGAAAATAAAGAATTCGCTGAGTTCGAGGAAATTTCTGGAAATGATGTTCAGAATAGTCCTGAAGTAGAGGAGCCGAGCACGCCAGAACTGAGACGCTCCTCAAGAATTACAAGACCAATCCAACGTTACTCGCCTTCTTTGCATTACTTGTTGCTGACAGACAATGGTGAACCAGAGTGCTATGATGAAGCAATGCAAGTGGAGGATTCAATTAAGTGGGAGTCTGCCATGAAAGATGAGATGGACTCACTCATGTCAAATCATACATGGGAATTAGTTGAACTACCACAAGGCAAGAAAGCACTCCACAACAAGTGGATTTACAGGATCAAAGAAGAGCATGATGGAAGTAAACGCTACAAAGCAAGATTGGTTGTAAAAGGTTTTCAACAAAAGGAAGGTGTTGATTATACTGAAATTTTCTCTCCAGTCGTGAAGCTTACTACAATCAGACTGGTATTGAAAATTGTAGCCGCAGAAAATTTACATCTTGAACAATTAGATGTAAAGACAACATTCCTTCATGGAGATTTGGAGGAAGAGATCTACATGAAGCAACCAGAAGGCTTCATTAAGGCAGACAAGAAAAATCTAGTGTGCAAGTTGAAAAAGAGTTTATATGGTCTGAAACAAGCTCCTAGACAGTGGTACAGAAAGTTTGATAGTTTTATGAGCAGCAGCGGTTTCACAAGATGCCAAGCAGATCATTGTTACTACATCAAGAAGTTTGACAATAGCTTTATTATTTTATTGTTATACGTCGATGATATGCTCGTTGCAGGTTCAGACATGCAAGAGATTAAAAATTTAAAGCAGGAATTGTCAAAACAGTTTGCAATGAAAGATCTAGGTGCTGCAAAGCAGATTCTTGGAATGAGGATCAAGAGAGACATGAAGTCGGGGACTTTGATGTTATCACAGGCTGAGTACATAACCAAAGTACTAGGCAGATTCAACATGCAAGATGCTAAATCAGTGAGCACACCTTTAGGTGTTCATTTCAGACTCTCCAAAGAACAGTCACCGAAGACGGAGGAGGAACGTACACACATGGCAAAGGTGCCATATGCCTCAGCAATTGGGAGTTTGATGTATGCCATGGTTTGTACCAGACCAGATATTGCTCAAGCAGTGGGAGCTGTTAGCAGGTACATGAATAATCCAGGCAAGGCACACTGGGAAGCAGTCAAATGGATTTTCAGATATCTTCGAGGTACCACAGATAAGGCGCTTTGTTTTAAAAGTGGAGATACGACACTAGCAGGTTATGTGGATGCTGACTTAGCTGGAAATGTTGACGTTAGAAAGAGCACTACAGGGTATGTCTATACTCTAGGAGGTACCGCAGTGAGCTGGGTCTCTCAATTACAGAAGATAGTTGCTCTCTCCACAACTGAAGCAGAATATGTCGCTGTCACGGAAGCCAGCAAAGAAATGGTTTGGCTCCAAGGTTTCTTGGAGGAGTTGGGCAAGAAGCAAGAAAATAATGTCTTGTATTGTGACAGTCAGAGTGCCATACATCTAGCGAAGAATCCGTCTTTTCATGCCAGAACAAAGCACATACAGTTGCGGTATCACTTTATCAGGTCACTTCTGGAAGATGGGATTTTGAAACTTGAGAAGATTAGTGGAACTCAAAATCCGGCAGACATGTTGATGAAGACGGTGACTATTGATAAACTGAAGTTGTGCTCAGCTTCAGTTGGCCTACACTAGTATCAAGGTCGTAGAAGAGCTGTTGCATTGATCAAGGTGTGAAGACAGATTGAAATCAGTCTTCAAGTGGGAGATTGTCAAAGAAGTAGGCACCAACCATTTTTTGTCAAAAATGGAGGTGCCTAATTAAGGGGATTGTCAAAAATGGAGGTGCCTAATTTAGGACATTGTCAAAAGTGGAGGTGCCTAAATTTGGGGAATTGTTAAAGTCAAAAATGGAGGTGCCTAATTTATTGACTAATTTCACCAACCCATGTTTTTGAAGCCTATATAAACCCATCCACTTCATTTGGAAGATACAACTTAAAATTGAAGAAGTAAAGAGAAGAGAGTGTCTTTGAGAGAATTTTGTGAGGAAAAATTCTTGTTCATAATTGAGTGAGGGTTGTGAGTGTTTGTAAACACATTGTATTTTCTCCTTAATAGAAGTCTGCAGCAGCTCCGGAGACGTAGGCATAATTGGCCGAACTCCGTTATCAAATTCTGTGTTAATATTCCGCATTTATTTTCGCTCTCCTACTAATCTGGTTTAAGGGAATAGAGTGGTAATCACCTCAATTTCCCAACAAGCAATGCACATGTGGCTTTATTCTAGACACTAACAATTTAGAGATGATTTTGTATGAGAAATTAAATAAACTAATAAGTTCAAGAGAGGTAACTTTAGGAATTAGCACAATGTTGGTATTGTCTAGCTCCCTTAACATTCTACTACTGTTAAAGAAAACTTGAACTGATTTAATGACATCTTCCTTAATGATGGACTAGAATTTTTTATTAAAGATTTCTAGGTAACAATCTGGACCCAGGGCTTTTATGAGCCCCAATGCTAAATACTACATCTCCAATTTCTTAGTCTAAGGGTGTAGCACACAAGAATTCATTAAGTTGGTTTAAAACCACTAAGTGACACACTCCATAACTTCCTCTTATATAGTTGGGTTGCCACTTCAGAATAGGTTTTGGAAATGATGTAAGACTTGGTTCTACATATCCTCTTCCTTATCCAACCATTTATCATCTTCTAACCAGAGCTTTGTAATGAGATTAGATTGCTTTGTCTAAACTATAGTGGCATGGAAGTATCTTGTGTTTCTATCCCAATCCACTAGCCATTTGGTTTTAGATCTCTGAAACCAAAACTTTTCCTCCTTTTTCTAACTCTCTTCCAATTCTGTTATAATTTGTTTTTCCCTCTTTTGATGGTTAGAGGTTGGATTATGGTATATAGCTTCAAGCTATTCAATTCTCCTTCTTGCATTCAAGTTATTGCTTTTATTCTAGTCTTTGAGACCTCTTGTAGTAGATTTGAGTTTCTGGCACAAAATGAATTTGTTGGTTTCCTAGACCATATGAACCCAACCCTGTTGTACCTAAGGCATGCATTCATTCTTCTTTAACCATTTTTGCTCAAATCTAAAGGTTCTTGGTCTACTCTTCCTATTAAGATTAAATAAGAGGAAGATGGGCTTATTGTCTGAACCCTTAAACGAACCATGTATAAGACTAGCTTGGTTGACCTTCATTCTCTATTCAAAATTGGCTAGACCTCTATCTAATTGTTGTTGAATATTATTTACACTGTATCTCTTATTAGTCAAAGTGAAGAGAGGGCCATTAAAGCCAATGTCACTATGATGCAAACCTTCGATCTAAGAAGCAAAAGTCTACCCCCCTTTGAAATTGAAGTTATTGCCTCCTCTCTTTTCTAAGGAACTAAGGATAAAATTAAAGTCTCCCACACATAACCATAGAAGGGAAGGACCAGGGTCCAATTTTGCAACTGGATTAAGAAAATCTAGTTTTTCCTATAAGGGCTTTCCGCAAACAAAGGTGATGATAGAAATGTTTTGGTTGGGGTCATATACTACAGTATGTATAAAATTAGTACCCATTGCTAATTCCTGGACTAGCCAGCTACCCTTCCACCATAAGCACAACCCATCTGTTTTACTATTAGGTTCAATGTAAAATTCAAATTCAAAGACAAATTTCCTCCTATAGTTTTCCATAAAACCATTCTTTAGCTTTGTTTCTGATTAAAAATTGATGTTTGGCTTGTACTTTTCAATAGAGTCTTGAACCCCTTTTCTAGTAAGGGTTTTCCCAAATCCTTGGCAGCTCCAAACTAAGGCTACCATAGAATCAATAAAAGCAATAACAAAGCCAAATCTACTAAACAATTAGGAATAACAAAATAACAATAGGTAAATAATACCTGATCATAATGAGCAGCAAAAATTCTTTAAATAGATAGTTACCATTAATGTAAATAGTCCAATCTAGCTTTACACCTCCATATATAGCTAGATAAAAATAACTATATCTAAAATAGAGACATTATAGAGTAAATCTTATCAGAGACCAAAGGAGAGGAGTTAAGAAGAAGGAAATATAGAAACCCTAGTTAAGTAGAGAAAATTTAAACTCGGTAAAAATCAAATTTATGTGAGGCCCAAGCTCGATCTCGCCTGTAGCCTAGCCCACAAAGGATATAAATTGGAGTGTTGAAAATTGGGGTAAGCCTCACAAAAAGTGGCGAGGTCACTTTGCCATCATTGGCTATGCTCAGTTCAAATAAAATAGTTTTGGAAATGAGTTGCCACTCAAATTTATTTTTGAAAAAAAGAAAAATTTAAGAAAAAAAACTAAATTAACTCTTATATTACCCCCATGGATAAAAATCACTAGCTATGAACCAAAAGATCGATTCAAGGACTAGGTTTAGGCTTATTTTAAGTACAAATAGCTTGGCCTTGGATTAACTAAGAACTTATAAAATAAATTTAATGATATGAAAGTTATAATATGGAATGTCAAGACTTATACATTCATACATAGTAATAGAATAAAGTAAAGTGCAGAAATTAAATTAAAGTTTATATTTCAAAACCAAGAATAAGGGGATCTCAACTCTAGCCTTATGGATTCTAGGTTGAGCATACATTCCCCAACTATTGTTATTGACTTGTGATTAAGAACCACTTGTTTTTACTAATACTTTAGGTGCATCCCAGCTATAAGAAACTTCAGGTGACTTGTGTTTTCTCCAAAAGATGATTTTTAATTAGCAGTAAAGTTCACAACAAAAGGTTCAAGATTTAAGGGAAATGTTTACTTTACAAAGTAGACTTGATACTTGGAGTGAGATTCCAAGTAGGCATGCATATCCCATTTGAATATGAATCAAAGCCCATGCAGTTCGAACCACACAAAATAGTTGGTTTTGAACTCAAAATGGGTTTTTTTAACCTAAGCTAGGTAAACCTAGGTCTACATTGATTTTAGGTTTCGACTTGATGAAAATCCTAAATCTATATTTGGAAATTACGTTCAACTTGATAAATTTAAGTTTAAATTAATTTCAGGTTCAACTGGTGTGAGCGGAGATTTTTGCCCCCACTCCCGGTGGAATGGTTCTTGCGACTTCTGCACTGTTTAGGCTCGGGGCCTTAGAGAACACGAACCTAAGTCCGGAGAAAATGGAGTCGCCACCCAGACGGGCAGGGAAAAAGAAAGGGGTGGATGACTCGATTTCTAAGGAATCCCCAACCTCCTAATGGGTTCAGAAAGTTGGGTACGTGTGGGGAAGGTGAGAAATGGCCTAGCACCCCCACAAAGCCCGGTTCATTGGAACCGGCCTCCTTTACAGGTCTTAATATTATAAAATTCTTAAGTATAATAATATTATCCATATTACACACAATAATTAAAATAAAGCATCGATATATTAAAAATCAAAATAATGTCCAAAAAAGCAAATAAATGGACACCCATCCAAGGATGGAAACATGTCCTTACATCTTATGCCTAAATAGGACATCCACCGAAAGGTAGAAACATGTCTTTTACATTAGTTCTAAAATAGAAAAGCAATTTAAATTACATGATATTTAACTAATGAGGTACCCACCAAGTGGAAACATACCTCTTACAACATTTGGAAACCTAAATAAATTGATAAAAGTTAAATAACCATTCATAATTCATCAAAGGTATTATACATCAATAGAAAGTAAACATCCATCTATGATAAATTAAATTAAACAAGCATTGAACTTAGATAAATTAAAGCATATAAAATAAATTAAAGCATAATCAAATATAGAATTGAATAAGGCAAATAAAAATCTAATTCGTAGCTACTGTTTCCATTTTGGGTTATTTATTTCATGTGTTTAGGATTTTGGAATTTGTGCAATTAGGCTACTGTGAGTTTTTAAAGGAATTAAAATAGATTAAGGTTTTATGTTTTAAAAGTTGGTAAAATTCTTTGATTAACCAAATTAGGGTTTGTGATGTAAAATCATGAAAATAGAGTTTGGACACTTTAAAATACATAGATTTATGGTTTATGGGTATTCATTGAATTATGTTTTAAGCTTATTGTGTAAAATTTGAACATTTGTGTTTATATGGGTTTTAGAGTTTAAAGGATTTGGGTTTAGAGAAATTAGGGTTTAGGTTAGCTAGTTTAAGGTTTATTGTTTAGTTTTAAAGTTGAATTATGGTTTTAGAAGTTTTGAATTAGGGTTTCGGTGAATGTACGAAGCTTTTAGGGTTTGAAAATCAATTTGATAATTTTATAAAGTTTTACGAAAATAAACAAACGATTTAAAGTTTATAAAAGCAAAAAAGAAGTTTTTAAGGCTTTTGGAAAGAAACAGAACTTAATTTAGGGTTTTATGAATTTAGAAAGCAAATTTTGGTTTTGGGGTTTTGAAGAAACAAAATTAATAACTTTAAACTTTTTGGAAAATAAAGCAACGAAATAAGATTTTCAAAGTATTTAGAAACAAAGGAAACTATTTAAGGTATTTAGAAACAAAGATCAAATTATAACATCTTCAAAGATTGAAGATTTGCGTGTGTAATCTTATGGATCAAATCAATAATGAAGCTACTGTAAGAAGTAAAAAGAAATTAAAGATTCAAACTTTCTACGTTGGTTCCACCAAAAAAATTATTTTCTGGATGAACAAAGACAAAAGCAGTTGTTGCCTTTGATGAATTGTTAATAGCTTTCCTTGTTGCTCTCAAATCCAAAGTCTCAAATTCAAAGTTCCCTTCAAATTTTGATCCAATTTTTGATCAATTTTCTCTTTTTTCTCCCTCATTTTTTGTATTGTTTAGTCCATATTTATATAAGAATTTCTGATATAATTCTAATTATTCATGGTATTTAATCCTAATTAGGAAAAGGAAACCGAAACCTAATTGTATTAGGTTTTGAAAAAATTTGCGTCAGAAAATTTCGCTGGCGAAAAAAACTGCTGCGGAAAAATTGCGCTGGCGAAAAAAACTGCCGCAGGAAAAATTGTGCTAGCGAAAAAACTGCCTCAGGAAACACCTGCGGGCGAAATGGCCTTCGGCCATTTCACCGCAATCCGACCTTTTTTTTTATTTATTTTTTTATATATTTTTTAAAGCAAATATTACTTACTTAAAATAACAAAAATTATTTTGGACTAAAAAATATATTGGACAACATAAAAATTATTTTGGACTAATTAAAATATATTGGACCGGACTGGGTAAAAAATTAAGGGTCTACAGTTTGCCCCCTGCTTAAACGATCTGAGACTTTAGTAAAAGAGTGTGAAAAGCAATAAGACTTAATTTTTGAGACAGTTGAGGTTTTGGGTTCTGGACTTGAGAGATTGGATACTCGATTCTAAACTAGACCTGGATACTCGATCCTATTTGGATTCGGATACTCGATCCTAACTGGATTTGGATTGGGATACTCGATCCTAAATTGGGTTCGGATACTCGATCCTAAACTTGATTGGGATACTCAATCCTAACTGGATTCGGATACTCGATCCTAACTAGATTTGGATTGGGATACTCCATCCTAAATTGGGTTCGGATACTTGGTCCTAAACTTGATTGGGATGCTTGATCCTAACTGGATTCGGATACTCGATCCTAACTGAATTTGGATCGGGATACTCCATCCTAAATTGGGTTCGGATACTCGATCATAAACTTGATTGGGATACTTAATCCTAACTGGATTCGGATACTCGATCATAACTGGATTTGGATATTTAATCCTAAATAGGGTTTGGATACTCGATCCTAAACTGAACTGGGATACTCGATCCTAAATTGGGTTTGGATACTCGATACTAAACTGGATTGGGATACTCGATCCTAACTGGATTGGGATACTCAATCCTAACTAGATTTGGATACTCAATCCTAAACTAGATTTGGATACTCGATCCTAAATTGGATTGTGATACTCGATACCTGGATTTGGATACTCGATCCTAAATAGATTTGGATACTCGATCCTAACTGGACTTGGGATACTCGATCCTAACTTGATTTGGATACTTG
Source organism: Garcia nutans (assembly GCA_947685225.1). Taxonomy (NCBI): domain Eukaryota; kingdom Viridiplantae; phylum Streptophyta; class Magnoliopsida; order Malpighiales; family Euphorbiaceae; genus Garcia; species Garcia nutans. Next base: position 10,030,034 of record CANTUV010000072.1, read on the forward strand.
ATCCTAACTGGATTTGGATACTCGATCCTAATTTGGATTGGGATACTCGATCCTAACTGGATTTGGATACTCGATCCTAAATTGGGTTTGGATGTTTGATCCTAACTGGATTTGGATACTCGATCCTAGACTGGATTTGGATACTTGATCCTAACTGAATTTGGATACTCGATCCTAAATTGGGTTCGGATACTCGATCCTAAACTTGATTGGGATACTCGATCCTAACTGGATTTGGATACTCGATCCTAAACTAGATTTAGATACTCTATCTTAAATTGGGTTTGGATACTCGATCCTAAACTGGGTACTTTGGCTAGAGATTTGAATTCGATTTGATTGACCTTTTATTAGTTGAGGATTCTGGCTTAACTTGTTGTTCCATTCTTTTGTTCTTCCTTTCGCAAAAATTCAGCTATTTTTAGTTGGTCCTCATATCTTCTCCTTGCTCCCAGCGTGGCAAAATATAAGTGAGTTTGAAAATATTTGGTATATAAACTCAAAAAATTGAAAAAAATGAGAAACTTTGCCCCCTGTGTAGGCTCAAACCCATGATTTTTCTATACGGGCTCTGATTGATGTCTTTGTTGTCTAGTTCTTCGCACAAGCACGTATTTCTTCTTTTTGCAAAATGACTGGAGCTTCCACAAGCGAATAGGCTTTCCATGCCCCCTTGATTCAATGTCTTCTTTTGATTCTTTACTTCGCAGGGTGTTTGCTGTTCGTTTTGACAAGGAATAGACAATACAAGACAAGAAAGTGCGATGTGATATGCTCATGTATGCATGAATAATAATTACAGTCGTTCCATCGACTCACAGACCAAGGTGATCAGCAGATGTGTTCTCATTGGTTCCGTTTTGACGCTTGTTCAAGTCTTGCATCGAAATGATCGAAAGCTTTTGCATTTGTGGCTTTTTATCTTCAAGATGTTGAAAACATGAGTGGTGGAAACCCTAAGCAGCAAAGTTAGGGGTTCATCTATTTCAAACTATATTTCAGCATGTCAGTTGATAGCTTTTTCATGACCTTGCCAATAATCATTTCCTTTGCCCAATATGTCCTTTGGAGGTTCAACATACTTCCCTTAACTTGAAGGCTTTGTATGAAAAAACATTTTTTTTTTTGAATTTTAATTTTGAGATCAAATGTTGGCTTTGCCAAATTAATATCAATGTACCTCAGGATTTGATTTTTCCAAATTAACATATCCATAACATGACAACCCTAATTATCGTACTAAACTCGGGAATCATTTCTATTTAAGCAAGAATTGTTGCACTTCAGATAGGCACATACACATTACTTGGCCAAAGGTCTCATTTGAGTTTAAATATTGTCTAACTCATATGCATGCTTATCCAAACTATCTTCACTAATAGACTCTACCTACCAAGAGAGATCAACAGGTCTTTGATAGGCTTGAAATGGGGTCTATAAGGGACATGGGTTTAAACGAAGGCCATTTTGAAATTGGAGTTGGTGTGACACAATGGACAAACCCTCACACTATAAATTTCTTGTTGGGACTTTAGATAGTTGGGAGCAATCTTTCTAGTCCCCAAATTCCTTCTATCTTCTTGACATTAATCTGGATCTTGATTAGGACAGTTTTTGCCCTTGCAAAAAGTTTAAGACCCAAATCCATTTTCTTTTCTTCTTTTCCCTTTTCTTTCCTCTTTATTTTTCTTACTCTTTCCTCTTCTTTCTCTTTCCTTACTCTTCCCTTTCTTTTATCATTTTGTCTTTCTTTCTTGTAGGACTATCAAGTATAGAGCTTTCAAGAACTGAATGGTCTTCCTCTTTTTTCTCCAATTTTGATTGAATCTTTGGTTGGGTTGGACCAATTCAAGCCAAACCGTCCTTATAAACCAAATGGAGGCCTTTTGTTGTCTTAGGTAAAAGAGAACTCAATTGGCTTTTTGAACTGCCCTTTTAGGTTTTATCTTTCTTATTTTCTTTCTCTCTTTCTTATTTTCTCTTTTTTTCTTTTCTTCTTCTTTTTTTCTTTTCTTTTTTTTTTCCTTCTTTTCTTCTTTTTCTTCCTTTTTTTTTGTTTTGTTTTGTTGTTTTTTGGTTCTAGCTCTAAAAGAGTTGTCTTATTTGTACCAACTTGGGCTTCCAATAATGGATGAGTGGAGTAACATAAATCTTCTTTAACAGGGATGTTGTCTTGATATATTGGAGATATTAGAGAAATTTCAACTACCCTTATAGTCTTAAAAACATCAACTACCCTTATGGTCTTGAGAACTTCAACTATCTTTATGGTCTTGAAAACTTCAACTATCATCATGATCTTGACTAATCATTGCTTTCTTTGATCTTCTTGCCTCTTCATCTTAGTGATCATAAGACTTGTCAAAAGTATCACAACAGCTCAGGGTAGGTTGTTGGGGTTATATGCCAATGAAAAGAAAACTAAAATTTTATGAAGGCTCAAAGGGACAACTAGGGATTGATAATTAATAGGGTGGATACTAGTTGTTGTCTAACCAAACAAAGCCTAGATCATCTCTTCCTTAAATAATCAGAGTTCAATTTCACATCGAAAGTTTGTCAAAGCATGTTCTAAGACTGACTAGAGATCTTTTTTGCTGCTACAGATTCCCGTTACTTCAGGTTATGAGGGCTACCGGCAATTGGCTTTTCCCCTATGGCAAATACACCTATTCTTTTGCATGATCATAATGAGGTAATATGAAGTTGAATATTTATATTAGGCATTTGATAGTCTTGTCTTTAAACAATGGGATTTGTTTTAGTTATTGCCTCACTCATGCAAGCAGGTTTTTGTTAGGTTTATTGTACATGAAAACTCTTTTCTTATTCCTTTGTTCCTTGGCTTTATTGTTTTGGTGAACAAATGAGTGTGATCTAACTGATGGTTTGTCCAATTTTAAATCTCTGTGTTACTAATCATAGTTATTATTCTCTCTCTTTATCTGACTTTGCAGGTTACACAACTTTAGATTTTTCTTAATATGCATTTAATGGTCGTATAGTATAATCATCATGCATGTCTCTGCCTTCTTGCAGTTCCTGAACCAAGCTGAGTACCTGAAGGGCGTTGATATCTATGAGTCAATAATAAAAGTTTATGCATCTTATGTTGAGCACGCAAGCAATGAAGGCGCGAAAGATGAATTGTAAGATAGCAGTCATTGATCCCATGATAGCAGTCATTGATCCCATCTTCAAGCCTATATGTTAATGGAAATTTCTGCTCTTGTAACATGAGAATTCAGGTTACTACGTGCGCTGGTGACATATCAATAAATAAGCAGGGAAATAGGATATAATTTGAATTTCAACAATTTCTGAAAACTCATATGAAGCAGAGGAGGCTATTTTAGAATAGACGCTTAATGCATTATAATCCGGACAGGTATATTGATGTGAACATTCTACAATGTCTCATGATGTCATTTTCACCCCAAAACTTGAAATTAAATCATCGAGCCACTTTTATTTTTAGCCTAATTTTTGAAATTACGTATTTCGCATTATTTTAGCTCTTCATTTCATTTCAGGGTTTGCAACACATGAGCTTTTATCTTGTTATTGAGACATTATTATTATCAACTTTATTAAATTCTCTGAATTTATTAGTTTATCTTGTAAATGTTTTACTCACTGGGTCAATTACAGTATTGAAAATGTAAGATTCATACTGCAGCAACAAAACTACCACACAACTTTCACTCGACAGATCAATGTTGAGTTGCTCATTGTTTGTTAGAAGCAAGCTTCAACCCTCAGCTGCTTGAATGATCTTATAAATACAACTGTCTAGTTGATTTGTAACGTTGATCTTCTATATTCCCACCTCCCATCCATCTTCCATATGATCAGCGGGTGCAGGCAGCAAAAGCTCCTCATGCTTGATCTTCTGTTACCAATAATCTCGACACGAACAAAACCCATCTCGAAAATGATGGTATCTGATGGGATCTCTGATTACAATTATTCGATTCGATTCTCCATCTTTGCAACTAGTTTTGCAAACAGATGGCAGTCTCCACAAATCCTGAGGTTTTTTCTAATCCTAATGATCTGCGCTCTGGACATGCTCATCAAACCAAACACAAGAGCCAGTTTCTCACTATGGAATCGCAGGGAGTCTTCCCCCTGTTCCCCCTCAAGATCTTGCAAGACAAAATTTGTATCTGGAACATAACCCACTCCCGTAAGCTTATGAATCAACTGGTTTAGATGATTCTTGATTTCACTGTGTTGCGGATGTGAATCATCTCCTAAAATGAAGGCATGAATCTGCTTATTCACTTCAACCCAGCTACATCCAGGTTCTTTTCTAATTCCCATTTCACTCATGGTCCTCCTAATTTGTGCAACATCATCCCATCTTTGAGTACTTGCATAAATATTAGATAACAGTATGTAGGTTCCTGCATCTTGAGGATTCAGCCTTAGAATTTGTTTGCAGAATGTATAGCAAGATCCACATTATTGCGCACCCTACATGCACCAAGCAAACTTCTCCATGTTACAGCATCTGGTTCACATTCTATCTCATTTATCAATCCAACTGCGTCATCAAGTTTCCCTGCCCTTCCAAAAAGATCAATCATACAACCGTAGTGTTCCCTTCCTGGATCAACCCCATAAAGCTTCTTCATTGATCGGAAGTAGTACCAGCCAGCTTCTAAAAGCCCAGCATGGCTACAAGCAAATAGCACTCCAAGAATTGTTATGTAATTTGGTTTGGTCCCTGAAGCTTTCATGGACTCGAACAGCTTCAATGCCTCTCTTCTGTAACCATTTTGTGCCAACCCTGAAATCATGGTGCTCCAAGAGATTACATCCTTGTCTACCATCGGAGAGAAAACAGAGTTGGCATCTTCCAAACTGCAACACTTGCAATACATATCCAGAAGAGCATTGTTCAATATCAAATCTTGATCATGCTTAACCACATGAACATGAACTTGTTTTCCCAACTCTAACAAAGCTAATCCAGTACAGGCTCTCAAGACACTCGTTAGCGTTGATTGATCAGCAAGAAAACCAGCTCTCTTCATGCTCCTGAAAAGATTGAAAGCTTCATCACCATCACTGTTTTGAGCAAACCCAGCAATTATAGAATTCCAAACAACCAAATCTCCTGTCACCATCTCATTAAAAACACGCAAAGCATTTTCACATTCACCCCATTTGGAGTAAATATCGATAAGAGCACTCCTAACAAAGACATCTGAATCTAACCCACACTTAATTATATTAACATGGAGCTGCCTAACATTAAATAACCGATCGCATGCCCTTAAAACGGAAGAATAGGTGAACATATTTGGCCTTGCACCTTCTCTGAGCATGGAAATCAGAAACTCCAAGGCTTTGTCTTTGAGCATAGCATTAGAATAAGCTGATATCATTGTAGTCCAAGAAACGACATTTCTTTCAGGCATTTGGTCGAACAATTCCCGTGCTTCAGCTAACAGATTAAATTTGACATACATATTGAGCTAAACGTCGATGAAAAACATTTTGGGCTGGTACCCACAAGAGAAAAGGTGCTTGTGGATGCGTTTGCCCTGTTCAACTGCGCGGTGGTCCAAGCAGCACTTGATGAGCTCAGAGTAGGTGATAGAATCAGCCCAAATTCCATGTTTGTGCATAGTGTCCATGGCTTCCAATGCTCTGGGAAGGTTTCTTTGGTAGCAAAACTGGGTGAATTCCTGAAGCAACGACGAAGGTGTGTTCCGCAAATTGGAGGACGCCATATGAAAGCCGCGAAAACGCAAGGATTTGATAATGAACCCGCTGGGTTTATGCATTGTTTCGCCCTGGAAATGACTTTCCTCATGTTGTTTATTCAATCCAAATCCTTGGTATAGAACAGTGTCATTAATGGCCGTGCTTCCCCGAAAATTCTGTAGGGTTCATTCATCAGTAGATATACAAAGTTGGGTCCTTTATCTTTCGACAGAACTTGGCTTATTTTGGGAGAATCGTACCACATCGCCACATCACTTCTGTAAAATGGGGTGCTGTTAGATTCTCCATATTAATTTTTTTATTTAAAATAGTTCTGAGGAAGTTAATCATAAAATTGGTTGTTAAATTAGGGAGATCATCTCTATAATAAAAAATAATATGAAAAATTTAACATATTATCATAGCGAATATTTTTATTTGGATGATTCGAACAGTGATTATTTTTAGATAGCTGGGACAATAGCTGATGTGTAATTATCAAGTATTAATTGGACAGTTGATACTGAAAAAAATAATATTGAACTATCCTAAAAATGATCGAAGTATGTGTAATTTCATATCTAAAAAATATAAAAATATAACATATTTAATATAGAATTGGCCTTTTCACAAACTAGTTGTTAGGGTTGATCCTCCTATATTTTTATTAATAAGAAAAATTTAAAATGAAGAATTTAACATGGTTAAAAATGTAGGACTTTAACATGATTAAAATATATGACTATATTTTTAGGTGGCTCAAATAGAGACTACTGTGTACTTATCAAGTATTAACTGAATAGTTGATATTTAACGAGAAAGTGATGAACTATTTGACGGGAAAATAATGAACTATCCTATATGATAAAGTGTGAATAATCTCACATCTAAAAAAAATATAAAAATATGATATAGTTAATATAAAAATAAGCTCTTCAATCTTAACAGTAAGTTTTTATGGTGACACTCTCAAATCTATATTAATAAAGAAAAATATAAAATGAAAAATTTAACAAGAACACTTTGATATCTTCTGATACATGCGCCATAGTATGTGTAACACTTTTTTTTTTAAATTTTTTTTTGTTTTATTTTTTCATTGGAGAATATTTACTATATGAGAAAAAAATACACATCTAGTTAAAGATTTTTGCCCAAACTTATGATGAAAAAGTTTTTATGACTTTTTTAGATTTGAAATTTTAAAAAATACAGACCTAAGTCTAGATATTAAGAGTCACCGCCGAAATAAATTAGAAAAATATAAAAAATATGAATAACATGATCCCTAAAAAAATCCATTTTTCTATTAAGTTTAAATAGTTCAGTATGCACGAAAAGATTAGAAATTAGTCAACATTCCTAATGTACCTATTAGGTTGGCCGTGAGGTAAGCCTAGGCAGCTCATTGTCTAAGATAACCCATCCCGGAGGCAACCAAAATAAAATACATATACATTAATTTTATAGATGAATATTTATATGTATAGATAATAAAAAAAATTATATATAGACAACTAAAGAATATATGTTATTTTTTATATAATTTAAGTTAAAGTACAATACAACTTTAACTTTGCATATATTTTTTAAGCTTTATGTTATTGTTTTAATATTTAATAGTATGTGAGATAACTAAAATTTAAGTAAACTACAACAATTAAAATATTTGTGCCTAGTTCATTAGAATTGACTTTTTTTTTTATATCATAGTATTTTTTTTTGTAATTATTAAAGTGTTATTCTATTAATCATGCACTAATAAATAAACAATATTCAAACAAATAAATTCATTAAAAATATATATAAATAAATACTATTGAGGTGAACTTCCTAATGAACTTGACGAGGATAACTTGTGAAAAACACAAGGGAGCAAATATATATTTATGCATACATGTATATGGTCACAAAACATACAATAACTGAAAAAAGAAATTTGGAGAATTCATATGACCTACCTGAAATTTTTGAAAACAAAATTTGAACCAAATAAAAAAAAGATCTTTATGTTTTTTTTTTTACGAAAACAACACTGAAAAAGTACCTTTTGCCTCTAACAAAAGCAAGATCAGAAAAAACATAGCCATTTTCCACAATAAAAAACTTATTTGAAAAAATCCAAACCAACAAATAGAAATATTTATGTCCAGCTTCGAGGTTTATGAAATTTGAAAAATTAAATAGCATAAAAATCGATATTTACCAAAAAATAATTAAAAAAAATCTCTGGCTCTGAAACCTGGGTCTCAATGGCCCAGATTTAGATACAGTTTAACTAAATGGTAATAAAAGAAGGTACTGAACATTGATAGGGATAGAAATAGCGAGAAGAAGTGAATGGCAATACAGTAAATGTCATGAAGGAGCCAGGGGCCTCTGTTTGTGTGACACGGAGAGAGAGAGAGGCATGACCCAGGCCCGGATAGCAATTTCAAAAAAAAAATCAGGCCCATTTTTCAATTTTTTAATTTTTTTTACTTTTAATTTTTTTTAGTTAAAATTGTAACTTTAAATGTTAAGATTTCAATTATTTAACTTCTGAGTTATTAATTTTTCTTTAAATAGATACACTATTTTAAATTTATTAATTATTTTTTTTCTTTTTAACTTCTGGGTTATTATATTTATCCTTGATTATTATTATTATTATTATTATTATTATTATTATTACTACTGCTGCTACTACTACTACTACTACTACTACTACTACTACTACTACTACTACTACTACTACTACTACTACTACTACTACTACTACTACTACTACTACTACTACTACTACTACTACACTCTAAATAAGAATAAGAATAATATTATTATTATTACTTTTACGCTCTAAAAGTTACTGAGATTAACTTTTCAAACTTTTATTTTATTTTATTTTATTTTTTAATTGATTTTATGAGTAATAGAAGAATAAATTCTTGAATTTATTTTATTATTTTTTTAACTTTTAAATTGTTAATATAAAATTTAATCATCTTAATGAATATGTTATTAATTATAATTCTTTGATAGAATGTTATTATTTATAATTAAATTTAAAATTTTATATTATTTGACTTTATCTTTAATAAACTTTTTATCTATTTAAAAATATTTTTATTGCACTAAATTAATATAAATTTCAATATATTTATTTCTTTTATATTTGGTTTTACTCATATTATTTCTAGGCAAATTTATAATTATTTTCTTTGTCTCCAAAAAAATTAGCAAGTAATGAATTCACTTATTCTTTGCATCAAAATTACTAATCTTAATTATTTTTCTAATTTTTAAGTAATAAAATTAAAAATTGATATTTTAATTTTTATCAATAAATTCGTGTACTAATTTAAAAAATATTTTAATACATTAGATATATATTATCATGGATATCTTTATAATATATGAATATGAAATTTTTAATATTTGTACATATTTATATATGTATAATTTTATTTTTTTATGTATTAATTATATTCATATAGTATAATTTTTTAATTAAAATAATATAAACTATTATCAATCGCACGGAGCACAAGGCATATATTATCTACTAGTGAAGTCTAAAATTAATTTAGAAGCCAACATATTCCCTCATGCATACATCAGAGATAAAATTGTACATTCTCTCAAACTAATATAATATACACGGAATTGAGTTTAGGAACTTTTATGTGCATGTTTAGTAACATTACTTATTTTCTTTACAAAATTGAATTATGAGATGAGGATGGGATTAATTACATCCAGAGACAGACACAAGACTAAAATTTAGTGGGAGCTTATTACTTAATGAATTAGATTTCTAAAACTTTTTTTGAGTTATAAATCTAGTAAATACTTTTTCATTTTGGAAACTTGTTGAATCTATATTTCTAAAATTTTTCAGCCATGAATCTAGTAAAATACTTTTTTATTATAGAATAATAAGTTAAATACTTAACATATGTTTTAATTCACCCTTTAATAATATAAATTAATTAAGAAAAGGATAAAAATTAACAAATCAAAATTTTAAAAATTTTCATTTTCAATATAATCAATGCAATCATAATTTTATATATGAATTCTTAGATATAAATAAATAAGTATATATATGTGTGTATGGAGAAATAAACATAACATAAAAAATAATAATATATAAAGTGAAATCACATTAAGAGAAAATGGGAGAGTGAAATAGATGTAGTGTTGGACATTCTGTCAGTTGTTTAATTAACTGACTGAACCAATAGTTAATCGACATCTACCGAACATATTTTTATTGACCGAACCGGTCGATTTTAGATTTTAGTCAGTTTAATTAATCAACCGATTTAATTAGGTCGGTTTAGTTAATTTCAAACTTAATCAAATTATAGATTTTTCTTTAGAAACTGTAGTGTCTAAATATTAGTCATGAGCCCATTTGGGTAAAACTTAAAGAATCAAATCCTTTCTTCTCCTTCCAAATCCCTCCCTCTCTCCTCTTTCCCTTCTCAAATCACACCTCAATCTTCTCACTACTACTCTCAAGATCTTGCAAAAGAACCCAACTTTTTTTTTATTCTTGTTCTGTTTGATGTGAAAAGTTCATGACATTCTAATATTTCTTGGAAATTTGAGTTTTGAAGGTCATAAGTGGAGTTGGATAATGGTGAAGTTAAGTCCAAGATGGAAGACTATCAAGTTATAAAACATATTGGCAGAGGAGCTTTTGGTTATGGTTTTCTTATTCTTTCATAAATTTGAGAATAAGAAGTAAGAAATTAATATTTCTAATCAATTCTTTATTTCTTTGGATCTTTTCTTGAACATCTTCATTCAATTTCTAAATCAATTTTTGGAAATTTTCAATTTAGATTTTCTGGGTATTGACATATTGAAGGAAATGAATTAGTTTTGGTATTTGTTAATTCTTGGTATTTGTATTTTTTCAACAAAAGAAATTATAAAGGTTTTGGTGGTTGATTATATTAATTGATTTCAATTGCAAAAAACACAGTTTTTGAATTAAAATTGTGAATTGGAGCATTTTACAGTGGTAGGTAGTGGTTGTTAGATGATTGATTTTTGGGGTATTTTTTCCTTCATTTTGCAGTGCATCTTGTTTTTCGGTTAACGGTTAACCGACCGATCAAAATCAGTTAACCATTAATTAAACTGAAAATCAAATTGAATTAATATCATCAACCAAATCGACTGCCATATTAATATGGTAGGTTAACCAAATCGATAATTCAGTCGATTAACTAAAATATGCTCACTCCTAAAAAGATGAGAGAATTGAATTTAAAAAATTTTACTTCCTCTCTCTCTCTCTCTCTCTCCCTCTCCCTCCATCCCCCTCTCTCTCTCTCTCTCCCTCCCTCTCTCTCTCTCTCTCTCTCTCTCTCTCTATAGTGGAGACTTGAGACCCATTGGCTCTTCTTTAGGTCTGCACTGGATTACACTCGTCGTCACTCTCTCTCTCTCTCTATAGTGGAGACTTGAGACCCATTGGCTCTTCTTTGGGCCTACATCGGATTACACTCGTCGTCATTTGAAAAATTACTAATATCTATTGTTGTTTTTCATTATTCATTTGTTACGCTGTGGTCCCTAAAATCTCTATATTGTGCATGTTGTCATTATTTCATCCATTTATCATTTAAAACCTTGCGAAAAGTTAATATGATGCATGATGTGATGCCACATCAGCTCATAAATGATGTGGCACAATATGTCATTCACAATATCATATGCCACATCATTTTAGAAGTTGATGTGGTGTTACATCATTTGCCATGTCATTTTTATTAATTATTAACTAAAATGTATGAAAGTACAAGAATCCATGGGCAGAACCAATGGGAGGCAAGAGGTCCATTGCCCCCTTTGGTTCCACCAATATATATATTCTCCTTTAAAATTAAGTTTTGAATATTATTTTAAAATTTTAAATTAATTTTAAAATTATATTTTTGATAATGTTATTAAGTATTATAATTATTTATAATTATTATTTAATTTAAAGTTTAATTTATAGATTTTAATTTATTATTTTGATGATTAAGTTAATTATTTTGAAACTTGATTATGAATTGGGATTTGAGGCTTTGATGATATGTTAATTATTTTGAAATTTGATTATGATATGAATTAAAAATTTAAAATTTTATGATTAGATCAATTATTTTGCAATTTTGATTATGAATTAGTTTTAGAATTTTGTGGTTAGGTTAATTATTTTATAAAAAATATTTTATTTTATAAAGTTATTAAAAAATAATTAATTTAAATATTTTTTTAAAATATCTCAAAACATATATAAATATTATTTAAAAATTGCATATTTTTTTACAGTAATATTTAAATCTTAAAATAAAAATGATAAAAATTTCAATATTTAAATATTCAATATAAAAATAAAATTGAATATAAATATTAATGTTAGCTATCTATATTATTTTTTAATATGAAAATAAAATTAGCTATCTATGTTAATTTTTTAATATGAAAATAAAATTGAATATAAATATTAATACCAACTATTTATATTAATTTTTTAATATAAAAATAAAATTGAATATAAATTCGTCTGTATTTTTTTTTATGTGAAAATTTTGCCTTCTATTCATCTAAATCTTAGTTACGCCATTACAAAGATCCATGCACATCTCATACAAAAGAGTAAATGTTTACTGTTTATGCTACAATTATTTTTATGTAAAAGGAAAAAGTATGTTCCCAGAGGCCCAAACTTTTACCTTTTTGCTATTTTTAATGTTTGAACTTTCTTTTGTCATTTTGGCATCTAAATTTCATTTATTGTTAATAAGTTGGTTGTCTTGATTGGTTGTCTTAAATGACAAGGTGATTGTTATATGTGGGGCCTGATTTTTATTTATGAAGAATTATTGAGCTTTATAGATAAAATTATGAACTATCATGGATAAAAAGTTGAATTAGTAGGGTTAAGGGAAAGTCTAAAATTATGAGAAAGAACAACAAGAAAAAAAAATTACGTTGGGATTGGAATATAGGGGCAAAAATTATGAGAAAAAAATTAATAGGTTTAATTAGGTTTCTAAAAAGAATAATAGACATGAAAAATGTCAAAAAGAAAAAAAATATTGGGTTTAATGTACAAAAAGTCAAGTGAGATGAATAATTAAAAGGGTAGACTGAAAGAGGTTAAAATGAAATATGAAATCAAAACCTTATTAATTAATTTGATATTTTTTTTATTTTTTTTATTTTGAGGTTATTTTAGTAAATTTCCTATAACACCCTGATACCCTATATAAGTACTATACATATACCTAGTATACATACAGTAAGTATACAAAGTATAAGGATGTCACTTTTCATTATCTTTTAAAAACCTGTAACAGAGTTCAAAACCATAATACGTTAATTTAAATAACATTTACAAAATCATTATCTTTATCACATCTTCATTTATACATATAAATACTCCATCATCAAAAATACATCATAATTAATTATTATACATGTATGCATTACCCTATAGTTGGTCTCGACAAACTCTTACTCTTCTCGTGGCATAACAGCTGGACTTCCAGATCAACCGCATGTTCACCTGTGCGATTACACAACCGCACTAAGCCCGAGAGCTTAGTAGTACAATATAAAATATAAACATACGTTATAGAAATTCTAACATATAATAAAACTATATTCATTCCATATACCATTAGTTCTTATCATGTTTTTTTCTCTTTTTAATTTGCACCTTTCATATATTTCGACTAATCTCATATATTATATACGTTTATATAAAACATTACCACCAACCATAATCCATTAATAATACTCACAATCAATATATCAATATACATACATTATATATCATACTAATCAAAAGTCACATTTTCCAAGGAAGACAATCCTTATCACCAAACACAATTCATCATTAATACCCACAATCAATACACACATCACATATCATACTTCATAACATTAGTTTGTTCACAATTCATTAATCACACATCACATTTCTCACAAAGGCAATTATTATCACCAACCATCATCCATCACTAATATCCACAATTTATATATCTCATTACTCATGTATTCCAACATTTGTATATATATATATCATATTTACAACAAATGACAGACTCGGGCCCAAAAGACACTAATATGCTATTCGACTTTCAGAGTTAATGCTTTGGTTTAATTATCACATTCATAAATATCCCAACTAGGCTTCAAGGATTAAGTTCAACCAAGCTTCAAGGGGAACAAAGCATGCTAAGTATCAACCCAACTTGGCTTCAAGAACTAATCCAACCTAGCTTCAAGGGTTGTAACATCTCAATTAGGCTTCAAGGACTAGACCCAACCAAGCTTCAAGGGGAGTAAAACATGTTAAACTTCAACCCAACTTGGCTTCAAGGATCAAGCCCAACCTAACTTCAAGAGATTGTTACCATTAGGCATGCCACCAACAACAAAACTCTGAAAATGAATAACACATTAGATACACAATTCATTGTTTATTTCATCATCAATATCATTTTCAATTCTCATCATCATTTAGGCAAGCATGCCTTACATATCTTAATTGAATTAACATAGCCAATCACAATGGCTTCATATCACATTGTATCTCAAATCACATTTCATGTTTCATCATTGATATATGCAACATCAATTACATTACTAAACAAACATGTCATTAATCAATCATACCATATAGGCATGCTTTAATCATATCATTCAAGCATACATAATCAATTTCATTGCACATGTATCTTAAATTCATCATCATATAAACAACATGTCCCTTTATAACATTTCAATCATTGTTATCACATTTCATCATTTCTCAAAACACATTGACACCATTCATTGTTAAAACATTTATCATAATAAATTACATTGCACATACCTCTTTTTGGATGATCCTCATCTCTTCCACACTATACAAGTCATAATATTAGTCACATTGTTCATATAACATACAACCATTCACAAGATACACAATGCATAACATAACATTGTTCATACATAATCATATGCATCATTAAATGTATGTTCAATCTCCACAAAACAAGAAGAGCAAAGTACAAACACAGTAGCCAACACACCCAAGGGACACGGCCAAGCTTGTGGCCGTGTCTCTCAATTTCAATTCAAGCCGAGGCAGACACGGGCAAGGGGACACGGCCGTGTCTCTCAACAAAATTCAGGCAGTAGCAAACATGGGCAAGGGACACGGCCAAGCTTGTGGCCGTGTCTCTCCAAAATCCACCCAACACGGCCAAACTTCCCTCAACTTGGCCGTGTCTCTCAAAAATATTAAGTCTTGGCCGTGTTCCTTTCTCATTTTAGCCGTGTCTCTCTTGTATATAAACCCTAAAATGGCCAATTCTCTTTTGATTTAGTTTAAACACATTATACACAACACAAACTCATTCAAATGGTTGAAATCAAAATCATTAACACTTATTGTGCATGTTTAACACAATATTTACATTAACAACACATTTAATCATCTCCCATTTCAAAACCCTAAAACCATCATCATCACTCTTGATCTTTCACTATCCAACTCTAATTAACTTACCATCTTTACAACAAAACCAACATCAATTCAATCCTTTAGCTTACAATTAATTTCAATACTTGTAAACACATCTATAACACACCAAATCATAATACTAGCAAATCATAACTCATCTTAAACCCAACTTCAAAATTTACAAAGGAAAACAAGAGAGTACTTACCTCAATTGAAGAAATTCCACAAATCTTCAACTTAATCCTTTGATTCTCCCTTCAATTTGAGTTTAGAAGTTCAAACACCTCTTTTGCTCTCTTTCCCTTTTGATAGCCGGCCACACCAACAAAGAAGAGAAAAGATGAAGACAATTCAAACTTCTCTTCTTCTTTAAATATCCACCAAGCAATTTAACAAAGCAATTACCTAATTGCCCTCATCCATTTAACTTAACTTTTGTCACTTATATGCCCTTTATAGTAATTTCACTTAGCACAAATTAAAATATCCTCTTACCTTGACTCCCCATTTGACCAACTTATATGTTATATATATTACAATATACACAACATATACATTCTCTTAACACACTCATTTCTTTTGCAAATACATATATACATTTAATTCAAATCAAAACTACAATTGTATCCAACTTCTAGGGCACACATTGGGATATTACATTTCCCACTAATATACGACGTAATAAATTAGTCAGTTGAAGGATAAAACCGATTGGACTAATCAATTTAATATTAAAATATTAAACTGATAAAAAAAAGTTCATATATCAAGTGTGGAAAATTTTGGATTCCACAATAACATATTTTTGTCCTCATATAAAATGGGTAACATTATTTATATTTTAACAATAATTTTCTAGAAAATTATACTTAAAAATATAAATAATTTTACATAACTATGTTACATCTGTTGTCAATCCGGTTGGAACACTAAATCTCTCACATAAAAGAAAAGTGGTTCTTACTATTTATGTGAATTATTTTATTACATATGGTGTCTATAAGGATACATACCATTCATGCGATAATTATTTTATGTGAAAAAATATTATTTATATTTTAAAGTATAATTTTTTAAAAAATTATAATTGAATAAAATTTATTAATTAGATTAATAAATTTTTAAGTGATGAACTTTTAAAAATTTTCCAATTTCACCGGAAAATTCCTAAGATTAGAACTAAAATAGCACAGCTCATGTAATCGTAATGATGGTGGCGAGAATCTTAGAATGTTAAGATGAACATGGGAAATGACACCACCACACTTCTAGAATTTTTCTTTTTAAAGCATGGCTGTGAATTATAAGAAGTGAAACGACACCGCTTTATTGTGAAGTATTGCCCACAAAAGCAAAAGGCGTGAATAATTAGATCGTCTCTATTTGCGTAAATTGCCGTCTTGTTTGGAAACTGAACCCATTTCTCTGTCTCTCCCTGTAGCTTATAACACATACATTAAAGAAGTAGTATCTCCTGCCAAATCAATGGGGTTGATTTGATTATGATTCCAAAACCACCTCATAATCAAATTATGGCTGATGCTTCAAGTGCACCATTCTTCTTCTTCTGTTAATTAGATTGTTTGGTTGCAAAGAAAATAACATGAAAGAAAAAGAAAGAAAGAAAGAGATATGTCACTGAGGATAAAGGTAGTGGTTGACAAATTCATTCAGGAGTTAAAGGAAGCTTTAGATGCCGATATTCAAGATAGGATAATGAAAGAGAGGGAGATGCAGAGTTATATTGAAGAGCGTGAACGCGAAGTCGCTGAGCGTGAAGCTGCTTGGAAGGCTGAGCTCTCTCGTCGTGAGGTTCTTTTTGTATTTTTATTTACTTACTCTTTCGTCTTTAGCTTTATTTACCATTCAGTTGAAAGAATATTAAGGATTTTAAGATTTCAATTTTAAACTAAATCAAGTTTAGGGTTTGTCTGTTCAATTACACTTCAATGTGTTAACCAATTTTAAAGCTTTAGTTTTTAGGTTATTGATCCCTTTTGATTGTGTTCTGCTATATAGTGGGCATAAAATTTTGTTAATTCAAGTTTAATCGGCTGCATTTTATAAATGAAAAAAAAAAGGAATGAGAAGTAGAACATGATTACACGGCACTATTAGCGTATAAGCTTAAGCAACAAATGTAGTATCATAATTTTGTTAATCAGTAGCTCAAGCAGAATCAAAGTTCCCTTTTTTATTTTGCCTCCACAAAATTCAGTTCTTTGGCTTAATATTTAAATGATACCTTAACGTTATCTATCAACTTGTATCTACTATGTCTCATCACTTTATCCTGATATAACCCCAGCCAGATAAGAACAGTTATGTGTGATTTTGACAGTTCGAGTTAGTCAAAACATATGAGAATTTTTTGGAAAATAAGCTTGCCATACTCCAATTTGCTATTAAATCCAAGTCCAAGTAAAATTTCAACTAACTAAGAAGTTCTTTTGAATTTCTTACCTCTGAGCATTCTTGACTTCTGCTTGTCTTCTTTATCCATATGAACTAATCATTTTATCTTCTTGAACTTGAACATGAGAGAAACATGATGTTGATTTTATATGTGTAAAAAGACAGCTACTTTTTTTCTTTTCTTTAAAGTCTTTCTTAAATTATGGCTTTTATCTTCTTTCCTTAAATTCTTCCTTAATTTTCTCCTAAGATTCTTCCTTAATTTAGGTAATAAATTAGATATTCTCTTGTATAAATAGAGGTTGTATATTGTTGTAAATTCAATTTCATTAAGGAATTCATTCTCTCATGGTATTGAAGTTCTTGGATCAAGTTTATTTCTATTTTGAGTATGTAAATGAACAAATGACACACATCCAAAAATTTTTGGAGTTAAATTATTTGAGAAAGTATAGTTGGGAAAAAACTGTGAGAATTTGCATAGGACTTTTAAATCAAGAATTTTTGTATGATGCCTATTGATAAGATAAGCTGCTGTTAAAACTGTTTCACCCAAAAAATGTTTTGGGACATTGTTTTGAAATAAAAAAGCTCTTGTGACAGAGAGAAGATGACAATTTTTTTTTCAGCTACCTCATTTTGTTGGGGTGTATAGACACAAGATGATTCATGTACAATGCCCTGTTTTTGAAGATAAAAAGATAGTGTATGATTGAAAAAGTCTTTTGTATTGTCTGAACGAAATCTTTTTATTCCTACTCTCAACTGAGTTTTAATCATTTTATAAAAGATAGGAAAGATGTGACTTACATCAGACTTATTTTTTAAAAGAAAAATTCAAGTAACCCGAGTGCAATCATCAATAAAAGACAAACCATTTTGCTCCTAAAATATTAGCAATAGTAGATGCTCCCCAAATATCACTATGAATAAGAGTAAAAGGAGTCATAGTTCTATTATTACTTATTGGAAAAGAGGCTCATTTGTGTTTAGCCAATTCACATATATCATAGTAAAAACATTCAATAGCAAGTCCTTTAAAAAGAGAAGGAAGCATAACTTTCAAAACACTAAAAAAAGGATGTCCAAGACGACGATGATGAAGAAAATTTTATTTTTTCTAGACTCTAACATATCAGAAAGAAAGACAGTAGGTGATAAACTCAAATTCTGTTTCAGCCATTTGGATTTTCAAGATAGTAGAGATCATCCCTTTTCTCAGCATGTCCAATCATCCTCTTCGTGTTCCTATCCTGAAAAACACAATAAGAAGGATAGAAAGATGCACTGCAATTAGAATCGGTAGTTAACTTATGGATAGAAATAAGATTGGTACACAATTTTGGAACATGGAGAACATCTTTTAGACATATAGATTCATTCATATAGATATCTCCTTGACCAGCTATGGTTGTAACTGATCCATCAGCTATGGTTATTTTTCTATTACTTGGACAAGAAGTGTATGAAGTAAATTTATGAGAGGAGTTGATCATGTGATTAGTAGCTCCTGAATCAACAATTCAAAAGGTGGGAAATAAATTATCTAAAGCATTAGAAGAACTAGAAAAGGAAATAGGGTTGTAGTGAGAAGATGTCTCTAAAAATGCCAAAGACTCTATATGGTGTACTTTCTGCAAAAAGCCCCGCCATACTTGATAGTGGTCTGATTTGTACTTTCTTTATTTTCACTAATGATCAGCTGGCCGATGTGCTCACTAAAGGTTTGGCTGGAACAATATTTCGATGAATGATACGCAAGCTTGGAATGGATGATATCCATTTACCAGCTTGAGGGGGAGTGTGAAAAAGACATCTACTTTTTCCTTTTTCTTAAAGTCTTCTTTAAATTATGACTTTTGTCTTCTTTCTTTAAATTCTTCCTTATATTCTTCCTTAATTTCCTCCTAAGATTCTTCCTTAATTTCTTCTTTAATTCAGGCAATAAATTAGATATTCTCTTCTATAAATAGAGATTGCATATTGTTGTAAATTCAATTTCATTAAGGAATTCATTCTCTCAATATGTGTGGTCTTCAAATGAAGCATTGAACCATAATAGTTGAAAGATAATGAATATGGGTGGTTCCATAAAAAGACAACATAAAGAAGGTTATACTGGCTGAGTGAAGAATTGGAACTTATATGAAGCTAATTTTGGAGGCTCTATCTGTTGTATAATGGCTAATTTCGCATGCTTCTTGAAAAGGAAACAACCAACTTCTATAAAGTTTTTCTATCTATTGCCGTTCCATCTCCACAAGATTTGATTTTTGAGGCATTATTCTAGGTAGTCTCATACTTTGTAGAATTTCCAAATTTTATTGAAGTACTTGCAAACTTTGCTGAAAATTTGACATTGCAAAAGAAGGACAAATGAATTGGAAAATTTTCGGAAACTGAAAGCTTGAGCTGCTTTACCTATGTCAAATCCATACGAGAAAATCTTTGTTATGTGTCTTTATTTGCTCAATTAAGGTTTGATGAAAATGGGGATCCTACACTTTGAACTTAAACAGAAAAGAGTTTAGTATATCTAATTTTGAATTGGATGTATTTGTTGTTTTTAAACATAATTTGAACTTGAATGAAAAGGAATATGTTATGGTCCCGGGTTACGGATCTGGTTATGGGTCTGTGGGTTAAGGGTGTGGATGGTGTTTGAGTGGCTAGGTTGAGGGTTTTCTTTTGACGACTTATGGTGACTGTAGTTCAGGTTCAAAAGAGGGAACCTGGAACCTCTTGAGACTAAAGTGCTCAAAGACTTGAATGATTTTGAAGCCTCTTGTTATCATTGATGTTCTTGTTTAAATACAGAAGTGAGGCATAACTACCTCCTACATCAAAGGAGCAACACTTCTAAGTGGAAGAACACCCTCCTAAACTAGGAACATGAAAAGAAAGTGGAGGAACTTCCTCCTACAAAACAAGAATCACAAAAAAAAAAGGAAATAACTGGATGCATAAAGAAACTGAAATAATTGAATGAGTAAACTCCATATGGCAGTTAGTTTAGGAGTTCAATGCATGGCTATTTGGTCTTGGGCCCATGAGTGAAACGTGTGTAGACTTGCAGAGGCTTAGTAACATTACTCCCCGTAACCAAAGGGCGCTTGTCCTCAAGCGCAAATTCAGGATACCTGACTGAAAAATCTTGAGCATTCTCCCATGAAGCATCTGCTGGAGAAGAATTACACCAATGGACTAAAATCTCAAGTTGTTCGCCTTTAGCACACTAATCTAAAATAGCCAGAGGTTGAAAAGGAACATCTAGTGGAGTTGGTGGCAGCATTGGAGTACAAGAATCTTGTCCTTCATGATAACGCTTGAGAGTGGAAACATGGAAAACAGGATGCAACTTTGAGTCTGCAGGTAAGTCTAGCTTATAAGCCATGGAACCGATTCTCTCAAGTATCACAAAGGGTCCATAAAACTTGCTGAAAGTTTCTGATTTCTTCTTTTAGCAACTGAACTCTAACGATAAGGTTGTAGACAAAACAGAACCTTATCACCAACCTGAAATTCCAAGTGACGGTGAGATTGGTCATATCTGTGCTTCATTTTTTGTTGTTCTTGCTCCAGGTTTTGACGAAGCAGGTGCAGCATCTCATCCCTGGTTTTAAGAGTAGTGTCCATAACCTCAATGGAAGAGCTACCGGGCAGATATGAAAGCAATCGAGGAGGAGGACAGCCATAAACTGTTTCAAAAAGAGTGGACTTGAGAGCTGAATGGTAGCTTGTATTGTAGCAGAATTCAGCCCAAGATAGCCAATCAATCCACTTGTTTGGTTGAGCACTTGTGAAGCAACAAAGATACATTTCAATGGTACGGTTAACGACCTCCGTCTGGCCATCTGACTGTGGATGATAAGCTGAACTGAAACACAATTTGGTACCACACAAACAGAATAATTCCTTTCAAAATGAACTAGTAAAAGTTACGTCTCGGTCACTAACCATAGTCTCCGGCAACCCATGTAATTTTAAAATGTTGTCAAAGAAGGATCGAGCAACACTTACAGCTGTATATGGATGAGATAGAGCAACAAAATGGCTATATTTTGAAAATCTGTCGATGACCACCACCAACACATTCTTCCCTCGGGAAGTAGGAATTCCCTTTATGAAGTCAAGGGAAATATCAGCCCAAACCTGATTTGAATTGGGAGAGGTTGAAGGAGACCTGCTGGCTGGAGTGTTTCTGTTTTGTGCGGTTGACAACTTGAAACTGAGTAGAACAGAAGTAAGGGATCCATGTAGCTGAACCTAGCAAGCATGGTATTAAGGCTTAGTTGTTGTCTTTGTTAACTTATTTAATCTTAACAATTGATTATTTCAGCTATTAGTTTGTGGTGCAGTGTAATACACACAATTGAATTGGAAGTAGCTATTAGATGGGGACTATATAGGTGTTGCAAAGTTTTTCATTAAAAATAACACTAAGTGAAAAAGAAAAAGAAAATCTACCTAATAAAAGAAAAAAGTAAGATGATGTCTGGTAGAGTTTCCATAATTCCCTTTAATTAATCTTCTCTGTCTCTCTCTCTCAATTCTTGTATTCTTCATTTAGGACCATCTATTTTTTGCTTTTCATCTTTTTCAATTTCTTCTCTCTCTCTCTCTTTCTCTCTCTCTCTCCCCCCTCCTTCCTCCTTTATTCTTCCTCTTTTCTTCTATTTTATTTTCCTTTCTTTCACATATCATATTATTTTTTTTAAGAAAAATTCCAACTGAAGTATAAGAAATATAGAATATTATTTTTCTTCACTTGTAAGGAGATAGGCACTAACATTATTTTTTGTCTCAAATATAGATACCATTTATATCCTTCTATGTGCCCTTTGCTTTGGATTGTAGTAATTTTAATAGTTACATACCATAAGAGATCCTTCATGGAAAACATACTCTTTTGTTTCTTTGATTGTGTGGAAAACACACTTCTTAAATCCAAAAGGAGTATTGACTATAGATTTGTTGTCTTATGAATGCTTGATGTTGATTTTGAATTTTAGGGCAAATTGTTAGATATGAGAGGAGGAAGAGTGTCGTGCTTTTTTTTTTTGGGGGGGGGGGGGGGGGGGGGGAGCATTGGAATTGTGCATATCCAGGACTATTGCAACCCCTCCCAATTCCCTCCCATGCCTGGCACTCTATTTCAAGATTTTATTAGGGGTTTTGCCCGAGTCTGCTGGTTTCGATGCTATACTGGTAGTTGTACGCAGATTCATTAAGTGCCTATTTCATTCCCTTAAAGCATCCTTTCACTACCTCTGCAGTTGCTCAACTCTTTTTGGAACATGTTTTCAAGCTTCATGGTATGCCAGTCAATTGACAGGGATAAAATTTTTTACTAGCACTTTCTAGCAGGAGTTGATGAAATGCATAGAAACTAAGCGCCAATTTACCTTTTGCTTACCATCCTCAAACTGATGGTCAAATAGAGAGATTAAATAAATGTTTGGAAGCCTATTTAAGGTGCATGCCTTTTCAACATCCTACCAAATTGAGCAAACGGCTTACCTGAGCAGAATACTATTTTAATACCACTTTTCATTCTACTATAAAAATGAGTTCCTTGAAGGCCCTCTATAGTTATAACCTTAGTCTACTGACATCACCTTCCTCTACTAGAGTAGTTGCCATAGAGTACCAGCTGTCCCACCAACCGTGGCTTGAATATTCCAGAATTAGAGACTCTGTGCAATTATGTTTTGCATGACTCAACTAAATATGGATATTTCATGATATAAGGCATATCTGAATAGAAATCATGTTTTCCGCTCCATTTCTCTATCCTTCTATCTGTGATTCATCTATTTCCGTCCCCAATTTCTTCACCTTAATCCCCCATTTCCTCCAATTAATGGCAACTGAGTTAGGACTAAATTACCAGTCGTAACACAAATTTTATTCATTGGCCTAACCTCTCAAAGGTGTGCACCTTTGCCTTGCACCTTCAATGAATAAGCCAGAATTGGGAATTTTAAGGGAAATATTTTCATGAAGTATTATGCAAAAATGATATAGAATCTTCATGCTTCAAATTTTGCATGAAGTATTCAGAATTTTAGCGCTTATTAAAACACTTTCAACCATCCTATCTATCATTCCTGATACTGCCATACTGGAAAGTTGCAATACTCCTTGTACTGTTTCTGTATTTGATCTTGAAAGCTGATCTAGTCTCTATAGCCATGTGCCAAGGAGGGCTTTATTGGAAATAAGAGATTTTAAGTCTAGTAATCACTTTGTGGCTTACCTTTGAATTTCTCTTCCATATTGTCCTAAATAATCATATATTAAATAATCCTATGACCAATGAAGCATATGAGAAGGCATTCACTAACTGCCTGACCTGGGCTACAACTACCTTTATCTTTTACAAACTGGGCTGATATGGCTAGTGATTCTTGTTCTTGCTGAGTATGAGAAGTATAAGATCCACATCTAATTAACCCTTTACTTTTGTACTTTTTTTACCAACTTTGCTTTCATAAATTCCAAATAAACATTTATGCATGAATTACAAATGAATTATGCATTTCTAATTTATTATTTCTAATCAGTTGGAAGTATCCATCATATTTGTTCGTGTCCTCATTGGCTATTCATATTATTGCATACTTAGCGATTTTCTTGACTTCTTAAATCTGTAGTAGCATTGCTGCCTGCTGGTTAATATCTGATAGAAAATCAATACCGCCTTGTTTTAATTGGATTTATGAGGTTTCAGAGAAATAATAATGAAGAAATTTGGGCTCTTCTACTGTTATGATATTTTGGTGGTCCCTTGATAAGGGTGCTTGTTGTCAAGCAACTGAAGAGTAATTTTCTTGTGTGTTTATGTTGCTGCTTATTGCTTCTATCAAAAAATTGTTTAATTCTCTTATTTGGATGATTTTATTTTATACTAATCTCTCAGCACATTATTTCTTTCTCTTAGGAAGAGATTGCTCATCAAGAAGCAAGGCTGAAGATGGAAAAGGAAAATCTTGAGAAAGAGAAAAGCGTTCTAATGGGAACGACATCAAATTAGGATAATCAAGATGGAGCTCTTGAAATCACTGTAAGTGGCGAAAAGTATCAATGCTTGAGGTTTGCAAAGGCAAAGAAATAAGAATTAAGACACTAGAGGAAAGGGGGCAAGGCACTGTTGGAGTGGTTTGTGATATTCAGGACAGACGCAGTAACAAAATTGTAGAACTCTTTTCTTTAATTCATTGTAGAGGTATAGTTGGCTGCATAACAAAATTGATATTCAGGCTGCATATCAAACATCTTCACATACAACACAAGTCATGAATATACAATTCAATTGTAAAGTATAATCCATTCAACCAAACAATGATAGCTGGAATTTTACAAACTTCTTGTGTAGAGGCACCATTATAAAATGGTGAGGTATAGTTGGCTATCCCATTAGCATTGCTCATTCTATTGGCATATTGAACAACCTTGAGATATAGTTGGGGCTCATCAATTGGGCATGGCTCTTTAGTACTTGACTCTAGCTTGGAGGTATGCTCATGTAGGTTGATGATGGACTATTACAATCAATACATTTTCGTTCCTAACATGCAATTTGAAATAAGAAATTTTAGAATATTATCTGCAAAAGCTAAAGCCTTTTAAAAATATGTTAGTTACAAAAAAACATTTCAAATTTGCGTAAAATTCTTATGAAATAACAAAAATAGTATGTCATCATACCACAAAAAATGTTATGTATATATATTATGGATGTGTCATGCATATATTGAAAAAGTCATTAAAAAATATAAAAATTAAGTTTATTTCAAATACTATTTTGTAAAATAATAATTTTAAGGGAAAATAATATTATATTTTATAAAAAGTCTAAAAAAAATTAACTTTAATAATATTATTTTATATGTTACAAATATATTGTAGATATGTTATGTTCTAGCGTTTATGTTATGTATATGTAGTGGATATGTTATGTATATGTTATCTACTAGCCTTCATATATAGGTTAATTATAATGTATATGTTATAGATATATTGTATAAGTTGCGAATAAGTTGAGTACATGTTATGTTGTGCTTCAACATTTATATATTCTACAATCTTTACATATTGCTTAATTATAATATATATGTTATAGATATATTATTTTTTAGTCTTTATATGTTAGTTAATTATAGTGTTTATATTGTAGATATATTTTATATGTTGCGGATATGATATGTTGTATTCCAAACTTTATGTTATATTATGAATATGTTATGTATATTTTTCCTTTATATGTTGTATAGTCTTTAATGTTGCTTAATTATCGTGGATATGTTACGGATATGTTCCCTTTCAGCCTTTATATTTCGGTTAATTATAATATATATATATTATGGATATGTTGTGTATATGTTCAATATATTATGTATATATTGCTGATATGTTGTGTTCCAACATCTATATACAAATAAACAATATAAATATAAATCAAAATGAAACAAATACAATTCAAAAAAGAGGATATATTTCAATTCAAAAAATATAAATTAATAAATATAATATCCTTATATCCTATATATGTACAATATATATCCAGTATACGTAAAGTATATATACAAAATACAGGAGTGATATCATAATTTACTGTAGAATCACCCTCTTTAAATATATTTATAGTTAAGATATAATTAGATGAATTTATAAAAGAAAATTAAAAAAAAAATACCAGAGTT
Source organism: Garcia nutans (assembly GCA_947685225.1). Classification (NCBI taxonomy): domain Eukaryota; kingdom Viridiplantae; phylum Streptophyta; class Magnoliopsida; order Malpighiales; family Euphorbiaceae; genus Garcia; species Garcia nutans. Next base: position 10,056,374 of record CANTUV010000072.1, read on the forward strand.
TTACTTGAAATTCCAAGAAACCCTCAAAATATCAAACAAACAACCTGCACATAACACTAGAAGTGAATAAATTACACTCCTAAAAATTACACTCCTAAAATTCACACTTTTATATAAAAAAAACACTTTTCCATACTACATTCAAGATTTATCTCTCATATTTAAAGTACTTTGATTACATTCACAATACCAAAATCTTATTTACATATTACAAACTTTTACAATGTACTTGTACAAAATTCTTTAAACATGCCATACATTATGAAACACCAAATATGCAGGTCTCATGGCAAAACACTACCTTCAATGTCAGTCACTATCTGCACTTCCCTACTCTACACTTCAATTACCTGCGCTATGCATTTCAACCGCACTAAGCTCGAAAGCCTAATAGTACATACTTTGATAACAAATAATTATTTAAAATAAATACATTTCTTCATGCTATAAAAATGCACTATACCACTTTCAAAATACAATGATCATTTAATATTCATCAAACTCTCATGTTTAGCATACATAACACAAACACACATATTGGGCCCAACAAATCTCTACACAATTTTTAAGTTTCAAAACAATTTATTTGGTCTATCATAACGTCAGTTTCACTATCCATCTCTGCTTAGGTCTATTTCAATCTCAATCTCAAAACTCAGCTCTACTCAAGTTTATTAGAATATACAAGACCTACCTCTGCTCAGGTCTATCAACATATGCAACACCAACATCAACTTTCTGGAACAAGTAATTGTGCAGAGCAAACACACATTAGCATATTACATTTTCACATTCTCATTTCATTTACCAATTCTTTTCTCATGCTTTCCACAAGTTCTACGTGATCATCTCAAACCATGATCACCTTCCATAACCTCATTCGATTTGAACATCATTTTCATCACTTTATTCACATTATACCATATTACCACGTTATGCCATCACATTGCACATAACACTAGATCATAGTCATAACATAACACATTCCCACACTTTACACATCACATTGCATATAATATTACTGAATCCAACCATCACACACATTTATGCATATTATTACTTTAAAGAATATCCACATACTTTAAAGTATCCTGATATGAATGATGCCAAATATGTACATTCAATTTAAAATATTAACAAAGTATGTACTAACCTTTAAAATGCCAAAATCCAAAGCCAATCACAACCCAAGCCTTACTTCTTCATATGCCCTTCCTCTCTTTATTTTGGCTTACCACCTTACTCAACCAAAAGTCAAATTATAAGTAAAAATATATCATTAACATCATATTCCTACCTATTTTATTCAATCAAAGATCAACTATTCCATTTCTACCCAATTTCTACCAAAAACCCTAATTTCTCCACTTCTTCCTTCAAATTCATCAAAACCCAATCATTTTCACTAACCAACCTTAAAATCATTACATATACATTAAAACCACCTCAAAATAATCCAAATTAACAATTATTGAAACCTCCTTCAAAAATCTTAATTTCACATAACCAACCCTAAAGCCCTAACTTCACCAATTATATTTTTTTTTTCAACCAATTAATCCCCAAATCGTCATATATATATCATATTAGCTTTATTATTGTCAATTTAACAATTTAAATCCACTTTATCTCACTAGCCCAAATCATACATAATCTTAAAAATCAAAGAAAGCTAGTTTAAATTAAAGAATACTTAATTCTTGATAAATCATCAAAATCACATTGATTCTCTTTACATTCTTGTAAAACTTAGAGAATTTGATGAAGAAAACTCTCCCTCTCTCTCTCCTTATGAAAATCAGCCACATCATGGATGAAGAAGAAGAAGATAATTCTTTTATATACTTAGGTTTCCAATTTTGCCCCTATCCTAATTATATAATACTAAATAATTAATTATTAAAATAATGGGATATTTTCCATTATTCCTATCCATAAATATTTTAATTTCTATTTTTTTATTTAAAATATATATTAACTTTTTAACTTTTTATTATTCTTTATCTTTTAGTGAAAGCGTATATGTTGGGTATATACAATGTATACACTATGTATATTCAATGTATATCTTATGTATACATTAAATATATACTATGTATATACCTCTCCTAATACTCTAATTGGCCCTCCATATAAATATTTAATTGTGTCTAAAATTACGGGTGTTACAATAAAAATAGCAAAAAAAATTACAAAAGAAAAAAAATTTCCTTTGAAGCATTTTATAAAAAAGTGTTATAATCAATATATATATATATGTCTGTGTGTGTGTTTTTAAGGTTAATTTTCTTTACTTTTTAGTTATTTTCTAAATGTTTGTTTAAGATTGTTGCAAGGTTTTGATATTTCAAGTTAAAGCAAGGAATTCATGAGAAAAGAGGCAAAGTCCACTGTTGAAAGCAAAAATTTAGGAAAAGAATACAACACGGTCAAGGTGTGTTGAAGCTTAGCCGCGTCTCTTAATTACAAGACTAAAATGAACAAGACTTCAGGGCAAAGTTAGGCACATTCAATGTCTTGGCCGTGTCTCTCATGAGAAAGAATGGAAATTTTGGTAGAATGGGACACACCCATACGTCCTGACTGTGTCATAGGAGACATGGCCAGGACATGTTCCATCTTGGCTATGTTATCTGACACGACCAGGACCAAATTGAAGCTTATCCATGTCCCTTATATGAAGACTTGAAGTCCATATAGAATTAGACACCTTTAGAGGACTTGGCCATGTCACTGGCTGTGTCCAGAATGAAACCAAGACAACACGACCAAGACATCTCCATCTTGGCCGTGTTCCATTCCAGAGAACAAGAAGAGAAGTTAGGTAGTCTTGAACATGTTCACATGGTCTTGGTCATGTCTCGTAGAAGAGAAACAATTGCAAACTGCCAAAACTGAACATGGGGAGGAATCTTGGCTACGTCACTGACTGTGGCACATCTACACGGCCAAGACAAACTAAAAACATGTCGTGTCTATTAGAGATTCCCTTTTAATTTTAAAAATGTTTTGTGGGACAAGAGACAATAAGTAATGTTTTTGAAGTTGAAAGGTGAAATGCTTTTTAGGAAGGAAAGTTTTAAAAAAATTGAAAGAGGGAACAAATGAAAGCAGAGCATATGGTGCAAGGTTGGAAGAGCATGTGTTTAATTAAAAAAATAATTGTAATTGAGCTAGGATTGTGGGGATGGAGTTTGATTAAGAAGAAAGAAGAGGAGGAGAGGCATTCACACATTTTTGGGAGGAATGGTTTTGGAGCTCTTAAAAATTAGCTCTTAAATTAGTTTAGGAGGATTTTTCAAGAGTTGAGGATATTAGCCTTGTGATTTTCATTCACCCCATTATTTCAGCACAAAGAATTAATTGGAAAAGCTTGAAGGAGGCTTGGAGGTTCTTCATCAAACCCAAGTGAAGGTGGAGGAAGAATAAGAAGTTCCAACTCTAGTCATCGTCATAAGGATTTTTCTATTCTCTCAATTAATTCATTTTCCAGATTTTGTTGTTTATGCACATTAACATTTCAATGAAGTTTTATAATTTGAATTCTATGGAAGTAAATTTCTATATTGTTATAAGGAACTAAATTGTTTATGCCTAGGATTTGCAATAGATTTAATTGGATGCTTTAATTCAATATCTTCCATTGATATGCCTTGTTGTGAGTTGCTTGCAATGAAATGAATGATAGGTTAGTAGATTGGCCACCTATTAATCTTTAAATATTGAGTGAATAATCGAGAAGTGAAACTTGATATTGGATCCTTGCATTCAACTATCCTAAGAATGAATTAGAAATATAAGTTATAGGGTTCACTTAATTTGAAAGAAGTTAAATAATTAGCTTTTGTTAATTCATGAATGTGAGAACTAATGAATTAATAATTACAAATTAATCTTAAGAAACAAATTAAGTTACAAGGCTATGTCAATAGATATTTGAGAATTAAACTTCAATTAGATTGATTTATAAATCCTAGGTATTCTCTTGAAAGCTTACTATTAATTCTTGCAAATCCCATTGTTTTATCTTGTTTATCACTTTAAATTTCTTCAATCTTCAATATTACCAATCCAATCTTTAATTCCTTTTCTTTCATTTTAATCAAATTATTACAAATAAACAACTTCCTTGTGAGACGACCTTGGGGCGACCGCCGTTACTATAATAACCTCGTATACTTGCGAGAGTCACTTTGTAGTAGTGTTAAGTAGAGCACAATAGCATGTAAAAGAAATACAAATTGGTAACATTACATTTAAACAATGCAAAATGAAAATTAAAAAAAAAAGTTACAAACCAAAGAATGAGATAATCTTAATTAGATTCTTTAAATATATACAATTGAATCATTATAGTTATAATTTAATACTCGTATATTTTCCTCGTTAGATAAGGAACTATTGTGTTGTTCCAATTTATAAGCCCATTCTTCTCCTTACTTTCCTCTTCCTATCTAACGAGGAAAATATACGAGGAAAGGTATATGCAGAAATTATCCTATTAGTAACTGTAAAAATTACTTTATTAGTTTATGAATTCATTTAATTTTATATTACCCATATTTGTCTCATATTAGATTGAAATTATCATTTTATTATTCGTATATGTCTTAATATATTCACTATATACTACTAATTAAACTTGTTAAATTGCATGTAAAATATATCCAAAATATAGCTTAAATAATAATAATAAAAATCATGATTAATCCAGACAACAACATAAATTGCTTGTGAGAAACATGTGCAATATCAAACAAAATAATTGTTTATCAAAGAGTTAGTTAATACTTTACTTTAATCTTACCAATCAAATTAAATATCACTAATTGTCTATTAAGTATTTATATGGCATGACCTTAGGCTTGGGAAAGGGCAATATTCATGAAAAAAAAAACCAATTCAACCAAGTGTCATAAGTACTCTTAAATCATGATGACAATAGGGTTGTCACACACATAATGCAACATTTACCCTTTGAATTGAAAGACACAAAAAATAAAGCAACAAGGATTGCAAGGGTATAGACATTAAAATTTGGCACCTTACTTAATTCTTGTTAAATTATCGAACTCAATAGCTTTTACTATCAAACTCGAAAATTTTCAAGAATTATCAAGATTGCCAAAGAACAAGATCAATAAGTAATAATAAGATTAACCACGTGGGATAAATGGTCAAACTTGACAATTTTAATTGTTGACCTTGACAATTTGATCTTATGTGCAGCTGGTATTTGCCTATAAAAGGCAGTGTACTACACCCTTTTGGGGGACCTAAACCTAACCAACCAAAAGCTACTTTTGAGAAGAAAGCAACCAATATCAAGACAAACATAAGGACTAGAGGAACCAATCATCAAAAGCCAAAGGAGATCATCCAACATGTGTATTCCTGGAGATCAAACACCCTTGGTAGTAAGTTGAAAAGCTTTTAAGAGGTATATCTCAAACTCATTTAATGTTGTTTTAATCCATTTAACCATAATAATCAATTCAAATAAGCTCACAAGTACGAGATTAATTAAAATAATCAAGATATAATCATTAACAGTAAATGATCGAACTAAAAAATAATATTTTTTGTGAATAAAAACAAATGATTCTTAAAACTTTATGATCTTGTGTTTTGAAGTGGAAAGTGGGACTCAAAAGCTATTTTTATAAACTAAACCAATTGAATCTAATGTAAATAAATTTAAAAAGACTTTTTGAGCACATGAGTTCCAACAAATAACCAAGGAATTTTGTCTATGCAAATGAATTTTGTTGAGCTCAATAGTTTTTACTATCCAACTCGAAAATCTTCAATGATTCACTCAAAAGTATTTAGAGTTTTCCAAAACAACTCATCCATAAAATAATTTTGTAAGATCTTATAAAAGAAACTGGCTTTCAAGAATGTAAACAAAGAATAAAATATGTTATGACTAAGGTAGAATAAAAACTATTTTGGTAAAATAATAGGGTTTTAAAAAAGAAAAATGAAACATATGTTTCCTGAAAAGTTAATAATTGTCGAACTCAATATTTTAAATTATCGAGCTCGATAAACTTTTATAAACAAAATATATAATATATAAAAAAGACAATTTACCTATAATATGTCCAAGATATTATCTAACTCGATAGTCTCAAGACTATCGAGCTTTATTATTTTTGCTAACTTTTATCTTTTTATTTATCCTAATTTTATTCTTTAAATATTTATTTATGCTATTTTTTGAATTCTTATCTATGGATATTGTTCATCGGGACATTCTCATCATGCTCATTCATACATTTTTTTTATCTTTTCTTTAAATTTGATGTATATAGGTCCGAATATAATTTTTCTTTTTAAAAAAAATGTATAGGATTTGTTCGATGTTATATAATTAATTAATTTCTAATTTTTTTGAATATTATAAGAGCATGTTTCAACTACGGTAGGTGCTCATCCAGTATTTTCGCAACACACACATCACATGAACATGTTGTAATGTATGGTTTTTATTTGTTATGGACGGTTTATTTGTAATACTCTTATATCCTATATACATATAATACATACACCCCGTATATATAAAATGCATACATAGAATACAAGTATGTCATAATACTTCTCATTAGAAATTTTTTTCTTAATTTTATAAAAATAGGTTAACTTTTAAAATATATTTTAGTAAATAAAATTACATATTTATAATAGTGAATAATTGTAAAAAAATAAATTTAAAAAAAATCTCTGAGAAAATTTCACTAGAGTTTTGTCTGTATTTCTGATATTTTCCAAAAATCACAACTTAAGCTGCATGAAATTTAACACTCCCAAATAATAATTCCAAACTCAAAGCTCCAATAGTTGTCCAAAACATCCAATATCATAAAATCACATGTATATGCATATATATATAAAGTATTCCCATATTTACATTCCATAAGCCCAACTTTATTTCAATAAAATTTTTGCATAATATATATATATAAAGCGTCTCAAATATTTAAATTACTCCAACAAACTTTAAGTTCATAGCATTAATACATATTAACATATTAATGCACATATTGAAGTACAAAATAAAAGAATACATGATATGCTGGCTTTTTGGTCTTGTGGCAAAAGCAAACTTCTCATAATACCCAAAGTTCTAGACCTAGTCTGGTCTAGCATGACTCTCTCTATCAACCCCATCATCTGAGTGATAAATAAATCACACTAAGCCACTCGCTTAGTGGTACATACTTTGGTAATAATAAATTACATTCAAATAAAACACCAGAAAATGCATTATGCCTCGATGACTAGCAAAATACATAAAATTTATCAACATACCAATTACCATCACACATTGGGCCTAAAAATCCTTATATATTGGTTTAGTTCTAGAAATATTATTTTTGCTTATCCCAATATCAATAACATAGTGTCTCGCCTAACGACATAATCATAACTATGATACCAGCGTGTCTCGGCTGAAGAAGTAATCATAACTGTGACACCAACGTGTCTTGTCCAAAGGCATATGGCAAAGTCAAACCAATAAAAAATTAATTTTTTGAAACTAGACTTTGTATAAGGCAACACACAATTTACATTTATCATATTCCACTTGTTCTATGTTTTTCCATTCATATTCAACATTGTTTTCATTCACATTATAAATGCGGCCAACTTCCACATTTTATTGTATAATTAGCAATTGTTATTTTTTATACATGCCATCATTTATTCAAATTATGCATTGTTACTTCAAATAGTACATATCACACACAAACATCAATATACAAGTAACATAACACATTTATCTTTTTGCAATGTGCTATGTTTAAAGCAATGCAATTAATAAATTGATTACCAAAGTATGTACTAACCTCACAATTATCAAAACGTAAGCCAAATCTCCACCCAACACCAAGTTCAATCAATGCCTTTCACCACTTTGATATGACAATTTGGTTCTACTCAACTCCTATCCACATTATAAGTTAAAATAACTCATTAAAACCACATTTCTATATATTTTAGCTAATAAAACTTAATTTAGCACATTCCTTTGAAATTTTTAATTTTTGCCCTATTAGACTTTAGTTTTGGAAATCTATTCTACTCAATTCTAAATCATGTTTTAAGTTCAATTATGTCTTTAAAACTATATTCTAACACATTTTAAATAGTTAAATTCAATTTACATTCAATTCTTTACAAAATCCGATCAAAACCCTAAATTCACTCTATTCTTCTTCCAAACTCCAACCAAACCTAAACAAATCAATCAACTAACCATAAAATCTTCATCCCCATAGAAAAATAACTTCTTTACATATCATTTAAACAATTATCAAAAATTCATTCAATAACTCAATTTTCACATAATTGATATTCTAAAGAAACTTCTTAAATGTGAAAGAAACCTTACCTTTGATTAATGAAACTTCAAAATCACCCTAAAACTCTTAAAAAACTTGAAGAATTTAATGTTTGGAAGAAGTAAAAATCCACCTTTACCACCATGGAATTTTTGGCCATAAATGAGAGACGAAGAAGAAGAAGAAGAAGAAGAAGAAGAAGAAGAAGAAGAAGAAGAAGAAGAGATGAGTGTTTTGACTTATATATTTATATAATTAATTATTAATTAATTAATTATTAAATTATATATTTTTACTCTTCCATCTAAAATTATTTTAATTTTAATTTATTTTATCTTTTTTTTTAACTTTTTAATTTTTTTTACCATCTAACCTTTGACATTTACTATTTACCTTTTGACTTTTTTAATTTTTTAGTGCCATTTATATTTCATGTATATTTCTTTTATATTTAACATATACATTAACATGTTTCCTCTTCCAACACCTCACTTTACTCTTCCAAATTATTTATTTAATTATATTTTAATAAAATTATGGGCGTTACATTATTTATTTATCGCAAAAGTCGCTTGGTATTTGATATTCCGAATAGCTTCAATTCATAAATATATGAATCATAGAGGAGGCCAATTCTTTTTTAATTAGGCAAACAATATGATGACTCTCACTCTCTTCTTATTATTCTCATGTGTACCCAACTTCGTAGACCCATGAAAAGGAGGGTAGGGATTCATCTTGGTATCAAGAATATGCTACCTCTAATTATCTTTTCTCGGTCCAAAAACTGGGTGGCGACTCCATTATTATGGGCCTTATCCTATTGGATTCATGAGATCAAGAACCTAGCAGTGTTAAGGTCGCAAAACCTTTAGGGGTGCAACTGACTAGGCACCAACAGTGGTGACTCCATTGGGGACATTTGAGAAGTTGATTCTTATATTAGTTTATTGTTAACTATTTCGGCATGTTAAAACTTTGCATTGCAGTAGTTGCATGTTGTGAGTGAATTAGGGCATCTCGAATTACTCATGTTGTGTGATGTAAGGGATATCATATCTTCACTCAAGATATAGGGTAGGGGTGTGCATCACTCTGGTTCAGACAGGTCGAGGGTACATTTCAACTCTACAGAACTCGATTAAGTACTAAAAAATTAAATCGACTTCGACCAAAATTATATATATTTTCGATTGACCCGCATATTTTTGATTTCGGTTGGGTTAAATTGGATGATAATATATAATATATATTATAAATATATCTAATATATACAATATTATATATATATTTATAGGTCGGGTTAGGTTAGGTTGGGTTGAGTTATATAATATATATTATAATTTATAAATATATACATATAAAATATATATTTATTGGTCGGGTTTGGGTTCAAATGAAAAAAATAAATCTCGATCAGACTACCAAATTGAACCCAAGATTTTTTTTGAAAATATAAATCCTATTTCACCAGAATATGTATCATAAACTGAATGAACCTGACCAAAATCTATTGGTTTGGTCGCGTCTAGTCGGGTTCAAAAAATTTTCACACCCCTAGTATCAAAGAAGATGGTGATGATGATGAAATATATGATAACCTAGAGTAAGATTATAATACGATTGGGCAAACACAAATAAAAAAAATGATGAGCTCAAAAAGGAAGTTTCTAATTTTTAGAAGACTACGTCAGAATGAATGGAGAGTCTGGAAAAGAAATATAAGCAATAGTCCCTGCTGATGAGATGACTGAGTTAGATAAGATGTTCCCAGAAGAGGAGATTGTGCCTCCTACATTTAAGCTTTTGGATATTCCAAAGTTTGATGGTAAGGGGGACTCGAAGATTCATCTGAGTCAATATGTAACTATAATGAAGACTACTTCGGCAACAAATGGACAAATTCTGAACTGGTTCAGATTGTCTATGGTTGGGAATGCAATCCATTGGTATAAGTCCATTGATGTTACTACCAAAGAAAATTGGAGGTTGCTTCATACTTCCTTCATTAAGAAGTTTGGGTATAATATTGATATGGAAGTCTCTCTGATTAAGTTTGAATAATTTAGACAGAAATAGAATGAGAGTTTTGCATATTACAATAAGAGGTGGAGAGGAAAAGCTGCATTAGTATGAGAAGACCTTCTAAGAAAGACCAGATTACGTTGATTATTAAGGATTCTAACCTGAAGAAGATCTTGTCAATATCAGTTTAAATTATCTTTCCCTTGTGTTTGGCTATAGCATGTCCCCCTTTTTTTTTACTATATGAAATCCACACTTTGACACCTAAGATTCCGTAACGAGTAGATACTTTCGCAGGAGCATAATCGATTTTCTGGTTAATTTCAAAATAGTTAAGTATGTAAACATAATTCCAATAATAGGAAAGAGTTATTGCATTCTTACAATAGGCTGTTTCTTATAGAGTGGAATTTTGAAAAGTAAAAAAAAAATCCCTTTTGATTCCAATACCTTTATGATTTGGCAATATAGATAGAAGAAGTTGAGAAAGAAGAATCCCGATACACCATCCAGAGAAAGACAAGTTACTATTCCAGTAAAATTAGAAAACCACCGAGATCAATACTGTAGCCACCTGCAGACAATTATCTAACCTAGGCAGAGCTCATTCCCAAGTTTTTAAATACCGAAAAAACTAGCAAATCCTCCTACCCCTACATCGAAGAACACTACCTAACCTATTACCACACAGATGGAACTCCAATGCTTACTGCTAATTCCACCAGTTGCTTGGACATGATATTGACCACTCTATGGCCTCAAACATGAAGTTTAAAACCTAAATGACAGTGGAAAAATACCTGAGCCTACCAAGCCTAGCAATAAAAACAACTCTCTAATTATTAAGATCACACTGGATGAAAAAACTATAATGGCTTCTTTCTAAGATGTAGAAGGAACTTTGAAAACTGCTTTCTTTGAAATGAAGGAGATGGAGGTCTTAATGGTAGGTAATTTCTAGGATATGGTTGATGCTCAAGGGGATGTGGTGTTGGATGAAAATTCTTTTTGGGTCAAAGTAGATGAAAAGGCAAATATATAAGTCACCAGATCAGGGAGACCCTATGTTTGAGGAATAGAGGAGGATAAAGGAAAAAAGATTGAGGGTAATAAAGAAAGTGAGGTAGAAGGAGGAAAAGGAAAAGAAAGGGAGGTGGAAGTTGATACTGTGTTGAAATAGCTAAAAAGGACTCATGCACGTATAAGCATATGGAATTTACTAATCTCATCTTACAAGCATAGGGAGGCTTTGGCTAAAGCCTTAGCTAATATGCAAATTTCATCTCTCGCAACCCTTGAAGAGTTAGCAGGAATGGTGGTGGAGAGAGAATGCAAAAATGTGTTGCCTAAGAAAATATCCTAAATAATTACCTATTCAAATATAGACATTCCAGAAGATGGCAGAAGCCATACTCACCCTTTGTTTATCAAAGATGAGTAAGAGGAAAGAAGACCACATGTGTAATGGTTGATGATGTTTCATCCATTAATGTTTGCCTAGCTAGAATGTTGCCAAAACTATCCATGACAATTGTTGATCTCAAATATAGTGATTTGGGCTTATGATAATTCTAAAAGGCTTGCTTTGGGTACTTTTTCTACTATTGTAACTGTAGGACTGTTTGAGTCAATGGTTGAGCTTATTGTTCTTAAGATCCTAACAACATTTGCTTTTCTTCTAGGTCGACCATGGTTCTATCCTTTGAGAGGAATCTCGTCCAATTTTCATTAGAATTTTCAGTAGGTTTTAAAATTGTTATTATTGATATTGAGTGCAATGAGGTGGTTAATGCCCTAGTTGTTGCTTAGCTGATGGCTAGATTTGAAGTCTGTATGGTATCATCACCAACTATAAAGTCTATTATGAAGAAGAGGGGGTATCTATCGGGCATTAGATTGGGTAGAGACAGATCAAGAATATCTCAATCTCTTGAATTCAAAAGCTAGACAATCAGAGAAGGTTTGGGATACAAGGGGGGATAGGTCAGAGAAGATAATAAAGAAGGAAGAAGAAGCATATGAAAATCCTTTGAACATGCTATTTGTGAAAGCACCAGAACCATGGCCATTTGATGGAAGGCTAGAGCCTATAATTGCCATGGGGAAGGAGCTAACTAGATGGAAGATCTTTGTTGATGTAGCCCACTTGATCCCTCAGAAGTTTGAGAGTAATGCACTTGATAAAAAGGAAGAGCTAGGTTGAATCGACTATGCTCTTGGATGATTACCCAGACTTGGCTGCTGATATGGTGGAAGGCCAATTTGAGGGTGTTCCAAATCTTTTTGATATTGATGGTGTTGCTGTTTTTGCTAACTTATTTGATGCTAATGATATTTTTTCTAAAGATAATATAATAAAGTATGATTTCGCTTACTTGTGTTATGTGTTTGTTGATGGATGTGTTTATATTTGTGACTTGGTAAGCATATTTAATGTTAATTATATGCAAATGTCATCCTTAAATATCGAACCAGTTGAAAATCTAAAGAACATAAGCATCACATCACCACCTACCTAGGGATAAAAGGTCCGAACGTAATCAGCTTGGAAAGACACCAATAGGGAAGGATAGAAGATCTAACCCACTTACCGAAGGGTAAAAGGATTGGAGGTCATCTTTTTTTATTTCAAAAGACAATAGGTCTTATGCAACATGATCAAAGGTTAAGTAAAAGGCTCAGTCCAATTTAACCCCAGCTTAAAGATGACGATTAGTCTTAAAAGTGAAACATGAGGTCTTCTTGATTTTTGCATCTGTAAGCCAGATAAAATTTGCATCACTCAAGTAGGGGGCAAACTATAGACACTTAAATTTGTCATCTTGTTTAATTTTTGTTAAATTGTTAAGCTCTATAGTTTTTACTATCGAACTCGACAATTTTTAAGAATTATTGAGATTGCCAAAGAACAAAATCAACGAGTAACAATAAGATTAACCACATAGGATAAAATGGTCAAACTCGATAATTTTAATTGTCAAACTTGAAAATTTGATTACACGTGCAATTGGAATTTACCTATAAAAGGCATTATGTTAAACCTTTTTGGGGGACGGAAACCTAACCAATTAAAAGCCACTTTTAATCAAGAAAGAAACCAATAGAAAGGAAAACATAAGGACTAGAGGAACCAATCATCAAAAGCCAAAGAAGATTATCTAACATAATAGATTCTTATGGATCAAACACCCTTGGTAGTAAGTTGAAAAGATTTTAAGAGGTATATCTCTATCAGGTTTTCATGGATATCAGACAAAATCAAAGGCAACATAATAAACAAATATGATCCATGAAAATATGCTAAGATCGATGTTTTTCAATTAAATCGAAGAAGGGTTAAATTATATTACTTCTTGCTGGGGAATTTGAACTTTTCTTTTCAATAAATGAATTAATCACCAGGCATTGTTAGATGAAAAAATTAAACTCTAAAATAGGTGGTTGTGTGCGTGCTAGTACTACTTTTCTGAAGACTCTCCTCAGAAAACTCTATAAGTTCCTCCCTTTGTTTTCTCTAAAAAACATGGTTGGTGGCTAATGACAATATGATATACATGTATCACTACAAGAAAAATGCAGTTTAGCTACGGCCAATTCCGTAGCAAGTCCGTAGCTATTACCGGCTTAGCTACGGAATTGTTACGGAAAATTTTCCGTAGCTAAAAACCCGTAGCAAAGCTTTTTTAGCTACGGAAACTGTTTCCGTAGCAACTATAGCTACGGATTAGCTACTGACATTTCGTAGCAATAACCCTTCAAACTTTTCTTCAAAAATTCCGTAGCTAAACAAGTCCGTAGCTAAGTTTCCATAGCAATTCTGTAGTTGCACTTCCTAGTAATTCCGTAGCTAAGTTTGTTAGCTACGGAAACATAATACGTAGCAGTTCCGTAGGTGAACGTCCGTAGTAATTCCGTAGCTAAGGTTGTTAGCTACGGAAATATAATCCGTAGCAGTTCCGTAGGTGAACGTCCGTAGCTAAGGTCGTTTGCCTGTAGCAATTATGTAGCTAATTTCCATTCCGTAGCTAAATGCCTGTAGCTAATTTCCAAAGCAATTCCGTAGCCAATAATACCATATTCTGTAGCAAATTCCATAGCATTTGCAAAATAATATTTTTATTAAACCTGCTAAAATTAAACTCCAAAGAACAATTATAATTAAAAAAAAAATCCATAGTCATTTTATAACATAAAAGTTCATATAATCCACATTAATGCAAAGTACTACAGGGGATAAGTGTTTAATCTCAAATGTAAATCCTAAAAATTCATATAATATTATACCTAAAGATATAGAAATAACAACGTAACTTAATATTTAATCATCAAAATAATTGTCATTTGGTGAACCTATATCAGCAGAGTCATCTGTAAGAGGTGGTGCAAATGATGCCCGCCATCGCCTTGATTCCTCTCGGTCTTCTTTTATTTCTTTGATAAGATTAACCATCATTTCTTCAAGCTTTGACTGTCGTTCATTCAAGTTATTAAGCGTTTCTTGTTGAGCAGTTGTAGTTGGTGCATTTGATGAGGAACTTGAAGCATATGACCCTCCCTTTGCTGATCCAAGGCCATAAATGCGATTCTTTTTTTTTCCTCCAGCTGCCTCGATGAATAACAGGTCCTCATCAAGATGAATGCTATTATCTTCTTCAGAATCCATCTCCGAGTTTTGTACAACAGTATCTTTAAGTCGCTTCAATTAACAGTGTATAAAGGACCCAAAGCTAGATCCTTAATGAATTGATTATCCACATGATTTTCTGGATTATGAACCTATAAAGGAAAATGCAGTAAGATATATATCTCGAATCAATTAACAACATTGGCAGATATTGTTTAATTGACTAACTTACATGATCTTTGAACCAGGTGGAAAACTCAATCTCTAATCGTCTTTCAACCTCATACTCACTAAGATTGGGGAAGGAGGACCGAAGTGAGTTGGTAAACACACTAAAAAAAATTAAAATGACAAAAATTAATTAAAAGGGCTATAATACATCAATTAAACTTAAAGAGTATTAGTACTTACTTAATGAAAGGAGAAAGTTCCTCGCAATTTAATAGAATATATAAGTGGGCTGCCTTTTTTTCAACCTCTGTTAATCTCCTTTTTTTCCCTCTTCCCAATGGACGGCCAATAGTTTTGAATATTGACAATGTCTCTTCCATGTTATCACACTCATCAATACCGCTATCATCATTCCGAGGTACTCTACAGTGCCTTGTATATATATGGTCTTCGAAGTAATAGGCACAAAAAGATGATGCCTCTTCAACTAAATATGCATTAGCAATCGAGCCTTCAACTCTTGCTTTGTGAGCAGCAGCTTATCAAACAGAATCAGCAAAATATTGGCAGCATCTCCCCTTATTTATTGATAAATAGAAGATGAAGGAGAAGAACTTAAGAAGAAGAAGAAGGGGGAAAAAACAAAAAGTAAACAGTAAAAACACCAAATCAGAGATATGCAGATTTGAAGAAGAAGGAAAAAAAAAAGAGTAAACAGAGACATACAATGCGAGAAAGTAACATGATAGCGTCGCATTTGCGTGCAAAATACTTATTTAATTTATATAATTTTGTTTGATATTTTATTATTTTATTATATTTTGTGCTATTTAATTTATATAATTTTGTTTGATATTTTATTATTTTATTATATTTTGTGTTATGTTTGAGTATTATTTACAGATAGTTAATAAAACGCGTTCAGCTTGCAAGCAAGCGCGGGCGCGTTTCAGTATAAGAGAAACAAGCGCGGGCGCGCAGGGAAACAAGCGCGGGCGCGCTTCCAGTAAAAGAGAAGCAAGCGCGGGCGCGCTACAACATGACGCGGGCGCGCTACAACATGACTCGGGCGCAAGAAGCAAGCGCGGGCGCGCTACAACATGACTCGGGCGCTACAACATGACGCGGGCGCGCAAGAAGCAAGCGCGGGCGCGTTCCAGTATTAGAGAAACAAGCGCGGGCGCTCATGGAAACAAGCGCGGGCGCGCTTCCAGTAAAAGAGAAGCAAGCGCGGGCGCGCAAGAAGCAAGCGCGGGCGCGCTACAACATGACTCGGGCGCTACCGTTTGTTGATTTCTGAATGTAGACTGAACTTTAGAATATGAGTTTCACTTATTCTATAGAATTAGTCATTTTCTATCATCAACAGGAAAAAGAAAAATCAAACTTTATCAAACAAGCTAAGGAGAAATGATGATACTATTACTGTAGCAGGAAACAGAAATTCAGTTGCTTCTACCACATCTTTTATTTTCAAAAGAAGAAGTTGAAGTGGGAAGGATGTTGCAAGAATACCAAAGGATATTTCAGACACTACATTTGTCAAGCCTAAGGCCAAAACAGATTGCAGCGGATCAAGTGTTCATGTGAGTTCTTTTTCTTTTCTTATGTTCATAAGAGCAAATGAATTCAACAATTCATTTCAATTTTTACATTAGTGCAGTGCTGCATGACATGAAAAGACAACAATCAACTACAGTGGTATAAATTTTATGACGAGAAGTGAATTGGGAAAACCTGAAGTCATAGTCTCAGGGAAAAAATATAAATATAATATCACATGCACTTGATTCAGAATATCATACTTTTGAAGCTAGAGCAAAAGCATATTCCGCTACAACTGTCTTTCCAGCTGAGGTGTGAGCTGCCACAAAAACAGATTCTCCCTTCTCCAAATAATATATAGCCTGCAATAACCATTAAATCAAAATGATGAAGAGGAAAGGAGTTGATTAGGCAAGAAGCAATTATAAGAAATTCCATGAGTTGCCCTTCAAGATAGAACACTGGCTGTATGTTGGTGCAACAGAAACTTAATGATCATATCTTGCACTAGATAGAAAGATTGGCTAGTTGATTAAAATCCTACCATCAAGTAACAATGCAATGCCTACTAAGGCAAAAGTTCCAAAGGAAGTTCAGAGGAAAGCAGTACTCTAGTAAAGGCAATTATAGAGTTGTTGAGAAAAGCCCAAGATCCTTCAAGGTGTATTCTAGGAGAATCAAAAAAGCTGAGGACAGCTGAGATATTACCAACACAGCTGGACACATCAGCCCTTTCTGTTAGAGGCAATCATTTATAATGAAAGCAGTAGCAATTTGTAGGCATCTTTTAGCATTCAGTCATTTTGGGCAGGGGAATTATTCTCTCTGTAATCAGGCTTGTACCTAGGAGGTTATTCATTACCTATTTTTGTTTCTCTCTCATTCTCTTGTCTAGTTACCGTACTCATCTGTGTACACACTCCATTATTAATCAAATGCATTCCTGCCATTTTCTTATCTCTGTTTCCGCTATCGTTTACTGCACTCTAATATTCTATGTTACTTACATTACCTCATGGCTCAATAAATGGAACCATAATATACAGCGGAAACTTGTAGACAAATTTTCCAATCTTCAAAATGATTTATCTCAAACCAAAGTAATTTTTGAATCCCTAATAGATTCAAGTTGTCCTGATTCTATAACAGAAGATTTAAAACTTGTATTGGATAGAAAGAAAAATGCAGCTACATGGATCAAAGCAGCAGTAGAATGTGACTTAAACCCAAAAGCACCCAAAAGCATCAAACAGAACAAATTACACATTTGCTGCTAGGAATTAAAGATCCGAAAATGAATTTTTCTCAGAAATAGTAAATAATCTGCAAAGCAACCAAAATTGGGTGAAGGGAAGTAGATTGAATGTATCATCAGAAATAGCAAATGCATTGAATTGTGAATGTAGGACATGGTTTTTGAATGACATTGAGGATTATTTAGATCGGGTTTGTACCAGAACTAGCAGCAGTTCTACAGTTTAACTTGAGAGTTCAAACATCAAAAACCCCAAATCCTAAGATACTGAAGCATAACAACAATAAAATGAAAGTTAGAGGGAGAAAGATATCAGAACCTTTGAGCTTTCTCTTGTCTCATCTATGTTGTCTTCTTCTGCCAAATTGAAAGTGGTTGAAGATTGAGACACCAGCGATGGAAGCGGCGAATGGAGGTTGTGGTTGGTTATGGCTTGGGTTCGCAAGTCATGAGAGAGAGAGATTGATTGAGGAGAGCAGGCTGCAACGTGAAGGGGAAGATGGAAAGCAAACTGAGAAGGAACAAAGCAAAGGCAGATCAAAGCACGATTCTGAATTTTTTCCCCTTTTTTTAGAGGAAAGCGGGATTCTGAAATTTGCAAAGGAGGGAAGTAGAAAAATTTTTTTTTTGAGAAGAAAGTAGAAATTAGGGTTGTATAAGAACTTAAAAACTAAATATTTTTCGCTACGGAAATTCAGTAGCAAAGGATAAATCCGTAGTTAAACCGCAGCTGAGGGAATGAGTAATATGTTTGCTACAGAATGGCTACGGAATCCTGCGTAGCTAAAAGGCGCGCCACTGTGGCACGAAAATAATTGCTACAGAAATCTGTTCCGTAGCTAACGTCGCTATGGAATAGCTATGGACTTGCTACGGCAATATATAATTTAATAAAAAAGGCAATTCCGTAGCTATGCCATAGCAATTCCGTCGCTATGTTGCTACGGAATCTGTCCGTAGCAATTTTCCATAGCTATTTCACAGTTTTCTTGTAGTGTATGCTTTTTAGGTGATAGGAGAATCTATTAGGGTTTTATCCTAACCTTATTTGAATTTTATTTTATTAATTATCCTCTATTATTAACAAAATAATGTATTCATATATATATATATATGATATATCTAAATCAAAATTCTCCAAAACCCTTTTAGAAATATAATATATATATTTATAACCACATTAGGTTTTCTTAACCATTAAGGAAAATAATTATGCATCCTTAAACATGTGTATATATCAAAGAATGCATAAAAGAACTTAAATTAATTATGCCTATTTTAATTCTTTCTATGTACGCAATCCTGTAGGTTCACTTAATATTGGCAATGAGCTTAAATAATTATTTTAAGCCCACAAATCATAAGCGGCCTCTAACAACATATTATGACTACCCAAACTAAGTGAAGATCGGAGATCCAACTAACCTTAATTCACAATACAATATTTGGTCATTTTGTCACACAATACCTTAGATCAATCATAAGGCATGGAATATGTCATCCTTATATTGATTGATATTTCTTGATTCCCAAGTATACTAACTTAAAAAACAACATTAATAGCTCTTATTAATTTATTTGAGCATGGCCATCCTTAATAGCAGTCTTATTTTCCATGAGGCTTAGAGATATATCTCTCAAGATATAAGAAGAACAAATCCTATATTCATCATCTATAGCGCTCTCAAATAGTGTGAGAATCCTAGGATACAGGTAGGCTTAAGGCCACCAGGCACTACTTAGAACCCAACTAATCAATGTATTCACATATATTGTTTACCTACTCTGATAGATTTAAATTCCATTTACTAATTTTTATTACTTTACCATAATCATATAATATATTTATAGACCCTTATTTTTTGACCAAGTCTAGTCCAACACTAATTAAAAGGCGATTAAGTGAACTACGAATATTTAAAATAGTTTGAAATAATTTTTATAATATTTATTATTTATTTTAGTAATAATAATATAATATTGATTATTTAAAATAAAAAATAAAAAAAGAAAATATAAATATTTATTAAAATATAATATTTATTTTTAATAATAATAATAATAATAATAAAATGGACAGGCATGTTAATTCGCCATAGGGTGTGCCCGCGACGAATTGGGCATGCCAATTTGACACAAGGCCCATGACCCGCATGCAATTTCCCTTATCTATTTTGCCAAAATCTTATTTAACTCGGATAGATTTTAAATACTTCCTTAACCGATAACAACTAGATTTTTTTTATTGATTGATTGCATATAAATAAGAGAATGAAAGATAGAAAGAGGGACTTTTTTTTGGACTTTTGGAACGAGAGACAGAAGTAGTTTTATAAAACCCTAATTATATATAAAAAAGAGCAACGGAGATAGAGAGTAAAAAAAGGAGCAACCAAAAGTGATCAAACAGAGAGAAAGAAACGCATAGAAGGAGGAGCAATAGAGGCAATAACTGATGATTAAAAAGAAAAAGGCAGCAACAAAAATCAACAAAGCAGTGTCAAGGCAATTGCCAAATTGCCAAAGTTCAACTGAAGAAGTAAATTGATTCAGGAAGTAGCAAATATCAAACAAAGCTTGATTCAAACTCTCTAAATTCGGTGGAGCCAACAAACGAAGGTTAGTTTGTTTAAATCATAATAGCTACATTATTATTATCTCATGTAGTAATTTACAAGATATTTAAACAATTCAATAGTAATGTTCATGGTTACTTTATTTATCACAGTAGCTTGTATTAAACTTTAATCTCTTTTGCTAAATATCCATTTAATCCTATTTTCATAAACCCTAATCCTTTTTTAGAAAATCATAAACCTTAATATTGTTTTCATAAAAATTCCAAACCCTAATTGAAGAAACCCTAATTGTACAATAGCTAAATTCTATTTCTCTAAAAATTAAAAATCCTAGCTTGTAAATCTATTGTTTAAATATGATACTTAAATGTAGGATTGATTACTAATGCATGTGTATTTATGATATGTCTTATTGGATGGTTTATTTGGTCTATGTTAAATTATTTATTTATGATGAATGATTGATTATTTTTTATTAGTTTATTTTGGTTTCAAGAATTGTATGAGGTATGTTTCCATATTATGGGTACCTCAATTGTTGAGTATCATGTAATATAATTTATTTAAGTTTTGGATTAATGTGAAGGATACGTTTCCATCAATTGGTGAGTATCCTATTTTATTTGTTTTCTTTTGGACATTGGACAATTGTAAAGGCATGTTTCCATCCATAGATGGGTGCCTATTCATTTATTTTGTTTGAACTCGTTGTGATTTTAATAAAGTGATTATTTATTCTTATGATGGTATGTATTATGAATAATATCATTATAATTAAGAATTTTATAATATTAAGACCTGAAAAGGAGGCCAGTTCTAATGAACCGGGCGTTATGGGGGTGCTGGGCCATTTCTCACCTTCTCCATATGTACCTAACTTTTCAAGCCCAATAGGGCATTAGGGATTACTTAGGAATCGAGTAATCTATCCCTTTCTAATTTTTTGGCCCGTCCGGGTGGCGCCTCCATTTTCTCCAGGTTTAGGCCCATGTTCTCTAAGGCTCTGAGCTTAACAATGCCGAAGTCTCAAGAACCATTCTACATGGGAGTGGGGGCAAAAATCTCCACTCACAGTGGCAACTCCACTGGGGATAAGAGAAGTTGATTCCACTAGTCTTTATATTATTTTATTCTTTTTTATTATGATATTGTCCATTGTATCATTTAAATTGCATTGTGTGTGTAAATTAGGATGCCCGTGTAACTTGTGTTGTGTTATGTAAGGGATACCATACTTTCACTCAAGGTATGGAGATCAAGCATGGCATAACCACTCATAGCCTTGTACCATTTGGTATATACTTGTTATGGGAACCTAACCCTTTCAACCCAAAGATTAAAGCTCATGTAATTGGCCTAATTACTTTCCTTAGGTTTTTACCCTAAATGCTTGTTGTTTACTTATGATTAATTTATCTTGGTTTAAACCATGGCTTATTTTGTTTGTTCTTTTTCTAATATGACCTACCTATGGTATAAGCTCAAAATAGTTTTATTCTTTTAAGCCCAAAAGACTAAAAATATTTTCAAAGCTTTTCAAGATGGTTTTTCAACATAAGACCTTTCAAGATGGGTAAAAAAAAATCTTCTTCCACCTTATGGCCCAAACTTAAAAGCCCAAGGGCTTTGAAACAAAATTATTTTTTGATTACAAAAGAGCTTACAAATATTTAGGTCAATTATGGAATACCAAAAATCAATTATGAGCCTAGCTTAAGCTAAGAACTATTATTTATGGGCTTGTTTTTAGCATGAATCACTGGTTACTTTTTCAAATAAGAAGTCTATTTATGATAAACCTCTTAATTTAGTTTTAATCCAATATAGTATAAAAGCTATTTTAATTGATATTCAATGGATTAAAACCTAATTAATGGGAATTATCATGGACCGACTTCTATATTAGAAAATGCAACTATTGGTTAAATCGTCTGAGGAAAATTTTTGAAAACAGAATATCCCATGTTAATATTTTGTTGACCATGTACCTAGGAAAAGAGACTCGCCATTCGTGTGTGGAAGTTATAAGGTTGGAAGGGACATCCTAATTATCTTTGTTTGTTTGTTGTATCTGCATACATGCATATACGCATTGCATAACATATCATTGATCCTTTCTGGCTCAAAGACCTGGAGTACGATAGTTTAAAAATGTACTACAAACCAACCTATGTTAGTGAAGTACAATCCAGCAGCGAGTCAATTAGCTTCTCACCAAGAGTAAAGGATCCCAAACAAATTCAAAGGATGGTGGACGACGCCCTCAATTCCAAGATGGAAGAATTGAAGGAGGCCTTGGTTAAGACTATGAAGAGCCAACTAGCTGTACTTTTGGGGAAAACTATTGAGTCATCTGTTAACACTAAGAAGCCGAAGGACAAGGAAAAGGCTAAGGTTAGTGAAGCAGCCTCTGATGATGACAAAGTAATGATTGATGATGATGACCGGGCTCAATACTTTTAAGATCCTCAAGACAAGAAGAAGGAGCTAAAGGTTGTGGAAAGAGCAACTATGGAAAAGACTAAAACATCTAATGTGGAGAAGATGATTACTGATTTAGAGAAAAAATTTAAAAAGAAGCTAAAAGTTGATGAGATGTCAGAAATAGACAAGCTGTTCGAGCAAGATGATGAGGTCCCTTATAAGTTCAAGATGCCTTCCTTCTCTAGGTACAATGGTACAGGAAATCCTCACTTGCTTGTTAAGCAGTACATTACTGCTATGCAGTCTGCCCGAGCTATTAAGGCTCAAACTCTAAGGTACTTCATGCTTTCATTGGATCCTATTGTCCAGAATGGGTTCAGCACCTTAGAGGATAGTACTCAAAAGAACTGAGATTTGTTATACAAGGCTTTCATCCAACAATATGGGTATAATGCAGAGTTGGAACTCACTTTAATGAAAGTTGAGTCCATTAGTCAAAGACCAAATGAGAACTTTGTTGATTATGTAAAGAGATGGAGAAATAAGGCTGTACTTCTCAAAAGGAGGCTTGATGAGTCGAACCAGATTAGGATGATAGTCAAAAGTATCCTGCCCAATCTTCGTGAAAGGTTGTCTCACACCCTTATAAGGGATTTCAAAGATCTTCTTCAAGCTAGCTTGCTAATTGAAGAGTGAAAAAGAGAGAAGAACTATTTTTCACAAAACGGAATTATCAGTCTGGCAATCAAAGTACACTTAAGAAGTTGATGTCAATACAATGGGTCAAGGAAGTAAAAGAGAGTTTTAAGAGTTAGGGAAACCTCTGTCTTGGGTTTTCAACAAGCTAAAAAAGAAGGGGTTATTACAACCAGTGGCTCCTCGACCCTTACCGAATCCTTTACCACCAAAATTTAATACCAAAGCTTTTTGCCAATTTCATCAGACTCAAGGACATAAGACAAATAGATGCACCCTATTGAAGCATGAGATCCAATATCTAATTGACAGTGGTAAGCTTCCTGAGCCCGATAAGCCTAATACAAAGGACAATCCTTTGCCTAGATTCAACATAATGCCACCACTAGCAACCTTCATAGTAGAAAGAGGATTGGAGGAAGATTTTGTCTTATCCTCTTTTCAAGATGAGAGTATTGAAGATGTGAAGTAAAGAGGAGAAGCTCAACTCAAAAAACTTCCCTTGGCTTGTTTGGTTTTTGTTTTATTTTCTTTCTTTGGTGTTTTTTGGAACAATTATGTTTTTCAAATTTAAAATTATTTGAATAAATTATTTTTGTTAAATTTTTGTTGGTCTTTGTTCATTTTGGTGCCCAACCAGTGATGAGTCTACCTTGATATTCATAAATTTGGGTATCTATGCATCATGATCCGAATGACTTTACTAGGTGAGGGAATTATTCTATAGCATTGAGTTGTATATGCTTACTTAGAGAGGGCTTCTGCATAATTACAAGTGTCTAGGTCCTAGTCAATCTTAGAACAGGCTTTGATGAACCTTCAAGGTGAAATTAAACTCTGCTTATTTAAGGGAGAGATGATCTAGGCATTGCTTGGTAAACCAATAACTAGTATCCACCTTAATTAAATATCAATCGCTAGTTATCCCTTTGAGCTTTCATAAGATTTCAATTTTCTTTTTATTGACTTATAAGCCCAATGACCCACCTTGAGTTGTTGTTACACTTTTGACAGGTCTTATGATCACTAATGTGAAGAGGCAAAGAAAGGAATGCATAGCCAAGACCATAAGGGTAGTCAAAGCTCACCTGATATTAGACCTGATATCTCTAATTCATTAAGATGACATCAGGACAACAAATTATTTATCCTTGTTGAAATAAAACTCACTCTATTCCACTCATCCATAGTCAAGACAATTCTTTTGGAGCTAGCACCCAACAAAAAAACAAAAAAAACAACAAAAAAAGAAGAAGAAGAAAGAAAGGAAAAAATAAAAAGAGAAAGAGAGAGAAAAAAAAAGGAAGAAAAAAAAAGAAAAATTAGTTACTGAGTTTGTGAAAAAGCAAAAGGAAAAGATGAAGATCATCTTAATCAATTCTATCTTTCTTCTAAGGAGTTAAAAGGAAATTGGAGTCTAATAAGATTGCTCCCAGCTACCTATGGCTCCAACAGAAGATTTTGGTGTGAAGGTTTGTCAATAGTGTCAAACCAGCTCCAATCTTAAATATAGCTTTTATTTAAACCATGTCCCTTATTTAAATATGGAAGGAACCAATGAGAACACTTCAGCTGATCACCTCAACCATAATACAATTGCTCAAATACAACACTTATAGGTCCAACATTTAGACAATCTCCAATAATCCAAATACTAATTACAACAAGATAACTATTATACATTTGTCAAATCAAATTATTATATAATACATTCATTTCTTTAATAATCATTCACTAGAACTCTCAAACTTTATCTTTTAAATACATGTATTCCTTTCATGTTATAAATTTGTACAATCTCTCAAATAACCAAACTAAATCATATATATACAGTTTATAACTTATGAGTACAATATACACAAGATCTTTATAGGTACTATAGGTAATTTCATGAGATTCTTAATTCCACTTCTTAACTTGCTCCGATGTCCTGATACCTGCGTGTCAGAAAATAATTCTAACACGCTAAGCAAAGCTTAGTGGTGCATGTATAAACATATTTTGTCACTTAATATGAAGGAAAAATACTTATGAAAATATAGTAATAACACTTAATTTTAAGAAATCTTTCTATATATTAACTAATTTCAGTGACAAACCAACATAATATTCTGATTACACAAAGTAATAGCTTTAACTTTATAAAAGTCATTATGCTATACTATACTTTCGGTACTGCAACTTTTCTCTTTATGAATCATTTTATTTAAGACTTGTTTTCTCATTTGATAACATTGTTCACAATATGCTTATTTTGTTTTTCAATAAGTCTTAGTTTTCAATTTCACATATAGAATAATTCATTTAATCTATAATTTTCAGCACTTAAATTTAGTACTATACTTTAGAGTACTTTGTATCTTATATCATTATATACACTTTCAATCATTACAACACTTATAAAATTATTGATTTATTCAATACCTTAAGCATAACATTTACATTCCGTGCATTAGAACTTTCACTTGTAAACATTCATATATATATATATACAATCACTTTTACATTATAACACAGTAAGTCAATTTCAAGTAATTGACTTATATTATTCTTTTGCATTTCTTCCATTATTCACTACTATCATGGTCACATATATTTTTAATTTAAATAACTTCATTAAATATGCCCATACATACTAAACTCAGATCATAGGTTTGGATAACATGTTAGTGTAGCAATTTTAATGCTAAATCTCAAGAATGTATAATGGCAATTACGCCCACTATCACTGATAACACATTGTGTCCATTAATGGCATGAAGTGCCCACTATCACTATAGCTATCCTTTCTATGGTTAGCCATTCAATCCAAAGCTAGATCTAAAATCAGTATGATTTGGGCAATTCATTAGTTTTGAGTAACACTGAATTGTTTGTATCACTTCACTGGTACAATACTTTTATCAACATTTAGTATGATATATATATTTGTCACATATCTAACGTTTCTCACTCTTTTTCATACTTTTAACACATACACATGAATTCTAAACACAAAAGTAAGAAACATAAACATATTAGCCACATACTAGGCCCGTATATCACAAAATACAAGCCAAAAATATCATTTAGGTACCCCACGACCGTGGCATCACAACCCCACACCCGTGGGATACCAAATGAAGCTGTAACATAACTTTGAAGACCCCACAGTCGTGGCCTTCAAGGGCCACGGTCGTGGCATTTAGAACTGCTCTGTTTTATCAAAATTTTTGAAGAAACAGTCACGCTTTCAATCCCACGGTCGTGGCACTCATTTGCCACGACCATGGCACTCATTTGCCATGACTGTGGCATTGATTTTGGGTCTGTTTTCAGAGTAATTCTTTTTCCAACAGTTCCAACTTTGATTCCATGCCCGTGGTACCTTTAAGCCATGCCCGTGGCATCCCAAAATTATGTATTCTGCACTTTTAACTTCATTAAACACAAACATATTGAAGATCTAAAATAATAATGTGTCAAACTCAAAGTTTTGACATAAAAAGAAGTCGTATCAAATAGTTTACTACTACTTCACTTAATCAAACTTTCAACCATTTCATATGGATAAAAACAACATCAAATCCTTCAATTCTCATAAAGGTTGAGTTAAGAATCAAACCCATCATATAAAAGTTATTTTTCACTCATCAATCTATTTAATCAATACTTTCAAGAAATATATCATTATACATAACTCAATCATTCAATTAAATCATTAAAACTCATAAAAATTCATATTTTTGCAAAGTATAAAGCAAAAGCACATACATCTTCAAAATCCCTCTTTCTCTTTCTTTTTCTCTCTTTCCCTTTGATTACTTATTGATAATCTTGCCTTTTCTAGCTTATTCTTCTAAAAATCATGTGATTATCTCTTATTCCTTGATAAATTTGATGAAAGGAAGAAGAAATAGAGAGAAGATGGTGATGATGGTAGAAGGTGGCGTGGAAGATGGAGAGGAAATCAGAAATTTCCACACACATACACATATACACACACAGACACACACACACATATATATATATATATAATATTTTTAATCAAATGAGGGAATGCTCATAATAACTATGGTGCACCCTTATTCTTAACCGTTGATTCTAAATCGAGTTTTAATCTCATAAAACAGTAAAAATAATCTCTTCAGTTAATTTTTGAGATATACAAGTTACTATTCTTTACGTATAGTATTTATCCACAATACTTTTGTCACTATACACTATTAATTTTTTCAATATTAGTTAAAACGTTCCTGTTTAACATCTTGACCATTACATCAGAGATTGACAAATTATTTGAGCTAGATGAAGAAGTTCCGTACAAGTTCAAGATGCCATCTTTTGCGAAGTTTGATGGAACCGGAAATCCTCACCTCCATGTGAAGCAGTATATCACTGCTATGCAGTTAGCCCGAGCTACTAAGGCTCAAAATCTAAGGTACTTTATACTCTCATTGGATCCTGTTATCCAAAATTGGTTCAACACCTTGAAGGAAAGTACTCAAAAAGATTGGGACATGTTATACAAGGCCTTCATCCAACAATATGGGTATAATGCCGAGTTGGAAGTTACCTTAATGGAAGTTGAGTCCATTAGGCAAAGGCCAAATGAGAATTTTGTGGACTATATGAAGAGATGGAGAAACAAGGCCGCTTTGCTCAAGAAAAGGCCCGATGAATCTGATAAAATAAGGATGATCGTGAGAGGCATCCTGCCCAATCTCCATGAAAGAATGTCTCACACCCTTATAAGGAACTTTAAAGATCTTCTCCAAGCTGGTCTACAAATTGAAGAATGGGAAAGGGAGAAGAATCGATTTTCAATAAAAAGGAATGAGAAAGGGAACTACCATTCAGGCAATCAAAGCACACAAAAAGAAGTTGATGTTAATGCCACTAGTCAAGGAGGAATGAGGCAGTTTTCAGAATTAGGGAAGCCACTTTCTTGGGTTCTCAATAAGCTACAAAAGAAGGGATTGTTACAACCCTTGACTCCTCATCCTTTGCCTAATCCTCTTCCACCTAACTTTGATACTAATGCATTTTGCCAATTCCATCAAAGGCCTGGACATGAAATGGACAATTGTATGAAGTTGAGGCATGAGATCCAGAATTTAATTGATAATGGAAAGTTGTCTGAGCCGGACAACCTAATACCAAAGGTAATCCATTTCCAAGGTTCAACAGGGTGCCACCACTAGCAACCTTTATGGTAGGAAAAGGATTAGAAGAGGATTTTGTTTTATCATCCTTTCAAGATGGGGATATTGAAGATATGAAAGGAAAAGAAGCTTAAACTCAACAAACTTTCCTTAGCTTGAATGTTGCTTTTCGATTTTACTTTCTTTAATATTTAATTTGAACAATTATGTTTTTCAAATTTAAATCTGTTTGAATAAATTATTTTCATCAAAATTTTGTTGGTCTTTGTTCATTTTGGTGCTCAACCAATGAGGAATCTAGCTTGATAATTCATGAATTAATATATTTATACATCATGACTCGAATGACTTTACTAGGTGAGGGAGCATTGAGTTATTTATGCTTACTTAGAGAGGGCTCCTGCATAATTATCTTTGTCTAGGTCCTAGTCGATCTTAGAACATGCTTTGATAAACTTTCGAGACAAAATTGAACTCTGCTTATTTAAGAGAGAAATGATCTAGGCATTGTTTGGATTAGCCAACAACTAGTATCCACCATATTAAATATCAATCCCTAGTTGTCCCTTTGAGCCTTCATAAAATTTTAGCTTTCTTTTCATTAGCATATAACCCCAACAACCTACCCTGAGCTGTTGTGATACTTTTGAGAAGTCTTATGATCACTAAGATGAAGAGGCAAGAAGATCAAAAGAAAGCAATGATTAGTCAAGATCATGAAGATAGTTGAAGTTCTCAAGACCATAAGGGTAGTTGATGTTTTCAAGACCATAAGGATAGTTAATGATCTCAAAACCATAAGGGTAGTTGAAGTTCCCTTAATATCTCCAATATATCAAGAAAACATCAACATCAGAGTAACAAATGATTTGTCCCTGTTAAAGA
The DNA here is from genome assembly GCA_947685225.1 of Garcia nutans. Taxonomy (NCBI): domain Eukaryota; kingdom Viridiplantae; phylum Streptophyta; class Magnoliopsida; order Malpighiales; family Euphorbiaceae; genus Garcia; species Garcia nutans. Next base: position 10,086,070 of record CANTUV010000072.1, read on the forward strand.
AGATTTATGTTACTCCACTCATCCATTATTGAAAGCCCAAGTTAGTACAAATAAGACAATTCTTTTAGAGCTAGAACCAAACAAAAAAAAAACAAAACAAAACAAAAAGAGAAGAAAAGAAAAAAAAGAAGGAAAATAAAAGAGAAAAGAAAAAAAGAGAGAAAGAAAAGAAAAAAGATTAAAAGGCGGTTCAGAAAGCCAACTGAGTTCTCTTTTACCTAAAGCAACAAAAGGCTTTCATTTGGTTCATAAAGACATTTTTACTTGAATTGGTCCAACTCAACCAAAGATTAAATCAAAATTGGAAAAAAAAAAAGAGGAAGACCATCCAGTTCTTGAAAGTTATGTACTTGATAATCCTACAAGAAAGAAGGACAAAATGATAAAAGAAAGGGAAGAGTAAGGAAAGAGAAAGAAGAAGGAAGAGTAAAAAAAATAAAAAGAAAGAAAAGGGAGAAGAAGAAAAGAAACAAATTTGGGAACCAAACTTTTTTGCAAGGGCAAAAACTGTCCTAACCAAGATCCAGATTAATGCCAAGAAGATAGAAGGAATTTGGAGTCTAGCAAGATTGCCTCTAAGCTGCCTAAAATTCAAACAAGAAATTTATAGTGTGAGGCTTTGTCCATTATGTCATATCAGCTCCTATCTCAAAATGGCCTTCATTTAACCCATGTCCTTTATAGACCTCATTTCAAGCTTATCGAAGACCTGTTGATCTCTCTTGGTAGGTAGAGTCTATTAGTGGAGATAGTTTGGATAAGCATGCATATGAGATAGTCAATATTTAGACTCAATGAGACCTTTGGCCAAGTAATGTGTATGTGCCTATCTGAAGTGCAACATTTCTTGCTTAAATAGAAATGATTCCCGAGTTTAGTATGGTAGCTAGGGTTGTCATATTATAGATATGTTAATTTGGAAAAATCAAGTCCTGAGGTACATTGACATTAATTTGGCAAAGCCAACATTTGATTTCAAAATTAAAATTCAAAAAGTCAAAAAATAAAAAAAAATGTGTTTTGTCATACAAAGCCTTCAAGTTAAGGGAAGTATGTTGAACCTCCAAAGGACACATTGGGCAAAGGAAATGATTATTGGCAAGGTCATGAAAAAGCTATCAGCTGACATGCTAAAACATAGTTTGAAATGGATGTATCCCTGACTCTGCTGCTTGGGGTCTCCATTATTCATACTTTTAACATCTTGAAGATAAAAGCCATAAATGCAAAGCTTTCTATCATTCTAATGCAAGACTTGAACAAGTGTCGAAAAGGAGTCAATGAGAACACTTCTGCTGATCACCTCGGTCTGTGAGTCGATGGAACAATTGTAAGTATTATTCATGCATATCATGCATACATGAGCATATCACATCGCACTTTCTTTATTGTCTATTCCTTTTCAAAGTGAACATCAAATACCTTGCAAACTAAAGAATCAAAAGAAGATATTGAATCAAGGGGGCATGGAAAGCCTATTTGCTTGTGGAAGCTCCAGTCGTTTTGCAAAAGAAGAAATACGTGCTTGTGTGAAGAACTAGAAGGAGCCCGCATAGAAAAATCATGGGTTTGAGCCTACACAGGGGGCAACGCTTCTCCTTTTCAAATTTTGAGTTTATGCATAAACAAAATATTTTGAATATCTTGCCATGCAGGGGGCAAGGAGAAGATATGAAGGCTAGCTAAAAAGACTGATTTTTTTTGTTCATGTTTAATTAATGAACAAGAAAAAGAATTCTCAAAAGAATAAAAAATCATCATCAATCAAAAGAAAAAAATTAGAATGAAAATGCAAAAGACAAATGGTCAGTCTAGCTAAAAGGGTTGAAGCAAGGGTAAAGACCCAATTTCCAATGGATAAAGATTCATGTTTCAAGGGTAAAGACCCGATTTCCAATGGATAAAGATCTATGTTTCAAGGGTAAAGACCCAATTTCCAATGGATAAAGATCCATGTTTCAAGGGTAAAGACCCGATCTCTAATGAATAAAGATCCTTGTTTCAAGGGTAAAGACCCGATTTCAAATGGATAAAGATTCATATTTCAAAGGGTAAAGACCCAAAGTCTGAAGGATAAAGATCCTTGTTTCAAGGGTAAAGACCCAATTTCAAATGGATAAAGATTCATATTTCAAGGGTAAATACCCGATTTCCAATGGATAAAAGATCCATGTTTCACGGGTAAAGACCCAATCTCCAATGGATAAAGATCCATGTTCCTAGGTTAAAGACCTAATTTCCAATAGATAAAGATTTATTTTTGGTGGGTAAAGACCTACAATTCATAAAAATGGAACAACCAGTTATGCCAGAATTCTCAACTGATAAAAGATCAGTCAAATTCAAAATCAATCTCGGGTCCAAGTACCCATTCTCGGGTCCAAGTACCCAAATCAAAATCAATCTCGGGTATAAGTACCCAAATCAAATCCAATCTCGGGCCAAGTACCCAAATCAAATCCAATCTCGGGTCCAAGTACCCAAATCAAATCAGTCTCGGGTCCAAGTACCCAAATCAAATCAGTCTCGGGTCCAAGTACCCAAATCAAACCCAATCTCGGGTCCAAGTACCCAAATCTAATCTATTCTTGGGTCCAAGTACCCAAATCAAATTAATCTCGGGTCCAAGTATCCAAATAAAATCAATCTTAGGTCCAAGTACCTAAATCAATCTCGGGTCCAAGTATCTAATCCCGGGTCCAAGTATCCAATCCCGGGTCCAAGTACCCAAATCAAATCAATCTCGGGTCTAAGTACCCAAATAAAATCAATCTCGGGTCCAAGTATCCAAATCAATCTCGGGTCCAAGTACCCAATCCCAGGTCTAAGTACCCAAATCAAACCCAATCTCGGGTCTAAGTACCCAAATCAAATCAATCTTGAGTCCAAGTACCCAAATCAAATCAATCTCGGGTCCAAGTACCCAAATCAAATTCAATCTTGGGTCTAAGTACCCAAATCAAATCCAAGAACCCAAAACCTCAATCATCTCAAAAATTAAGTCTTATTGCTTTTCACTCTCTTTTGCTGTAGTCTCAGATCGTTCAAGTAGGGGGCAAACTGTAGACCCTTAATTTTGACCCTAATGTGATATGGTCCTAATTAAAGGATGCCAAAATAAATTTGATCCAACTTTAAATATTTAAACCTAGTTTATAATTTTTAAAGGAGTTAGTTCGGATTAAAGAGGCTTAAGTTTAATTGTAAAACCCTAAAATCAAGTGTAATTGGCCCAAATTAAAATTTTTCGGTCCATATGTTAAAAAGGCTAGGTCGACATGAGCATGCTTCATGTCGACCTTGGCAGCCCAAGATCAACATGAGCATGCCTCATGTCGACTTGGGTAGCCCAAGGTCGACATGAGGTTGGTCTCATGTCGACCTAGGGCAACTAGGTCGACATGGGTTCAATATGCTTCCTAATTCAACTAGAATTTGTTTTAGGGAATGATTTATATTAGGTTAAGGATTCTGAGTGAGGTTCGGATATAAATATTAATGTTTCAGAATGGAGAGAAAAGATTAACAAGAGGAAAACATTAAGAGGGGACGGCAAGGAACATTAACAAGATAGCAAGGAACATTAAAGAGAGACGGCAACAAACAAAAAAGATTAGCAGCAAACATTCATTAGTAATCAATCCATCAAAGACAGCAATGCTGTCTTTGTTAATTTTTCATCCAAAAGTTAATTGTGGAGGAACCAACGAGCAGAGGTTTGATCTTTAATCATTAATTATTTATGTTTACAGTAGTTTCGTTTCTTTGATTAATAAGAACATGCATGCATGCAGTAACTTGATCTTTGAACACACAGTATCTTGATCTTTGAACATGTACTAAATTGGTTTTTGTTTTAACAACTTTAATCGTTTGCTTTGGTTTTGTTTTAATAACTTTAATCGTTTGCTTTAATTATCACATTTATCAATTGGTATTCGTAATCCCACTGGCATATTTCATAAAACATAAAACTATCCAGTAGTCAACAATTAATTGTTAAAATCTATCTTGTTTACTTTAACTTCAAGAACCATATGTTATTTTATTAAAACTCAAAACCTCAAACTATTTTTATCCAAAAGCCTAAACCATTTCATTATTAAACTCCAAAATATTGACTATTTTTCCAAAACCTTAATTTATTTTTCCAAATCCAAAATTGTGTTTTTTTTAGGCAGTAAGCTAATTCTAAAAAACCCTAATTCCAAAACCCTAGTTTCCAAAACCCTAGTTTCAAAAACCCTAAAAATCCTAATTTCAAAACCCTAATTATAAAACTTTAGTTTCTAAAACCCTAAGTTACAAAACCCTAAATTCAATTGATAATTCTTTAAAACCCTAAATTTACATATTTATTGCTTTATTTAATTTTAGATTTGATTATATAGTTTATTATATTTTTTGATGGTTGATTTATTTAATTTCAATGCTTGATTTATTTAATTTATCATGGATGGATGTTTATTTTATATTTTGATTAATAGCTTTGATGAATGATTTATTTATGGTGAATGGTTATTTATTTTATCAATTTATTTAGATTTTCAAATGTTGTAAGAGATATGTTTCCACTTTGTGGGTACATCGTTAATCAAGTTCTATGTAATTTAAATTGCTTTTATATTTTAGACCAATGTAAAGGACATGTTTCTACCTTTCGATGGGTGTCCTATTTAGGCATGGATTATGTAAGGGCATGTTTCCATCTTTGGATGGGTGTCCATTTATTTGCTTTGTTTGGACATTGCTTTGATTTTTTTTAATATAACGATGCTTTATTTTAATTATTGTGTGTAATATGGATTATATTGTTATATTTAAGAATTTTATAATATTAAGACTTGTAAAGGAGGCCGGTTCCAATGAACCGGGCGTTGTGGGGGTGCTGGGCCATTTCTCACCTTCCCCACACGTACCCAACTTTCCGAATCCATTAAGGGGTTGGGGATTCCTTAGGAATAGAGTCATCCACCCCTTTCTTTTTCCAGGCCCGTCCGGGTGGCGTCTCCATTTTCTCCGGACTTAGGTCCATTTTCTCTAAGGCCCCGAGCCTAAATAGTGCCGAAGTCGTAAGAACCATTCCACCGGGAGTGGGGGCGAAAATCCCCGCTCACACTATCTTCACAGAATGTTGGTGCTATGGCTTGCTGTATCAACTAAGGTATTGGGCGAGTTAAACAATCCAAAGATTATTATTGTTTAGCTACTACATTCCTTTGCTTAATTACTTTCTGCCTATTTTAAATTTAATTGCTTTCTATTGCTTCTGTCATTTATTTTTGAATGTTAATTTCTTTTATCATGCTTCCCTTTTTTTTCCTTGATAATTATGGCTGCCCCTTAATTGGTTTTAGGCTGCCTCCTTTTATAATGTTTTTAATTAGGGTTTTGTAAAGGCTAAATCTAATTAAAAGTTATAATCCCATTAAAAAAAACCCATTGTTTATCCTAATATATTTGAGTTTAAACACAATCAAGACTGAATCAAGCCAAAATTAAGGACTCATGTCAAATTGGCAAGTGCCAATTTGACATGAGCATTGCTTATGTCGAATTGGCAAGTGCCAATTCAATATGAGTACTGCCAATTCGACATGGGCTCTGATTATATCGAATTGGGTGGCCTATAGTCACTTTACCTCGATTTAAATCAAACCAGAGTGGGTTTGGGCTTTTAAAATTGGTCGAGACTTATTTTAAGCTTTTAAAATTAGGCCAAACTTATTTTAATGTTTTAAAAATTGGATCGGACTAGGTTGAAGCTTCTTGGATTTAACTTGTCTCTTTTTAATTGGGACTGGACTCATTCAGAGCCAAAATTAAGGGTCTATAGTTTTCTTAAGCCTGCTTCATCAAATCAACATCACCAAGTCTCCTCACCAAGATCTATCAAAAGTTGCATTAAGATCTACTTTAATCACAAATGTGGAACTTCGTTCTAGTAAGTAGGCTTTGGAAGCTCCCCCATCTCGAAAAGCATACACTAAGAAGGTGTAATTCCTAAACCTTTCTTCAATATTGAAAGCACCCTATAAACCTTAAAATGAGTTTTAGGTAAATCAATTAATCAATCTTTGTGTTGGATTATCCTAGAATCAAACTTAGGTTATAATATTCACATAATTGTGAGATGATATTTTTACCCCCACTCCCATGTGGAATGATTCTTGCTACTTCGACACTATTAGCCTAAGGCCTTAGAGAATACGAGTCTAAACTCAAAGAAAATATAGTCGCCACCCAGACGGACTGAAAAAAAGAAAGGGGTAGATGACTCAATTCCTAATGAATCTCCAACCCCCTAATGGGTATAAAAAATTAGGTATGCATAGGGAATGTGAGAATGACTCAGTGACGCGTCCTAGCAAACACTAGCAAGTGTACTAGTCGATCAAGTAGTATAGGACTTGGAGTCCCGATATCATATCCCAAGAGACCAAAGTTTGAAAGCCAATCTCACTACTACTATTACTATTATTTGAGCAACAAAATTCAGTGATTGATTCGAAAATAAATAATTAAATTAAATAAAACACGCAATTGAATAGCTTTTTGAGAAAGAAATCAATAATTAAAAGGTTAGGATCCACAATCCCCCTTGACTTATTAGGATGCGAAATTAACAACAAGATAATGAATTTGAGATTGGTAGGTTCTTACAATTAAAGCCAATTTATCCTATCCGAAAATAAATTCTCAATTCGTATCTAACTCCTATCCGGAAACTTAGATCATGAATTGCATAAATTAGAACCTAATTTAATAACTCTCCTATCAGGAAACAAGTTAAACCCACAATTCAACCTAGGCTTCTATCATAAAACACCTAATTCAAATTGCTATGCCAGAATTATGAAATCATGGAATAATATAAAATTGATCTCAAAACCTAATCTTCTATTAGAAAACAATCAAGTAATAAGAATCAATTCATACATCCAAGCATTAAGAAAAATACCAATTCTAACATAAATCTCAAATTGAAAACAAAATTCTAAAGATATTGCATCCTTCTAAATCAAGGGTTCATGTTTCCCCTAACAAAAAGAATTACTCCTCCATGGAGAAATCAAGAAAACACAAGTTCAAGAGAGAATTCATTGTTAAATTCAAATCAAAAAGATGAAAAGAAATTCAAACTCTGAAAATCCCCAAAATTGCTTCAATCTTCAGTCCTCTTCCAGAGAAATCTTCAGAAACTCTCCAACTATGTAAAAAACATTTTTTGTAAACAAAAATATGCGTCTCACCCTCTTTTTACAGCTGTTCCCTCTTTTTATAACCTATTTTGGCCTCTTAATGGTCATTAAATCGTGGCCCTTGGATTAGAATTAATGATCTCCAAGATCCAATCTCGTCCAAATCTCACAGCCCTATGAAAACTCTCACATGCGGGTGTGAAAATTTTTGCTCTTCAACAAAAACTCTTCCACTTGCTTCCTAATATTTGCCAAGCCTTTTCTCCACCAAAAACACTACAAAAACAACCAAAAATACCACATAAGAAATAAAACACATAAACATAAAAATAAAACAAATATCAAAACAAAAACCTAACAAAAACACACTAAACACACATAAAAATTGACACTACATATATAAAATAGACACATATCAACTACCCCAAACTTTAGATTTTACTCACCCTCGAGTAAAACTAACACAAAAATAAAACAATGACAAAAACATAACACACAATGAATATGCTCAATCCATCGCTCGCAAGCCTCCCAAACAATGTAACCACTTTAATCAAAGACTCAAGCAATCCAAATCATTCCATCATTATAGAAATCAAATCAACAAGTTTACACTAAAAAGTCCATAAGCATCCACACTAGTCAAGTTTGAATCAATGCACGCTTCGTCAAGTAATAATCAAAGAGGTAAAAATTTATTTTTAGCTTCTTTAAGATAAAACAAAAATATGAAGAATAGCCATAAGCTCTCCTTTCAATTCCCTCTCCACTAATGTAGACAAATCAAAATGAATGATCAATAGGTCTTTAATTATGGGTAGGCTTGGTGAGGTTACAAATGAGGGGTAAAGCGTAAGGATAAAGAAACAAGAAAACAAATCATTCCATAATAAACCTCAAAATGAGCAATGCACTAACTTAATATTCCTCAAATGCACTAACAAAAAGATAATTACCCAAAACTTACTATCATAACTTTCAAACATACTTAACCAAACAATTATTCAAAACTACCCAAAATTAACTTGCTTGCTTTCTTCTTTTTGTTTTCTTTTTCTATTTTTTTTCACTTTTTTTTTCTTTTTTTTTTGACATTTTTTTCTTTTTTTTTTTAAACTACTCATACCAATAACTATTTACATAAGAACACAAACTTAACCCTATAAATAAATAATGAAGCATATGGGTTGTTAAGAGCAACAAACATTCTAATTAGCTCTTATTATTCCTTACCAAGTGCAATGCTAATAAACCCAACTATGACATGCATATGCTCAACAAACAAATGGAACAACTCACATTCTTGTAAATGGGGTGGTAGGCAAAAGGCTTTTGGGTTATATGGTTATAATGAGCTAAAGAAAAGAATTTTTGAAGTACGCATTTAGCATACTTTATGGCTAGAAGGGATTTAAAGAACGGTAATGTAAAAGGTATGGTAAGAATATAAAAGGTCCAATGTAATCCGTCCAAGAGATGGCCTAGATCATTTCCTTCATCTCAATTCATCTAGGATTTCGCCTCAAGGGAACATCAAGAAAGTTCTAGCATTCTTAGAAGCTATTTCACATTTTAAGTACAAAAACAATCTTTGACAACCGCCATCTAAAACATGCATTGAAAGAAACTCGACAAAACATTAAACACATTATAGACTGTAAAGTGTAAAAATGTTTATTCAATCTCTATGAGTGCAATGACAGTCATTATCAAGCTCAAATCTCATCTCTTAGTGATTGCATCATCCAAGAATTTTGCAATTGACAAATTGAGCAATAATCACACTAGACACATACTGACAAACACTGAACATACCTCACACGACATAGACACAATACGAAACAAAAACAGAAACACACAACACCAAATACATTAAAAAGAAAACTAACATAACACAAAACACAATAACAACGAAATAAAAACATAAACACGAAAACATTCTAAAAACATTCCCCCTACCCCCAAACTTTAAAATTTGCAGTGTCCTCAATGCATAAATATATAAACAAGAAAAAGAAGGTATAGAAAACCCCCTGGTAGCATGTGAGGACATGCTGAAAATTTTAACCATCTTTTGGTGGAGATTGGCGCTGAACAAAAGCGCGGAATTCTGCTCGGAATGCATCTAGCTTCTCTTCTACTTGTATCAAGCGCTGCATGACCATCTCATTGGTCACAACCATGGTGGTAGACGCTGGAAGTTATGGTACTTCTTGCTCGTCAGTGGTCTCGCCCTCAATTTCTTCATTATCTGTATCTACATCTAAACTGTTAGTAGCATCTGTAGGTGCAACAATAGCACCAAAAGAGTTCCCATATATACACATAGACGAACATGCATGCAAGTCAACAAAAGTGCAATTACCAACCGACCTAACAAAACTATCATGATTCAAGGCCATTGCAATGGTGGTGATCATACCACCAATGAATATGGGACCATCCTTAACAATAATATGTCGAAAACTCTACATTAGCCATGCTCCAATATCAACACGCACACAATGTTTCATGGCCCACAAGAAATAAACTTTATGCTTATTGACTTGACTAGCATATTTACGAGCTAACAAAGTCTTAGACAACACACGATGCATGTATTTAAAAGGAGGACTCAAACTAGAGGACCTATGTATCTTAGACGTCGACTCACCAGTCAAATCTTTCCATGCTCTATCCAAATTAAATGCCCCAAAATACTTTGCACCATCATTATCAAAACCAAAGATTGCATCCAACTCAGACAAAGACATGGTAACAGTTGCATTTTTTAAACGAAACGTCATGGTCCACTTTTCATCAGCATAAGGATTATGATGACAAGAATAAGAACTCAAGAATTCCCTAGTAATATCAACATAGGTAAGTGACTTAAGACTTACAAATTTTGACCAACCAATATTATTAATCAAAACATACACAGCATCAGTCAATCCCAAAGTATGCAAAGCGGAGTCATCAACGTACCTAGTAGCATGAATTTCCCTTTTGCTTAAAGAAACATACCTTTGCTTGTGCTCATTACTCTCAAAGATCAAATCCATTGGAAAAACAGATTTAGGTTTTTTTCTCTTACCAGTTACCTTGCCCTTAGTGACAGGAGCAGGTTTTTTCGATGAGTTCTTAGCAATTTTGATGAAGAAGCCACTTTACTGCTCTTACTACGTGCCATTATCAAACAAACTTAACAGTATTTATAAACACAGCAAAAACACCACACGAAATTTCTAAAAACAGCTAACAAAATCAAATGGTTAGTAGAACAGGGTCTATATCCAATGCTTAGCAGGAACCGCAGAAACTAGCAAATTAACAAACCAACAAGCAAAAATAACCCACATGAAAATGCCATAAGCTCACTATTTCTGAAGTTGTATTCAATTGTAATACAAAAAAAAAACAATATTAAGAGACCTGTTGTAACAATGCAACGCAACCTAAGCATATTAACAGAATCTAACTCAAGGCAACAAAATCAGCATTTAACTCACAAACCAATCAATCTCAATGAACTCACAATTTTAGTAAAATTGCCTTATCTCATCATAAAATCAATATTCAGCTCAAACTAAGAATGAATTACTGCATTTAAAAACAAGAATTGGGGTTAGAGGAAACCTGGTGGTCTGATGCAGGTTGGTAGCTCGGATCGGCGATGGAGACGCTGATGGTGGAGATGAATCACCGGCGGAGCAGGTGCTTAGGCGGCGCCGGTCGGAGCTTCAGGCTGGTACGGTAGCGTCTATTGATGGCGTTGAAACAGAAAAAAATGTCGGCTGGAACGGTGTTTGGCTGATGGGTGTGGTGGCATGAGAGGATCTGCTGGTTCCGGCGGTGGAAGCACTGATGGTTGGGCACTGGTGGTGATCGCGACGCTGGTGAAGGAATCGGTAGTGTAAAACGGTGGTGGAAGGGTGGAGTGGGTGGAGGTGTTGCTGGTGGAGACGAACTGGCTAGGTAAAAACGCGTCGGCTGGGTTCGATTAGGGTTGTAAGGGTGCGGTTGGAGTGCCGGTGGAGCAGGTGGTCTTGAAGGAGTTGGAGTCTCTGGATGGTAATTTGAAGACCTGAGGAGAGAAGAAATCCGATTAAACACAAAAACTTTTGATTTTTAAATTTTTATATATATATATTTTTAATTATTTTTTAATTTTTTAATTTTATATATTTCTGAAAAATAAATAAATAAATAAATAAACAAAAAATAAAATCAAAATTGTGCTCAAATTTCACACATGGGTGTGAAATCTACTGCTCAACACAGAAATTCTAAGATTTTTCACACATGGGTGTGAAATTCTCTGCTCACTCATTCAATTTCACACATGGTCACAAATTAACACTTCATTATTTATATTTTTTTTCAATCACCCCAAACTTTAAAATTGAGCACCTAAAAATCAAAGAAAATAATTAGAAATAAAACAAAAACTAAAAGAAAATTATATACAAGTAGTTCTAGTTTATAGTCCTAGCTCGACTTTCACCTCCTTTCAATCGACTAACGTTACAATTGCAAGATTCGGCTCAAACCGATCCGCAACATAGGGCTTCAACCTGTGACCATTCACCTTGAATGTCTCTCCCGACTTCAAATGCTTAATCAAAACCGCTCCAAAATTTGAATTTTCAATTACCTCATAAGGACCTTGCCATCATGATTTCAACTTACCTGAAAACAATCGCAACCTACTATTATATAGTAGCACTTTTTGGCCCGGCAAAAACTCCTTCCTTACAATGTGCTTATCATGCCATTGTTTAGTCTTTTGCTTGTAAAGACTAGCACTCTCATATGCCCACCAATGGAACTCATCCAATTTGTTAACCTGCAACAAACGAGTCTTTCCTGCACTATCCATGTCAAAATTCAAAAATTTAGTTGCCCAAAATGCTCTATGCTCTAATTCAACAGGTAGATGACAAGCTTTCCCAAAAACTAATCTAAACGGTGACATGCCTATCGGTGTTTTGTAGGCAGTCCTATATGCCCAAAGAGCATCATCTAACCCACTCACTATTTTCTCAAGAATCCTCTTAAGCTCCCTATTAGATACTTCTACCTGACCACTCGTCTGTGCATGATAAGGCGTAGAAACCTTATGTCTCACCCCATACTTTTTAAGAAGTGTGTCAAATTGGTGATTGCAAAAATGCTTACCACCATCACTAATAATTGCCCTGGGGGTACCGTATCTAGTGAAAATGTTCCGCTTAAAGAATTGAAGCACAACTTTCGAATCATTGGTCTTAGCAGCTATAGCTTCTACCCATTTAGATACATAATCTACAGCTATTAAAAATTACTCATTCCCATAAGACGACGGAAACGGTCCCATGAAATCAATGCCCCATACATCAAATAACTCACACACAAGAATATTATGAAGAGGCATCTCATCTTTCTTAGAGATATTTCCCATTCGTTGACATCTATCACATGCAGACACATAATCTTTAGCATCACGAAAAAGAGTAGGCCAGAAAAAACCTGATTCTAGCACCTTTGCTGCAGTGCGATTTGCTCCAAAGTGTCCACCAGCTTCTCTATTATGGCAATGATTCAAGATCGCTTGACATTCTTCATCGGACACACACCTTCTTATCACTTGGTCTGCACATAGCTTATAAAGATAAGGATCTTCCCAAAAATAGTGCTTCACATCAGCTAAAAACTTCTTCCTTTGTTGAAAAGTGAACTCCTTCGGTATCCATCCACCTGCAAGGTAATTTGCAATGTTTGCAAACCAAGGCACATTAGTAGAAACAGACTTAAAAAAACATATGAGCTCATCTGGAAAAAACTCAGAAACAATTTCTTCCTTAGAAGAGGGTTGATTATCCAATCTGGATAAATGATCGGCAACCACATTTTCTACCCCCTTCTTATCCCTAATCTCCAAATTGAACTCTTGCAGCAACAACACCCAATGAATCAACCAGGGTTTTGAGTCCTTTTTGGCAACAAGATGTCTAAGAGCTGCATGGTCAGTATAGACAATGGTTTTAGACCCTATCAAATATGGTCTAAATTTCTCAAAAGCATAAACCACAGCTAAAAACTCTTTTTCAGTAGTAGTGTAATTCAGTTGAGGTCCAGTAAGGGTATGACTAGCATAATACACTACCCTAAACATCTTCTCTCTTCTTTGCCCTAAAACTACACCTAAAGCATAGTCACTAGCATCACACATTAACTCAAATGGATTACTCCAATCCGGTGCTACAATCACAGGTGCTGAAATTAACTTCTCTATCAAAACATTAAAAGCATGCAAACATTCATCATCAAAAACAAATTTAGCATCTTTCACAAGAAAATTACAGAAAGGTTTTGCCACTTTAGAAAAATCCTTGATAAACCTCCGGTAAAAACCTGCGTGACCAAGAAAACTTCTCACTCCTTTAATCGTTGTTGGTGGAGGTAATTTCTCAATCACCTTAACCTTCGCCTTGTCTACTTCAATGCCCTTTTCAGAAATCTTGTGCCCTAGAACAATTCCTTCGTTTACCATAAAATGGCATTTCTCCCAATTTAGCACAAGATTGGATTCTTCACATCTCTGCAAAACTAAAGCAAGATTTTGCAAGCATGATTCAAAAGTTAGCCCATAAACAGTAAAGTCATCCATGAAAATTTCCATACACCTTTCAAGCATATCATGGAAAATAGACATCATGCACCTCTGAAATGTTGCAGGTGCATTACACAACCCAAATGGCATACGCCTATATGCAAATGTGCCATAAGGACACGTAAAGGTTGTTTTCTCTTGATCCTCAGGGGCTATTGGGATTTAAAAATACCTAGAAAAACCATCTAGAAAACAATAAAACCTATTCCCTGCTAACCTCTCTAGCATTTGATCAATAAAAGGTAAAGGAAAATGGTCCTTTCTACTGGTTGAATTGAGCTTCCTATAATCTATGCAAACTCTCCACCCAGTTACTGTCCTAGTGGGAATCAATTTATTATTCTCGTTCTTCACTACAGTCATTCCCCCCTTCTTAGGTACTACATGAACAGGACTTACCCACTCACTATCAGAAATTGGATAGATAATACCTGCATCGAGTAGCTTTATCACCTCTTTCTTTACAACCTCTTGCATAGCAGGGTTCAACCTCCTTTGTGGTTGAATGGTGGATTTGTAGTCATCCTCCATCAAGATCTTATGCATACACAAGCTTGGACTTATCCTCTTAATGTCTGACAAACTCCACCCAATCGCTTTCTTATGCTTCTTCAACACCTCAATAGTCTAATGTTCTTCTTGTTCTGTCAACAAAGCAGAAACAATCACAGGGTTATTTTCACCATCAAGAAAAACATATTTTAAATGAGAAGGTAAGGGTTTAAGTTCAAGTTTAAGTGATTCATTGGAAAAATCCTTTGAATCCTTTTCCTCTTCAATTTCCAATGGCAATGAAGATTCATCCTCTTCCTCCCCTTCCTTACAAGTTGAACTTTCACCATGGTCTACACTTCCTAAGACCATACATTGATCCAGTGTTTGCTCCACTTCAATTGCTGAAAATGTATCCTGTTTATACTCATTCAAACACTTGTCAACACAATCACTAGAAAAGCACATTTCATTGTCATGCAAAGATGGATATCTCATTGCTCTATTTATATCAAAAATAATTTTTTCCTCATTCCATCTTAATGTAAGTTTCCCCTCTCGCACATCTATTAAAGCTCCAACAGTGGCCAGAAAAGGCCTACCCAGAATAAGACGAGTAACTTTATCAACTCGCATGTCCAACACAACAAAATCAACAGGGAAGATAAATTCCCCAACTTTCACTAAAAGGTCCTCAATAATCCCAGCTGGGACTTTTGTGGAACCATCAGCAAGTTGCAACAAAATACTTGTCTCTTTTAGCTCAAGACTCATTTCATTGCACAAGGCCAAAGGCATCAAATTAATACTAGCACCTAAATCACACAAGGCCTTTTCAAACTCTACATCACCAATATCACAGGGAATGGTAAAGCTCCCTGGATCTTTCAATTTCTTAGGCAACCTTTTTTGCACAATGGCACTACACTCCTCAGTCAATGTTACAGTGCCTAGATCCTCTAACTTCCTCTTATTAAACAGAATATCTTTAAGGAATTTAACATACTTCGGCATTTGAGCCAAAGCTTCAGCAAATGGAATATTAATGTGAATTTTCTTAAAGATTTCAACAAAATTTGAAGACTGAGCATCTAATTTTTCTTTCCTAATTTTTTCAGGATATGGAATTTCTTCAAATCTAAGTTAGATGCAGAGGAAGTGTTAGAAAACTTACCTTTCTTAGCATTGTCCGAATGCTTACTTACCTTTTCTTTGCTTGCATCCTCCTTGGGCGCTTCCTCCAAACCCAATTTGCCTTCTTGAACTTCCTCTTTTTCTTTCGGCTTTGGATCCTCCAACTCTCTTCCATTCCTCAATGTCACTGCCTTCACATGCTCTTTTGGGTTTATCTCGGATGTACTTGGTAATGCGCCTTGTGATCTGCCTGTTATGGCATTTGCTATTTGCCCAATCTGTACTTCCAAGTTTTTTATCGATGCCTCCTGATTATGGAATCTTGTCTCCTAATTTTGAAATCTTGTTTCAGTGGATTTTATGAATTGAGACACCAAGTCTTCCAAGGAAGGCTTCTTCACTTGTTGCTGTAGAGACTCTTGAGATTGGAATCCTGGTGGTTGTTGCCTTTGTGCATTTGAATTACTCCATGAAAAATTTGGATGATTTCTCCACCCAGGATTATAAGTGTTGCTGTAAGGATCGTTCTGCCTGCGAAAATTATTCACAAAATTAGCTTGATCAGGAACTTGATTAACAACAAACATGTTACCTGATTGACATTCATGATTTGGGTGTCCTCCACCACAAAAATCACAAGTTATTATAACCGCTGGAGGCGTTTGAATTTGCATCCCTTCAATCTTCTTATTTAATGCCTCCACTTGAGCTGCCAATGATGTCATAGCATCCACATTATACACCCCTACTGTTGTCCTTGGTTGAGCTCTTGCATCATGATACAAAAACATATTAGCCAACATCTCATCAATGAGCTCAAAGGATTCTTCAGGTGTCTTCCTATTTATAGAACCTCCAGCAGCAGCATCAATCATATTTCTTGCATGAATGTTGATTCGTTTGTAAAAATTCTGCACTTGCATCCATAAAGGAATTTGATGATGAGGGCACCTTCTCAAAAGATCCTTGAATCTTTTCCATGCCTCATGCAAAGATTCTGCATCACCCTGCACAAAAGAAGAAATTTCGTTTAAAATTTTCATTATTTTTGAGGGTGGAAAATACTTACCAAGAAACTTCTTTGACAAATCATCCCATGTTCTAATCGAACCGGATGGCAAAGAAGTAAGCCAACGTTTCGCTTTATCCCTTAAGCTGAAGGGAAAAAGTCTCAACCAAACCGCCTCATCAGGAACTCCATTGTACTTAAAAGTAGCGCATAACTCAAGAAAGTTGGCAATATGCTGGTGAGGATCTTCATGATCCAAGCCTCCAAATTAACCATTTTGAATCATTTGAATGATTTGAGGCTTAATCTTGAAGTTGTTAGCGGGAATGGTTGGTCTAACTATGGATGGCAGTGCTCCACTCGGTTGCGCCATTACATAGTCTTGCATTGTGCGTTGTGGTCTTTGATTTCCATTGCCACCTTCCACATCCACAAGATCATTCGGTGGATCAGCCATGGTAACTTGTCTAGCTAACCTTCTTCTCAGGTGAAAACTTCTTTCAGGCTCCGGATCAAACTCTTCTAATGGCCAACCACTAGCTCTGGTCATAAACCAATCAACGGCCTAAAAGTAACAACTCAAACAAACAATTATTAAATCTCAAATTAACAAACAAATAATAGAAAATTTTCAACCAAATCTATGGTCCCCGGCAGCGGCGCCAAAAAACTTGACGCGTCCTAGCAAACACTAGCAAGTGTACTAGTCGATCAAGTAGTATAGGACTTGGAGTCCCGATATCGTATCCCAAGAGACCAAAGTTTGAAAGCCAATCTCACTACTACTATTACTATTATTTGAGCAACAAAATTCAGTGATTGATTCGAAAATAAATAATTAAATTAAATAAAACACGCAATTGAATAGCTTTTTGAGAAAGAAATCAATAATTAAAAGGTTAGGATCCACAATTCTACTTGACTTATTAGGATGCAAAATTAACAACAAGATAATGAATTTGAGATTGGTAGGTTCTTACAATTAAAGCCAATTTATCTTATCCGGAAATAAATTCTCAATTCGTGTCTAACTCCTATCCAGAAACTTAGATTATGAATTGCATAAATTAGAGCCTAATTTAATAACTCTCCTATCAGGAAACAAGTTAAACCCACAATTCAACCTAGGCTTCTATCAGAAAACACCTAATTCAAATTGCTATGCCAGAATTATGAAATCATGGAATAATATAAAATTGATCTCAAAACCTAATCTTCTATCAGAAAAACAATCAAGTAATAAGAATCAATTCATACATCCAAGCATTAAGAAAAATACCAATTCTAACATAAATCTCAAATTGAAAACAAAATTCTAAAGATATTGCATCCTTCTAAATCAAGGGTTCATGTTTCCCCTAACAAAAAGAATTACTCCTCCATGGAGAAATCAAGAAAACACAAGTTCAAGAGAGAATACATTGTTCAATTCAAATCAAAAAGACGAAAAGAAATTCAAACTCTGAAAATCCCCAAAATTGCTTCAATCTTCAGTCCTCTTCCAGAGAAATCTTCAGAAACTCTCCAACTATGTAAAAAACATTTTTTGTAAACAAAATATGCGTCTCACCCTCTTTTTACGGCTGTTCCCTCTTTTTATAACCTATTTTGGCCTCTTAATGGTCATTAAATTGTGGCCCTTGGATTAGAATTAATGATCTCCAAGATCCAATCTCGTCCAAATCTCACAGCCCTGTGAAAACTCTCACATGCGGGTGTGAAAATTTCTGCTCTTCAACCAAAACTCTTCCACTTGCTTCCTAATATTTGCCAAGCCTTTTCTCCACCAAAAACACTACAAAAACAACCAAAAATACCACATAAGAACTAAAACACATAAACATAAAAATAAAATAAATATCAAAACAAAAACCTAACAAAAACACACTAAACACACATAAAAATTGACACTACATATATAAAATAGACACATATCACTCAGCACTCCCATAACGCTCAGTTCATTGGATTTGACCTCCTTTTTAGGTCTAAATATTATTAAATTCTTATGCATTATGATATCATCCATACTACATGCAATAGAAATAAAGAAATATTCATTAAAATCAAGAAAGTCCAAACTAACAAAATGGGCACACGTACAAAATGGAAACATGCCCTTATAATAATATCCAATGTCTAAAGTAAAAGTAAATAAAAATAGGACACCCATCGATTGGTTGAAACATGTCCTTCATAATTATCCCAAAGTCTTTAGATAAATTAAACTATACAAAATAAATAAAATAAATAAATAAGGTACCCACGATTGGAAATATGCCTTTTACAAGTCTATTAAAAATATAATCAATAATGGTAAAGCGAGTAATCAAACAAATAACCAATCATTGCATAAACAATTGTAAATTAAGGCTAAACCAATGAAGTTAAAAGTTAATTATAAAAATTACAGTTTACAAATAAATCTCAATATTAAACCATTAATGAAATATAGGGCGTCACGACGAGAGTCGCGCTTACGTGGTCCCGCTAGCCAATTAGTGGGCGGGTGTCAAGGGGGGAGCACCCCTTATGGGGGACCAGGGGCAACCCCCCAAAAGGTAAACGGTTTGTAAGATATGATTTTATTGAGGAATTAGGGTTTTTATGTTTGCTAGGGTTTTATATTTATAGAAATTAGGTTTTTACTAAACTAGGTAAAGGAAAACAGTATTAGGGTTTTGGTAAATTAAATTTGGATTCTGGTTATTGGAACATGGATTAGGGTTTTGATAAAACTTGGTTACTATAAGAAAAGTTTGAGGCCACTGTCATATTGATTTATGATAAAGGATTGTATTGTACATGTTCTTGTGAATGGCTTTTGGATATTTAATTTGAGCTAATTTTGCATGAAAAAAACTAAAACTAAAACTATGACATTAAATTAAATAGTTTATTGGATGTAAACTAATTATTGGATTCTCAAGAAAAGCTACTGGACGTTTATAAAAATGTAAGAACTAACTATGAATAGTTCAACGAATTAAACAATAATGCATGAACTACTATAAATTTAAAACAAACTAAATAAGGCATTCCAAACCTCCGTTTGTTGGTTCTACCAATATATCACGTTGATCCAAGCTTTATATTTTCACCAGTTGTAGAATCTCGGTTGAATAAGGTGAATGCAATCATCCACTGCCTTTTGGTTTCTTATGGTTCTATGTATTGTTTTTGCTAATGGTTGTTGTTAGATTTTTTAATTATTGCTTGTTGATTGATTGTTGCTACTGTCTCTTTTGTTAATTACTCTCTCTTAATTATTGCCTCTTAATTGCTTAATTAAAATTGTTGCTCCATTTTAGACTTAGATTTTATTATTTATAGGCAAAGAAGACCAAACCCTAATACTTATCCGAATCCAAATTCAATTAGGAAATTAACAAACCGAGGGCCAGATTAGTGACGTGTGGAAAATTGCATGTCCAATTTGCCCCAGCCAAGGCCTGTGGTAAAATTGGCATGCCAATTCACTATAGGCATGGGCCTGTGGCGAATCTAGCATGTTGATTCATCAAAATTGGGTCTGGGTCGACTTGTCTTGGGATCTAGACCATTATTGGCTTTTAAAATTGTTCTAGACTGGTTTAAACCTTTAGACTTTATCTAACTTGCTTTTAATTAGGGTCGGACTGGATTATGTCCAAAATTAAGGGTCTATAATAATTAATCAATCAATCTTTGTGTTGAATTGTGTCTAGAATCAAACTTAGATTATAATAAAATCACATAATCAATTAATCAATCAATCTTTATGTCGAATTAAGCATAAAATCAAAATTAAGTTATATCAATTCTTATAATTAATCAATCAATCATGTTTTGGTCGAGTTGAGCCTAGTGCCTTTTGTCTAAAAGTCCTTTAAATTTTCGCTCTAAAATAAATTTAAAGTGGTGTCTCTTTTTAAAACCTGCATTTACCAATGAATGGGGACATAATGTGGCAATTTTCATGAACCAAACCCAAATGAGCATTTCAACCCCATAATGGATAAGATAGGTGCTCAAGGGGGTCTTATATTTTCCTAAATGTAATCTATGGTACACTTATCTTGGGGTACTCTTGGTTCAGTTAACCAAACTATAAAGATAAAAAAATCGGTTCATTAGTTTTGGTTTATAAAAATTACAAATCTAACCCAAACAATAAATAAACGGTTTATCATTTATCAGTTAACCCCATAGAATAGACAATTAACCATTTTTTTAGTTTTTAATCATTACACTATATACATAAAAATAAAATCAATTTTAAGTTTAGAGATCCATCCAGTTGAACCTAAGATCAATTTTCATCTAGGGTTTCATCCAATTAAACACAAAATCAATTTTAGTTTTACAGATTTATACAGTTGTAGACCCTTAATTTTTGACCCGGTCCGGTCCAATATATTTTAATTAGTCCAAAATAATTTTTATGCTGTCCAATATATTTTTTAGTCCAAAATAATTTTTGTTATTTTAAGTAAGTAATATTTGCTTTAAAAAAATAAACAAAAAATATATATAAATAAAAAAAAAAGGTCGGATTGCGGTGAAATGGCCAAAGGCCATTTCGCCCGCAAGAAACACCTGCGGGCGAAATGGCTTTGGCCCGCAGGCTACGGCAGCTTTTTCACTAGCGCAATTTTTCCTGCGGCAGTTTTTTTCGCCAGCGCAATTTTTCCGCAGCAGTTTTTTTCGCCAGCGAAATTTTCTGACGCAAATTTTTTTGAAACCTAATACAATTAGGTTTCGGTTTCCTTTTCCTAATTAGGATTAAATACCGTGAATAACTAGAATTATATCATAAATTCTTATATAAATATGGACTAAACAACACAAAAAGGGGGGGGGGGAGAAAAGAGAGAAAATTGATCAGAAATTGGATCGGAATTTGAAGGGAACTTTGAATTTGAGACTTCGGATTTGAGAGCAACAAGGAAAGCTATTAACAATTCATCAAAGGCAGCAACTGCTTTTGTCTTTGTTCATCCAGAAAATAATTTTTTTGGTGGAACCAATGCAAAAGGTTTGAATCTTTAATTTCTTTTTACTTCTTATAGTAGCTTCATTATTGATTTGATCCATAAGATTACACACGCAAATCTTCAATCTTTGAAGATGTTATAATTTGATCTTTGTTTCTAAATACCTTAAATAGTTTCCTTTGTTTCTAAATACTTTGAAAATCTTATTTCGTTGCTTTATTTTCCAAAAAAGTTTAAAGTTATTAATTTTGTTTCTTCAAAACCCCAAAACCAAATTTTGCTTTCTAAATTTATAAAACCCTAAATTAAGTTTTGTTTCTTTCCAAAAGCCTTAAAAACTTCTTTTTTTGTCTTTTTATTATTCTATTCTTTCTTATAATGATATTATCCATTGCATCATATTAGATTGCATCGTGTGCGTGAGTTAGGATGCCCTTGTTACCCGTGTTGTGTTATGTAAAGGATACTATACTTTCACTCAAGGTATGGAGATCGAGCATGGCATAACCACTCGTAGCCTCGTACCTTTTGGTATATACTTGCTATGGGAACCTAAGCCTTTTTACCCAAAGACTAAAGCTCATGTAATTGGCCCAGTTGCTTTCCTTTTAATTGATTAACTATGGACTTTCTAAAGTGTTGATGTAGTTATAGTTTCCCTTTGATTAATGGCTCGATCTTCCTAAATCAAGCTTTAGTCTCTCTCAAGTGTTAAAAATAATATTAAATTTAACCTTACACCTATTCTCGTGATCATAAGTAATTACATTAATTCATTAAGTTTTGTAAGGATCTTATATTAACCTCTTAAGTGTATATATTATCTCTAAGTAAAAACTTACTTAAAATTGTTATCTTTTTGGACTAATTCATACTTCTACTTTCGCTCCATCATATAACATCACATAACATGTCTACTCTCTGTTTGTTGTTCATCTTTTTCAATCTAAATCGCTGGAGGTTCCATGAGAGATTATATGAGATTAGGCTAAATGTTTGTCACTTCTGTGCAATATGCAAGTTCATATCTCTCATTAAATGGAGGAAATCAAGGCCTCAAACGTTTTCACGTTTCTGAGATATTTTTAGTCGGTCTCTTGGACTTGCTTATTCATTAACTTAAATATCAACAATAGCTAACAGATTAGCTATTTACAAGGAAACAAATACTGCTATTCAACAACAATTACATTTAAACAGGAATTTAAGCTAGACTTATTCAATATATTTATCAAAATAAATTGTCACGTGATATTCTCTTCCCCTAAAAAACTACTCTTGTCCTCAAGAGTTAAGGAGCTAATAAAATTCCTGGATCAAATGCCACATCCAAAGCTACCAATAGAAACCTTAAGCTGCAATGATCAGTTCGGATGATAAATTTGCATCCCCATTGATAAGATTTCCATTGCTTAACTTTCTTGACAAGCCCAATCAATTCCTCCTCATGAGCAGGCAGATTTTAGTGCCTTACTACCACAGCTTGGCTGAAATAAGCCACTTGTTTATTGTTTTGCAAGAGAGTAGCCCCAATTCCTGCATCAAACGCATTACATTCCATTGTAAATGGTTGAGAAAAATCAGCCAAAACCAATACCGGTGTTGTCGTTGCTGGCATCAATGCTTCGAAGGTTGTGAGCGAATTTTCTGTTTCAGTAGCGGCTTGTTTAACACTTGCCACTTCATAGGTAAGGGCTTCCAACTTTCGGGTTAGTCCTTCATGTCGTACCTCATTTGCAGCCAGATTGCCTCTTGATTCAGAAGTTCGTGCATCCGATTGAACTCCCTTTCCATTAGAAGATTGGCTCGTTAATTGATCCATCCGAGCAAAGAGTTTAGAGAAGAGCTTTTCTAAACGTTTAGCAATGACTTCTTGACCATCGGAAAGAAATTGAATAGATTGTTCAAGCTCCTCCACTCTTTGTTCCATGCCAAGGCTCTGATACCAATTTGGTACAAACCGCTTTTTATCCTTTACAAACCTATTATATAAGAAAAGAAAGATAGATAATTTAAAGTAAAGAAAAATTAAACTGGTTAAATGGAGGAAACCAAGGCCTCAAACGTTTTCATGTTTCTGAGATGTGTTTAGTCAGTCCCTTGAACTTGCTTATTCATTAACTTAAATATCAACAATAGCTAACAAATTAACTATTTACAAGGAAACAAATACTGATATTCAATAGTAATTACATCTAAACTGAGATTTAAACTAGACTTATTCAACATATTTATCAAAATAAATTGTCACGTGATAGTATGTTAAATTTTTCATATTATTTTTTATTATAGAGATGATCTCCCTAATTTCAACGACCAATTTTATGAATAACTTCCTCAGAACTATATTAATAAAAAAAATTTAATATGGAGAATCTAACAGCACCCCATTTTACAGAAGTGATGTGGCGATGTGGTACAATTCTCCCAAAATAAGCCAAGTTCTGTCGAAAGATAAAGGACCCAACTTTGTATATCTACTGATGAATGAACCCTACAGAATTTTCGGGGAAGCACGGCCATTAATGACACTGTTCTATACCAAGGATTTGGATTGAATAAACAACATGAGGAAAGTCATTTCCAGGGCGAAACAATGCATAAACCCAGCGGGTTCGTTATCAAATCCTTGCGTTTTCGCGGCTTTCATATGGCGTCCTCCAATTTGCGGAACACACCTTCGTCGTTGCTTCAGGAATTCACCCAGTTTTGCTACCAAAGAAACCTTCCCAGAGCATTGGAAGCCATGGACACTATGCACAAACATGGAATTTGGGCTGATTCTATCACCTACTCTGAGCTCATCAAGTGCTGCTTGGACCGCCGCGCAGTTGAACAGGGCAAACGCATCCACAAGCACCTTTTCTCTTGTGGGTACCAGCCCAAAATGTTTTTCATCGACGTTTAGCTCAATATGTATGTCAAATTTAATCTGTCAGCTGAAGCACGGGAATTGTTCGACCAAATGCCTGAAAGAAATGTCGTTTCTTGGACTACAATGATATCAGCTTATTCTAATGCTATGCTCAAAGACAAAGCCTTGGAGTTTCTGATTTCCATGCTTAGAGAAGGTGCAAGGCCAAATATGTTCACCTATTCTTCCGTTTTAAGGGCATGCGATCGGTTATTTAATGTTAGGCAGCTCCATGTTAATATAATTAAGTGTGGGTTAGATTCAGATGTCTTTGTTAGGAGTGCTCTTATCGATATTTACTCCAAATGGGGTGAATGTGAAAATGCTTTGCGTGTTTTTAATGAGATGGTGACAGGAGATTTGGTTGTTTGGAATTCTATAATTGCTGGGTTTGCTCAAAACAGTGATGGTGATGAAGCTTTCAATCTTTTCAGGAGCGTGAAGAGAGCTGGTTTTCTTGCTGATCAATCAACGCTAACGAGTGTCTTGAAAGTCTGTACTGGATTAGCTTTGTTAGAGTTGGGAAAACAAGTTCATGTTCATGTGTTTAAGCATGATCAAGATTTGATATTGAACAATGCTCTTCTGGATATGTATTGCAGGTGTTGCAGTTTGGAAGATGCCAACTCTGTTTTCTCTCCGATGGTAGACAAGGATGTAATCTCTTGGAGCACCATGATTTCAGGGTTGGCACAAAATGGTTACAGCAGAGAGGCATTGAAGCTGTTCGAGTCCATGAAAGCTTCAGGGACCAAACCAAATAACATAACAATTCTTGGAGTGCTATTTGCTTGTGGCCATGCTGGGCTTTTAGAAGCTGGCTGGTACTACTTCCAATCAATGAAGAAGCTTTATGGGGTTGATCCAGGAAGGGAAAACTACGGTTGTATGATTGGGCATTGAAGCTGTTCGAGTCCATGAAAGCTTCAGGGACCAAACCAAATTACATAACAATTCTTGGAGTGCTATTTGCTTGTGGCCATGCTGGGCTTTTAGAAGCTGGCTGGTACTACTTCCGATCAATGAAGAAGCTTTATGGGGTTGATCCAGGAACGGAACACTACGGTTGTATGATTGATCTTTTTGGAAGGGCAGGGAAACTTGATGACGCAGTTAGATTGATAAATGAGATAGAATGTGAACCAGATGCTGTAACATGGAGAAGTTTGCTTGGTGCATGTAGGGTGCACAAGAATGTGGATCTTGCTATACATTCTGCAAACAAATTCTAAGGCTGAATCCTCAAGATGCAGGAACCTACATACTGTTATCTAATATTTATGCAAGTACTCAAAGATGGGATGATGTTGCACAAATTAGGAGGACCATGAGTGAAATGGGAATTAGAAAAGAACCTGGATGTAGCTGGGTTGAAGTGAATAAGCAGATTCATGCCTTCATTTCAGGAGATGATCACATCCGCAACACAGTGAAATCAAGAATCATCTAAACCAGTTGATTCATAAGCTTACGGGAGTGGGTTATGTTCCAGATACAAATTTTGTCTTGCAAGATCTTGAGGGGGAACAGGGGGAAGACTCCCTGCGATTCCATAGTGAGAAACTGGCTCTTGTGTTTGGTTTGATGAGCATGTCCAGAGCGCAGATCATTAGGATTAGAAAAAACCTCAGGATTTGTGGAGACTGCCATCTGTTTGCAAAACTAGTTGCAAAGATGGAGAATCGAATCGAATAATTGTAATCAGAGATCCCATCAGATACCATCATTTTCGAGATGGGTTTTGTTCGTGTCGAGATTATTGGTAACAGAAGATCAAGCATGAGGAGCTTTTGCTGCCTGCACCCGCTGATCATATGGAAGATGGATGGGAGGTGAGAATATAGAAGATCAACGTTACAAATCAACTAGACAGTTGTATTTATAAGATCATTCAAGCAGCTGAGGGTTGAAGCTTGCTTCTAACAAACAATGAGCAACTCAACATTGATCTGTCGAGTGAAAGTTGTGTGGTAGTTTTGTTGCTGCAGTATGAATCTTACATTTTCAATACTGTAATTGACCCAATGAGTAAAACATTTACAAGATAAACTAATAAATTCAGAGAATTTAATAAAGTTGATAATAATAATGTCTCAATAACAAGATAAAAGCTCATGTGTTGCAAACCCTGAAATGAAATGAAGAGCTAAAATAATGCGAAATACGTAATTTCAAAAATTAGGCTAAAAATAAAAGTGGCTCGATGATTTAATTTCAAGTTTTGGGGTGAAAATGACATCATGAGACATTGTAGAATGTTCACATCAATATACCTGTCCGGATTATAATGCATTAAGCGTCTATTCTAAAATAGCCTCCTCTGCTTCATATGAGTTTTCAGAAATTGTTGAAATTCAAATTATATCCTATTTCCCTGCTTATTTATTGATATGTCACCAGCGCACGTAGTAACCTGAATTCTCATGTTACAAGAGCAGAAATTTCCATTAACATATAGGCTTGAAGATGGGATCAATGACTGCTATCATGGGATCAATGACTGCTATCTTACAATTCATCTTTCGCGCCTTCATTGCTTGCGTGCTCAACATAAGATGCATAAACTTTTATTATTGACTCATAGATATCAACGCCCTTCAGGTACTCAGCTTGGTTCAGGAACTGCAAGAAGGCAGAGACATGCATGATGATTATACTATACGACCATTAAATGCATATTAAGAAAAATCTAAAGTTGTGTAACCTGCAAAGTCAGATAAAGAGAGAGAATAATAACTATGATTAGTAACACAGAGATTTAAAATTGGACAAACCATCAGTTAGATCACACTCATTTGTTCACCAAGACAATAAAGCCAAGGAACAAAGGAATAAGAAAAGAGTTTTCATGTACAATAAACCTAACAAAAACCTGCTTGCATGAGTGAGGCAATAACTAAAACAAATCCCATTGTTTAAAGACAAGACTATCAAATGCCTAATATAAATATTCAACTTCATATTACCTCATTATGATCATGCAAAAGAATAGGTGTATTTGCCATAGGGGAAAAGCCAATTGCCGGTAGCCCTCGTAACCTGAAGTAACGGGAATCTGTGGCAGCAGGAAAGATCTCTGGTTTACCAAGTTTTCCATTTGCTTTTTTGACAGCTTCTTCAAGCATGTTCCACCATGGGTTAGAACTGTCAGTCTTTGTAAGAAGTGGCCTCCCATACTTGTCTCTGAGAGTTGTTTTCTGCTTAAACTGCCCAAGCTACAAAATGATTAGATATCAACTTGCAGAGAAAACTGAAACACTTTAAATATGTTAGATATACAGTTGCAGTTTATTTCGTTAACTATTCAAGAACAAGTATATATCTATCTTGAACCCTATCCTTTGCTATCCTATTACTAGCCATAGTGGATAGAGTAGGCAACTGGCCAGTAATAATGTCACCAAACAAAAATGAACAAATTTTTTTTTCAATTCCAACGTCAACATTCTTGAACTATGCCCATGAATCTCAATTCATACAGGCTGCAAAGAGAAACAAATTTCTGGCTGAAGTTAATAATCAATGAAATAATCCTTCTGGAATTTAAACAATAAATACAAAATTTTCAACTGTCAAAGAATTGTTAAAATGATGTAAGAATAATCATCAGCATTTTTCTTCCCAGATCTTTATGCATAAATTATCATTGGTTGCCAGAAACTTGCAAAGAAATTGTGGCTTCACATTCCTGTTAAAACAAGATGTTAAGAGTTTCAATGAGTTGTTAGCACCTGGAATGTCATATTACGTGAAGATGGTGCCCATTCTTCAGCAATTCGTCTTTCCAAAGCTTCAGGATAAGCAGTTGGTGGAATCCGGATATCAAAACCTGCTTCTGCTTCAGATGGCTGCAAATTCATGACAAAACCCTGGAAGAGAAATAACAAGAGTTTTATATTCCCAGAACAATGCATCATTGGGAAAAAATAATGCCTTATCTATGGGACCTATTAAGTTACAGGTCCTAGATCCAAAAAGAACAATTATTTAAAAATTCTGATTCAGCAAGCAGTAAGTTCATCCTGCACATTAGCTTACTGAATCATTAATGGTAACGATAAACTGAAGTTGGTAAATTTACAAGGCCTTCATGTACGTTTTGAGCATAACTTCTAAGGTCCTAAGATATGCAATTCTTAAATATATACCTCTTTTCTCTTTTCGCCATAAAATATTTAAAGGATTTACAAGAATTATTATGGAGGTTCAAACAATATTCACTAAAATAACTCGAGTTGAGCAAGTCATTTATCGAACTACAGGAAAATGCCTTACAGGCATTGAAAACTGATTGACTAGAAACCAATTTTGTAACAAAAACGCAACGAACTAAACTAAGAAAATATATAAGTAAACAATTTAATTACAATTATGAAACGGAAGCTTACAGTTGGGGATGGGGTGCCAGCCTTAAGAAAGACCATGTTAACAGAAATGACCTCTCCCTCAGCCTTCAAACCAGCCTTCAGCAAATCAAACTGAGAAGCACGAAATCTCCTCACACTCTCAATGCTTTTCAGAAGATTCTCCATGGCACTATTGTCATACAGCTTTGCTCCGTGGCCTGGAGCTCCAATGGCCTTAATGACCAGCCACCATGGGCTCCTCTCCGCATAGAACGCCTTGTAGCTCCCAGTGCGTGACGCCAATCCTGCTTGCAAAGATACACAATATACACAATGAGTGAAATGCATAAAGCAATCAACCAAACCCAAAACAAAACAAAATAAAATATCCCCACCTTCATCAAGCACTATCCCAACATTCAGGGTATTAAAGATATCAGAATCAGCGAACTTCTCAGCACCATCATGGCCACCGATTTCTTCATCGGGAGAAAAAGCTAGGTAAATGGATCGAAGCGGCTGAAACCCAGAAGCCTTCAAGCGGCGAATAGCTTCCAAATACTGCATACCAACACACTTCATGTCTTGAGAACCTCTAGCATAGATATTGCCATGGGAATCAATTTGAGCACCAAAGCTAGGGAAGTCCCACTTGTGCTGTTCGACAGGTACGACATCAGTATGAGAATAAAGAAGAATAGAAGGAAGAGTAGGGTGAGAACCAGGCCAGTTGAGGAGAACAAATGGTTTTCCCTTGACGAACTCAATGGATTGGGATTGGAGACCAATGGATTCGGCCTGAGAAAGAAGAAAATCAGCTACTTGTTGGTATTGAGGGTTGGGTTGGGCAGTGTCGATTTGAAGATATTGTTGGAATCTCGATATGATTGCTGCAGAAGACGATGAATCTTCTGCTTCTGCTGCAACTATGTGTTGATTTGAAAAGATTAAGGAGGTCCAGATAACAAGAAGAAGGAGAAGACAGCTAGTTTGTATCCTCTCCATTTCTGCTCTTAATTTGCACTTCTCACCTTTCAATACATTTGACTGTTTTGCTGCTAAAAACAAATGTGGGAATCGATTCGCCTGTCTCTTTTTCCTGTTTTCTCTTATCAGAAAGATTTCTAACATGGGCTGTGAAGACCACATGTTGAACATTAAATATTTATTTATTTTATTGAAATTTATTATAATTATTTGAGAATTAATAAAAACAATACTCTTACATAAATTATTATTAAATTTTAGACTATATTTATTTTAAATATATCTAATTTAACAAAAATAGCCTTTAATAAAAAAGTTCACTCATTCTATTTCCTAAAAATGCTACTACTGTCAAATATTTTTAAAAATCTGAAAATTTTTAACTCATTTTTTTTCAATTGAAATTAACCGCTCTCTCTCTTTCTTCCTGATTATTTTATACTGGTATTACGTCATTGAACGAGACCATCGACCGTCGAGTGTTCCGTCATTGTTACTGCCATCTTCGACTCATTCTTTATCTTAGATATTAGTTTCTCTCTCTCTCTCTCTCTCTCTCTCTCTCTCTCTCTCTCTCTCTATTTCTCTGTCATTATTGTGTTTGATGTGAAAAAGCATACAAATTGAGTGCTAAATAGATTTTAAAAATGCTAAAAAAAAGGAATAAAAAGACTGAGAAGGAAAGAAAGTTAGGAATTGCTTATCTAAATATAATAACATAAATAAAAATAAATAAAAAAGAGAAAAATAATAAAAATAAAAATTATAAGTTATAATACGATAAAAGATATTACATTGAAGAAGAAGTGAAAAAAATGGAGAGTTTGTAGAGTTGGGGAGGTTTGGATTTTTAATCATACTTTGAAGTCTTTGTTTATTTCCTTTTATTATTGTCTTTGTATTTTTTTTACTATTAGCCTATGTTTTTGGGTGCTCTTCAATTCAATGTTATATAATGTAGAAGCAATAATATGATCTTTGATTTGGATTTCTTTTTTTAGTGGAGAAGCCCCTATTTTGCAGGTTTATTTAAGTACTCTTGACTTACCATTAAATCGAGAAAGAGATAGGGAAAGAAAAACAGAGAGAGAAAGAGTTATTTTCTTGGGGTTTATGGTGTAATTGATTTGAAGAAAATAAAAATTCTGATTAGCTCTTTAACTTATAGTGCTTTTTGATATGTCATAAATGGTATTGTTGTGCTAGTTTGTTTATTTTATCTTTGTTGAATGAATGAGAAATGAGTTTTATATCAAAAAATAGAAAGTTATTTTTCTATTCAGAACAAAAAGTGTGATGTTGATGAACACATTTATGAATCATTATTATTTAAATGGCATATCTTTTATATTTGTGATACTATAATATTAAATAATTGTGTTTTGTTGACTAATATATGTTGATTTTCTATGATATGGTTGATATATTTTGACCTAAATTTATAAGGTTTGGTATGGTTTGATATGGAACTACAAAAACACATAGCATTTGCGTTCCATATACTATTTAGATGTCTTATATAGTAAAGAACTGTGATTTTATTGACTGATATGCGTTGATCTTTGATGATATGCTTTGATATGTAATATCCCAAAGTATACCCTAAAAGTTTTGGAATAATTATTGTTATATTTGGATTAAATGTTATAAGTATATTTATTTTAGTGGGAAGAGAAAAGAGGTAATGAGGAGAGTGTATATGTTGTATATATTGAGATATATACAACATATACAAGTCAAAAGAAGTGAAAAGTCAAAGAAAGAGTTAATTTTTATTAATTAATTATAAGGAAATTAATTAAGTGGGATTTGAGTGAGTGGAAGTGGATGGAGATATTTTGAATATTTTAATATTATTTTTGCTTGGTGGAGGTTTAAAGAGAAGAGTTGACTTGGTTTTTGCCATTCATTTTGTTCTTCTTTTCTTTTCCTTGGGTTGGCCAGCCATCAAAGAAGCAAGAGAGCAAGAGAGAGATTTGATCTTCCAAACTCAAGATTGAAGGAAGTTTTCAAGTGATCAAGTTGGAAATTTTAAGAGTTTCTTCATCTTTGGTAAGTTTTCCACTTAATTCTTTGATTTTCTTTGAGTTTGTGAGTTGAGGTTGTGGTTGATATGTGTTTGTTTGATTGTGGAGTGTTTAAGAGTGTTTGGTTCAATTGATTTTGGATTTTGGGGTTGGATTGAAGGGAAGAGTAAGTTTGTTGGAAGGGAAAGTGTTGTGGTTGTGTTTTGGGTTTGTGGTGATGATTATGATTTGTGTTTGATGTAGGTTTTGAGTTGTTTTGGTGTTTTTGCAAGTTTGTTATGGTTTTTGGGTATGTTTAATTAAGTTTGTTTGAAGTGGATAATGATGGAAGAAAGTGGTTTATTGGATGTATTGTTGTTGTTGCCGGAATTTGCATTTTTGGCCTGACACGCCCATGAGCACGACCAGGTCTTTAGGCGTGTCAATGGTTCTGTGTTCTTGGATGGGTGACACAAGCAGTGACACGCCCATGTCACTGAGCGTGTCATAGATACTGTATTGGTGAAGGATTGACACGGCCATGAGCACGCCCGTGTTGTTGGACGTGTCAATGTTTCTGTGAGACAGAATGTATTACACGTTCAGTGACACGCCCGTGGTTCTAAGCGTGTCAAAGCTTATGTGTTGTGAGTTTAGGGCACGGTCAGGGATACGCCCGTGTTGTTGAGCGTGTCATGTGTAGAGTTTGCCCTAGTTGATTCTTAACCTTATTATCTCATGTGTATCTCTATGTGAGTGTGTATGATCACCTTTGGTTTAGATTTTGAAGAGAATTGAGTTGCCCTAATCCAAGTGTTGAGGATTCTTGGAAGAGGAGTTTGGTGTGAAGTGAGTTGCTCTTGAGGTAAGTACAAACCCTACATTATTGCATACATTTACATGACATTAGGACTTAACACATTTGGTTGTAAATATGTTAAGTAATATATTACATTGTTGATACATTTGATTAATGTTATGATTTGCATAAAGTGGTTATGATGGATACTTTAATGATGAATTGCTTTAATGTGAATTGAGATATGATAAGATGTGAAGCCATTGTGGTTGGCTATAATGATGCAAATGAGATAATTGAGGCATGGTTGCCTAAATGATTATGAGAAAATGAGAATGGAATTGATAATAAAATAATGAAAGAATTGTGTGTCTAATATGTTAGTCAATTTTCAGAGTTTTGTTGTTGGTGGCATGCCTAATAGTAACAATCTCTTGAAGCTAGGTTGGGTTTGATTCTTGAAGCCAAGTTGGGTTGAAGTTTAGCATGCTTAACTCCCCTTGAAGCTTGGTTGGGTCTAGTCCTTAAAGCCTAGTTGAGATGTTACAACCCTTGAAGCTAGGTTGGGTTTGGTTCTTGAAACCAAGTTGGGTTGATACTTAGCATGCTTTGCTCCCCTTGAAACTTGGTTGAGCCTAATCCTTGAAGCCTAGTTGAGTAATGATAATGATAAATGTGATAATTAAACCAAAACAATAACTCTGAAAGTTGAATGGCATATTAGTGTCTTTTGGGCCCATGCTTGTCTTTGTTTAAATGTGATTCATGAATGGTGAAACAATTGAATAAAATAATGGAATGTATTGTAATGAAAATATTACTATATCATTTATGAATATTGTCTCTATTGTTGGAATGTGTGACATTGACATTGCATTGAAGCATATGGTTATTGTGGTTTGTACCACTAAGCCGTTGGCTTAGCGCGATTGTGGTTCATCGCGCAGATGATAGGGTAGAACCAGAGAGTTCAGCTAGACCGAGTTGAGTTTAGAGTTAAAAGTGTTGATTGTGGGCTTAAAGATCAGAGACGAACTGCCAAACATGTATAAATGTTATGTTTTGTAAAACTTGATTTTTGATGTATATATATTTGTAAATACCATTATATTTTTCCGCTGCGTAATGAATAAATGTTTTATCTATTGTACTTTATAATATAATTTGAATGTTTTAATCTATCTTGTAATGTTGTTAAATTGAAAGATTGGTTTGTGTATTATAAACCGTAGCACTCCTGTATTCGGTATACGTATATTACAGGTGTAGTAGTATGTAGTGTGCATATATGGGGTATAGGGGTATTACAATTATTTTTGTATCAAAGCCTAGGTTTGAGATTCTCAACCTAGGTAAATTGTAAGAAAAAGAAAATTTTGATTTTAAAAGTTGGTTTTTAAATAAGATACATGTTTTGGTATTGGCAGTCTCTGATCTTTAATGAGGTATATTCTGCCGTGTTTGCAGATATAGGTAGTGATGGCGTCTCAGTCACGTCAGTCTATAGAAGGTAGTGCTGAGAGTGTAGCTCCTGAAGAGGGTAGAGATGGAGCTAGGGTTGAAAGAGCTAGTGAGGCACTTGCTCCTGTGCCAGAGAGACCAGCTGCTGATGAGGTTCCACCAGTTTGGCTAAGACATGTGATAGAATTGTTGAGGCAAGCTCCAGTGCAGCCGCCACCACCACCACAGCCTCAAGTGCTGGTGAGATATTATGATAAATTGAGGAAGTATGGGGCTGAGGATTTCTTGGGCACTACAGATCCTGCAGTAGCTGAGCAGTGGTTGGATAGAGTGCAGAGGGTATTTATTCAGTTGCATGTAACACCCCTATATACCTATACATACCAAGCATGCTTAAACGATCATAACATACGTATACTGAATATAGAAAATGCCACAGTTTAAAAAGAAACACAACAAATATCTTTGTAAATAAGTGAAACCAATCTCAAACATTTAAAAGAAATCCAAAAGACACCATGTAAAAATATTTATTAATTCACAGCGGAAGTTATTACAAGTATATTATAAATCAAAGTTTACAAAACATAGAATATATACATGATTGGCAGCTCTTCTCTGATCTTCCGATCCCAAAATAACACTTCAATGTCTACTCTCACTCGGTCTTGAGGAGCTCTCAGGTTCAACTCTGTTACCTGCGCGATCAAATAATATCGCGCTAAGCCAACGGCTTAGTAGTACAAAATATACCAACACTATACTATAATGCAATACAATGTCACACATTTGATTACTCAAATCAGTATCATAGATGAAAGGTTAACAACATACCTTTATATTTCATAAACCACATATATAAACATATCATATTTCAATATCCTTTCCATATATCTCATTAGTTAATTATTTTACCATACATGAATCACATTAAACAAAGACAAGCATGGGCCCAAGACACACTAATATGCCATTCAACTTTCAGAGTTAATGCTTTGGTTTTGTTATCACATTTATCATTATCATAAACCCAACTAGGCTTCAAGGATTTAGATTCAACCAAGCTTCAAGGGGAACAAAGCATGCTAAGTATCAACCCAACTTGGCTTCAAGAACTAATCCAACCTAGCTTCAAGGGTTGTAACATCTCAATTAGGCTTCAAGGATCAAATCCAACCTAACTTCAAGAGAATGTTACCAAAAGGCATGCCACCAACAACAAAACTCTGAAAATGAATAACACATTAGACACACAATTCATTTATTGTTTCATTCTCAATTCTCATCATCAATTAGGCAAACATGCCTTATGTTCTTTCAATTGAATCATCATAGCCAAACAAAATGGCTTCACATCACATTTGAGTTATCATAGCCAATCACAATGGCCTCATATCATGTTGTATCTCAATTCATATTATTCACCTAGCATCATCATATTATATCTCAATTCATATTATTCACATAGCATCATTGGTATAACATTCAAAGATACATTATTCATATAACACATTGCCATTCACAAGTTTCACAATGCATATTACATCACCTTGTTCATATAATATCATATGCATTATAAAATGGAAGTTCAAACTCAATCATGTAAGAAGAACAAAAACCAAACACAGTAACCAACACACTCAAGGGACACGGCCAAGCTTGTGGCCGTGTCTCTCAACCAAAAATCTCTCAACCAAAAGCAACAGAAGCCAACATGGGCAAGGGACACGGCCGTGTCTCCTCCAAAAATCACCCAACACGGCCAAATTTCCATGGACTTGGTCGTGTCTCTCATGAGTTGAAACCCTAACATGTCCAAGTCCCCTTTGGTTGCACTCAATTACATTATACACAATATAGCATAATTCAAATGAATGTAATCCATGTTCTAAACACATATTTCACATGTTTACCACAATATTCACCTTAACAACCCATCATCAACACATTTAATCACCTTCCACTTCAAAACCCTAAAAAAAACAACATCACTTTTAACCTACCATCTTCAACCAAAACCAAACCAACACTAAATTAACTCACAATCAATTTCAACATTTAGAAACTCATCTCAAACATACCAAATCATAATATTATCAAATCACAACACACTTCAAACATATCTTCAAAATACCAAAGGAAAACAAGAGAGTACTTACCTTAGATGAAGAAATTTCACAAATCTCCAACCAAAACCTTTGATTTCTCCTTCAATTTGAAACTTGAATAAGCAAATCTCACTTTTGCTCTCTTCCTTTGAAATGGCCGGCTATACCAAGAAAAGAAAAGAAATGAAAATAATTCAACCTTCTTTTCTTCTTTAAATATCCACCAAGCAATTCCATCAACACAATTACTTAAATGCCCTTTTCTATTTGTTCAAACTTCCTTTAAAACTCTTGCCCTCTTAAGTAATTTCACTCATCCCAAATAAAAAATATCTTCTTCCCTTGACTTTACACTTTGACCAACATATATGTTATATATATTAACATATATACAACATATACATTCCATTAACACAATCATTTCCTTTGCTAAAACATATGTACATTTAATTCAAATCAAACAACAATAATATTCAAAACTTCTAGGGCATACATTGCGATATTACAATTCTCCCCCTCTAAACAGAAATTTCATCCTCGAAATTACCTGATATCAAGTCTGGAATAGTTGAGGATATTGATCTCGCATGGTTTGTTCACTTTCCCAAGTTGCTTCTTCTCTCCCATGATTCTTCCACAAAATCTTTACCAAAGGTACTTTCTTATTTCTCAACTCTTTCACATCGCGTGCCAAGATAGCAACTGGTTCTTCTTCGAATGTCAAATCTGGACTCACTTCAATAGATTCAATTGGCAACACATGAGATGGATCCGACCTGTATCTCCTCAACATAGAAACATGAAATACATTATGAATCCTTTCTAACTCAGGTGGCAAAGCAAGCCGATAAGCAACTGGCCTAACTCTTTCCAAAACTTCATACGGTCCAATGAAACGAGGACTCAATTTCCCTTTCCGACCAAACCTCAAGATCTTTTTCCAAAGAGACACCTTCAAAAATACTTTATCTCCCACATTATACTCAATGTCTCTCCTCTTCAAATCTGAATAAGATTTCTGTCGGTCCGAAGCTGTTTTCAACCTATCTCTAATCATTTTCACTTTCTCTTCAGTTTCTTTGACCAAATCAGGACCAATTAACTTACCTTCTCCAAGCTCATTCCAACACAAAGGTGTCCTACATCGTCTACCATATAATGCCTCGAATGGTGCCATACCAATGCTTGATTGATGACTGTTGTTGTAAGCAAACTCAACAAGTGGTAAGAATCCATCCCAACTTCCAGAAAAATCAATAACACAGCTTCTCAACATGTCCTCTATAATCTGTATTACCCTCTTGGATTGCCCATCTGTTTGCGGATGGAAAGCAGTACTGAAATGCAATCGAGAACCCAATGCACCATGTAAGCTCTTCCAAAACCTTGAAGTAAACCTGGGGTCTCGGTCAGATACTATAGAAGTTGGAACACCATGCAGCTTCACAATCTCATGGATATATAGCTCAGCTAACCTCTCCAAAGAGTAATCCATCCGAACAGGAAGAAAGTGAGCTGTCTTAGTTAACCTGTCAACAATCACCCAAATAGCATCATGCTTTCTTTGTGTCAATGGCAGACCAGATACGAAATCCATTGTTACTCTATCCCATTTCCATTCAGGCACTGCTAAAGGTTGAAGTAACCCTGTTGGAACTTGATGCTCAGCTTTTACCCTCTGACATGTGAGACATTTAGACACAAAATCTGCAATGTCTCTCTTCATACCAGACCACCAATAATGCTGTCTCAAATCTTGATACATCTTTGTACTGCCCGGATGCATAGCAAATACTGACTGATGTGCTTCTTCTAAAATGACCCTTCTCAAATTAGTATCATCAGGTACACACATTCTGTTCTTAAACCAAAGACTCCCATCACCTCTCACAATAAAATCTCGACTCTTTCCATTCTGACAGTCTGAAACAATCTTTTGAATCTTCTCATCAGTCAATTGAGCCTCTTTAATTTGATCCAACAATATTGGTTTCAATTGCAACTGTGCCAACAATGCACCAGCATCACAAGGTATAAAACTAGCATGTAATGCTCTCAACTCAACAAGCAACGAGAGCGAATAAACAGTCAAACCTGCTAAAGACTTCCGACTTAAGGCATCAGCCATAACATTTGCTTTACCAGGATGATAATCAATCAAACAGTCGTAGTCTTTAATCAACTCTAACCATCTCCTCTGTCGAAGATTTAGCTCTCTTTGGACACCCAAATATTTTAAACTTTTATGATCAGTATAGATAAAACACTTTTCCCCATACAGATAATGTCGCCAAATCTTCAATGCAAACACAATGGCTGCCAACTCTAAATCATAGGTCGGATAATTGAGCTCATGCGGTTTCAACTGTCGAGAAGCATAAGCTATTACTTTACCTTCTTGCATCAGAACACAACCCAAACCACTATGTGAAGCATCACTGAAAATCACATATGGTTTATCTTCCACAGGTAAAGTAAGAACAGGTGCTTGAGTCAACATTTCTCTCAACTGTTCGAAACTAGCCTGACACTGATCTGTCCACACAAATCTAACTCCCTTTCGAAGTAATCTGGTAAGTGGAGTAGCTATCAAAGAAAATCCTTTCACAAACCGCCGGTAATAGCCTGCCAAACCCAGAAAACTTCTAACTTCAGTCACAGACTTTGGTGGACTCCAATTCAGAATAGCTTCAACCTTACTCGGATAAACTCTAATACCTTCGGCTGAAACTATGTGACCGAGAAAAGTAACTTGGTCAAGCCAAAACTCACACTTCGACAGTTTAGCAAACAATTGCTTCTCTCTCAAAATCTGCAGCACAATCCGCAGATGCTTATCATGCTCCTCCTCATTACTCGAATACACCAAAATATCATCAATAAAGACCACTACAAACTGATCAAGATAGGGCCTAAACACCATATTCATCAAATCCATAAAAACAGCAGGTGCATTCGTCAAACCAAAAGGCATAACTAGAAACTCAAAATGCCCATACCTCGTACGAAAGGCTGTCTTAGGAATATCCTCAGCTCTGACCCTTAACTGATGGTACCCTGATCTCAAATCAAATTTGGAAAATACTGCTGCACCTTTCAATTGATCAAAGAGATCATCAATTCTAGGCAAAGGATATTTATTTTTAATAGTCACCTTGTTTAATTGCCTATAATCGATACACAATCTCATAGTACCATCTTTCTTCTTCACAAACAAAATAGGAGCTCCCCACGGTGAAACACTAGGGCGAACAAACCCTTTATCTAGCAACTCCTGTAACTGCACCTTCAGCTCTCTCAATTCAGCAGGTGCCATTCTATAAGGAGTAATGGAGATAGGAGTGGTACCAGGCAATAATTCAATACCGAACTCCACCTCTCTCTCAAGAGGCAACCCTGGCAACTCCTCTGGAAACACATCTGGAAACTCTGCAACTGTGGGTATATCATCAAGTTGAGAACTTATTACTCTAGTATCCACAACATAAGCAAGGTAAGCATCACACCCTTTTCTAATCAATCTCCTAGCTGCAACAGCTGAAACAAACAAGGATGCTAGCTGTCCCTGCTCACTAGCTACTAACACCTCTCTACCATCACTGGTTCTCAAGGTAACAACTTTCTTTTGGCAGTCAACCACAGCTCTATGTCTAGATAACCAGTCCATGCCTAGGATCATATCATATTCCTTAAAAGGCATCTCAATTAAATCTCCCAAGAACTCCTCACCTTGCACCCTTACTGCACTATCTCGGTGCACCTTACTAACAATCACACTATGCCCTAAAGGATTTGTCACCAAAACATCAAATCTTAGGGATTCAGCATGCACATTAGACATAGGCAAAACAGATGCACTAATATATGAATGTGTGGAACCCGGATCAATCAAAGCAAGTACTGAAAATACCAAATAAAGAAAAAGTACCAGCTATGACTGCCGAAGCATCTGGTTGCCTCTGCATCACATAAATCCTCTGAGAAGATCCAACCTCCTCTGGTCTACTCTCCCTGGATGTAGAATCTCCTCTAGAACTGAACCCAAATCTACCTCCTCTGATGAAACCTCTGCCTCCACGACCTCCCCTCACACTAGGTCGGGAAGCTGCAGTATCCACTGACATCCACTCCTGTCTCTCAGGACAATCTCTAACAAAGTGATCAGGCGACCCACATCTGAAACATACCCCTGTCACACCAGTCCTCCAACAAGGACCACCATGCGGTCTACCACAATGAATGCATATGGGTAAGGTGGATCTCTGCATTACTGGGGTCGGAGCACTCGCCACTGAAACTGTAGGTCTAGATATATGCCTCTGAAACTGTACTGACCTACCCGCTGGCCTCTGACTCCTACTAACCCGAGGAACAAAACTTCCTTTACCTCTTTTCACAGATGAAGACCCTGCCTCAAATTGGGGCCTTCTAACCCTGATCTCTTCCTCTGAAGCAGCTGTAATAACCTGAGCTCTTTCCATGCTCCTAGCTCCTGCCACAAGCTGGGAAAAATCATGATATCTAGATCCAGCCACATGACACATGATAGAGGGCCTCAATCCCTCCTCAAACCTCCTACATCTATCAATCTCATCAGATATAATACCCCCAGCATAATGGCTCAACCGGATAAACTCAACCTCATATTCCGTTACTGACCGGTTGTCTTGTTTCAAGCTTAGAAACTCCATTTTCTTCACATCTTTATACTCCCTAGGAGTATACTTCAATTCAAACTCTTTTAGAAAATCAGCATAGGACAGTGTTGGTGGATCATCCATAGCATGGGGCACTGTCCTCCACCAGTCATATGCATCCTTCTGCAATAAGGATCTTGCATAATCAAATTTTTCCTCTGGAGTGGCTTGTAACTGAACAAATATCCTCTGTACTCTATCTAGCCACTGCTCAGCTACAGCTGGATCAATAGTACCCTAGAAGTCTTCTGCTCCATACTTCCTTAGCTTATCATACTGTCTCACTGATACCAAAGGCTGTGGGGGTGGTGGCGGTGGTTGCACTGGTGCTTACCTCAAAGCCTCTACCACATGCCTAACCCAAACTGGCGGAACATCCTCACCAGCTGGTCTCCCCGACACAGAAATAGGTACCTCTCCAACACTATCCACTCTAACTCCCTCTCCACTCTCATCCGGAGCTACACTCTCCGCACTACCCTCAACTGACTGACGTGAGTGAGAATCCATCACAACCTATATCTGCAAACACAGCAGAATACCTCTCATTAAAGATCAGAGACTGCCAATGCCAAACATGTATGTTATTCAAAAATCCACTTTTTTAAAATCAAAATGCTCTTTTTCTTACACTTGACTTAGGTTGAGAATCTCAAACCTAGGCTCTGATACCAAAACAATTGTAATACCCCTATATACCGTATACGTACCAAGCATGCTTAAACGATCGTAACATACGTATACTGAATATAGAAAATGCCACAGTTTAAAAAGAAACACAACAAATATCTTTGTAAATAAGTGAAACCAATCTCAAACATTTAAAAGAAATCCAAAAGACACCATGTAAAAATATTTATTAATTCACAGCGGAAGTTATTACAAGTATATTATAAATCAAAGTTTACAAAACATAGAATATATACATGATTGGCAGCTCTTCTCTGATCTTCCGATCCCAAAATAACACTTCAATGTCTACTCTCACTCGGTCTTGAGGAGTTCTCAGGTTCAACTCTGTTACCTGCGCGATCAAACAATATCGCGCTAAGCCAACGGCTTAGTAGTACAAAATATACCAACACTATACTATAATGCAATACAATGTCACACATTTGATTACTCAAATCAGTATCATAGATGAAAGGTTAACAACATACCTTTATATTTCATAAACCACATATATAAACATATCATATTTCAATATCCTTTCCATATATCTCATTAGTTAATCATTTTACCATATATGAATCACATTAAACAAAGACAAGCATGGGCCCAAGACACACTAATATGCCATTCAACTTTCAGAGTTAATGCTTTGGTTTTGTTATCACATTTATCATTATCATAAACCCAACTAGGCTTCAAGGATTTAGATTCAACCAAGCTTCAAGGGGAACAAAGCATGCTAAGTATCAACCCAACTTGGCTTCAAGAACTAATCCAACCTAGCTTCAAGGGTTGTAACATCTCAATTAGGCTTCAAGGATCAAATCCAACCTAACTTCAAGAGAATGTTACCAAAAGGCATGCCACCAACAACAAAACTCTGAAAATGAATAACACATTAGACACACAATTCATTTATTATTTCATTCTCAATTCTCATCATCAATTAGGCAAACATGCCTTATGTTCTTTCAATTGAATCATCATATCCAAACACAATGGCTTCACATCACATTTGAGTTATCATAGCCAATCACAATGGCCTCATATCATGTTGTATCTCAATTCATATTATTCACCTAGCATCATCATATTATATCTCAATTCATATTATTCACATAGCATCATTGGTATAACATTCCAAGATACATTATTCATATAACACATTGCCATTCACAAGTTTCACAATGCATATTACATCACCTTGTTCATATAATATCATATGCATTATCAAATGGAAGTTCAAACTCAATCATGTAAGAAGAACAAAAACCAAACACAGTAACCAACACACTCAAGGGACACGGCCAAGCTTGTGGCCGTGTCTCTCAACCAAAAATCTCTCAACCAAAAGCAACAGAAGCCAACATGGGCAAGGGACACGGCCGTGTCTCCTCCAAAAATCACCCAACAAGGCCAAATTTCCATGGACTTGGCCATGTCTCTCATGAGTTGAAACCCTAACATGTCCAAGTCCCCTTTGGTTGCACTCAATTACATTATACACAATATAGCATAAGTCAAATGAATTTAATCCATGTTCTAAACACATATTTCACATGTTTACCACAATATTCACCTTAACAACCCATCATTAACACATTTAATCACCTTCCACTTCAAAACCCTAAAAAAAACAACATCACTTTTAACCTACCATCTTTAACCAAAACCAAACCAACACTAAATTAACTCACAATCAATTTCAACATTTAGAAACTCATCCCAAACATACCAAATCATAATATTATCAAATCACAACACACTTCAAACATATCTTCAAAATACCAAAGGAAAACAAGAGAGTACTTACCTTAGATGAAGAAATTTCACAAATCTCCAACCAAAACCTTTGATTTCTCCTTCAATTTGAAACTTGAATAAGCAAATCTCACTTTTGCTCTCTTCCTTTGAAATGGCCGGCTATACCAAGAAAAGAAAAGAAATGAAAACAATTCAACCTTCTTTTCTTCTTTAAATATCCACCAAGCAATTCCATCAACACAATTACTTAAATGCCCTTTTCTATTTGTTCAAACTTCCTTTAAAACTCTTGCCCTCTTAAGTAATTTCACTCATCCCAAATAAAAAATATCTTCTTCCCTTGACTTTACACTTTGACCAACATATATGTTATATATATTAACATATATACAACATATACATTCCATTAACACAATCATTTCCTTTGCTAAAACATATGTACATTTAATTCAAATCAAACAACAATAATATTCAAAACTTCTAGGGCATACATTGGAATATTACATTGTAAGCCACTCCTGAAGAGAAATTTGATTATGCTAGATCCCTTCTGCAAAAAGATGCTTATGATTGGTGGAAGACGGTTCCTCATGCCATGGATGATCCACCGACATTGTCTTATGGTGATTTTCTGCTGGAGTTTGAGCAGAAATATACTCCGAGGGAGTATAAGAATGTCAAAAAGATGGAATTTTTGAATTTGAGACAAGATAACCGGACTGTGACAGAGTATGAGATAGAGTTCATCTAGTTGAGTCACTATGCCGGTGGGATTATTTATGATGAGATTGACTGTTGGCTTAGCACGATTGTGGTTCATCGCGCAGGTGACAGGGTAGAACCAGAGAGTTCAGCTAGACCGAGTTGAGTTTAGAGCTAAAAGTGTTGATTGTGGGCTTAAAGATCAGAGACGAACTGCCAAACATGTATAAATGTTATGTTTTGTAAAACTTGATTTTTGATGTATATATATTTGTAAATACCATTATATTTTTCCGCTGCGTAATGAATAAATGTTTTATCTATTGTACTTTATAATATAATTTGAATGTTTTAATCTATCTTGTAATGTTGTTAAATTGAAAG
This sequence comes from Garcia nutans, assembly GCA_947685225.1. Classification (NCBI taxonomy): domain Eukaryota; kingdom Viridiplantae; phylum Streptophyta; class Magnoliopsida; order Malpighiales; family Euphorbiaceae; genus Garcia; species Garcia nutans. The sequence continues at coordinate 10,130,357 of CANTUV010000072.1, forward strand.
ATTGGTTTGTGTATTATAAACCGTAGCACTCCTGTATTCGGTGTATGTATATTACAGGTGTAGTAGTATGTAGTGTGTGTATACGGGGTATAGGGGTGTTACATGATATGTCATGATATGGATTGATGTGGTTAGAAATGGCTTGTTGTGAGACTTCTAAAATACAAATCATTATTGTTATAGATTTACTTGATTGAACAGTAGTGGTCTTTAATTATATGTATTGATATGTCTTGATATGGGTTGATGTGTATTGATATGTGTTGATATGTTTTCATATGGGTTGATGTGAGACTTGTAAAATATATTGCATTTGAGTTCTAAATGTTGTTTAGATGTGTTATATAGAAAATAAAAGTGTTTTGTTGACTGATATGTGTTGATATGTCTTGTTATGGGTTGTTATGTCTTGATATGAGTTGATATATTTTCATGTGGTTATTGATATGAGACTTGTAAAATATACAATATTTGAGTTCTAAATGTTGTATAGATGTTTTATATAGCAAATAAAAGTGTTTTGTTGACTAATATATGCTGATATGTTTTGATATGAGTTGATATGTCTTGATATGGGTTGATATGTTTTCATGTGGTTATTGATGTCAGGCTTGTAAAATATATAGCATTTGAGTTTTAAATGTTGTATATATATTTTATATAGTAAATAAAAGTATTTTGTTGATTGATATGTGTTGATCTTACTATGATTTGGGTTGATATGTGATGATATGACTATCAATGTTGTTAATAAAACTTCATTTTTTATCCATGTTGGTTATCTGTTAAAATGAGGCTGCAATTTTATTTTGTAGGCATAAAACGAAAAATCTGTCTAAATCAATGGTTGATATGTTTTGATATGAATTGATATGTTAATTACATTATAATTATTTGTATTAATTCAGCGTTGTGACATTGCATTAATAATATATAAGCAGCAGCCTGAATAATGAATATTTTTTCAGCAAAGATAATTTTAAGGATAGAGAAGATGAAGAAGTTGCACTGGCTAGCCAATCGATAGTGGAGGTTTCGCACACAACATTTGAGATGGAGAAAAAGAAAAGGGTTCCTGTTTAAAATCAAAAGTACCTTGGAGATGAATGGACACCTGAGAGCAGAGGAGGACAAAGGGACAAGGCAAAACGTTTATAGGTAGAATGTCGAAAGATGGCAGATGAAAGGACCTATGCTTCTGTACTTCCACTGGACCCTTTATCTTCTCCATCTCCACAACAATCTTCAATTTTTGTCGACTGGTGAAAATTACATTTTAATAAATATAAATTGTAAGTCCTTCAGAATTATAGTTCTTCATTATTCAATATAATTGAATTTCACAGTTGTTTACGATTTTGGATTTTTAATTATAACAGTGAGCGTAATAAATATGATGAATTGCCATCGGATGAAATGTACGACTTCACTGTTCAAAAAATAAACTCTAAATCATTTTGGTATCGCCTGAGGGTGAAGGATGCATGGCTTTCAAATAATGTAAGATTTATTCAATTTGGTTAAGTCATATTAGCTAATGATGTATATATATCAAATTAAATACATTGGTCTATGACTTGCTGGAGATTGACGTCATCCTTTACTATGTGCTCCAAAAGCAGAGGCATTGTGATGAAAACTTCAACCAGTGTACGACATGTGGATCATGCAACATAAATGCAATATTTTTCTATGGGTATAAAAGATTTTAGGAGAATAAGTGGGACCCTCCATCAACTCTTATCAAATTTGTGCAAGGTAAGAGCCAATATGAAAAACATTTTAAGGACGTTGACATGGTATATATTCCAGTGAATCATGAATGCCGGCATTGGTTCCTTATCGAGATTAATCTTCCCGAATGGACAATTACTATATATGATACACTATACAATCATTCTCATAACGAAGAGAGAATTAATAATGTTGTACCGATAGCTGCAATGTTGTCCTCTGTGCTGGAAAAAGTTAGCTTTTTTGTTCAAAGACCAGAATTGATGAAATATAAGGAGTGCAAATTAAAAATTAGATATGAGAAAAATGCTTGTTCACAACAAGGGGGGGTAATATACCGTATTTTGATGCCTTATTTACCAATTTAATTTACTTGTATGTTTTGTTTTTTTTAAAACTTGTACGTTATTACGGAGCTGATTGTGGGATGTTTGTTGTGAAGTTCATAGAGCATTTCATGACGATAGGCTTAGATTTTCAGCACTGCACACAACAACTTATGGACACATTCAAATACAATACAACAGTTCACCTATGGTTACATGCATCTAACATGAGAGAGGGCGCTTATATAGTGAAGACAAAAAGGATGAAGATCTCGAGTATTTTTTGTAAGCCAACAAGGATGTTATAATTGGATATTGTGAATATAAACATTTGTTGATTTAGATGTGAATATAACCATTTGTTAATTTCAATGTTTGTATAGTTGTTATATGTGCTTTCAATTTTTTAGGTTATAACATGTTGAAATGTCGAGTTATTATTTGTCTTACAAGTTGAGATGGATGTGTATAGGTAGTTGTGAATATGTTATTGTTGAGCATTATGTGAAGATATATTGTTTAGGTTTCCTCAAGGATATCAGTTCTGTGATTATTGTTATGGATTGATAAATTGAGCTTTATAATGGATATTGATAATGGAAATGAGATGGATGTCTTACAGGTTAATATTAACAGGTTCAACTGATATGTGATTGAGAAGCATTATGTGATGATATGTAAATGAGATTTCTCAAGGTTGTTGGTCTGTTACTGATGATATGGACTGATATATTGAGCTGTGATGATGGATATTGATAATAGAAATGGAATGCATGTCTTACAAGTTGAGATTAACCGGTTGTGCTTTATATGCGATTGTTGAGCATTATGTAAAGATATGAAATTCAGATTTCTAAAGGTTGTTGGTCTGTTAATGATGATATGGACTGATATCTTGAGCTGTGATGATGGATATTGATAATGAAAATGGAATGCATGTCTTACAAGTTGAGATTAACCGGTTGTGCTTTATATATGATTGTTGAGCATTATGTGAAGATATGAAATTCAGATTTCTAAAGGTTGTTGGTCTGTTAATGATGATATGGACTGATATATTGAGTTGTGATGATGGATGTTGATAATGTAAATGGAATGCATGTCTTACAAGTTGAGATTAACAGGTTATGCTTTATATGTGATTGTTGAGCATTATGTGATGTTAAGAAATTCAGATTTCTAAAGGTTGTTGCTTTGTTACTGATGATATGGATTGATATATTGAGCTCTGATGATGGATGTTGATAATGGAAATGGAATGGATGTCTTACAAGTTGAGATTAATAGGTTGAACATTATATGTGATTATCGAGCATTATGTGAGGAAATATCATCACATATTATCACATATCATCACATAAAAATCCATATACAAGCCCATATCAATTCATATCAAGACATATCAATCCATATCAACACATATCATCACATATCAACATATAAAAACCCATATACAAGCCCATATCAATCCATATCAAGACATATCAATCCATATCAACACATGTCATCACATATCAACACATTAAAACCCATATACAAGCCCATATCAATCCATCTCAAGATATATCAATCCATATCAACACATATCATCACATATCATCACATAAAGATTCATATACAAGCCCATATCAATCCATATCAATCCATATCAAGACATATCATCACATATCATCACATAAAAACCCATATACATGCCCATATCAAGATATATCAATCCATATCAACACTTAAAATCACATATCATCACATAAAAATCTATATACAAGCCCATATCAAGACATATCAATCCATATCAACACATATTATCACATATCATCACTTAAAAACCCATATACATGCCATATCAATCCATATCAAGACATATCAATCCATATCAACAAATATCATTGCATATCAACACAAAAAAACCCATATACAAGCCCATATCAATCCATATTAGGACATATCAATCCATATCAACACATATCATCACACATCAACACATAAACCCATATACATGCCCATATCAGTCCATATCAAGACATATCAATCCATATCAACTGATATCATCACATATCATCAAATAAAAATACATATAAAATCCCATATCAATCCATTTTAAGACATATCAATACATATCAATCCATATCAACACATATCATCACTTAAAAATCCATATACAAGCCCATATCAATCCATATCAATCAATATCAACACATAAAAACCCATATACAAGCCCATATCAATCCATATCAGGATATATCAATCCATATTAACACATATCATCACATATCAACACATAAAAATCTATATACATGCCCGTATCAATAGATATCAAGACATATCAACTGATGTCATCACATATCATCAAATAAAAATCCATATAAAATCCCATATCAATCCATTTCAAGACATGTCAATCCATATCAACACATATCAATCCATATCAACACATATCATCACATATCAACACATAAAAACCCATATACAAGCCCATATCAATCCATATCAGGACATATCAATCCATATCAACACATATCATCACATAAAAACCCATATACATGCCCATATCAATCCATATCAAGACATATCAATTCACATCAACACATATCATCACATATCAACGCATAAAAACCCATATACAATCCCACATAAATCCATATCAGGATATATCAATCCATATCAACACATATCATCACATATCAACACGTAAAAACCCATATACATGCCCATATCAATACATATCGAGACATATCAATCCATATCAACTGATGTCATCACATATCATCAAATAAAAATCCATATAAAATCCCATATCAATCCATTTCAAGACATGTCAATCCATAACAATAGATATCAATCCATATCAACACATATCATCACATATCAACACATAAAAACCCATATACAAGCCCATATCAATCCATATCAGGACATATCAATCCATATCAACACATATCATCACATAAAAACCCATATAAATGCCCATACCAATCCATATCAAGAAATATCAATCCACATCAACACATATTATCACATATCAACACATAAAAACCCATATACAAGCCCCATATCAATCCATATCAGGATATATCAATCCATATCAACACATATCAACACGTAAAAACCCATATACATGCCCATATCAATACATATCGAGACATATCAATCCATATCAACTGATGTCATCACATATCATCAAATAAAAATCCATATAAAATCCCATATCAATCCATTTCAAGACATGTCAATCCATATCAACACATATCAATCCATATCAACACATATCAACACATAAAAACCCATATACAAGCCCATATCAATCCATATTAGGATATATCAATCCACATCAACATATATCATCAAATAAAAACCCATATACATGCCCATATCAATCCATATCAAGACATATCAATCCACATCAACACATATCATCACATATCAACGAATAAAAACCCATGTACAAGCCCATATCAATCCATATCAGGATATATCAATCCATATTAACACATATCATCACATATCAACACGTAAAAGCCCATATACATGCTCATATCAATACATATCGAGACATATCAATCCATATCAACTGATATCATCACATGTCATCAAATAAAAATCCATATAAAATCTCATATCAATCCATTTCAAGACATGTCAATCCATATCAATCCACATCAACACATATCATCATATATCAACACATAAAAACCCATATATAAGCCCATATCAATCCATATCAAGACATATCAATCTATATCAACACATATCTTCACATATCATCAAATAAAAATCCATATAAAATCCCGTATCAATCCATTTCAAGACATATCAATCCATATCAGCACATATCATCCCATTTCAATCCATAACAATTCATATCAAGACATATCAAATCATATCAACACATATCATCACATTTCAACACTTTTTTTATCCATATAATATCCCATATCAATCCAAATAAAGACATATTAATCAATATCGACACATATTATCACATATCAACACATAAAAACCCATATACAAGCCCATATCAAGACAAAAAAGCCCATATCAACACATAAAAACCCATGTCAAAGCCCATATCAATCCATATCAAGACATATCAATCCATATCAACACATATCGTCACATATCATCAAATAAAAATCCATATAAAATCCCATATCAATCCATTTCAAGACATATCAATCTATATCAACACATTTCAATCCATATCAATCCATAACAATCCATATAATTCCATATTAATGGCCAAATCATCCCATATCATTAAAGATCGGCACATATGAAGGCATATCACCACAATCCAACAAAATCTACCAATATTCAATAATCAGTCATACAATTAATTTTAATGGAAATATAGTCAAATACAACAAATGATACAACACAATATTTTATTTTTTAACACTCGATCCTGACACGGTTTGCAAAGAGATGGGATTTTGACAAGTAGACCTATTATGGCCATGCTCACGGTAATGACTACACTTTAGTTGAGATTTTTCCTCACCTAAAGATGGAATCCTGTGTTTTTTTCATCGACTAGTTGATGTGCGCACATCTGGTGGTTGAAGAGTAATATTGTGAATGTGCTCCGGAATGGACCAATCAGTAATATAAGGAATTGGATTTATGACTTCTTTGTATGTCTCATACCAAGACTCACGCGAGTAATATGGAGAACATAACTCATAGACATCGTATGTACTGTTTATAACAACCACAAGCACATGCACACATGGGAGTTGATCTAATTGGAACTCCTGCTCTCAGTTCGTACTCTAAGACATATCAATGATATAATTTTTATCTACATGCCTAACGTCGTACTTTCCTTTGTTAGACGGCTCTACCTATAAAGAAGCATTTACAAGGCTATATGATAATATCATAATTAATGGCGAATGAGGAAGAATAAAATAAAGAACTTACATTCATTTTTTGTGCTATCATCATTCCCTTTCTCAATTTTTTCTCAACATTTGTTGCCATTTTATCCATGGACTCTTCTGCTTTGCTTTGACGTTCATAAAACCATCTTCGACACATTTTTCTGATCTCATCCACAAATGCTGTAATTGGAAGCTCTCGAGCCTTTACAAGTGCATCATTGACTAATTCAGAAATGTTAGTTGTCATGATGTTATACCTGTAATATCCCAAAGTGTGCCCTAGGAGTTTTGATATAATTGTTGTTTTATTTGAATTAAAATGTATATGTGTAATTGGAAAGAGAAAAGAATTTAAAAGAGAGTGTATATGTTGTATATATGGAAATATATATAACATATATACAAGTCAAATGGATGGTCAAAGGAAGAAGATATTTATTTTGTTAATTATGAAATTACTAAAAAGGGCATGTAAGTGAAAGGAAGTTAAAATAAATAGATGAGGGTATTTAAGTAATTTTCTTTTTGAAATGCTTGGTGGAGGTTTAAAGAGATGAGAAGTTTGACTTTGTCTCTTTCACTTGTTCATTTTCTTCTCTTTCCCTTTTGTTGGCTGGCCATCCAAAGCAAGAGAGCAAGAGTGAGTTTTGTTTGATCCAAGCTCAAAATTGAAGGAGTTTTCAAGAGATTAAGTTGGAAATTCAAGAAGTTCATCATTTTTGGTAAGTTTTCTCTTGATTTCTCTTATTCTATTTGGAATTTTGTTTGAGTTTGATGGAGTGTTGTTGATGGTTGGAGTGTGTTTGTGTATGGTGTGTGTAAAAGTGTTGAAATGGAATTAAAGATAAGAAGTTAGGTTGGTGTTGGTGATGGAAGAGTAAGAGTTGTGTTTAGTGAAGTTGAAATTTTTCTGTTTTACAATTAGTAAATGCTGTGACTTGTATGATTTTTAATTAAATATAGAAAAATGTTCTTGAAGTGAATTTTTGATATGTTGTGCCTATATTAGTATAGAATGACTGAAAAATATGTTGATTCGATTTTGGAATGGTTATGATTTTGGAAAGATTATTTTTATTAGACCTGTTCCAGTAGGTACCTTAACTAAGACAGCTATTTTTCAGGATTTTTAATAAAATGTAGAAAAATAATATCCAATTGAATTTTGGATATGTTGTTTCTTAGTGAGTCTAGTATTTGATAAAAATAATTTGGAACCACGTTGATTGAATTTGATTTATGGAATGCACAAAGTTCAGAACTGCTGCCAGGATGCAGGGCAATTGGGGCAGTCTGGTTGGGTGAACTATTTGACTAAGATTTTGTGTTCAGTTTGATCTGAAATTTTAAAGGAATGATTTTAAGATGAAAAATTAAGTTCTTTAAAAATTTTAGAGTTTTTAGTCAAGTAGATTATTTTATACAATTTTTCAAAATAAGGATAAAGTGGAGTCTAAAACCAGAATTTACTATTCATATGGTCATTTTGTTAATATTCCTTTTGGATTAGGTTGTGAAGAGGTTGAATTGCCCTAATCTAAGTGTTGAGGATTCTTGGAAGAGTAAGTGTATAGATTGGTGTGAGTTGGTTTTAAGGTAAGTACAAACTACACTATTGCATACATTCATGTGATGTTGAGACTTTACACACATTTGATTGTAAATGTGATAAGGAACCTAATGCATTGTTGATGGATATTAAAAATCACATTATGTTTGGTAATATGTGAATGTTGTGATGAGCATGTAAAATATGTTTTAATGCCATTGATTATATCCATTTGAATAATGAACTGATTAATGTGATTTGAAATATAATATGAGATATGATGCCATGGTTGTTGGCTTTGATGATGCAAATAAGATATATAATGGAGGCATGGTTTCCTAATTAATTATGAGAAATGAAATGAAAAGAGATTGAAAAAAAAGATGAATAAAATGATTGTGTGCCTAATATGTTTATTCAATTTTCAGAGTTCTGGTTTTGGCGGCATGCCTATGAATAACTGGATAGGTGAAATGACCGGGTCGTAAGCCGATTCCAGTTAGAAAATGTGAAATGTGATGTTTTTGGGGTGAAATGACCGGGTCGTAAGCCTCAAAAAGAAATTATTGAAACTATATTGAGTGAAATGACTGGGTCGTAAGCTCAAATCTAGTTAATTATCCATGGATAAATGTATTAATGATTATGATTATGGACCAAAGCAGTAACTCTGAACTCTGAATAACATATTAGTGTATTTTGGTCCCATGCTTGTCTTTGTTTTCAATGTGAATCATGAATGTTTTGATTAATTATTAAATAATGTAAGATTGTGAAATATAATATTCTTTTGAATTGTTTATGAAACTTGATTGTGTGACATTGGCATTGCAATGAGGCATAATATTATGGTTGTTTGTATCACTAAGCCGTGGGCTTAGCGCGATTGTGGTTCATAGCGCAGGTGACAGGGAATAACCAGAGAGTTTCTCTAGGCCGAGTCGAGTCTAGATTTTGAAGTGTGAATAGTGGGCTTAAAGATCAAAGACTGACTGCCAAACTTGTATAAATTTTATGTTTTGTAAAACTGAAGTTTTGATGTATATGAATTTGTAAATATTGTTACTTTCCGCTGCATAGTGAACAAATATTTTATCTACTGTGTTTCATAATAAACCTTTACTTTATTTTGTACTAGAAGTGTAAATCCTTTTTGCAGGTTGTAGTTGAGGTTATAAGGGGGATTTATTGGGAGTGTACTGAGAATGATTCTGGTTGCATTGGTTTGTGTAAAAATGTTTTCAAAAATCAGAAAAAAAAACCAGTTTTGTTGACACTTGGGATTCAATTTCTAGGCGAAACTATGGCAAAATTTCTGTAAAAATCGGAACTAAAATTTGACTAAGTAAAATTTGTAGCAACTTTAGGATAGTGTGGTGCCTCTACTCAGCTTACACACGTAGGTTGGGAAGGGGTGTTACAATTTTTGGTATCAGAGCCTATGCTTGAGATTCTCAACCTAGGTCAATTGTAAGAAAAAGAATATTTTGATTTTTAAAGTGGGTTTTTGAGTAAAATACATGTTTTGGTATAGCAGTCTTTGATCTTTAATGAGAAATATTCTGCTGTGTTTGCAGATATAAGTAGAGATGGCATCTCATTCACGACAGTCTGTTGAGGGTAGTGCGGAAAGTGTAGCTCCTAAAGAGAGTAGAGATGGAGCTAGGATTGAGAGGGTTAGTGAGGCACCTGTTTCTATGCCAGAGAGATCAGCTGCTGAGGAGGCTCCACCGGGTTGGTTAAGGCATATGGTAGAACTGTTGAGGGGAGCTCCAGTGCAGCCACCACCATCACCACCACAGCCTCAGATGCCGATAAGACATTATGACAAGTTAAGAAAATATGGGGCTGAAGATTTCATGGGCACTACCGATCCTGCAGTGGCTGAGCAGTGGTTGGATAAGGTGCAGAGGATATTCATTCAGTTGCAAGCCACTTCGGATGAGAAATTTGACTATGCCAGATCCCTCCTGCAGAAAGATGCCTATGACTGGTGGAAGACGGTTCCTCATGCCATGTATGATCCACCTATATTATCTTATGGTGATTTTCTGAGGGAGTTCGAGCAGAAATATACTCCGAGGGAGTATAAAGATATTAAGAAGATGGAATTCCTGAATTTGAGGCAAGACAACCTGACGGTAACGGAGTATGAGATTGAGTATATCCGGTTGAGTCGATATGCCGGGGGAATTATCTCTGATGAAATAGACCGATGCAGAAGATTTGAGGAGGGATTGAGGCCCTCTATCATGTGCATTGTGGCTGGTTCCCGGTACCAGGATTTTTCTCAGCTTGTTGCAGTAGCTAGAAGTGTTGAGAGAGCACAGGGCATTGCAGCAGCTGCTACTGAGGAAGAGACCAGGGTAAGGAGATCCCAGTTTGAGGCAGGGTCTTCATCTATGAAGAGGGGTCGAGGAGGTTTTGTTCCGAGAACCAGTAGAACCCAGAGACAGTCGGGCAGATCAGTTCAGTATCAGAGGCAGAGGCCTCCAGTGATTCAGAGGTCTACTCCATCTGTATGTGAGCATTGTGTCAAGACCCATGGGGGTGTTTGTTGGAAGATTGGTGGATCAGCTGGGTGTTTTAGATGTGGGTCACCAGCTCATTTTGTTAGAGATTGTCCTGAGATGCAGGAGTATAGGCAGGCTGATACTGCAGCTTCTCGACCTAGTGTCAGCAGAGGTGGTCGAGGGGGCAGAGGTTTCAGTAGAGGTGGTAGACCTGGGTTTAGTCAGAGAGGAGGATCTTCATCCAGGGGCAGCAGGCCAGATGAGGCCGGATCTTCTCAGAGAGTATATGTGATGCAGAGGCAGCCGGATGCTTCAGCAGTTATAGTGGGTACATTTTCTTTATTTGGAATTTCAGTACTTGCTTTGATTGATCCAGGATCTACTCATTCATACATAAGTGCATCTATCTTGCCTGTGTCTGAATTGCATTCAAAGTCCTTAGGATTTGATGTCTTAGTGACCAATCCTTTAGGACATAGTGTTGTGGTGAGTAAGGTGCATCGTGATAGTGCTGTTGTGGTGCAAAGTGAGGAGTTTCTTGGTGATTTAATTGAGATGCCTTTTAAAGAATATGATTTGATCTTAGGCATGGATTGGTTGTCTAAGCATGGAGCTGTGGTGGATTGTCAAAAGAAATGTGTTACTTTGAGAACTGGTGATGGTAGAAGTATATTAGTATCTAGTGAGCAGAGACAACTTGCATCATTGTTTGTATCAACTGTAACAGCCAGAAAGTTGATTAGAAAAGGGTGTGTTGCTTATCTTGCTCATGTTATGGATACCAGAGTAATGGGTTCTCAACTTAATAGTATACCCACAGTTGCGGAGTTTCCAGATATTTTTCCTGAGGAGTTGCCAGGGTTACCCCCTGAGAGAGAGGTTGAGTTTGGTATCGATTTGTTGCCTGGTACCACTCCCATCTCTATCACTCCATATCGAATGGCACCTGCTGAATTGAGAGAGTTGAAGATGCAGTTGCAGGAGTTGTTGGATAAAGGGTTTATTCGCCCTAGTGTTTCTCTGTGGGGAGCTCCTGTGTTGTTTGTGAAGAAAAAGGATGGTACTTTGAGATTGTGCATTGATTATAGGCAATTGAACAAAGTAACTATCAAGAATAAGTATCCTTTACCCCGAATTGATGATCTCTTTGATCAGTTGAAGGGAGCAGCAGTGTTTTCCAAAATTGATTTGAGATCAGGGTACCATCAATTGAGGGTTAGAGCTGAAGATGTTTCTAAGACAGCTTTCCGCACAAGATATAGGCATTATGAGTTCTTGGTAATGCCTTTTGGATTGACGAATGCACCTGCAGCTTTCATGGATTTGATGAATAGGGTGTTTAGGCCCTATCTGGATCAGTTTATGGTGGTTTTCATCGATGATATTTTGGTGTATTCACGTAATGAGGAAGAACATGACAAGCATCTGCGAATTGTGTTACAGATCTTGAGAGAGAAGCAGTTGTATGCTAAGCTGTCAAAGTGTGAGTTTTGGCTTGACCAAGTAACTTTTCTCGATCATATAGTTTCAGCAGATGGTATAAGAGTTGATCCGAGTAAAGTTGAGGCCATTTTGAATTGGAGTCCACCAAAGTCAGTGGCTGAAGTTAGAAGTTTTCTGGGTTTGGCAGGCTATTATCGAAGGTTTGTGAAAGGTTTTTCTTTGATAGCTACTCCACTCACCAGATTGCTTCGAAAGGGAGTTAGATTTGTGTGGACAGATCAATGTCAAGCTAGTTTTGATCAGTTGAAAGAAATGTTGACTCAAGCTCCTGTTCTTACTTTGCCTGTGGAAGATAAACCATATGTGATTTACAGTGATGCTTCACATAATGGTTTAGGATGTGTTTTAATGCAAGAGGGTAAAGTTATAGCTTATGCTTCTCAGCAGTTGAAGCCGCATGAGCTTAATTATCCGACACATGATCTGGAATTGGCAGCTATAGTATTTGCTTTGAAGATTTGGCGACACTACTTGTATAGGGAGAAATGTTTTATCTATACGGATCATAAAAGTTTGAAATATTTGGGTGTCCAGAGAGAGTTGAATCTTTGGCAAAGGCGATGGTTAGAGCTAATCAAAGACTACGACTATTTGATTGATTATCATCCTGGTAAGGCAAATGTAGTTGCTGACGCCTTGAGTCGGAAGTCTCTGGCAGGTTTGGCTGTTTATTCGCTCTCGTTACTTGTTGAGTTGAGAGCGTTACATGTTAGTTTTGAAGCATGTGATGATGGTGCATTGTTGGCTCAGTTGCAATTGAGACCAGTATTGTTGAATCAGATTAAGGAGGCTCAATTGACAGATGAGAAAATTCAGAAGATTATTTCAGATTGCCAAAATGGGGAGAGCCGAGATTTCTTTGTGAGATGTGATGGTAGCCTTTGGTTTAAGGATAGATTATGTGTTCCTGAAAATGATAGTTTGAAAAAGGTTATTTTGGAGGAAGCACACCAATCGGTTTTTTCTATGCATCCGGGAAGTACAAAGATGTACCATGAATTGAGACGGCATTATTTGTGGCCTGGTATGAAGAGAGACATAGCAGAATTTGTGTCCAAATGTCTCACTTGTCAGAGGGTGAAAGCTGAGCATCAAGTTCTAACAGGGTTGCTTCAACCTTTAACGATGCCTGAATGGAAATGGGAGAGAATCACAATGGATTTTGTGTCTGGTTTGCCTATGACACAGAGGAAGCATGATGCCATTTGGGTGATTGTTGATAGGTTGACAAAGAACGCTCATTTTGTAATATCCCAAAGTGTGCCCTAGAAGTTTGAATATAATTGTTGTTTGATTTGTATCAAATGTATTTGTGTTAGTGGAAAGGAAAAGATTGCTTAGAGGAAATGTATATGTTGTATATATGTCAATATATATAACATATATTCAAGTCAAATGGGTGGTCAAGGGAAGAAGATATTTTAATTTGTGATTTGTGAAATTACTAAAAAGGACAAGTGTTTTAAAGGAAGCCAAAACAAATTGTAAGAGGGTATTTAGGTAATTGCTCATATTGATATACTTGGTGGAGATTTAAAGAGAAGTTTGACTTTGTTTCTTGGTATGTTTCTTTTCTTCTTTTCTACGGTGGCCGGCTCATTCAAAAGACAAGGGAAAGCAAGTGAACAAGAGAGGATTTTGATGTTCTAAGATCAAATTGAAGGAAGATCTAAGTGATCAAGTTAGTGATTCAAGAAGTTTTATAACTTTGGTAAGTCCTCTTTTGATATCTTTGCTTATTTGAAGTTGTGTTTGAGTTTGATAGATTATTTAAGGGTGTGTTGTTTGATTGTGATATGTTTAAGAGTGTTTGATTAGATTGATTATGGATTATAAGGATGGATTGAAGAAAAGAGTAAGTTGGTTGGAAGAGATGGTGTTGTATTTGTGTTTAGGGTTTTGTGATGATATTTGTGATTTGTGTTTGTTATAGATGTGGAGTTGTTTTGGTGTTTTTGTAAGTTAAGATGGTTTTTGGGTATGTTTTGTTAAGTTTGTTTGAAGTGGATGTTGGTGAAGAGAAGTGTTTTGTTGGGTGTTTTGTTGTTTTGGCCGGAATATGAGTTTGTGGTCTGCACGCCCGGGAGCACGTCCAGAGTTTTAGGCGTGTAAATTGTGTTGGAGGCAGTAGGTTTGACACGACCATTAACACGCCCGTGTTATTGAGCGTGTCATAGCTACTGTGAGATTAGAGAGTTACACGGCCATGAGCACGCTCACGTTGTTGGACGTGTTGATATGTTTCAGAGAGGCAGAATGTATTACACGCCCAGTGACACGCCCGTGGTTCCGAGCGTGTAAAAGCTTATGTGTTGTGGAGTTAGGGCACGGTCAGGGACACGCCCGTGTGATTGAGCGTGTCATGTTTAGGGTTTGCCCTAGTTAACTCTTAATTTGATTATCTCATGTGTATCCCTAAGCAAGTGTATGTTATTATTTTTGGATTAGGTCTTGAAGAAAGTGATTTGTCATTGATCTAAGAAGTAAAAAAATCTTGGAAAGGAAGTGTTTAGAGTTGTGTGAATTGTTATTGAGGTAAGTACAAATATTGCATTATTACATTGTTAATTCATATGAATATTATACTTTGTTATGTATTATCAATGATGTTACATGAATAATGTGAAAGATATGTTGATGCAAATGATTATGTATTTGAAATGTGGATTGAGATGTGATGGAATGTAAAGCCATTGTGATTGGCTATAATGACTTTAATGAGGCATGTTTGCCTAATTGATAATGAGAATTGAGAATGAAATTTATGATGAGATAATGAATGAATTGTGTGTCTAATGTGTTATTCTATTTTCAGAGTTTTGTTATTGGTGGCATGCCTACTATTAGTAACAATCTCTTGAAGTTAGGTTGGAATTGATCCTTGAAGCCAAGTTGGGTTGAAGTTTAACATGTTTTACTCCCCTTGAAGCTTGGTTGGGTCTAGTCCTTGAAGCCTAATTGAGATGTTACAACCCTTGAAGCTAGGTTGGGTTGGTTCTTGAAGCCAAGTTGGGTTGATACTTAGCTTGCTTTGTTCCCCTTGAAGCTTGGTTGAACCTAATCCTTGAAGCCTAGTTGGGATAATGACAATGATAAATGTGATAACAAAACCAAAGCATTAACTCTGAAAATTGAATGGCATATTAGTATATTTTGGGCCCATGCTTGTCTTTGTTTAAATGTGATTCATTGATGGTAAAATAATTGAATAATGAGATCTATGGAAGGACTTTGAAATGTAATATATTGATATGTGTATGATTTATGAAATACAAAGGTGTGATATTATCTTTCCATCTATGAAGTTGTAGTGATTATTAAAATTTATGACATTGCATTGCATTAAAGCATAATGCTAACATACTTTGTACTACTAAGCCGTTGGCTTAGCGCGATAGTGTTTGATCACGCAGGTGACAGAGTTGAACCCGAGAGCTCCTCAAGACCAAGTGAGACTAGACATTTAAGAATTTATTTTTGGAACTTAAAGATCAGAGAAGAACTGCCAATCATGTATATATTCTATGTTTTGTAAACTTTGATTTATAGGTATTTGTATTTGTAAATATTTGTAACAACTTCCGCTGCGGATTAATAAACGTTTTTATATATGATATCTTTTGGATTTCTTTTAAACGTTTGAGATTGGTTTCACTTATTTATAAAGATATATGTTGTATTTTTAAAACTGTGGCATTTTCTATATTCAGTATACGTATTTTACGATCGTATAAGCATGCTTGGTACGTATACGGGATATAAGGGTGTTACAATTGTTTTGGTATCAGAGCCTAGGTTTGAGATTCTCAACCTAGGTAAAATGTAAGAAAAAGAATATTTTGACTTTAAAAGTTAGTTTTTGAATAGCATATATGTTTGGTATTGGCAGTCTCTGATCTTTAATGAGATGTATTCTGCTGTGTTTGCAGACATAGGTTGTGATGGATTCTCACTTACGTCAGTCAGTAGAGGGGAGTGCGGAGAGTGTAGCTCCTGATGAGGTTAGAGAGGGAGCTAGAATGGATAGTGCTGGAGAGGTACCTGCTTCTGTGATGGGGAGACCTGCTGGTGAGGAGGTTCCGCCAGTTTGGCTTAGGCATGTGGTTGATTTGTTGAGGCAAGCGCCAGTGCAACCACCGCCACCACCCCCACAGCCTTTGGTATCAGTGAGACAGTACGATAAATTAAGAAAGTATGGAGTAGAAGATTTTCTAGGTACTATTGACCCAGCTGTAGCTGAGCAGTGGCTAGATAAAGTGCAGAGAATATTCATTCAATTGCAAGCCACTCCAGAAGAAAAATTTGATTATGCAAGATCATTGTTGCAGAAGGACCCATATGACTGGTGGAAGACAGTGCCCCATGCTATGGATGATCCACCTACATTGTCCTATGCTAATTTTCTAAGAGAGTTTGAATTAAAGTATACTCCAAGGGAGTATAAAGATGTGAAGAAAATGGAGTTTCTAAGCTTGAAGCAAGATCATCGGACTGTGACAGAGTATGAACTAGAATTTATCCGGTTGAGCCAGTATGCTGGGGGTATTATATCTGATGAGATAGATAGATGCAGGAGATTTGAGGAGGGATTGAGGCCCTCTATCATGTGCCTGGTAGCTGGATCTAGATATCATGATTTTTCCCAGTTAGTTGCAGCAGCTCGGAGTGTGGAGAGAGCTCAGGGTACTGCGGTTGCTTCTGAGGAAGAGATCAGGGTTAGAAGACCCCAGTTTGAAGCAGGGTCTTCATCTGTGAAGAGAGGTAAAGGAAGTTTTGTTTCTCGGGTTAGTAGGAGTCAGAGGCCAGTTGGTAGGTCAGTACAGTTTCAAAGGCAGAGATCGAGACCTACAATTTCAGTGGCGAGTGCTCCGACCCCAATGATTCAGAGATCCACTTTACCCATATGTATTCATTGTGGTAGGCCACATGGTGGTACTTGTTGGAAGACTGGTGTAGCAGGGGTATGTTTCAGATGTAGATCACCTGATCATTTTGTTAGAGATTGTCCTGAGAGGCAGGAGCAGATGTCAGTAGATTCTGCAGTTTCTCGATCTAGTGTGAGAGGAGGTCGAGGAGGCAGAAGTTTCAGTAGAGGAGGCAGATCTGGGTTCAGTTCTAGAGGAGGTTCTTCATCCAGGGAGAGTAGACCAGGGGAGGCTGGATCTTCTCAGAGGATATATGTGATGCAGAGGCAGCCAGATGCTTCAGCAGTCATAACTGGTACTTTTTCTTTATTTGGTATTTCAGTACTTGCTTTGATTGATCCCGGATCTACACATTCATATATTAGTGCATCTGTTTTGCCTGTGTCTGAATTGCATGCTGAATCCCTAGGATTTGATGTATTGGTGACAAATCCTTTATGGCATAGTGTGATTGTTAGCAAGGTGCACCGAGATAGTGCAGTAGTGGTGCAAGGTGAGGAGTTTCGTGGAGATTTGATTGAAATGCCTTTTAAGGAATATGATTTTATCCTAGGCATGGACTGGTTATCTAGACATGGAGCTGTGGTAGATTGTCAAAAGAAACTTGTTACTTTGAGAACCGGAGATAGTAGAGAGGTGATAGTATCTAGTGAGCAAGGACAGCTAGCATCCTTATTTGTTTCAGCTGTTGCAGCTAGGAGGTTGATTAGAAAGGGGTGTGATGCTTATCTTGCTCATATTCTGGATACTAGAGTAGTGAGTTCTCAAATTGATAGTATTCCCACAGTTGCAGAGTTTCCAGATGTGTTTCCAGAGGAGTTGCCAGGGTTGCCTCCTGAGAGAGGTGGAGTTTGGTATTGAATTATTGTCTGGTACCACTCCTATCTCTATTACTCCTTATAGATTGGCACCTGCTGAACTGAGAGAATTGAAGGTGCAGTTGCAGGAGTTGTTGGATAAAGGGTTTGTTCGCCCTAGTGTTTCACCGTGGGGAGCTCCTGTTCTGTTTGTAAAAAAGAAGGATGGTACTATGAGATTGTGTATCGATTATAGGCAATTGAACAAGGTGACTATTAAAAATAAATATCCTTTGCCTAGAATTGATGATCTTTTTGATCAATTGAAAGGTGCAGCAGTGTTTTTCGAGATTGATTTGAGATCAAGGTACCATCAGTTAAGGGTCAGAGCTGAAGATGTTCCTAAAACAGCCTTTCGTACAAGGTATGGGCATTATGAGTTTCTAGTTATGCCTTTTGGTTTGACGAATGCACCTGCAGCTTTTATGGACTTGATGAATAGGGTGTTTAGGCCCTATTTGGATCAGTTTGTGGTAGTTTTTATCGATGATATTTTGGTGTATTCACGTAATGAGGAGGAACATGACAAGCATCTGCGGATTGTGCTGCAAATTTTGAGAGAGAAGAAATTGTTTGTTAAGCTGTCGAAGTGTGAGTTTTGGCTTGACCAAGTAACTTTTCTCGGTCATATAGTTTCAACAGAGGGTATTAGAGTTGATCCGAGTAAAGTTGAAGCTATTCTAAATTGGAGTCCACCAAAGTCTGTGACTGAAGTTAGAAGTTTTCTGGGTTTGGCAGGATATTACCGACGGTTTGTGAAAGGATTTTCTTTGTTAGCTACTCCACTTACCAGATTGCTTCGAAAGGGAGTTAAATTTGTGTGGACGGATCAGTGTCAAGTTAGCTTCGAGTAGTTGAAAGAGATGTTGACTCAAGCACCTGTTCTTACTTTACCTGTGGAAGATAAACCATATGTAATCTACAGTGATGCTTCACATAGTGGTTTGGGTTGTGTTCTGATGCAAGAAGGTAAAGTTATAGCTTATGCATCTCGACAGTTGAAACCGCATGAGCTTAATTATCCGACCCATGATTTGGAATTAGCAGCCATTGTGTTTGCATTGAAGATTTGGTGGCACTATTTATTTGGGGAGAAGTGTTTTATCTATACAGACCATAAAAGTTTAAAATATTTGGGTGTCCAAAGAGAGCTTAATCTTCGACAGAGGAGATGGTTGGAGTTGATTAAAGACTACGACTGTTTGATTGACTATCATCCTGGTAAGGCAAATGTTGTTGCTGATGCAGTAAGTCGGAAGTCTTTAGTAGGTTTGACTGTTTATTCGCTCTCGTTGCTTGTTGAGTTGAGAGTGTTACATGCTAGTTTTGTATCTTGTGATGATGGTGCATTGATGGCACAGTTGCAATTGAAACCGGTATTATTGGATCAGATTAAAGAAGCTCAATTGGTTGATGAGAAGATTCAAAAGATTGTTTCAGATTGCCAGAGTGGAAAGAGTCGAGGTTTTATTGTGAGAAGTGATGGGAGTCTTTGGTTTAAGAACAGATTGTGTGTACCTGATGATGCTAATTTGAGAAGGATTATTTTAGAAGAAGCACATCAATCATTATTTGCTATGCATCCGGGCAATACAAAGATGTATCATGATTTGAAGCAGTGTTACTGGTGGTCTGGTATGAAGAAAGACATAGCGGAGTTTGTATCCAAATGTCTCACCTGTCAAAGGGTAAAAGCTGAGCATCAAGTTCCAACAGGATTACTTCAACCTTTGTCAGTGCCTGAATGGAAATGGGAAAGAGTGACCATGGATTTTGTGTCTGGTTTACCATTGACCCAAAGGAAGCATGATGCTATTTGGGTGATTGTTGATAGATTGACTAAGACAGCTCATTTTCTTCCGGTTCGGATGGATTATTCTCTGGAGAGGTTAGCTGAGCTGTATATCCAAGAAATTGTGAAGTTGCATGGTGTCCCAATTTCTGTAGTGTCTGATCGAGATCCCCGATTTACTTCAAGGTTTTGGAAGAGTTTACATGGTGCTTTGGGTTCTCGATTACACTTCAGCACTGCTTTTCATCCGCAGACAGATGGGCAGTCAGAGAGAGTGATACAGATTATTGAGGACATGTTGAGAAGCTGTGTCATTGATTTCTCTGGAAGTTGGGATAAGTTTTTGCCGCTTGTGGAATTTGCTTACAATAACAGTCATCAATCCAGCATTGGTATGGCACCATTCGAAGCATTGTATGGTAGACGGTGTAGGACACCTCTATGTTGGAATGAACTTGGAGAAGGTAAGTTAATTGGTCCTGATTTGGTTAAAGAAACTGAAGAGAAAGTAAAGTTGATTCGAGATAGGTTGAAAGCAGCTTCAGACCGACAGAAGTCTTATTCAGATTTGAAGAGGAGAGATATTGAGTTTAATGTATTTTTGAAAGTGTCTCCTTGGAAAAAGATTTTGAGATTTGGTCGAAGAGGAAAGCTGAGTCCTCGTTTCATTGGACCGTATGAAGTTTTGGAAAGAGTTGGGCTAGTTGCTTATCGTCTTGCTTTGCCACCTGAGTTGGATAGGATCCATAATGTATTCCATGTTTCTATGTTGAGGAGGTACAGGTCGGATCCATCTCATGTATTGCCAATTGAATCTATCGAAGTGAGTTCAGATCTGACATTTGAAGAAGAACCAATTGCCGTTTTGGCACTTGAAGTGAAAGAATTGAGATATAAGAAAGTGCCACTTGTGAAGATTTTGTGGAAGAATCATGGAAGAGAATAAGCAACTTGGGAGAGTGAGCAAGCAATGCGAGATCAATATCCTCAACTGTTTCAGGCTTGATATCAGGTAATTTCGAGGACGAAATTTCTTTTTAGAGGGGGAGAATTGTAATATCCCAAAGTGTTCCCTAGAAGTTTGAATATAATTGTTGTTTGATTTGTATCAAATGTATTTGTGTTAGTGGAAAGGAAAAGATTGCTTAGAGGAAATGTATATGTTGTATATATGTCAATATATATAACATATATTCAAGTCAAATGGGTGGTCAAGGGAAGAAGATATTTTAATTTGTGATTTGTGAAATTACTAAAAGGGACAAGTGTTTTAAAGGAAGCCAAAACAAATTGTAAGAGGGTATTTAGGTAATTGCTCATATTGATATACTTGGTGGAGATTTAAAGAGAAGTTTGACTTTGTTTCTTGGTATGTTTCTTTTCTTCTTTTCCATGGTGGCCGGCTCATTCAAAAGACAAGGGAAAGCAAGTGAACAAGAGAGGATTTTGATGTTCTAAGCTCAAATTGAAGGAAGATCTAAGTGATCAAGTTGGTGATTCAAGAAGTTTTATAACTTTGGTAAGTCCTCTTTTGATATCTTTGCTTATTTGAAGTTGTGTTTGAGTTTGATAGATTATTTAAGGGTGTGTTGTTTGATTGTGATATGTTTAAGAGTGTTTGATTAGATTGATTATGGATTATAAGGATGGATTGAAGAAAAGAGTAAGTTGGTTGGAAGAGATGGTGTTGTATTTGTGTTTAGGGTTTTGTGATGATATTTGTGATTTGTGTTTGTTATAGATGTGGAGTTGTTTTGGTGTTTTTGTAAGTTAAGATGGTTTTTGGGTATGTTTTGTTAAGTTTGTTTGAAGTGGATGTTGGTGAAGAGAAGTGTTTTGTTGGGTGTTTTGTTGTTTTGGCCGGAATATGAGTTTGTGGTCTGACACGCCCGGGAGCATGTCCAGAGTTTTAGGCGTGTAAATTGTGTTGGAGGCAGTAGGTTTGACACGACCATTAACACGCCCGTGTTATTGAGCGTGTCATAGCTACTGTGAGATTGGAGAGTTTACACGGCCATGAGCACGCTCATGTTGTTGGACGTGTTGATATGTTTCAGAGAGGCAGAATGTATTACACGCCCAGTGACACGCCCGTGGTTCTGAGCGTGTAAAAGCTTATGTGTTGTGGAGTTAGGGCACGGTCAGGGACACGCCCGTGTGATTGAGCGTGTCATGTTTAGGGTTTGCCCTAGTTAACTCTTAATTTGATTATCTCATGTGTATCCCTAAGCAAGTGTATGTTATTATTTTTGGATTAGGTCTTGAAGAAAGTGATTTGTCATTGATCTAAGAAGTAAAAGAATCTTGGAAAGGAAGTGTTTAGAGTTGTGTGAATTGTTATTGAGGTAAGTACAAATATTGCATTATTACATTGTTAATTCATATGAATATTATACTTTGTTATGTATTATCAATGATGTTACATGAATAATGTGAAAGATATGATGATGCAAATGATTATGTATTTGAAATGTGGATTGAGATGTGATGGAATGTAAAGCCATTGTGATTGGCTATAATGACTTTAATGAGGCATGTTTGCCTAATTGATAATGAGAATTGAGAATGAAATTTATGATGAGATAATGAATGAATTGTGTGTCTAATGTGTTATTCTATTTTCAGAGTTTTGTTATTGGCGGCATGCCTACTATTAGTAACAATCTCTTGAAGTTAGGTTGGAATTGATCCTTGAAGCCAAGTTGGGTTGAAGTTTAACATGTTTTACTCCCCTTGAAGCTTGGTTGGGTCTAGTCCTTGAAGCCTAATTGAGATGTTACAACCCTTGAAGCTAGGTTGGGTTGGTTCTTGAAGCCAAGTTGGGTTGATACTTAGCTTGCTTTGTTCCCCTTGAAGCTTGGTTGAACCTAATCCTTGAAGCCTAGTTGGGATAATGACAATGATAAATGTGATAACAAAACCAAAGCATTAACTCTGAAAATTGAATGGCATATTAGTATATTTTGGGCCCATGCTTGTCTTTGTTTAAATGTGATTCATTGATGGTAAAATAATTGAATAATGAGATCTATGGAAGGACTTTGAAATGTAATATATTGATATGTGTATGATTTATGAAATACAAAGGTGTGATATTATCTTTCCATCTATGAAGTTGTAGTGATTATTAAAATGTATGACATTGCATTGCATTAAAGCATAATGCTAGCATACTTTGTACTACTAAGCCGTTGGCTTAGCGCGATAGTGTTTGATCGCGCAGGTGACAGAGTTGAACCTGAGAGCTCCTCAAGACCAAGTGAGACTAGACATTGAAGAATTTATTTTTGGAACTTAAAGATCAGAGAAGAACTGCCAATCATGTATATATTCTATGTTTTGTAAACTTTGATTTATAGGTATTTGTATTTGTAAATATTTGTAACAAACTTCCGCTGCGGATTAATAGACGTTTTTATATATGATATCTTTTGGATTTCTTTTAAACATTTGAGATTGGTTTCACTTATTTATAAAGACATATGTTGTATTTTTAAAACTGTGGCATTTTCTATATTCAGTATATGTATTTTACGATCGTATAAGCATGCTTGTTACGTATACGGGATATAAGGGTGTTACACATTTTCTTCCGATTTGGATGGACTTTTCACTTGAGAAGTTAGCTGAATTGTACATCAATGAGATAGTAAAATTGCATGAAGTCCCAATTTCTTTAGTGTCTGATCGAGATCCTAGATTTACTTCAAGATTTTGGAAGAGTTTACATGGTGCTTTTGGTTTTCGATTGCATTTTAGCACTACTTTTCATCCGCAGACAGATGGGCAGTCAGAGAGAGTGATACAGATTATTGAGGATATATTGAGAAGCTGTGTCATTGATTTCTCTGGAAGTTGGGACAGATTTTTGCCACTTGTAGAATTTGCTTACAATAACAGTCATCAATCCAGTATTGGAATGGCACCATTTGAGGCATTGTATGGAAGAAAATGTAGAACGCCTCTATGTTGGAATAAAGTTGGGGAAGGCAAATTGGTTGGTACTGATCTGATTAAAGAGACTGAAGAAAAAGTGAAGATGATTCGGGATAGGTTGAAAGCAGCTTCAGACCGAAAGAAGTCTTATTCAGATTTGAAGAAGAGAGACATAGAGTTTAATGTTGGAGATAAAGTATTTTTGAAAGTGTCTCCTTGGAAAAAGATATTGAGATTTGGTCGAAAAGGGAAGCTAAGTCCTCATTTCATTGGATCGTATGAGATATTAGAAAGAGTTGGGCCAGTTGCTTATCGTCTTGCTTTGCCGCCTGAGTTGGATAGAATCCATAATGTATTCCATGTTTCTATGTTGCGGAGGTATAGATCAGATCCATCTCATATCTTGCCAGTTGAATCCATTGAAGTGAGTCCGGATTTGACATTTTAAGAAGAACCAGTTTCTATTTTGGCACATGAAGTGAAAGAGTTGAGGAATAAGAAAGTGCCATTAGTGAAGGTTCTATGGAAGAATCATGGGAGAGAAGAGGCAACTTGGGAGAGCGAGCAAGCAATGCAAGATCAGTATCCTCAACTATTTCAGACATAATATCAGGTAATTTCGGGGAAGAAATTTCTTTTTAGAGGGGGAGAATTGTAATATCCCAAAGGGTGCCCTAGGAGTTTTGATATAATTGTTGTTTTATTTGAATTAAAATGTATATGTGTAATTGGAAAGAGAAAAGAATTTAAAAGAGAGTGTATATGTTGTATATATGGAAATATATATAACATATATACAAGTCAAATGGATGGTCAAAGGAAGAAGATATTTATTTTGTTAATTATGAAATTACTAAAAAAAGCATGTAAGTGAAAGGAAGTTAAAATAAATAGATGAGGGTATTTAAGTAATTTTCTTTTTGAAATGCTTGGTGGAGGTTTAAAGAGATGAGAAGTTTGACATTGTCTCTTTCACTTGTTCATTTTCTTCTCTTTCCCTTTTGTTGGCTGGCCATCCAAAGAAAGAGAGCAAGAGTGAGTTTTGTTTGTTCCAAACTCAAAATTGAAGGAGTTTTCAAGAGATTAAGTTGGAAATTCAAGAAGTTCATCATTTTTGGTAAGTTTTCTCTTGATTTCTCTTGTTCTATTTGGAATTTTGTTTGAGTTTGATGGAGTGTTGTTGATGGTTGGAGTGTGTTTGTGTATGGTGTGTGTAAAAGTGTTGAAATGGAATTAAAGATAAGAAGTTAGGTTGGTGTTGGTGATGGAAGAGTAAGAGTTGTGTTTAGTGAAGTTGAAATTTTTCTGTTTTACAATTAGTAAATGCTGTGACTTGTATGATTTTTAATTAAATATAGAAAAATGTTCTTGAAGTGAATTTTTGATATGTTGTGCCTCTATTAGTATAGAATGACTGAAAAATATGTTGATTCGATTTTGGAATGGTTATGATTTTGGAAAGATTATTTTTATTAGACCTGTTCCAGCAGGTACCTTAACTGAGACAACTATTTTTCGGGATTTTTAATAAAACGTAGAAAAATAATATCCAATTGAATTTTGGATATGTTGTTTCTTAGGGAGTCTAGTATTTGATAAAAATAATTTGGAACCACGTTGATAGAATTTGATTTATGGAATGCACAAAGTTCAGAACTGCTGCCAGGATGCAGGGCAATTGGGGCAGTCTGGTTGGGTGAACTATTTGACAAAGATTTTGTGTTCAGTTTGATCTGAAATTTTAAAGGAATGATTTTAAGATGTAAAATTAAGTTCTGTAAAAATTTTAGAGTTTTTAGTCAAGTATATTATTTTATACAATTTTTCAAAATAAGGATAAAGTGGAGTCTAAAACCAGAATTTACTATTCATATGGTCATTTTGCTAATATTCCTTTTGGATTAGGTTGTGAAGAGGTTGAATTGCCCTAACCTAAGTGCTGAGGATTCTTGGAAGAGTAAGTGTGTAGATTGGTGGGAGTTGGTTTTAAGGTAAGTACAAACTACACTATTGCATACATTCATGTGATGTTGAGACTTGACACACATTTGATTGTAAATGTGATAAGGAACCTAATGCATTGTTGATGGATATTAAAAATCACATTATGTTTGGTAATACGTGAATGTTGTGATGAGCATGTAAAATATGTGTTAATGCCATAGATTATATCCATTTGAATAATGAACTGATTAATGTGATTTGAAATATAATATGAGATATGATGCCATGGTTGTTGGCTATGATGATGCAAATAAGATATATAATGGAGGCATGGTTGCCTAATTAATTATGAGAAATGAAATGAAAAGAGATTGAAAAAAAAGATCAATAAAATGATTGTGTGCCTAATATGTTTATTCAATTTTCAGAGTTCTGGTTTTGGCGGCATGCCTATGAATCACTGGATAGGTGAAATGACTGAGTCGTAAGCCAATTCCAGTTAAAAAATGTGAAATGTGATGTTTTTGGGGTGAAATGACCGGGTCGTAAGCCTCAAAAACAAATTATTGAAACTAGATTGAGTGAAATGACTGGGTCGTAAGCTCAAATCTAGTTAATTATCCATGGATAAATGTATTAATGATTATGATTATGGACCAAAGCAGTAACTCTGAACTTTGAATAACATATTAGTGTATTTTGGGCCCATGCTTGTCTTTGTTTTCAATGTGAATCATGAATGTTTTGATTAATTATTAAATAATGTAAGATTGTGAAATATAATATTCTTTTGAATTGTTTATGAAACTTGATTGTGTGACATTGGCATTGCATTGAGGCATAATATTATGGTTGTTTGTACCACTAAGCCGTTGGCTTAGCGCGATTGTGGTTTATCGTGCAGGTGACAGGGTGGAACCGGAGAGTTCCTCTAGGCCGAGTAGAGTTTAGATTATGAAGTGTGAATAGTGGGCTTAAAGATCAAAGACTGACTGTCAAACATGTATAAACTTTATGTTTTGTAAAACTTGAGTTTTGATGTATATGAATTTGTAAATATTGTTACTTTCCGCTGTATAGTGAACAAATATTTTATCTACTGCGTTTCATAATAAACCTTTATTTTATTTTGTACTAGAAGTGTAAATCCTTTTTGCAGGTTGTAGTTGAGGTTATAAGGGAGATTTATTGGGAGTGTACTGAGAATGATTTTGTTTGCATTGGTTTGTGTAAAAATGTTTTAAAAAATCAGAAAAAAAAACCAGTTTTGTCGACACTTGGGATTCAATTTCTAGGCGAAACTATGATAAAATTTCTGTAAAAATCGGAACTAAAATTTGACTAAGTAAAATTGGTAGCAACATTAGGATAGTGTGGCGCCTCTACTCAGCTTACACACGTAGGTCGGGAAGGGGTGTTACAATACCTCCTTCTATGCATGTGAGATCACGTAATAGTAGTCTTATTTTATAGGCTTTAGCTGTTTTGTAGTAGTACTTCTCAAGGTCCTTGGTTATATATTTAAATTTGCACTTCAAGTTGTTTAATAAGTAATACATGCAAATCCCATGGAAAGCATTGGGGAAAACATTTGCTAAGGCCTTCTGAATTCTTAAGTGTTTATCAGAAATAAAAATATGATATGATCTTTCACCAAAAGCTTCCTTCAACCTCATAAGAAACTAAGTCCATGATGCGTAATTTTCTAAATCACCAATCCCAAAAGCCAAAGGGAATATCTTTTGGCTTGCATTATGGCAAACAATAGTAAAATGCGCACCTTGATACTTTCCTTTCAAATGAGTGCCATCAATAGTAACCACAGCTCTACAATGTTGAAAACCCTTTATTGAAGCATTAAAAGCGAAGAAAAGATACAAAAATCTATTATCATCACCATATTGTAGATGTATAATCGAGCCAGGATTTGTTTGGCCTAACATAGACAAATATGCAGGTAGAATTGAGAAAGATTGTTCTGGAGTACCCAATATAATATTCTCATGTGCATACTCACATCCCCTCTGTTCTACATAATAACTAATCTCAACACCAAATTTATTACGCATGTCATCAATCACATCCTTAGGTTTGAAAACCCTCCCAGGATTTATGAATTGCTTCTTAACACATTTAACGACAACCCAATTAGTTTCTTGTCTGTTTCTAGTTTGATCAAAATTAGTCAGACATGTGTGTTGGGCCACATATTTTGTCACTATAACACCCTTATACCCAATATACGTATATTACATATACCCAACATATGTAATATATGAATATAGAATACAAGAATGTCACAGCCCACTTTAAACAAACAAATCATCACTTATAAAATCTGTATAACCTTAAATCATTTAAATTATATTATATAAATAATAGATGAAATATTACTTCCTAAAATGCATATATAATTTCATTACCAAAGGTTTATCCAAAATATTTTTGATAGTTTGCGGAATATACATATATATATATATATACATCAAATATAACGTAATATACATGAAATCAATATGTACAAAATATAAAATTTATACATGCTGACAGTTTGTCTCTGATCTTGATGTCTAACAATCAACACTGCTCTCAAGATCTCAAGCCTAGACTCGACTCAGTCTAGACGAACTCTCCGGCTCAACCGGATCTATCATGTCACCTGCGCAATGAATCACAATCACACTAAGCCAAAAGCTTAGTGATACAAATTTTGATAACAATATAGTTCAAATGTAATTCCAATGCACAACACATAAGGATATTATATCTCATAACATTATATTTCAATATATTGCTCAACTATTCCACAATTCATAATTCACATAAAAGCAAACACAAGAATGGGCCCAAAAAGGATCTAATATGCTATTCAAATCCCAGAGTTACTGCTTTGGTCCAAGATAACAATATTTGTCTAGCTCCGAAGGCAAATCATAATCACAAAGAGGATTACCTCATCTGTAACATCCCAACTAGTCTTCAA
The DNA here is from genome assembly GCA_947685225.1 of Garcia nutans. Classification (NCBI taxonomy): domain Eukaryota; kingdom Viridiplantae; phylum Streptophyta; class Magnoliopsida; order Malpighiales; family Euphorbiaceae; genus Garcia; species Garcia nutans. The sequence goes on from CANTUV010000072.1 coordinate 10,159,299, forward strand.
GGACTAGGCCCAACCCAGCTTCAAGGGATTGCTACATCATGTAACATCCTAACTAGGCTTCAAGGACCAAGCTCAACCCAGCTTCAAGGGACTGTTACTTCTTAGGCATGCTGCCAAATACAAAACTCTGAAAATTGAATAACATATTAGGCACACAATTCTTTCATAATTCTATTATCAAATCCTTTCTCATTTTCTCATGATCAACCTAGGCACAATGCCTCAAATATCTCAATTATATCAATATAGCCATTACCATTAACTTTACATACCATCTTTAATGTACACACAACAAATTGCATTACCCATACATTTTGGGTCATTATCATATTTTGCATATAGTTCACAATATACAAATCATAGCATATTATCCATGCAACAACAATGTAATAAGTAACTTTGTAATATCCCAAAGTATACCCTAAAAGTTTTGGAATATTTTATTGTTATATTTGGATTAAATGTATATGTTTAAATGGAAAGAGAAATGAGGTAAGGGAAGAGTGTATATGTTGTATATATAGAGATATATACAAGATATACAAGTCAAAGAAATGGAAGTCAAAGAAGATTAATTAATTATTTTAAATTAATTAAATTAATCAAATGGAAAATTGAATTAGTGAGTGGATGAAGATATTTGATTATTTTAATATTTAATTGCTTGGTTGAGAACAAAAGAGAGATTGAGTGGTTAAGTGAAGAGGGAGAGTTGACTTTGTTCTTTGCCATTCATTCATTCATTCTTCTTCTTCTTTCTTTGTTGGCCGACCATCACAATAGCAAGAGAGGAAGAGAGTTTTTGATTTTTCCAAACTCAAGATTGAAGGATGTTTCTAGTGATCAAGTTGGAAATCAAAGAAGTTTCATCATTTTTGGTAAGTTTCCACTTGATTCCTTTCATCATTTTTGGTAAGTTTCCAATTGATTCCTTAGTTTTATTTTAAGTTGTATTTGAGTTTGATGGTTGATTATTGATGGTATGAGTATGTTTGATTGTGGTGTGTTTGAGAGTGTTGGGTTTAATTGATTTTGATTTTGGGGTTGGATTGAAGAGAAGGAGTTAAGTTTGGTGTTTGAAGAGTAAGTGTTGTGTTTGAGTTGTGTGTATGTGATGGTTGTGAATTGGTGTTTGATGTATGTTTTGAATTGTTTTGGTGTTTTTGCAAGTTATTATGGTTTATGGGTGTATTTAGTTAAGTTTGTTTGAAGTGGAAAATGGTGGAAGTAAGAAGTTTGTTGGATGTGTTGTTGTTGTTGCCGGAATCAGGATTTTTGGCCTGACACGCCCATGAGCACGGCCAGGTCTTTAGGCGTGTCAATGATTCTGTTTTCTGGATGGGTGACATGACCAGTGACATGCCCATGTCACTGAGCATGTCACAGCTTCTGTGTTGTAGTAGCATTGACACGGTTAGTAACACACTGTGTTATTGAACGTGTCATAGCTACTGTGTTGGTGAAGAATTAAGACGGCCATGAGCACGCCCGTGTTGTTAGATGTGTCAATGTTTCTGTGAGACAAAATGTATTACACGTTCAGTGACACGCCCGTGGTTCTAAGCGTGTCAAAGCTTCTGTGTTGTGAGTTTAGGGAACGGTCAGGGACACGCCCGTGTTGTTGAGCGTGTCATGTGTAGAGTTTTCCCTAGCTGGTTCTTAGCCTTATTATCTCATGTGTATCTCTAAGTGAGTGTGTATGATCACCTTTGGTTTAGATTTTGAAGAGAGTTGAGTTGCCATAATCCAAGTGTTGAAGGATTCTTGGAAGAGGAGTTTGGTGTGGAGTGAGTTGCTCTTGAGGTAAGTACAAACCCTAAATTATTGCATACATATACATGACATTGGAACTTAACACATTTGTTTGTAAATGTGTTAAGTAATCTATTACATTGTTGATACATTTGATTAATGCTATGAATTGCATAATGTGAAAGGTATGATTATCATTCAAATTATATGTACAATGCAATTGGTTGTGTATACCCTAATGATGAGATGTGAAGCCATTGTTGTTGGCTATAATGATGCAAATGAAATAATTGGGGCATGTTTGCCAAGATAATTATGAGGGAATGAGAATGGAATTGATAATGAAATAATAAAAGAATTGTGTGTCTAATATGTTAGTCAATTTTCAGAGTTTTGTTGTTGGTGGCATGCCTAATGGTAACAATCTCTTGAAGCTGGGCTGGGCTTGATCCTTGAAGCCAAGTTGGGTTGAAGTTTAGCATGCTTAACTCCCCTTGAAGCTTGGTTGGGTCTAGTCCTTGAAGCCTAGTTGAGATGTTACAAACCCTTGAAGCTAGGTTGGGTTTGGTCCTTGAAGCCAAATTGGGTTGATGCTTAGCATGCTTAGCTCCCCTTGAAGTTTGGTTGGGCCTAATCCTTGAAGCCTAGTTGGGATAATGATAAATGTGATAATTGAACCAAAACATTAACTCTGAAAGTTGAATGGCATATTAGTGTCTTTTGGTTCCATGCTTGTCTTTGTTTAAATGTGAATCATAAATGGTGAAATAAATGAATTATAAGATTTAATGTAAGGTTTTGAAATATGATATTCTTATGTATTGTTTATTATATATGAATGTGTGACATTAGCATTATAATAAAGCATATTGTTATTGTGGGTTGTACCACTAAGTCGTTGGATTAGCGCGATTGTGGTTCATCGCGCAGGTGATAGGGTAGAACCGGAGAGTTCATCTAGACCAAGTCGAGTCTAGACTCTGAAGTGTTGATTGTGGGCTTAAAGATCAGAGACGAACTGCCAAACATGTGTAAACTTTATGTTTTGTAAACATTGATTTTGTTGTATATATATATACCGCTACATTTTTCGCTGCTTAATAAATAAATATTTTACTTGTTATGTTCCATAATATATATATATATGAAATGTTTTAAAGTTTCCTCATATTATTGTAGAAGAGAAAAATGGGGTTGTCTTATATAAATCGTGGCACTCCTGTATCCGGTATACGTTTAGTACAAATGTAGTAGTATGTAGTGTGCGTTTACGGGGTGTTACAAACTTAACACATTTTTCAATCAAATGTGTTAAGTCCCAATATCATGTAAATATAAGCTATTATTCAAAGTTTGTACTTACCTCTAAAAGCAACAAACACCACTTTCAACCTCCTCTTCCATGATATCCCTCAATACTTGGACTGGGGTAACTCAAGTCTTTTTAAAGCCTAAACCAAATGTGATTATAAATAATCACTAAGCTGGCCCATTTCGCCTGCAGCTGCGGCAGCTTTTTTGCCAGCGCAATTTTTTCTGCGGTAATTTTTTTCGCTAGCACAATTTTTCCGCAGCAGTTTTTTTTCGCCAGCGAAATTTTTCGACGCAGATTTTTCTGAAACCTAATACAATTAGGTTTCAGTTTCTTTTTCTTTTTCAATATTGTATACCGTGAGTAACTAGGATTAATAATAGAATTCTTCTATAAATAAGGAGGAGAAAAGAGAGGAAAAGTAATGAGAAATTGGGATAGAAACTTGGGAAAGTTTGAAACCGAAACTGAGGAAAGCAGTGAAATCAATCTGACCTTTTGAGAGAAGAAGAAGCTAAGCCATTAACAAATCAAAGGCAGCAACGACCTTTGTTTTTTGTTCATCCAAGAAGAATTTTTTTTTGAGGAACCATCAAAAGGAGGTATGTATCAATTGTTTAATTTCCTCACAGTAGCTTAGATTATGAAATTGTGTCTTTTAATTCAAAAAAACCTAATTCCCTTTGTTTAAACTTTAAAAATCTTATTTCATTGCTTTATTTTCCAAAAAGTTTAAAGTTATTAATTTTGTTTCTTCCAAACCCCAAAATCATAATTTGCTTTCCAAATTATCAAAAACCTTAAATTATGTTCTGTTTCTTTCAACAAACCCTAAAACATTTTTTCTATTTATATAAACCTTAAGTCATTTGTTTACTTTCATAAAATTATCAATTTCTCTTTCCAAATCCTAAAAATAACTCATTACCCGAAACCCTAATTCAAAAGTCTTAAAACCCTAATTCAATTCCAAAACTCAAAATAGTAAACCCTAACCCCTTAAAACCTTAAACCCTAATTTTTTCTAAACCCTAATCCTTTAAAACTTTAAAAACCATAAAACACAAATGTTATACTTTTTACACAGTAAGCTCAAATCAACAATTCATTAACCGTAAACCACAAATCAAAAGTATTTTAAAGTGTTCAAACCCTAGTTTCATGATTTCACCATCCAAACATTAATTTGGTTAATCAAAGAGTTTTACCAACCTTTTAAAACATAAAATCTTTAATCCATTTTTATCACATTAGCCTAAAATTTGAAATCCTAACACATGAAATAAAGAACTCTAAATGGAAACAGTAGCTATAATTTAGATTTTTGTTTGCCTTATTTAATTCTATATTTGATTATGCTTTGATTTATTTTATATGCTTTAATTTATTTAAGTTCAATACTTGTTGCATTTAATTTATTAATGATGAATGTTTAATTTCTATTGATGTTAAATACCTTGGATGAATGATTTATTTATGATGAATGGTTATTTACCTTTATCAATTTATTTAGATTTCCAAATATTATAAGAGGTATGTTTCCACTTGGTGGGTACCTCATTAGTTAAATATCATGTAATTTAAATTGCTTTTCTATTTTAGAACCAATGTAAAGGACATGTTTCTACCTTTCGATGGGTGTCCTATTTAGGCATGGGATGTAAGGACATGTTTCCATCCTTGGATGGGTGTCCATTTAATTGTTTTATTTGGACATTGTTTTGATTTTCAATATAATGATGCTTTCTTTTAATTATTGTGTGTAATATGAATAATATTATTATATTTAAGAATTTTATAATATTAAGACCTATAAAGGAGGCCGGTTCCAATGAACCGGGCGTTGTGGGGGTGCTGGGCCATTTCTCACCTTCCCTACACGTACCCAACTTTTCGAACCCATTAGAGGGTTAGGGATTCCTTAGGAATCGAGTCATCCACCCCTTTCTTTTTCCCGACCCATTCGGACGGCGACTCCATTTTCTCCGAACTTAGGTCCGTGTTCTCTAAGGCCCCGAGCCTAAACAGTGCCGAAGTCGCAAGAACTATTCCACTGGGAGTGGGGGCAAAAATCCCCGCTCACAATGGCGACTCCATTGGGGATAAGAGAAGTTGATTCCGTTGGTCTTTATATTATTCTATTCTTTCTTATAATGATATTATCCATTGCATCATCTTAGATTGCATCGTGTGCATGGGTTAGGCCGCCCGAGTTACCCGTATTGTGTTATGTAAGGGATACCATACTTTCACTCAAGGTATGGAGATCGAGCATGGCATAACCACTCATAGCCTCTTACCATTTGGTATATACTTGCTATGGGAACCTAAGCCTTTTAACCCAAAGACTAAAGCTCATGTAATCGGCCTAGTTACTTTCCTTAGGTTTTACCCCAAATGCGTGTTGTTTGACTATGGTTAATTTATCTTGGCTTAAATCATGGCTTATTTGTTTTGTTCTTTTTCTAATATGACCTAAATATCTTGTAAGCTCAAAATAAATTTTTCTTTAAAATCCAAAAGACCAAAGCTATTTTTAAAATTTTTTCAAGATGGTCTTTGGACATAAGACTTTTCTAAAAACAAATCAAAAATTCTTTGACCCATGGCCCAAATACTAAGCCCAAAATCCATTTTTCTAAAATCTTTTACAATAGGCTTAGAAACAAAACTATTTTCACCCAACCTTTTCTTACAAAGAGCTTGCAAAAATATTTAGGTCAATTATGAAATCAATTGTGGGCCTAGTTTACACTAAGAATAAATTAACCATGGGCTTGTTTTTGGCATGAATCATTAGTTACCTTTTTCAAGTGAGAAATCTATTTATAATAAACCTCTTAATTTTGTTTTAATCTAATATAGCATAAAAGCTACTATAGTTGGTTGAATGGATTAAAACCTAATTAATGGGAATTACTATGAATGGACTTCCATTTTCGAAAATATAACTATTGGTTGAAACGTCCGAGGGAATTATTCGAAAGCAAGATGCTCCATGTTGGTATTTTGTTAACCATATACCTAGGAAAAGAGACTCGCCATTCTTGTGTGGATGTTATAAGGTTGGAACATCCTAATTATCCTTGTTTGTTAATTGTTCGTGCATACATGCATACATTTGCATCTCATACATTGATCCTCTCTGGCTCACAGCCCTGGATTACGACAGTTCAAAAGCTTACAACAATCCGACCTACGCCAGAGATGAAGTATCTAGCAACGGCTCAATCACTTACTCACCAAAAAAAATGGAGCCCGAACAAATTCAAAGAATGGTGGATGAAGCCCTCAATGCCAAAATGGAAGAAATAAAAGAGGCCCTAGCTGAGACCATGAAGAACCAATTGACTACAATCTTAGGAAACAATGCTGAAGCATCTGCTAGCACCAAGAAAGTCAAGGGGAAGGCTAAAGTTGATGAAGTAGCTTTTGATAATGATAAGGTAATCATTGATGATGATGTTTGGGCTCAATACTACCAAGATCCTCAAGACAAAAAGGAGCCGAAGGTTGTTGAGAAGGCAACTATTGAAAAGACTGAGACTTCTGTTGTTGAAAAGATGATTGTTGATTTAGAAAAGAAATTTGAGGATACAGCTTCATCGTAGTTCAGGTAAAAAAATTGAGGTAATACTGCAATTTAATATTTTAGTAGCATAAATATTTTTTTATTTTTTATTATTATCATTTTTTATTTTATTATTATTTATTTATTTATTTTAGCTAGGATTTAGTTATTAAAAGTATATTAGCAAATGAATTGTAACAAAGGTTAAGAACTATCCTAGTGCTAAAAAATAGATGAACTAATGGACTGTAGCAAAAAATTTAATAAATAACCTAGTATTAATTAATTTGATCATAAAGTAAGGAGTAACTTATGACAATATTAGATTTTGAAATAGTAAAATTTGTGAGATGATATACTTACCTCGTATTGGCTTACCTAGTTTGGTGTTAGCGTGATCATTGTGTTGTCCACGGTGGAGGGTGTGTCTACAAAGCCCGACAATGGTATGATGTAGCGCCTTCTCGAGTAAAATGGATCATCCGAGAGTGTGGTTTTGAAAACTTTATTCTGCAACTACCATCCGAAGAATATTCAATAGATAGGAGTGTGGTTCAAACATTATCGAAATGGTGGATGGACACGAATCATACTTTCCACCTTCCTGTGGGAGAGATGACCATTGGCCTAGTTGATTTTGTAGCCATAACTAGTCTTCATTAATATGTCATGTCGATCCCTCTTACTAATGATATCCTAACATATGACAAAATTCAACAGTTAATAGGTATAAAACCTTCATTAAAAGAGCCATTCAAGATAAAAATTGAACCGATTCGAAATCATTGGATGAACTACGCTGGACGGGTTCTTGGAGAAACAACCAAGCAATATAGTTTTGAGGATTTTTTCTATACTTGCTCGGATAAACCATTTTATGCAGTATCTAATTTGCCGTCCATTTATCAGTGTTGAGGCCCTTGCTGATATGGATCTCTTACATCTTTACTACTGGGGTGAAGCTGGTCTTTCTTGTCTCTATCATGGTCTTGACAAGATTTGCAAGAATAAAAAGTCTTTCGTTGGCTTTATGGTTATTGTCGAGGTACTGTCTTCCACCATTGTCAATTCAATTTCCATATTTATATGAATTTGATTTCCATTGTTATTACAGGTATGGGCTTATGAGCACAATCTAGTGAGGGTGCCTGGTATTTTTTGAGTGTGCACTCTCGGCGCTATCATTTGAGTTGCTTAACCTGGGGACAGGTAAAATAGTGTTAGTATGCCTTAAAATTTATGTAAAAGTCCACTTACCTTTAATAAATCTTGTAGGTTGACTTGGCTTGGTGGAAAGCTGAGGAGCGAGCAAATTAGACTCCTCTCATGAATGTTGCACTACCTTACCAGCACTCCCACCAAGTCATTATTGGTCCTGTGTCTAGTGGCTGGTTTCTCGGGGAGAGGGTGTATGACTGGTTTCTTAGTCCCGAGCAGCGGAGGGTTACGATGAACTATCTGGCGTATACTTTGAATATTACATCAATGCTAGAAAATTCATGGCGGCTAGCTCAGAAAGGCTATGATGTTGAAACTTACCATTATCCACTGGGTACGTCATACGACCAATTTATTTGAGCACAACTTTTGAACTTTGATGTGTCTCTTGTTCACGTCCAAGGAGTCTCCGAGGAGGAAGAAAGAAGCGATGAAGAAAATAGTGATGAAGAGGAATATGAAGGAGAGGAGAGAGAGTTTATCTCTCATCCCGAGCTGGCACCTCTCAGGTGAACATTTACCATTTTGTCATTGCAACTATTTCTTCCGAACTTATTCTGACTATTTTTATGATTATCACAGGCTGCTGGTTCATTTGGGCACGAGGCTGGACCTTCCTCCATCGTTCCAGTTCAACGACAATTTTCTCCATTTGCTCCTTCTTTTCAGCCGAAAGTGCCATCTTATTCACAAGGCTTCGATATGAGTTATCTAGTCTATCATCCTGTTCCATAATGTTGCTATATGTATGCATGATTATGTATGTTCTTACCTTTTTCCTTTTCCAACTCACAGTAAATGCATGAGACGCAAAATAAGAAACTGCAAGAAAAATTAGCTGCCAGCCATTGGTACGCTGATTATTTTGAGTAAAGCTTTCAGAACTTCTGGTTCAGAAGAATCAGGGATCCTGGTGCTTCATCTTCTAGGGGCCCCCGAACTAATGACCATGAGATCCCTTCTCCTATTTTAGATGATGACTATTATAGACCTGACTTTCAAGAAAATAGGGACTTGGATATTTCTCCTCCGAGCGGATTTCAAATGAGTGATATACCTCCTCCTTCATCAGGCGATGGCTTTTTTAGGGCTTTATTTGATCAGGGTATGCATCCTTCTTCACATCCATCATTGTATTAAGTGAAAAAAACTTCTATGAATAAAATAATAATAATAATAATAATAATAATAATAATAATAATAATAGTAATAGTAATTATAATAATAATGGTGTTACTAAACTTTGACTTTTCTTTTTTTATTATTTTTTATATACCTTTTTCTTTTTTATTTATTCATTTTTATATTTTTTTATATACACAAATTCGCCCATGAGAATTCACAAGCTAGAAGTCCAAATATTTTATGGATTTAAATTTATAGAACTAAGGTAAGTGCGGCAATCCAACAACTACTTGGATGCAAATTCCCTTTTCCTTGTGCATCTTGGTCTCAAATCACTGCCAACACCTTGTCCACTTCAGTATATAAGCCAACCTCTTATATAAATTTTGTTTCAATTTTTCTCTCATGCCACAATTTCTAATTTCAACAAAAGCAATGAAATACTCTACAAATTTTATTACGGCAACAAAAAACCATTTCAATAATTCTAAGCTTTTCTTTAACTTCAACAATGGCAAAGTAAATTTGAAGAAAATCAAAGGTTTGCTTAGAACCATGAAAGCCATACATTGGAAAAAAAGTATCTTGGTCTCAAATTAATACTTTGAAATGCTTTCAAAATGTTAAATTGGATTGTTTCTTTTTACATGCCATGACTTCTTTTTGGGATGTAAAAACTAGGACATTTAAGATAAATAACTTCGAGATATGACATATGATCAAAGAATTTGAAGCCATCCTTGGATATCCAAGCAATCAACCAATGGCATTGCCCATACTGACTTCCAAAACTCACCAAAGGATGAAAATGTCGCTTCAGCTTTCAAAGCCCAAAGTTCTGCAGTTGACAAGAGGTGAGAAAATTCTGCTTGGTCCCTTGATTGACTTTTGCACTTCTCATTTGGCTCCCACCAAAATTTAAGGGCGCATGTTATGTCTCTGCTTGCTTAGTCAATTTCTGCTCATTTCTTCTGACGGTGACATCGATCCACGAGTATTGGATATCGTGGACCAAATGGAGGGAGGATTGTCACCAGTACCTGTGGTTTTGGTCGAAACTCTAGTTGGGTTGGATTAATTTAAAACAAAATCTTCTAGGAGATTGGCTAGAAGTCCCTTGTTGCTACAGGTAATTACCTAAATTACCCTTTTGGGTTTTCAATTTAGGCCTTTTATTTTTATTACTCTAATTTTTACCTAGTCCGCCCTTGCGGGTTTTCGGAACTAGCGAGTTATCCTAATTTTTGCCTAAGCCGCCCTTGCGGATTTTCAACTTAGTGGACCTCTTTTTTTATTTTATTAGTTCTAATTTTTACTAGACCGCCCTTGCGAATTTTTGGAACTAGCGAACTGTCATAATTTTTGCTGAGGTCATCCTTACGGGTTTTCAACCTAACATGCCTCTTTCATCATTTTTTTAAAATTCTCACTTGTGTTTACAGATCTAGCTACATGAGCGCTTCTACTTACGTGACACTCCATCTATGGATTTTGTCAGATATCTATCATGACATCATTTTGCCAGGAAACTGCTCCATCCTGCTTCTTTATATGTCGGCTGGATTGACTGGATCCGCTCACTAGCTATGATTAATATCCATTGGTTGGTACCTTGGTGGAAGATCACCCATGTCACCACTCTGATGTATTTGATGTATGTTCCTTTTATTGCTCTTTGTCAAGGTACTTGCTATGATCCTTATCACCTTGACCACCAGTATGGAGCTGAGCCACGGGATTTTGTGTTTACTCCTGATTTGGATATGCCTCATCTGACTAAGGCTTTCCTGGATAGACTGAAGCAAAGTTGGTTGACACCCTACACTTATCATCTGCCATAGATTTTATGTTTGTTAATTCCTTAGAAAAAATAATGTTAGGATGAACAACAACAACAACAACAACAACAACAACAACAACAACAACAACAACAACAACAACAACAATAATAATAATAATAACAATAATAATAATTAAAGATGTTTTCTTTCCTTTTATAATTTGTCATCATCCTTGTAATATCCCAAAGTGTGCCCTAGAAGTTTTGATATAATTGTTGTTTTATTTGGATTGAATGTATATGTTAAATTTGAAAGAGAAAAGAATTTAAGAGAGAGTGTATATGTTGTATATATGGAAATATATATAACATATACACAAGTCAAATAAGAAAGTCAAAAGAAGAAGATATTTATGTTTATTATTGTTGAATTAATTAATTAATGGAAAATAGAAATTTAGATGAGTAGAAGAGAGAAGATGAATTATTTTAATATTAAAAATACTTGGTGGAGAATTGAGAGGAGACTAAATATTTGACTTTGATTTATTTTACTCTTCATTTTTCTTCTTTTTCTTTTGGGTTGGCCGGCACACCAAAGACACAAGAGAGCAAGAGAGGTTTTGATTTCTAGGATCAAATTGAAGGAAGATTTCAAGAAAACAAGTTAGAAATTCAAGAAGTTCATCATTTTTGGTAAGTTTTCTCTTGATTTCTCTTGTTCTATTTGGAATTTTGTTTGAGTTTGATGGAGTGTTGTTGATGGTTGGAGTGTGTTTGTGTATGGTGTGTGTAAAATTATTGAAATTGATTTAAAGATAAGAAGTTAGGTTGGTGTTGGTGATGGAAGAGTAAGAGTTGTGTTTAGTGAAGTTGAAAGCATAGAATACATGAGTTTGGTACTTTAACCATTGAACTCCTTTTGAAATTTTTCTGTTTTACAATTAGTAAATGCCGTGACTTGTATGATTTTTAATTAAATATAGAAAAACGTTCTTGAAGTGAATTTTTGATATGCTGTGCCTATATGAGTCTAGAATGATTGAAAAATATGTTGATTTGATTTTGGAATGGTTATGATTTTGGAAAGATTATTTTTATTAGACCTGTTCCAGCAGGTACTTTGACTGAGACAGTTATTTTTCGGGATTTTTAATAAAATGTAGAAAAATAATATCCAATTGAATTTTGGATATGTTGTTGCTTAGTGATTCTAGTATTTGAGAAAAATAATTTGGAACCACGTTGATTGAATTTAATTTACGGAATTCACAAAGTTCAGAACTGCTGCCAGGATGCAGGGCAATTGGAGCAGTCTGGTTGGGTGAACAATTTGACCAAGATTTTGTGTTCAGTTTGATCTGAAATTTTAAAGGAATGATTTTAAGATGTAAAACTAAATTCTGTAAAAATTTTAGAGTTTTTAGTCAAGTAGATTATTTTATACAATTTTTCAAAATAAGGATTAAGTTGAGTCCAAAACCAGAATTTACTATTCATATGGTCATTTCGCTAATATTCCTTTTGGATTAGGTTGTGAAGAGGTTGAATTGCCCTAACCTAAGTGTTGAGGATTCTTGGAAGAGTAAGTGTATAGATTGGTGTGAGTTGGTTTTAAGGTAAGTACAAACTACATTATTGCATACATTCATATGATGTTGAGACTTAACATACATTTGATTGTAAATGTGTTAAGAAATCTAATGCATTGTTAATGTATATTAATAATGTATGTTTGGTATAATGTGAATGTTGTGATGAGCATGTAAAATGTGTGTTAATGCCATTGGTTATATATGTAATATCCTAATGTGTGCCCTAGAAGTTTGGATACAATTGTTGTTTGTTTGAATTATGTGTATATGTTATGTTGATAAGAAAAGAAATTGAAAAGAGAATGTTTATGTATTGTTTAAAAAAGAAAGTAATGTGTAGAGAGAAAGTGTATATGTTGGGTATATTGTTATATATATAACATATACATTAGTCAAAAGGGATGGTTAATGGAAGAGGATATTTATGTGTGATATGTGAAATTACTTTAATGGGCATATAAGTGACAAAGGTTAAGTTAAATGGATGAGGGCATTTAGGTAATTGCTTTGTTAGAATTGCTTGGTGGAGATTTAAAGAAGAAGAGAAGTTGACTTATGTTTATCTTTCTTTTCTTCTCCTTTGTGTGCCGACTATTCAAGAGAGGAGAGAGCAAGAGAGGTGTTCTTGATGCTATAATCAAATTGAAGGAAGAATCAAAGGTTTTGGTTGGAGATTTGTGAAATTTCTTCATTTAAGGTAAGTACTCTCTTGTTTATCTTTGTTATTTTTTGAAGTTATGTTTGAGGTAGGTTGTGATGTGTTGAGATTATGAATAGGTGTGTTTGAGATGAGTTTATAAGTGTTGAGATTGATTATAAGTTAAAAAGGTTGGATTGATGTTGGTTTTGGTTTGAAGATGATAAGTTAAGAGTGATGTTTGGTTTTAGGGTTTTGAAATGGTAGATGATTAAATGAATTGTTAATGTATGGTTGATGTGAATATTGTGTTAAACATGCAAAATAAGTGTTAATGACTTTGATTACATCCATTTGAATGAGTTTATGTTGTGTATATTGTGTTTTTATTCAATCAAAAGAGAGTTGGCCATAGTTAGGGTTTGTATACATGAGAGACACGGCCAAACCAAGGAAGAGACACGGCCAACCTAAGGTATTTTTGAGAGACACGGCCAAGTCCATGGAAATTTGGCCATGTTTGGTGATTTTTGGAGAGGACACGGCCGTGTCCCTTGCCCATGTTGGCTTTTGTTGCTTTTGGTTGAGAGGTTTTTGGTTGAGAGACACGGCCACAAGCTTGGCCGTGTCCCTTGAGTGTGTTGGTTACTGTGTTTGGTTTTTGATCTTCTTACATGATTGAGATTGAACCTACATTTGATGATGCATATGATACTAAATGAACAAGGTTATGTATTATATACATTGTGAATCTTGTGAATGGTAATGTGTTATATGAATAATGTACTTTGTAATGTTATATCCATGATGCTATATGTAAAATGTGAAGGATATGATGAGGTAATTGATTATGTATAGCTTGATGGGAGTAGTTCTTGAAGGTGAAAGCTATAATGATCATCCAAAAAGGTATGTGCAATGCAATTTATTATGATAAATGTTTTAATAATGATTTAAATGAAATAGAGGGACATGTTGTTTAGATGACGATGAATTTAAGATACATGTGCAATGAAATTGATTATGTATGCTTGAATGATGAAGTGTATAATATGAATTGAGATAAAATGTGATGTGATGCCATTGTGTTTGGCTATGATGATATATGAATTATGTGAGCCATTGTGATTGGCTATGATAACTCAAATGTGATGTGAAGCCATTGTGATTGGCTATGATGATTCAACTGAAAGACATAAGCATGTTTGCCTAATTGATGATGAGAATTGAGAATGAAATTGATAAATGAATTGTGTAGCTAATGTGTTATTCCATTTTCAGAGTTTGTTGTTGGTGGCATGCCTAATAATAGTAACAATCTCTTGAAGTTAGGTTGGCTAAGGCCTTGAAGCCTAATTGAGATGTTACAACCCTTGAAGCTAGGTTGGATTGGTTCTTGAAGCCAAGTTGGGTTGATACTTAGCATGCTTTGTTCCCCTTGAAGCTTGGTTGAACCTAAATCCTTGAAGCCTAGTTGGGATAATGATAATGATAATGTGATAATAAAACAAAAGCATTAACTCTGAAAGTCGAATGGCATATTAGTGTCTTTTGGGCCCGAGTCTGTCTTTGTTGTCAATATGATATACAAATGTTGAAATAAGTGAGATCTATGGTTGACTTTGTTGGAAATGTGATTCATGATTGGTGAATTGTGAGTAATATAATGTTATGAAGTATGTTGTGTAATGTGTGTATTGATATATTGATTGTGAGTGTTAGTGATGGATTATGATTGATGAATTGTGAATAAAACAATGTTATGAAGTATGATGTGTAATGTGTATATTGATATATTGATTGTGAGTATTAATGATGGATTGTGGTTGGTGATAATGATATGTATAATATAAATGGAATTAGTCGAGATATATGAAAGGTACAATTCAAAAGAAAAAACATGATAAGATATTAATGGTATATGAAAGTGATATTTCATTATATGTTAGAATTTTTATAATGTATGTTTATATTTTATATTTGTACTACTAAGCTCTCGGGCTTAGCGCGAATGTGTAATCGCGCAGGTGTCTAGGAGGAAGATATGAAGCCTTTCGTTATGCCACGAGAAGAGTAAGAGTTTGTCGAGACCAACTAGAGGGTGATGCATACATGTATAATTTTTAATTATGATGTATTTCTGACAAAAGTGTATGTATATGTATAAATGCAGTTTTGATAAAAAATAAGATTATGATATATATGTAAGATCATTAAAAATATAATAATTTGTAAATGTTCTTTAAATTAATGTATTGTGGTTTGAATTCTGTTAAAGGTTTTTAAAATGTAACGAAAAGTGACATCCTTATACTTTATATATTTACTGTATGTATAGTACTTATATGGAGTATCAGGGTGTTACAATATACACTTGAGTGATGAATTGATTAATGTGATTTGAGATATAATGAGATGTAAAACCAATGTGTTTGGTTTTAATGATGTAAATAAGATGGTTGATGCATATTTACCTATATGATGATGAAATGAAATATGGAATATGAAATGTGAAAGATATGATGATTGTGTGCCTAATATGTTAATTCAATTTTCAGAGTTCTGGGTTTGGCGGCATGCCTATGAATCACTGGATAGGTGAAAAGACCGGGTCGTAAGCCGATTCCAGTTGAAAAATGTGAAATGATAAATGTGAAATATGATGTTTTTGGGGTGAAAAGACTGGGTCGTAAGCCTCAAAAACAGTAACAGTCTAGCCGGGTTGAGGATTTCCTCGGTTCTAACCGGGTTGAGGTCCAAGAGACTGGGTCTGTTACGCTATCCATGGATAGAGATATATATATATTGCCTATGGGCTTGATGATTGTGATTATGGACCAAAGCAGTAACTCTGAACTTTGAATAACATATTAGTGTATTTTGGGCCCATGCTTGTCTTTGTTTTCAATGTGAATCATGAATGTTTTGATTAATTATTAAATAATGTAAGATTGTGAAATATAATATTCTTTTGAATTGTTTATGAAACTTGATTGTGTGACATTGGCATTGCATTGAGGCATAATATTATGGTTGTTTGTACCACTTAGCCGTTGGCTTAGCGCGATTGTGGTTTATCGTGCAGGTGACAGAGTGGAACCGGAGAGTTCCTCTAGGCCGAGTTGAGTTTAGATTCTGAAGTGTGAATAGTGGGCTTAAAGATCAAAGACTGACTGCCAAACATGTATAAACTTTATGTTTTTTAAAACTTGAGTTTTGATGTATATGAATTTGTAAATATTGTTACTTTCCGCTGTATAGTGAACAAATATTTTATCTACTGCGTTTCATAATAAACCTTTATTTTATTTTGTACTAGAAGTGTAAATCCTTTTTGCAGGTTGTAGTTGAGGTTATAAGGGAGATTTATTGGGAGTGTACTGAGAATGATTTTGTTTGCATTGGTTTGTGTAAAAATATTTTCAAAAATCAGAAAAAAAAACCAGTTTTGTCGACACTTGGGACTCAATTTCTAGGCGAAACTATGGCAAAATTTCTGTAAAAATCGGAACTAAAATTTGACTAAGTAAAATTGGTAGCAACATTAGAATAGTGTGGCACCTCTACTCAGCTTACACAGGTAGGTCGGGAAGGGGTGTTACAATTTTTGGTATCAGAGCCAAGGTTTGAGATTCTCAACCTAGGTGAATTGTAAAAAAAAAAGAATATTTTGATTTTAAAAGTTGGTTTTTGAATAAAATACATGTTTTGGTATGGCATTCTTTGATCTTTAATGAGGAATATTCTGCTGTGTTTGCAGATATAGGTAGTAATGGAGTCCCATTCACGTCAGACTATAGAAGGAAGTGCTAAGAGTGTAGCTCCAGGAGAGAGTAGAGATGGAGCTAGAGTTGAGAGGGTTAGTGAGGCACCTGTTTCTGTGCCAGAGAGATCAGCTGCAGAGGAGGTTCCATCGGGTTGGCTAAGGCATGTGATAGAACTATTGAGGCCAGCTCCAGTGCAGCCCCCACCACCACAGCCTCAAGTGCCGGTAAGACACTATGATAAGTTGAGAAAATATGGGGCTGAAGATTTCTTGGGCACTACCGATCCTACAGTGGCTGAGCAGTGGTTGGATAAAGTGCAGAGAATATTCATCCAGTTGCAAGCTACTTCAGATGAAAAGTTTGACTATGCCAGGGCCCTCCTACAGAAAGATGCCTATGATTGGTGGAAGACGGTTCCTCATGCCATGGATGATCCACCTACATTATCTTATGGTGATTTTCTGAGGGAGTTCGAGCAGAAATATACTCCGAGGGAGTATAAAGATATTAAGAAGATGGAATTCTTGAATTTGAGGCAAGACAATCGGACGGTAACAGAGTATGAGATTGAGTATATCCGGTTGAGTCGATATGCCGGGGGAATTATTTCCGATGAAATAGACCGGTGCCGAAGATTTGAGAAGGGATTGAGGCCCTCTATCATGTGTATTGTGGCTGGTTCCCGGTACCAGGATTTTTCTCAGCTTGTTGCAGCAGCTAGAAGTGTTGAGAGAGCACAGGGCATTGCAGCAGCTGCTACTGAGGAAGAGACCAGGGTAAGGAGACCCCAGTTTGAGGCAGGGTCTTCATCTATGAAGAGGGGTCGAGGAGGTTTTGTTCCGAGAACCAATAGAAGCCAGAGACAGTCGGGAAGATCAGTTCAGTATCAGAGGCAGAGGCCGAGACCGACAGTTTCTGTAGCTAGTACCCCGACTCCAGTGATTCAGAGGTCTACTCCACCTGTATGTGAGCATTATGGTAAGACCCATGGGGGTGTTTGTTGGAAGATTGGTGGATTAGCTGGGTGTTTTAGATGTGGGTCACCAGCTCATTTTGTTAGAGATTGTCCTGACATGCAGGAGTATAGGCAGGCTGATACTGCAGCTTCTCGACCTAGTGTCAGCAGAGGTGGTCGAGGGGGCAGAGGTTTCAGTAGAGGTGGTAGACCTGGGTTTAGTCAGAGAGGAAGATCTTCATCCAGGGGCAGCAGGCCAGATGAGGCCGGATCTTCTCAGAGAGTATATGTGATGCAGAGGCAGCTGGATGCTTCAGCAGTTATATCGGGTACATTTTCTTTATTTGGCATTTCAGTACATGCTTTGATTGATCCAAGATCTACTCATTCATACATAAGTGCATCTATCTTGCCTGTGTCTGAATTGTATTCAGAGTCCTTAGGATTTGATGTCTTAGTGACCAATCCTTTAGGACATAGTGTTGTGGTGAGTAAGGTGCATCGTGATAGTGCTGTTGTGGTGCAAAGTGAGGAGTTTCTTGGTGATTTAATTGAAATGCCTTTTAAAGAGTATGATTTGATCTTAGGCATGGATTGGTTGTCTAAGCATGGAGCTGTGGTGGATTGTCAAAAGAAATGTGTTACTTTGAGAATAGGTGATGGTAGAAGTATATTAGTATCTAGTGAGCAGAGACAACTTGCATCCTTATTTGTATCAGCAGTAACAGCTAGAAAGTTGATTAGAAAAGGGTGTGATGCTTATCTTACTCATGTTGTGGATACCAGAGTAGTGGGTTCTTAACTTGATAGTATACCCACAGTTGCTGAGTTTTCAGATGTATTTCCAGAGGAGTTGCTAGGGTTACCCCCTGAGAGAGAGGTTGAGTTTGGTATCGATTTGTTACCTGGTACCACTCCCATCTCTATCACTCCTTATCAAATGGCACCTGCTGAATTGAGAGAGTTGAAGGTGCAGTTGCAGGAGTTGTTGGATAAAGGGTTTATTCACTCTAGTGTTTCTCCGTGGGGAGCTCCTATGTTGTTTGTGAAGAAAAAGGATGGTACTTTGAGATTGTGCATCGATTATAGGCAATTGAACAAAGTAACTATCAAGACTAAGTATCATTTGCCCCGAATTGATGATCTCTTTGATTAGTTGAAGGGAGCAACAGTGTTTTCCAAGATTGATTTGAGATCAGGGTACCATCAATTGAGAGTCAGAGATGAAGATGTTCCTAAGACAGCTTTTCGTACAAGGTATGGGCATTATGAGTTTTTAGTAATGCCTTTTGGATTGACGAATGCACCTGCAGCTTTTATGGATTTGATGAATAGGGTGTTTAGACCCTATCTGGATCAGATTGTGGTGGTCTTCATTGATGATATTTTGGTGTATTCGCGTAATGAAGAGGAGCATGACAAGCATCTGCGGATTGTACTGCAGACTTTGAGAGAGAAGCAATTATATGCTAAGCTATCAAAGTGTGAGTTTTGGTTGGATCAAGTGATTTTTCTGGGTCATCTAGTTTCAGCAGATGGTATAAGAGTTTATGTAACGCCCCCATACTCCATATAAGCACTATACATATACTTGGTATACATACAATGCGTATATGAAGTATAAGAGTGTCACTTTTAATTTCTATTTAAAGTCTTTATCCAAGTTCAAGCAATATTATGTTCATTTAAGAAACATTTATAGTAATCATTATTCTTATAAAAATATAAAGCATAATGAAAAATCACACATGTATGCATCACCTTCTAGTTGGTCTCGAGACACTCTTACCCATCTCGTGGCATAGCAACTAAGCTTCTAGATCATCCGCATAAAAACCTACGCGATTACAAAACCACGCTAAGCTAGAAAGCTTAGTAAAACAAATAAGCATTAAAATATACTTTACAAAATAATCATACCTCACGTTCTTAGCATTATGTTCTATAGTTTGCTTATCCCGTTTTTCCTTTCTCAAAACATTCTTCATATAATCCTACTAATCTCAGAAATTATACTCATATCTATATACAACATTCACAATACAATACATACCATTTCTATCTCATATACATATACATATACATCATTTTCAACAAATCACCCTTCTTTGGCATATCCAAACTTTCATGGAAACAATTCTCACATTTACATACATTTTACACATCATACAACATTTTCATAAACTCATATCTCAATAAAACACTTCAAGCCATATTCACTTTCAATATATCAATACACATATTACAAAGTCATATTTCATAACATCATTTTATTCACAATTCATCAACCATGAATCACATTTCCAATGAGGGCAGCCATAGATCTCTTTAGTCATATCTTTCAACATTTGCATATCACATATTTCAACAAAGACAGACTCGGGCCCAAACAACACACTAATATGTTATTCAAAGTTCAGAGTTACTGCTTTGGTCTATAATCACAATGATCAAGCCCGTAGGCAATATATCTCATATCTCTATCCATGGATAGTGTAACAAACCCAGTCTCTTGGACCATCAACTCAATAACTTGAGGAGATCCTCAACCCGGCAAGACTGTTACTAGTAACAGACCCAGTCTCTTGGACCATCAACCCGACTAAATCGAGAAGATCCTTAACCCAGCAAGACTGTTACTTTTCATATATTTCATATCAATAATTCATATAGTGTAACAGACCCAGTCTCTTGGACCTCAACTCACTCAAATTGAAGAGATCCTCAACCCGGCAAGACTGTTACCTTTTTCACATTTTCTAGGCATGCCGCCAAAACCAGAACTCTGAAATTTGAATCGACATATTAGACACAAAATCTTTTCATTCTCATTTCATTCTCAATTGAATTGCCATAGCCAATAACAATGGCTTCATATCTCATTTGAATCATTAGAGCCAATCACAATGGCTTCACTTCATATTTTAATCATCATAGTCAATAACAATGACTTCACATCATTTTATAACATTTCACTATATAACACTTCATTATTCAAATGCACATTTATATCATCAATTAGGCAAACAAGCCTTAATCATAACATTAAGGTAATTCATCATCAATGATCACATGATATTTCACATTGTACATAACACGTCATTATTCATATGCATCATTAATCTACATATAGCACAATACAATTCATAAGATTGACAATGCATAAAGCATAACATAGTTCATATAATATCAACATTATCATCAAATCATATTGATCAATTCAATTTATCACTCAACAATACATAAACAATGGCATTGCACAAACCTTTTTCCATGATCATTATATCTTCCACATTGCCTATACCATCATTGTTATATACAAAACAATTTACATTATACATTAATGTAGAATCTTCTATATACATTTGGTTGGATCATTATTGTTGCAAGTGTATGTAAGTACAAAAGACAATTGAAGATCCAACAATGTATGAAGAACAATTAACAAACACAAAAACTAACACCCTCAAGGGACACGGCCAAGCCTGTGGCCGTGTCTCTCAATTTAAACATCCAGTAGCCAACACGCCCAAGGGACACGGCCGTGTTCGTGGCCGTGTCACTCAACACCAATTCAAGCAGTAGCAAACACGGGCAATGGACACGGCCAAGGCAGTGGCCGTGTCTTTCAACACAACAATCCAGTACCAGACACGGGCAAGGAACACGGCCGTGTCTCTCAACACAATTCAGACAGTAGCGAACACGGGCAAGGGACACGGCCGTGTCAGTGGCCGTGTCTCTCCAAAATTCATTCAACACACTCAAATTTGCCCCAACTTGGCCGTGTCTCTCATGACTTGGCCGTGTCCCTCATGACTTAGCCGTGTCCTACAATAATTTAAAGACCAAACAATCGAAAATTCATCCAACTAAACCCCAAATCAACATTTCATCATTTTCCTTACAATTATCTCAACTCATCATCACTTAAATGTTAATTTTACACATTTATATACTTCAATCTCTTGTTATCATCCACTTACACACCAATCAAACCAAACATAACCCAAATCCAAAAGAAATCCAACTAAGGAAATAAAAACTTATAGATATAAGTATAATCAATAAATTCAACTCAAGAGATGATTACTTACTTGAATATGTTGCCAAATCTTCATCTCCATCTTCAATACTCTTAAATTCCTTTAATCCTTGGTGTAATTTGAAGCAAAATCATCTTTCTCTCTCTAGCTTCTCTCTCTCTCTCTCTCTCTCTCTCTCGTTCACTAAGAAAAAAAGACGAAGGAGAAGAAGAAAGAAAGATCTAGTTCTTTCTTTCATTCTTATCATATATATATATATAAATATAATAATAATAATAATAATAATAACAATAATAATAATAATAATAATAACATTAATACCATTAAATCTCCACCACACACAATTCCTTTTGACTTTCTTCTTCTTTTCTCTTTCCTTCAATACACACATTGAATCCAAGTACAATAGTAACCCCAACACTTTTAGGGTATACTTTAGGATATTACAATTCTCTCCCTCTTAAATAATTTCGTCCTCGAAATTATCCAATATAATATAACAACCCATTTAGCACAATTCACTATCGTAATTTTCATATGAAGATAATCATTTCTTACAATATAGTTTTATCAAATCTCATATCTTCTACTCTCCCCCTTAGAGCTAATCCTCTTCTCTAAAATTCATAATTCATCATTGTATAGGTATATATATATATGTATCTTTACATCTTATTACTTACTCAACGAAGCAATTTAGATAACTCATAACATCTCCAATACACTTTATCTTGTACTGGAGTCAGATTATCACTTTATCTCCTTAGAAATATTTTCTTAACTTTAATCTCAAAATTCATTAATTAATATCTTAACATTGACTCGCAACTATAGCAAACTTTAGACCAATAGATCTGTTTATCACAATATACTAACATTTCGATCTTATTTGTTTCAAGTCAACAATTAACTTAATGAAATTTATCATTAGATTTCACAATATATATATATAATATAATCTAATTTCATTAGGTCAAACTTATGTTCAAATTGTAATCTTGCCAAATTTATATATTCAATCAATAAGAATCATGCTTATACCTATAAATTTCATTGTTTCAATAATTATAGCATCATTTCTCATACTCATTCAAAATCTATTAATTTAACCAACAACTATATCTTTATAAACAACTCTTCCCCCAACCAAGTCGGTAATCCTAGTTCGGTTGCCCAACACATTGGGTCCGCATGGTTTCACAGGAGGCAGATAAGTCCGTTCATTTATCTTTTCACAATTCATTTTTCATAAACAATTAGGCGCTATACCTCAATTATAATTTATTTCTAACATCATTGTCAACCATCATGGTTTCTTATCATATCAAAATAATATACACACATATATCATCAACTATATTGAACATTTCATTATTCAATCATATCATTTTCAACATTATTGATATATACATAATAATTTACATTATTCATACTCCCATAAACTTTAAGTGCATTCACTTAATCACTTTACACTGTAAATGTATTCAGTATAACTTTCAATCAGAATTACAATTTCTTTCCTTATATTATATCTTCACTTCACTTATTATCATGATATTTATATAATTATTGTTCGATCTCACAATTCATAACTTAAAACATTATCACAATTCTCTTCCTTTACTTTACTTCTCATAATTATAATTAAATTTTTAACATCAAAATTATAAGATATAACTTCACCAATCATATCTTTTAACCATGTTTCTGATAACATAATTATCAATCACTCTTGAGGTTTGTAAATCAATATTGTTCTTCTATTATTCGATTTCTAACCTTTACAATTATAATGCTAGATTGCATCACAAAACTTATATATATTCCCCAAGCTTTTCTTACACCAAGAATTAACACATTTTAATTCCATCTCCAAAACAATTGATTTTTGGTGATTTGATCATCATTAACCCAACTCATGTTCAATAATATTACCCTTAACATTTTCTACTCCCAACCTTTAATCAGATACAAATCTTACACAAGTATCATTCATTACTCCATTTCCAATCCATCTCTTTTAAAATTTTCAAATACATAATTTCTTCCTTACAATTTCTTATTATACATTTATACATAAAACATTTTCACACTCAAATACTTGGAGTTCCAAAACATCTTATAATAGCCTCATTTAGTTATTGCTATAACAATTTCACTGTTCAATAATACCCAGATCCATTCTCACTTCTAATACCATTAAACATGTAATGGTATAAAATAATAAACATATTATATACACCTTCATAGGTCACATTCATATCGAAAAGTTCATTTCACAAATTCTCTTTATATAAACACATAATCATATAATTTAGTAAATTTCCCCTTTACATATAGTTTATACAAATTAATATTTATCACTTTTCTTTGACTATTATCATTCTCTTTTGTTTATCATAGCTTAAGTTATTCATTAACTTCAATAAATATACATACTCTACTTATAATATTATTTCACAAGAAGCTTAATCACATTTCCAATGTGATATCTCTCTTACATTTGTTTATAAATATCTTTAACACATCTTTCATAATCATTTTCATCCTTTCCATCAAATTACTTAAAGTAATTCATTTTCTTTTGCTCCATTCCTTTTCTTTTATTTCAAACCAAAACTATCAATCACATCTCATATATCTCATGTAATAAATACATTAAACTATCAATATTTCATTGATCTTCATCCACATTCCATGAAAACTATAAATTCCAACTTACTAATTTACTTAAACTTCAATTTATTCATCTCATACTCTTCATATTAACTTTAACACATCTTATATGCATACACCACAAAACAACATCAAAACATTTATGTTTCACAATTATTAAGCTCATTCTAAAGAAAATCTAAATATTTCATGTCTCCACCATTAACATGAGCTTTCACAATATTCAAACATATCATATTTCTATCATTGAAATCACCATGTTTGCATGAAAATAACAATACAAACAACATCCATATCACTTCGTACTTAACCAACATCATCTCTTTTTCCTATTAAACCAACCTTAACTTGACATATCCACACCTTACATTATCACACCAAATCTGTACCAATTAACTCATTCAATATTTCACTGTACTCTTTGCATTCACATAATGTATCTTTCCACATTACCCATCCGACAATATTTCCTCTTTATAGAAATCCAAACATAAAGTTCAATGGAAAATGATTCAAATATTAGAGGAAAAATTAAATACTTTAATCTTAATTTGGTTCCAACTCATTTCCAACTTTACTCTTCTAGCCATTTCTTTATATATCAAACAGATATCAATTATCAAACTTTTTACTTATACCTTCCATATCATTTCTTTATATCACAATCACCTCTCTATTATTAACATTTCAAAATTTGCTTTCATATGAAATCTCATTTACACACTATCATTTATCTCATGTAATTCAAATATATCACAATTCACATAATGCCACGTTCGAGACCAACCTAGATGTGAATGCATATGCATGTCTTACCAATTGCATTTCAAAAATCTTCTTTTCAATTCTTAATTAACTCTTCAAAAATTTTTCTTTTAAATTTCACTTAGGCCGAGAATCTCGAACCTAAGCTCTGATACCAAAATAATTGTAACGCCCCCATATTCCATATAAGCACTATACATATACTTGGTATACATACAATGCGTATATGAAGTATAAGAGTGTCACTTTTAATTTCTATTTAAAAGTCTTTATCCAAGTTCAAGCAATATTATGTTCAGTTAAGAAACATTTATAGTAATCATTATTCTTATAAAAATATAAAGCATAATGAAAAATCACACATGTATGCATCACCTTCTAGTTGGTCTCGAGACACTCTTACCCATCTCGTGGCATAGCAACTAAGCTTCTAGATCATCCGCATAAAAACCTGCGCGATTACAAAACCACACTAAGCTAGAAAGCTTAGTAAAACAAATAAGCATTAAAATATCTTTACAAAATAATCATACCTCACGTTCTTAGCATTATGTTCTATAGTTCGCTTATCCCGTTTTTCCTTTCTCAAAACATTCTTCATATAATCCCACTAATC
Organism: Garcia nutans; assembly: GCA_947685225.1. Classification (NCBI taxonomy): domain Eukaryota; kingdom Viridiplantae; phylum Streptophyta; class Magnoliopsida; order Malpighiales; family Euphorbiaceae; genus Garcia; species Garcia nutans. Next base: position 10,185,114 of record CANTUV010000072.1, read on the forward strand.
TCAGAAATTATACACATATCTATATACAACATTCACAATACAATACTTACCATTTCTATCTCATATACATATACATATACATCATTTTCAACAAATCACCCTTCTTTGGCATATCCAAACTTTCATGGAAACAATTCTCACATTTACATACATTTTACACATCATACAACATTTTCATAAACTCATATCTCAATAAAACACTTCAAGCCATATTCACTTTCAATATATCAATACACATATTACAAAGTCATATTTCATAACATCATTTTATTCACAATTCATCAACCATGAATCACATTTCCAATGAGGGCAGCCATAGATCTCTTTAATCATATCTTTCAACATTTGCATATCACATATTTCAACAAAGACAGACTCGGGCCCAAACAACACACTAATATGTTATTCAAAGTTCAGAGTTACTGCTTTGGTCTATAATCACAATGATCAAGCCCGTAGGCAATATATCTCATATCTCTATCCATGGATAGTGTAACAAACCCAGTCTCTTGGACCATCAACTCAATAACTTGAGGAGATCCTCAACCCGGCAAGACTGTTACTAGTAACAGACCCAGTCTCTTGGACCATCAACCCGACTAAATCGAGAAGATCCTCAACCCGGCAAGACTGTTACTTTTCATATATTTCATATCAATAATTCATATAGTGTAACAGACCCAGTCTCTTGGACCTCAACTCACTCAAATTGAAGAGATCCTCAACCCGGCAAGACTGTTACCTTTTTCACATTTTCTAGGCATGCCGCCAAAACCAGAACTCTGAAATTTGAATCGACATATTAGACACAAAATCTTTTCATTCTCATTTCATTCTCAATTGAATTGCCATAGCCAATAACAATGGCTTCATATCTCATTTGAATCATTAGAGCCAATCACAATGGCTTCACTTCATATTTTAATCATCATAGTCAATAACAATGACTTCACATCATTTTATAACATTTCACTATATAACACTTCATTATTCAAATGCACATTTATATCATCAATTAGGCAAACAAGCCTTAATCATAACATTAAGGTAATTCATCATCAATGATCACATGATATTTCACATTGTACATAACACGTCATTATTCATATGCATCATTAATCTACATATAGCACAATACAATTCATAAGATTGACAATGCATAAAGCATAACATAGTTCATATAATATCAACATTATCATCAAATCATATTGATCAATTCAATTTATCACTCAACAATACATAAACAATGGCATTGCACAAACCTTTTTCCATGATCATTATATCTTCCACATTGCCTATACCATCATTGTTATATACAAAACAATTTACATTATACATTAATGTAGAATCTTCTATATACATTTGGTTAGATCATTATTGTTGCAAGTGTATGTAAGTACAAAAGACAATTGAAGATCCAACAATGTATGAAGAACAATTAACAAACACAAAAACTAACACCCTCAAGGGACACGGCCAAGCCTGTGGCCGTGTCTCTCAATTTAAACATCCAGTAGCCAACACGCCCAAGGGACACGGCCGTGTTCGTGGCCGTGTCACTCAACACCAATTCAAGCAGTAGCAAACACGGGCAATGGACACGGCCAAGGCAGTGGCCGTGTCTTTCAACACAACAATCCAGTACCAGACACGGGCAAGGAACACGGCCGTGTCTCTCAACACAATTCAGACAGTAGCGAACACGGGCAAGGGACACGGCCGTGTCAGTGGCCGTGTCTCTCCAAAATTCATTCAACACACTCAAATTTGCCCCAACTTGGCCGTGTCTCTCATGACTTGGCCGTGTCCCTCATGACTTAGCCGTGTCCTACAATAATTTAAAGACCAAACAATCGAAAATTCATCCAACTAAACCCCAAATCAACATTTCATCATTTTCCTTACAATTATCTCAACTCATCATCACTTAAATGTTAATTTTACACATTTATATACTTCAATCTCTTGTTATCATCCACTTACACACCAATCAAACCAAACATAACCCAAATCCAAAAGAAATCCAACTAAGGAAATAAAAACTTATAGATATAAGTATAATCAATAAATTCAACTCAAGAGATGATTACTTACTTGAATATGTTGCCAAATCTTCATCTCCATCTTCAATACTCTTAAATTCCTTTAATCCTTGGTGTAATTTGAAGCAAAATCATCTTTCTCTCTCTAGCTTCTCTCTCTCTCTCTCTCTCTCTCTCTCGTTCACTAAGAAAAAAAGACGAAGGAGAAGAAGAAAGAAAGATCTAGTTCTTTCTTTCATTCTTATCATATATATATATATAAATATAATAATAATAATAATAATAATAACAATAATAATAATAATAATAATAACATTAATACCATTAAATCTCCACCACACACAATTCCTTTTGACTTTCTTCTTCTTTTCTCTTTCCTTCAATACACACATTGAATCCAAGTACAATAGTAACCCCAACACTTTTAGGGTATACTTTAGGATATTACAATTCTCTCCCTCTTAAATAATTTCGTCCTCGAAATTATCCAATATAATATAACAACCCATTTAGCACAATTCACTATCGTAATTTTCATATGAAGATAATCATTTCTTACAATATAGTTTTATCAAATCTCATATCTTCTACTCTCCCCCTTAGAGCTAATCCTCTTCTCTAAAATTCATAATTCATCATTGTATAGGTATATATATATATGTATCTTTACATCTTATTACTTACTCAACGAAGCAATTTAGATAACTCATAACATCTCCAATACACTTTATCTTGTACTGGAGTCAGATTATCACTTTATCTCCTTAGAAATATTTTCTTAACTTTAATCTCAAAATTCATTAATTAATATCTTAACATTGACTCGCAACTATAGCAAACTTTAGACCAATAGATCTGTTTATCACAATATACTAACATTTCGATCTTATTTGTTTCAAGTCAACAATTAACTTAATGAAATTTATCATTAGATTTCACAATATATATATATAATATAATCTAATTTCATTAGGTCAAACTTATGTTCAAATTGTAATCTTGCCAAATTTATATATTCAATCAATAAGAATCATGCTTATACCTATAAATTTCATTGTTTCAATAATTATAGCATCATTTCTCATACTCATTCAAAATCTATTAATTTAACCAACAACTATATCTTTATAAACAACTCTTCCCCCAACCAAGTCGGTAATCCTAGTTCGGTTGCCCAACACATTGGGTCCGCATGGTTTCACAGGAGGCAGATAAGTCCGTTCATTTATCTTTTCACAATTCATTTTTCATAAACAATTAGGCGCTATACCTCAATTATAATTTATTTCTAACATCATTGTCAACCATCATGGTTTCTTATCATATCAAAATAATATACACACATATATCATCAACTATATTGAACATTTCATTATTCAATCATATCATTTTCAACATTATTGATATATACATAATAATTTACATTATTCATACTCCCATAAACTTTAAGTGCATTCACTTAATCACTTTACACTGTAAATGTATTCAGTATAACTTTCAATCAGAATTACAATTTCTTTCCTTATATTATATCTTCACTTCACTTATTATCATGATATTTATATAATTATTGTTCGATCTCACAATTCATAACTTAAAACATTATCACAATTCTCTTCCTTTACTTTACTTCTCATAATTATAATTAAATTTTTAACATCAAAATTATAAGATATAACTTCACCAATCATATCTTTTAACCATGTTTCTGATAACATAATTATCAATCACTCTTGAGGTTTGTAAATCAATATTGTTCTTCTATTATTCGATTTCTAACCTTTACAATTATAATGCTAGATTGCATCACAAAACTTATATATATTCCCCAAGCTTTTCTTACACCAAGAATTAACACATTTTAATTCCATCTCCAAAACAATTGATTTTTGGTGATTTGATCATCATTAACCCAACTCATGTTCAATAATATTACCCTTAACATTTTCTACTCCCAACCTTTAATCAGATACAAATCTTACACAAGTATCATTCATTACTCCATTTCCAATCCATCTCTTTTAAAATTTTCAAATACATAATTTCTTCCTTACAATTTCTTATTATACATTTATACATAAAACATTTTCACACTCAAATACTTGGAGTTCCAAAACATCTTATAATAGCCTCATTTAGTTATTGCTATAACAATTTCACTGTTCAATAATACCCAGATCCATTCTCACTTCTAATACCATTAAACATGTAATGGTATAAAATAATAAACATATTATATACACCTTCATAGGTCACATTCATATCGAAAAGTTCATTTCACAAATTCTCTTTATATAAACACATAATCATATAATTTAGTAAATTTCCCCTTTACATATAGTTTATACAAATTAATATTTATCACTTTTCTTTGACTATTATCATTCTCTTTTGTTTATCATAGCTTAAGTTATTCATTAACTTCAATAAATATACATACTCTACTTATAATATTATTTCACAAGAAGCTTAATCACATTTCCAATGTGATATCTCTCTTACATTTGTTTATAAATATCTTTAACACATCTTTCATAATCATTTTCATCCTTTCCATCAAATTACTTAAAGTAATTCATTTTCTTTTGCTCCATTCCTTTTCTTTTATTTCAAACCAAAACTATCAATCACATCTCATATATCTCATGTAATAAATACATTAAACTATCAATATTTCATTGATCTTCATCCACATTCCATGAAAACTATAAATTCCAACTTACTAATTTACTTAAACTTCAATTTATTCATCTCATACTCTTCATATTAACTTTAACACATCTTATATGCATACACCACAAAACAACATCAAAACATTTATGTTTCACAATTATTAAGCTCATTCTAAAGAAAATCTAAATATTTCATGTCTCCACCATTAACATGAGCTTTCACAATATTCAAACATATCATATTTCTATCATTGAAATCACCATGTTTGCATGAAAATAACAATACAAACAACATCCATATCACTTCGTACTTAACCAACATCATCTCTTTTTCCTATTAAACCAACCTTAACTTGACATATCCACACCTTACATTATCACACCAAATCTGTACCAATTAACTCATTCAATATTTCACTGTACTCTTTGCATTCACATAATGTATCTTTCCACATTACCCATCCGACAATATTTCCTCTTTATAGAAATCCAAACATAAAGTTCAATGGAAAATGATTCAAATATTAGAGGAAAAATTAAATACTTTAATCTTAATTTGGTTCCAACTCATTTCCAACTTTACTCTTCTAGCCATTTCTTTATATATCAAACAGATATCAATTATCAAACTTTTTACTTATACCTTCCATATCATTTCTTTATATCACAATCACCTCTCTATTATTAACATTTCAAAATTTGCTTTCATATGAAATCTCATTTACACACTATCATTTATCTCATGTAATTCAAATATATCACAATTCACATAATGCCACGTTCGAGACCAACCTAGATGTGAATGCATATGCATGTCTTACCAATTGCATTTCAAAAATCTTCTTTTCAATTCTTAATTAACTCTTCAAAAATTTTTCTTTTAAATTTCACTTAGGCCGAGAATCTCGAACCTAAGCTCTGATACCAAAATAATTGTAACGCTCCCATACTCCATATAAGCACTATACATATACTTGGTATACATACAATGCGTATATGAAGTATAAGAGTGTCACTTTTAATTTCTATTTAAAAGTCTTTATCCAAGTTCAAGCAATATTATGTTCATTTAAGAAACATTTATAGTAATCATTATTCTTATAAAAATATAAAGCATAATGAAAAATCACACATGTATGCATCACCTTCTAGTTGGTCTCGAGACACTCTTACCCATCTCGTGGCATAGCAACTAAGCTTCTAGATCATCCGCATAAAAACCTGCGCGATTACAAAACCACGCTAAGCTAGAAAGCTTAGTAAAACAAATAAGCATTAAAATATCTTTACAAAATAATCATACCTCACGTTCTTAGCATTATGTTCTATAGTTCGCTTATCCCGTTTTTCCTTTCTCAAAACATTCTTCATATAATCCCACTAATCTCAGAAATTATACACATATCTATATACAACATTCACAATACAATACTTACCATTTCTATCTCATATACATATACATATACATCATTTTCAACAAATCACCCTTCTTTGGCATATCCAAACTTTCATGGAAACAATTCTCACATTTACATACATTTTACACATCATACAACATTTTCATAAACTCATATCTCAATAAAACACTTCAAGCCATATTCACTTTCAATATATCAATACACATATTACAAAGTCATATTTCATAACATCATTTTATTCACAATTCATCAACCATGAATCACATTTCCAATGAGGGCAGCCATAGATCTCTTTAATCATATCTTTCAACATTTGCATATCACATATTTCAACAAAGACAGACTCGGGCCCAAACAACACACTAATATGTTATTCAAAGTTCAGAGTTACTGCTTTGGTCTATAATCACAATGATCAAGCCCGTAGGCAATATATCTCATATCTCTATCCATGGATAGTGTAACAAACCCAGTCTCTTGGACCATCAACTCAATAACTTGAGGAGATCCTCAACCCGGCAAGACTGTTACTAGTAACAGACCCAGTCTCTTGGACCATCAACCCGACTAAATCGAGAAGATCCTCAACCCGGCAAGACTGTTACTTTTCATATATTTCATATCAATAATTCATATAGTGTAACAGACCCAGTCTCTTGGACCTCAACTCACTCAAATTGAAGAGATCCTCAACCCGGCAAGACTGTTACCTTTTTCACATTTTCTAGGCATGCCGCCAAAACCAGAACTCTGAAATTTGAATCGACATATTAGACACAAAATCTTTTCATTCTCATTTCATTCTCAATTGAATTGCCATAGCCAATAACAATGGCTTCATATCTCATTTGAATCATTAGAGCCAATCACAATGGCTTCACTTCATATTTTAATCATCATAGTCAATAACAATGACTTCACATCATTTTATAACATTTCACTATATAACACTTCATTATTCAAATGCACATTTATATCATCAATTAGGCAAACAAGCCTTAATCATAACATTAAGGTAATTCATCATCAATGATCACATGATATTTCACATTGTACATAACACGTCATTATTCATATGCATCATTAATCTACATATAGCACAATACAATTCATAAGATTGACAATGCATAAAGCATAACATAGTTCATATAATATCAACATTATCATCAAATCATATTGATCAATTCAATTTATCACTCAACAATACATAAACAATGGCATTGCACAAACCTTTTTCCATGATCATTATATCTTCCACATTGCCTATACCATCATTGTTATATACAAAACAATTTACATTATACATTAATGTAGAATCTTCTATATACATTTGGTTGGATCATTATTGTTGCAAGTGTATGTAAGTACAAAAGACAATTGAAGATCCAACAATGTATGAAGAACAATTAACAAACACAAAAACTAACACCCTCAAGGGACACGGCCAAGCCTGTGGCCGTGTCTCTCAATTTAAACATCCAGTAGCCAACACGCCCAAGGGACACGGCCGTGTTCGTGGCCGTGTCACTCAACACCAATTCAAGCAGTAGCAAACACGGGCAATGGACACGGCCAAGGCAGTGGCCGTGTCTTTCAACACAACAATCCAGTACCAGACACGGGCAAGGAACACGGCCGTGTCTCTCAACACAATTCAGACAGTAGCGAACACGGGCAAGGGACACGGCCGTGTCAGTGGCCGTGTCTCTCCAAAATTCATTCAACACACTCAAATTTGCCCCAACTTGGCCGTGTCTCTCATGACTTGGCCGTGTCCCTCATGACTTGGCCGTGTCCTACAATAATTTAAAGACCAAACAATCGAAAATTCATCCAACTAAACCCCAAATCAACATTTCATCATTTTCCTTACAATTATCTCAACTCATCATCACTTAAATGTTAATTTTACACATTTATATACTTCAATCTCTTGTTATCATCCACTTACACACCAATCAAACCAAACATAACCCAAATCCAAAAGAAATCCAACTAAGGAAATAAAAACTTATAGATATAAGTATAATCAATAAATTCAACTCAAGAGATGATTACTTACTTGAATATGTTGCCAAATCTTCATCTCCATCTTCAATACTCTTAAATTCCTTTAATCCTTGGTGTAATTTGAAGCAAAATCATCTTTCTCTCTCTAGCTTCTCTCTCTCTCTCTCTCTCTCGTTCACTAAGAAAAGAAGACGAAGGAGAAGAAGAAAGAAAGATCTAGTTCTTTCTTTCATTCTTATCATATATATATATAAATATAATAATAATAATAATAATAATAATAATAATAATAACAACAATAATAATAATAATAATAATAATAACATTAATACCATTAAATCTCCACCACACACAATTCCTTTTGACTTTCTTCTTCTTTTCTCTTTCCTTCAATACACACATTGAATCCAAGTACAATAGTAACCCCAACACTTTTAGGGTATACTTTAGGATATTACAGTTTATCCGAGTAAAGTTGAGGCCATTTTGAATTGGAGTCCACCGAAATCTGTGACTGAAGTTAGAAGTTTTCTAGGCTTGGCAGGCTATTATCGACGGTTTGTAAAAGGTTTTTCTTTGATAGCTACTCCACTCACCAGATTACTTCGAAAAAGGGTTAGATTTGTGTGGACAGATCAGTGTCAAATGAGCTTTAAGCAGTTGAGAGAGATGTTGACTCAAGCTCCTATTCTTACTTTGCCTGTGGAAGATAAACCATATGTGATTTACAGTGATGCTTCACATAATGGTTTAGGATGTGTTTTAATGCAAGAGGGTAAAGTTATAGCTTATGCTTCTCGGCAGTTGAAGCCGCATGAGCTTAATTATCTGACGCATGATTTAGAGTTGGCAGCCATAGTGTTTGCTTTGAAGATTTAGCGACACTACTTGTATGGAGAGAAATGTTTTATTTATACGGATCATAAAAGTTTGAAATATTTGGGTATCCAGAGGGAGCTGAATCTTCGGCAAAGGCGATGGTTAGAGCTGATCAAAGACTATGACTGTTTGATTGATTATCATCCTGGTAAGGCAAATGTAGTTGCTGACGCCTTGAGTCGGAAGTCTCTGGCAGGTTTGACTGTTTATTCGCTCTCGTTGCTTGTTGAGTTGAGAGCGTTACATGCTAGTTTTGAAGCATGTGATGATGGTGCATTGTTGGCTCAGTTGCAATTGAGACCAGTATTGTTGGATTAGATTAAGGAGGCTCAATTGACAGATGAGAAAATTCAGAAGATTGTTTCAGATTGCCAAAATGGGGAGAGCCGAGATTTCTTTGTGAGAAGTGATGGTAGCCTTTGGTTTAAGGATAGATTGTGTGTTCCTAATAATGATAGTTTGAAAAAGGTTATTTTGGAGGAAGCACACCAATCAGTTTTTACTATGCATCCGAGAAGTACAAAGATATACCATGATTTGAAATAGCATTACTGGTGGTCAGGTATGAAGAGAGACATAGCGGAATTTGTATCCAAATGTCTCACTTGTCAGAGGGTTAAAGCTGAGCATCAAGTTCCAACTGGGTTGCTTCAACCTTTATCAGTGCCTGAATGGAAATGGGAGAGAATCACAATGGATTTTGTGTATGGTTTGCCTATGACATAAAGGAAGCCTGATGCCATTTGGGTGATTGTTGATAGGTTGACAAAGATAGCTCATTTTCTTCCGGTTCGGATGGACTTTTCACTTGAGAAGTTAGCTGAGTTGTACATCAATGAGATAGTAAAGTTGCATGGAGTCCCAATTTCTTTAGTGTCTGATCGAGATCCTAGATTTACTTCAAGATTTTGGAAGAGTTTACATGGTGCTTTGGGTTCTCGATTGCATTTTAGCACTGCTTTTCATCCGCAGACAGATGGGTAGTCAGAGAGAGTGATACAGATTATCGAGGATATGTTGAGAAGCTGTGTCATTGATTTCTCTGGAAGTTGGGACAGATTTTTGCCACTTGTAGAATTTGCTTACAACAACAGTCATCAATCCAGTATTGGTATGGCACCATTTGAGGCATTGTATGGAAGAAGATGTAGAACGCCTCTATGTTGGAATGAAGTTGGGGAAGGCAAATTGGTTGGTCCTGATTTGATTAAAGAAACGGAAGAGAAAGTGAAGATGATTCGGGATAGGTTGAAAGCAGCTTCAGACCGACATAAGTCTTATTCAGATTTGAAGAGGAGAGACATAGAGTTTGATGTTGGAGATAAAGTATTTCTGAAAGTGTCTCCTTGGAAAAAGATTTTAAGATTTGGTCGAAGAGGGAAGTTGAGTCCTCGCTTTATTGGACCGTATGAGATATTAGAAAGAGTTGGACCAGTTGCTTATCGTCTTGCTTTGCCGCCTGAGTTGGATAGAATCCATAATGTCTTTCATGTTTCTATGTTGCGAAGGTATAGATCTGACCCATCTCATGTTTTACCAGTTGAATCTATTGAGGTGAGTCCGGATCTAACTTTTGAAGAAGAACCAATTGCTATTTTGGCACATGAAGTGAAAGAGTTGAGAAATAAGAAAGTGCCACTTGTAAAGGTTCTTTGGAATAATCATGGTAGAGAAGAGGCAACTTGAGAGAGTGAGCATGCGATGCGAGATCAGTATCCTCAACTGTTTCAGACTTGATATCAGGTAATTTCGAGGACAAAATTTCTTTTTAGAGGGGGAGAATTGTAATATCCCAAAGTGTGCCCTAGAAGTTTTGATATAATTGTTGTTTTATTTGGATTGAATGTATATGTTAAATTTGAAAGAGAAAAGAATTTAAGAGAGAGTGTATATGTTGTATATATGGAAATATATATAACATATACACAAGTCAAATAAGAAAGTCAAAAGAAGAAGATATTTATGTTTATTATTGTTGAATTAATTAATTAATGGAAAATAGAAATTTAGATGAGTGGAAGAGAGAAGATGGATTATTTTAATATTAAAAATACTTGGTGGAGAATTGAGAGGAGACTAAATATTTGACTTTGATTTATTTTACTCTTCATTTTTCTTCTTTTTCTTTTGGGTTGGCAGGCACACCAAAGACACAAGAGAGCAAGAGAGGTTTTGATTTCTAGGATCAAATTGAAGGAAGATTTCAAGAAAACAAGTTAGAAATTCAAGAAGTTCATCATTTTTTGTAAGTTTTCTCTTGATTTCTCTTATTCTATTTGGAATTTTGTTTGAGTTTGATGGAGTGTTGTTGATGGTTGGAGTGTGTTTGTGTATGGTGTGTGTAAAAGTGTTGAAATTGAATTAAAGATAAGAAGTTAGGTTGGTGTTAGTGATGGAAGAGTAAGAGTTGTGTTTAGTGAAGTTGAAAGCATAGAATACATGAGTTTGGTACTTTAACCATTGAACTCATTTTGAAATTTTTCTGTTTTACAATTAGTAAATGCTGTGACTTGTATGATTTTTAATTAAATATAGAAAAACGTTCTTGAAGTGAATTTTTGATATGTTGTGCCTCTATGAGTATAGAATGACTGAAAAATATGTTGATTTGATTTTGGAATGGTTATGATTTTGGAAAGATTATTTTTATTAGACCTGTTCCAGCAGGTACTTTGACTGAGACTGTTATTTTTCGGGATTTTTAATAAAATGTAGAAAAATAATATCCAATTGAATTTTGGATATGTTGTTGCTTAGTGAGTCTAGTATTTGAGAAAAATAATTTGGAACCACGTTGATTGAATTTAATTTACGAAATTCACAAAGTTCAGAACTGCTGCCAGGATGCAGGGCAATTGGAGCAGTCTGGTTGGGTGAACAATTTGACCAAGATTTTGTGTCAAAACCAGAATTTACTATTCATATGGTCATTTCGCTAATATTCCTTTTGGATTAGGTTGTGAAGAGGTTGAATTGCCCTAACCTAAGTGTTGAGGATTCTTGGAAGAGTAAGTGTATAGATTGGTGTGAGTTGGTTTTAAGGTAAGTACAAACTACATTATTGCATACATTCATATGATGTTGAGACTTAACATACATTTGATTGTAAATGTGTTAAGAAATCTAATGCATTGTTAATGCATATTAATAATGTATGTTTGGTATAATGTGAATGTTGTGATGAGCATGTAAAATGTGTGTTAATGCCATTGGTTATATACACTTGAGTGATGAATTGATTAATGTGATTTGAGATATAATGAGATGTAAAACCAATGTGTTTGGTTTTAATGATGTAAATAAGATGGTTGAAGCATATTTTCCTATATGATGATGAAATGAAATATGGAATATGAAATGTGAAAGATATGATGATTGTGTGCCTAATATGTTAATTCAATTTTCAGAGTTCTGGGTTTGGCGGCATGCCTATGAATCACTGGATAGGTGAAAAGACAGGGTCGTAAGCCGATTCCAGTTGAAAAATGTGAAATATGATGTTTTTGGGGTGCAAAGACTGGGTCGTAAACCTCAAAAACAGTAACAGTCTAGCCGGGTTGAGGATTTCCTCGATTCTAACCGGGTTGAGGTCCAAGAGACTGGGTCTGTTATGCTATCCATGGATAGAGATATATATATTGCCTACGAGCTTGATGATTGTGATTATGGACCAAAGCAGTAACTCTGAACTTTGAATAACATATTAGTGTATTTTGGGCCCATGCTTGTCTTTGTTTTCAATGTGAATCATGAATGTTTTGATTAATTATTCAATAATGTAAGATTGTGAAATATAATATTCTTTTGAATTGTTTATGAAACTTGATTGTGTGACATTGGCATTGCATTGAGGTATAATATTATGGTTGTTTGTACCACTAAGTCGTTGGCTTAGCGCGATTGTGGTTTATCGCGCAGGTGACAGGGTGGAACCGGAGAGTTCCTCTTGGCCGAGTAGAGTTTAGATTCTGAAGTGTGAATAGTGGGCTTAAAGATCAAAGACTGACTGCCAAACATGTATAAACTTTATGTTTTGTAAAACTTGAGTTTTGATGTATATGAATTTGTAAATATTGTTACTTTCCGCTGTATAGTGAACAAATATTTTATCTACTGTGTTTCATAATAAACCTTTATTTTATTTTGTACTAGAAGTGTAAATCCTTTTTGCAGGTTGTAGTTGAGGTTATAAGGGAGATTTATTGGGAGTGTACTGAGAATGATTTTGTTTGCATTGGTTTGTGTAAAAATATTTTCAAAAATCAGAAGAAAAAAAAACCAGTTTTGTTGACACTTGGGACTCAATTTCTAGGCGAAACTATGGCAAAATTTCTGTAAAAATCGGAACTAAAATTTGACTAAGTAAAATTGGTAGCAACATTAGGATAGTGTGGTGCCTCTACTCTGCTTACACAGGTAGGTCGGGAAGGGGTGTTACAATCCTTCGTTGTTGTGTTATTTATTTTATCTAATGGTCAGATTACTTTGAAATAGTGCACATAGAATAATTTTAATATTAATTCTATTTATTAAATTAGGGAACAACCAAACATAATGCCAGCATACACAAGATCAATCATGTCACCAACTAGCCCTTTCGGGTTTTCTAATTGATAATTTTCTCTCATTTAGCCCTAATTGTTGCCTAGCCCACCCTTTCAGGTTTTCGAAACTATCGGACTGCTCTAACTTTTGCCTAGGCCACCCTCTTTGGGTTTTCAACCTAGCGAGCTTCTTCTCTCTTTTTTTTATTTATACATAAAACCTCTTCAACCTGTCAATGTTCACTAGCTCACTAAACTCATTCCCATCCATGTCTGATAACTTGACTATACCTTTGTTCATGACTTGCTTCACAACATACGGTCCTTCCTAACTAGGTCTAAATTTTCCTTTTGGATCAAGTACATTAGGCTTACACTACTTCAACACTAAGTCGCCAACTTTAAACTTCTTGATCTTAACCCTTCTATTGTAGGCCCGAGCTATCTTTCTTTGATACAGCTGGTTATGATATAGTGCTTTTAACCTTCTCTCTTCTAATAAAGCTAAAGGTGTGTATCTGCTCACTACCCATTCCATCTCAGTCAATTTAGCTTTCAGGACCACCCTTAATGATTTGATCTCAATCTTAATTGGCAACAGTGCTTCTATCCCATAAACCAAGGAAAATGGTGTCATTTCAGTCGGGGTTCACACACTTGTTCTGTATCCCCATAAAGCAAAAGGAAGCATCTTCGACCAATCCCTATACGTCTTAGTCATCTTGGACTGAATATGCTTAATTGTCTTATTTGTTGCTTGCACTGCACCATTAGCATTTGGTTTATAAAGGGAGGATCGGTGATGATGGATTTGGTACTTCAAGAATGAGTCCCTAACTACTCCTTGAAACTATACCCCATTGATCGATATCACATGGTGTGGAACCCCATATCTGTAGATGAGATTCTTTTTAATAAACCTAGCCATTTGCCTTGACCCTAGCTTGTTAAAAGAGTCAGCCTCGACCCATTTTGAAAAATAATCCACTGCTATTATAATGAAACGGTGACTGTTGGAAGCCATTGGATGTATCTCTCCTATAATGTCAATCCCCCAAGTTGCAAAAGGCCAGGGTGAAGACATAGAATGCAATTCCTTATGAGGCATGTGATTCAGGTTACCATACATTTGGCATTGCTGGCACTTCTTCACAAACTCAATACAATCTCTCTCCATGGTTAACCAGTAGTGACCTTATCGAATTATCTTCTTAACCAAAGCTAACCCATTCATGTTTGGACAACAACTGTCCGCATGTATTTCTGACATGATTTTCTCAACTTTGGACTTTTTTAAGCATCTCAAGTGCACCCCATCAGGCCATCTTCGATGCAACTCTCCATGATAAGTGATATATTATAAGGACCATCACCTATGGCTCTTCTCTCTTCGCTTGTTTCCCCCAACGGGTATTTCTTATTCTTTAAGAACCGTCTTATGGTTTCATACCATGCATCATGGTCTATATCAATTTCCATGATTGTTTCATATTTATAATAAGGAGTTGATGAACTGGTCAAAACTAGAGGCTTAAGAAATAAGTTGATAGAATTTTCCCACACCAAAGCCAATGTGGCTAGGGCATCGGCCATCTGGTTTTCTTCTCTTGGTAAGTGTATGAATCTGGACTCTTTAAAATTCTTCTTCATCATGGTCAAATAATCATGGTATGGTTTTAACTTCTCTTCTTATAACTCCTACTCTCCATTCACTTGGGATACCATTAAAAATGAATCTTCAAAGACTTGCACCTTATCCACCTTCATAATCATCAGGGTTTCCAAACCAAAGATACACGCTTCATACTCCACCATATTATTGGTTGCCCTAAACTTCAACTTCTTATATAGAGGAATGAGCTTCCCTTTAGGTGATTCTAGTATTACTCCCAAACTTGCTCCCTTTTTATTTATTTCTCCATCAAAGTACATCTTCTATTATTGTACTTCTATAGCCTCTAAATGTTCATCAGAAAATTCCAAGACTACTTCCTCACTGTCCAAAAATGGTTGCTGGGCCAAAAATTCTGCTACTGCTCTACCTTTGATTGTTTTCTTGTTTACATATTCAATCTCAAATTTCTCTAAAATTATCAACCATCGACCATACTTCCCAATAAAAAATGGTGTCTATAACACCCTTAAATAGTTCGTACACTTGATTATAAAGAGATGTTATCAAAACACTCAATTTGATAGAACTTGAAAAGTATTTTCTTACTTAAGACAGGAACAGGCCAATGTCAACCAAGGCTGACATGCCCTTGTGTTTTAAATCAACACTGCCTTTTTAAATAAAAACAAGCAATATGGCTGTGTTTGATAGAACGACACACCTGTGCATTTTATTTTAAATCTGCCTTTTAAAGAAAATTTCCATTTCTTAAGTTTTTCATACATTCATTCCTCAAACCATCCACTTCTATTACACCATACAAAATCAAGCAAAACCTCAACATAAATTACTATGAACATACATAATATATATACATACTTGAAATTATTGTATTTTACAAAACTCTCATGCTACTCCACAAAAACTAGACATACACCCATATATATATATCACGTACTACCCATAAACTTATACAATTGTCATTCAAAATAAATATCTCCACCATGAGAACAATCTAAAACTCTTTATACAAAATATTTCTTAGAAGACCTTTTTGTGATGCAGTTGATTTGGTTCTCTATAAATCTCACTCAACAGGTTCTTCTCATCTCATTTGTTCTGCGTGTCAGAAACAAATCTAACACTCTAAGCAAAGCTTAGTGGTGCTTGTGTATTCATAATATGAAAGAAAATATTAAGAAAGATAACTTTGAATTATTATTCATGAAAAATAATAAAATTATCACTTTGGTACTTTAATAGAAATTTGAGAAATTTGTATATTCGATATACTCAACATAAGAAAACTCAACATTCAATAATTTTAATAAATCAGTCACAAGGCATATTGTTCACATCATATGCAATTCTTTTACTTTGCCTATACACACTGAATTTAGACCTTAGATTTGGATAACGGGTCATTATCGACAATTTAATGCCTAATATAAAAAATATGGCCAAAGGCCCACTGTCAAGTGTATTCACTTTTGGCAAATATGCCCACTATCACTGGTGATATGATGTGTCCATTAATGGCACGAAGTGCCCACTTTCATTATGGATATCCTCCCTCTGGCTAGCCATTCAACCCTAAGCTAGGTCTAACATCAGTATGGTTTGGGCAATTTATTACTTATTCACCACTAATAATATTTAATTACATATCACATCAATAAAATGATACTATAATCCTTATCTAATACTTACAAAATTCCAAGGCTTCTTTGCAAACTAACTTGTAGACATTTTCAATATTTTAACCTTTAATTTGACAAACTTGCATATTTTTAAGTAATAATTATGTTATAAATGTTAATTGAATAAGAAAATTATATTCACATAAGAAATGAAGTGTTTTGGGGTTGAAAAAGAAGAAAATTAGGATTACAGAGTGGACATGGGCGTGCCTAAGAAGTTCACACGCCCATGTGTACCAAAACATTACTGAAAGTAGAGTTACGGAAGCTGAATAATTCACACGACCGTATGGATCAAAGCCATACGCCCGTGTGGATTTTTCAGCATTTGCCAAACTTAAAAATTTACTTTTTTGTGAGCCAAAGTTGTTCCAACTTGCATTTTAAGTTATAACAACCTAAACACATTTAATAACTATGATAAAAATGAACCAAAAACCAAACTCTCAAATAAAAAGAATCCAAATCATACACTTTTCAATTCTCAATTAATCAAATTTTTAGCAATAAATTTAGTTATCAACACTCTATAACCATCACTATTTAATCAAAAATAATATCATAACACTTATTTCTTACAAAATTGAAATAAAATTCATATAGAGGTTCTTCCATCTTTCCTTGCACAACATATCATTTATTTAATTATTTTGCAAATAACTCAATTAAAATGATCCAATTAACTTATTCAAGCATTAAAATAAAAAGAAAACCAATTATCTATAAATTACTCATACACAAACACATATCTCTTTCAAGAACTCCTCTCTTCCTCTTTTCTCTTTACCCCTTTTTAATTTTTGGTGATAATTTTATTGATTCTTCTTATAAAATAGTGGATTCCTTTGAAAATTTGGAGTTATAGTTAAAGATCTTCATGTTTTGATGTATGGTAATGGAAGAAGATAGAAGAAAAGAGAGAGATGGTGATGGTGAAGAGATGTTTGACGTGAAAATGGTGGTAGAAGGGAGGAGAAATTTCTAGTCTCCTCTTTATATAATATCTAGTGTTTTGGTTGGATAAGGTGTGCTTATTATAACTTTGGTGCACTCACTTCTTTAAATTTAATTCGAATCCTATTTTGAGTTCCGCAAAACCGCAAAAATAATTTCTTTACTTAATTTAAAGTCCTACAATTTATACTTCATAGTCTAACTCGTTAAAATTCACTTTTAGAGTTAAGGGCATTTTCATAAATTTCTACCACTTTAAGATTCTTTTTTAGAAATACCAATTTCGTCCATACCTGGATTAAACTTTCTATTTTTTTTAAAGCCTAATTCATCCTACTTTCTCACTTATTTCAATTACCCAAGTCACTTTCATCACTATACACAATCCATTATCAATTGTTAACAGAAAATTACTATTTAAAATTTCAAACATTACAGTGTCTCCCTTAAATATTTCATTGGATCCAACTTGAAAATTTCTTGCACACTATAAGACTGAAAGTAATGCTGCAACTTCTTAGAAGACCAAACCACAACTATACATGTCTTTTAAATGATACTATACTTAATCTCATAAGGTAGGAGCTTTCTACTCAAATAGTAGACTGCATGCCCAACCCTTGATTCATCTGGTTGGGCTAGCATAGCTCCTATTGACTCTTCCTCTGCCAAATATAGTAATAAAGGTTTATTGGGTTTAGGTGGTTTCAAAACATGTGGATTTAGCAGATTCTCTTTTATATGCTCAAAGGCCTTTTGACACTCTTCATTCCACTTGACTATCTGGTTCTTTTTAAGCAATTTGAAGATAGGTTCACAGATCGTGGTAAGCTTTGCTGTGAACCTGCTAATGTACTACAATCGTCTGATGAACCCCCAAACTTCCTTCTCCGTCTTAGGGGCTGGCATATCCCTGATTGCCTTAATCTTGTCAAGGTCAATCTCAATATAATTTGGGCCAATCACATGCCCCAGTATTTTTCCTAAAGTAACTCCAAACACACACTTTTTTGGATTCAACCTGAGATTATACTTTACTGCTCTCTCAAAGAATATCTCTAGGTTGCGGAAATGTTATTTTCTTGTATCTAACTTTACCATCATGTCATTAACATAGACCTTAACTTTCTTATGCATAATGTCATGAAACAAGATGGTGGCCATCCTTTGGTAGGTGGCATCACCCTATAATAGAATATACCCCATGTAGTAATGAAGGAAGTTTTAGCTTTATCCTCTTAGGCCATTAACACTTAATTGTATCCGAAAAATTTGCCTACGAATGAGTGTAACATGCTAGAGGTTGCACTATCAATAAGGACATCTATATGGGGTAAAGGAAAGTCATCCTTAGGGGAAGCCTTGTTCAAGTCCATATAGTCACACACAGACCCTAATTCTTACATCTTTTTTTGGCACGGTGACTATGTTGACTAGCCAATCTAGATAATCTATCACTTCAAGAAACTTTACTTATATTTGTTTAGTGACTTCTTCTTTGATCAATTCTACCCATTCCGGTCTTAGTCATCTAAGCTTTTGTTTAACAGGTTTCATGTGAGTATAAGTAGGAATCAGATTCTCGGCTATGTCCAATCTATTCCAGGCATATCCTCATAAGACCAAGCAAAAACCTCTTCATATTTTTTAAATATTTTTTCTAATCTCTTTCTCTCTCATCGGGAGTAAGGTTGGATGTTATGCTAATATTTTTAGGATTATCGGTTGTTCCTAAATTTAATGATTATTTATCAACGGAGTTAATATTAAAGATGCTCATGTAACTACTATTTGAATGTATGCAACCATCAGAAAAAAAAACATCACACAAGTAAGCAAAATTAGACTTTATTGCATTCATCTTGAAAAAGAAAACATCATCATCCTCATACAAAGTAGACAAATCAAAATCAAAATCAAAATCAAAACCATTGTTCTCAAAATTATAAACTAAGACATCTTCAAACTTCTATTAAACTAAAGCAACATTTTTCTCTAGAGTCTTCTGGGTTTTTAGGATAGCTTCCTTCTTCCCTTCTGGATTAGTCTCCTTGTCAGCTGGCAGAATGAGCTCTTTCTTCATTTGTTCCACCAGTTCAGCAACATCAGCAAAAATCTCAAAACCCGGGATCAATCTTTCCATGAACATGACTGGCTTGGGCTTCCCTTGGAGTGGTCTCATGTTTGGAGCTTTGACGAAAACTTCTTCAAGTGGTGGGAAGCTCATCTTCTCACTCTACTTTGGTTGAACATTTTTGTTAGCTTCTTCATATCCCAACCGTTTCTTGGAATTCTGAGTCTTAAAATTTGAAAGCTCTGTCACACCTGTCTTGCCCTTTTCAAGACCAACTCTAGGCAGGTAGTTCATATTCTTCATCATAGTCAGGACCTTAGGGTCTACTACTTCATCATCATAAATTTCAGCTACTTGGAAACCATTAAGAGGCCTCTCAATCATCAAAGCATTCACCACTTCATTATTCTTGGCCTCAATGACCACTGTCTCATCCCCATTTGGGAACTTGATCTTTTGATAGAGTGTAGAAGGAACTTTGCCAAGAGGATGAAACCAGGGTCATCCCAATAGTAATACAAAGTGACAGGGATATCCAAAATCACAAATTCTACTATAGATTCAATAGGACCAGCTTTCACAATAGCTTTGAAAGTTCCCTCAGCATGCCTCTTAGTATTATCATAAGCCCTAATTGTCACCTCTATTGGGCTTAAATCTCTTGTTAACATAGCAAGCTTTGGCAAGATTTTAAGTGGGCACACATTGATGGCAGATCCATCATCAACCATTACACATAGATTTCTCTTCCCTTTGACTTTAACTTTGATAAAAAGCGGGCAGACGTGGTCTCTTCCCTCTTCTAGCAAATCAGCATCCGAAAAAGATGCCATTCCCGCATCAAACTTATACTTCTTCTTATCTCCCTCACATTTCATCACTCCTTCAATTTTCACAAATTAACCAGCTCCTCTGGTGTTATAGAAGTAGAAATTGGCATGCTAGCCATAGCCTTGGCCATTGTTTCTTGATGCTTCTTTGATGTAGCTAGCAAATCCCATGTGCTGATACTAGCTTATGTTCTCTTCAACTGCTTAAGAACAACATCGTCTTCTTCTTCTTTAATCCCAACTTTGACTTTCTTTTCCTTATTAGCTTTTACTTCCTTTAATGGTGGCCTTGCATAAGGCTTACCAGATCGGGTGTTCATAACTTCATCTTCTTAGGGATCGGACCAGGTCCACTCTTCCTTCTTGGGCTCAGAATCATCATCACTATCAGTTGAATCCTAAAACTCGCTTACAACACAAATTGCTACTTCTTTACTAAACACAGCCTGTTCAATCTTGCTAAACACTACTTCTTATTTGGTTATCTCTTCATCTACATCTTGGAAAGAAGATATCACAAATCTTTCATTTAAACCTCCCCCAATCATGAAAGTTGTCGATGGTGGAACCCTGTTGAACCTTGGCAATGGATTATCCTTGGTGTTGGGCTTGTTGGGTTCAGGTAGCTTCCCACTATCAATCAAATTCTAGATCTCATACCTCAACCTTAAACATTTATTTGTCTCATGCCCTTGCATTTGATGGAATTGGCAGAATACCTTAGCATCAAAGTTAGATGGAAGAGGATTAGGCAAAGGGTGAGGAGTCAAGGGTTGTAACAATCCCTTCTTTTATAGCTTATTGAGAACCCAAGATAGTGGCTTCCCCAATTCTGAAAACTGTCTCCTTTCTCCTTGACCAGTTGCGTTAACATCAACTGCCTTTTGCTTGCTTTGATTACTATATTAGTAGTTTCCTTTCTCATTCCTCCTTGCTGAAAAGCAATTCTTCTCCCTTTCCCACTCTACAGTTTGTAGACCAGCTTGCAAAAGATCTTTGAAATCTTGGATGAGAGTATGAGACATCTTTTCATAAAGACTAAGCAACACCCTCTTACAATCATCCTCATCTGATCCAATTCATCAGGTCTCTTCTTGAGTAACGCGGCCTTGTTTCTCCACCTCTTCACATAGTCAACAAAGTTTTCATTTGATTTCTGCCTTATTGACTCAACTTCCATCAAAGTGACTTTCAACTCTGCATTATACCTGTATTATTGGATGAAAGCCTTGTATAACAAATCCTAGCTCTTTTGAGCATCATCCTCTAAGGTGTTAAACCAATTTTGGACAACAGGGTCCAATGAAAGCATGAAATACGTTAGAGTTTGAGCCTTAGTAGCTCGAGCAGACTGCATAGCAGTGATGTATTGCTTCACATGGAGATGAGGATTCCCAATTCCATAAAACTTGGCAAAGGAAGGCATCTTGAATTTGTATGGGACCTCTTCATCTTGTTCAAACAACTTGTCAACCCCTGACATTTCTTCAGTTTTTAGCTTTTTAAAATTTCTTTTCCAAATCAGCATTTAGCTTCTCAACATCTGGAGTTTCAATCTTTCCACGGCTGATCTTTCAACAACCTTCGGCTCCTTCTTCTTGTCTTGAGGATCTTAAAAGTATCGAGCCCAGTCATCATCATCATCAATGACTACTTTGTCATAATCAAAGGCTACTTCACCGATCTTAGCCTTCCCTTTATTCTTCAGCTTCTTAGTGCTAGCAGATGCCTTAAATGTGTTCCCCAAAAGTGCAGCCAGTTGCTCTTCATGGTCTCAACCAGGACCTCCTTCAATTCTTCCATCTTGGCATTGAGGGCGTCGTCCACCATCTTTTGAATCTGTTGCTCTTGGTGAGAAGCTAATTGAGTTGCTGTTGGATTCTATGTCACTGGCGTAGGTTGGGTTGTCGTACACTCTTGAACTACCGTACTTCAGGTTTGTGAGCCAGAAAGGATCAATGACATGTTATGCAATACGTGTATGCATGTATGCACAAACAATAATCAAGCATAGATAATTAAGACGTTCCTTCCAACCTCATAACTTCCATACACGAATGGTGAGTCTGTTTTTCTAGGTATATGGTCAACAGAATATCAACATGGGATATTCTATTTTTGAGAAATTGCCTCAGATGATTTTAATTAATAGTTATATTTTCAAATATAGAAGTCAGTCTATGATAATTTCCATTAATTAGGCTTTAATCCATCCAATCAATTAAAACAACTTTTATGCTATATTGGATTAAAACTAAATTAAGAGGTTTATCATTAATAGATTTCTCATTTGAAAAAGTAACTAATGATTCATGCCAAAAATAAGCCCATGATCAATAATTTTTAGTATGAGCTAGGCTCACAATTGATTTTTGATATTCCATAGTTGATCTAAATATTTGTAAGCTCTTTTTTGTAATCTTTAGATGAAGTGAAAAATAATTTTATTTCAAAGCCCTTGGACTTCTATGTTTGGGCTATTAGGTTGAAAAAGATTTTTTGACTCATCTTGAAATGACTATCTTGAAGATTTTGAAATTTTGGAATTTGGTCTTTTGGATTTAAATGAAAAAATTATCTTAAGCTTACAATATAGGTAGGTCATATTAGAAAAAGAGAAAACCAAATAAGCCATGGCTTAAACCAAGATAAATTAATCATAGTCAAACAATAAGAATTTGGCGTAAAAATCTAAGGAAAATAACTAGGCCAATTACATGAGCTTTAGTATTTGGGTTGAAAAGTTTAGGTGCCTATAACAAGTATATACCAAAAGGTACAAGGCTATGAGTGGTTATGCCTTGCTCGATCTCCATATCTTAAGTGAAAGTATGGTATCCCTCACATTACAGAACATGGGCAACACGAGAGTCCTAACTCACGTACACAATGCAATCTAAATGATGCAATGGATAATATCATAATAAAAATGAATAGAATAATATAAAGACCAACAAAATCAACTTCTCTTATTCACAGTGGAGTCGCCATTGTGAGCGGAGATTTTTGCCCCCACCCCCATGTGGAATGGTTCTTGTGACTTTGACACTGTTAGTCTCGAGGCCTTAGAGAACATGGGCCTAAATTCGAAGAAAATCGAGATGCCACCTGGACAGGTCAAAAAAAAGAAAAGGGTGGATGACTCGATTCATAAGGAATCTCCAACCCCCTATTGGGTTGGAAAAGTTGGGTACACGTGGGGAATGTAAGAATGACCCAACACCCCCACAGCACCTGGTTCATTAGAACCGGCCTCCTTTTCAGGTCTAAATATTATTAAATTCTTAACTTATTATAGCATCATCCATTTTATACACATATTACAGTAAATAAATATTCATTGAATTAAAATCAAAGAAGGTAAAAAAAATAATAAATGGGCACCCATACAATATGAAAATATGCCCTTACAATATCTAATATCCAAAATAAAATAGGACACCCACCTTTTAGTGGAAACATGCCCTTTACATTAATTCCAAAACTCAAAATAAATTAAATTATATTGAACCTAACTAATGAGGTACCCACAAAGTGGAAACATACCTCTTACATCTTTGAAACTAAAAAAATCAATATTAAAATAATAAATCAAATAATTTAAATCATTCAATCATTCACCATTAGCAAATATAAAAACAAATCATTCAAAAAAAATAAAGCATTAATGAATCATCCATTCAAGACATATCATAATCACATCTAAATTTTAAAATTTAATAAAGCAACAAATTATCTTTTAGAGTTTTTACTTCAAATTAGGGTTTTAAACTTTTATGATTAAATTAGGGTTTTTATGATGAAAATTAAGACTTTGGATTTTAGGGATGAAAAATAGGATTTTTAGGGTTTAGGAAAACAAGATTAGGATTTTGAAAGAGATTAGGGTTTGGAAATTGGAAAACTAGTTTTAGGGATTTGGAAAACAATTTAGGGTTTGGAAATTTTGGGAAAGACAGATTAAGATTTTTTAAATGATTATATCATTGATTCAAACCTTTTAGCTACCGGGTGAACTTTAGGATTTTAGGATTTAGTATTTTGGTTTGGGACTTTTGGGAATTGGTGTTAGGTGCTTGAGATTAGGGTTTTGGTTATTTAGAAAACTAGGGTTTAGTATATTAAGTTTTAAGAAATTTTAGAGAAACAGAGTTTGAGGTTTTGAGTTTAAATAAATAGAGAATTAGGTTTACAGAAAATACATTGTCTTAATTTGTGTTATTTAGATTGGATTTATATTTTTAAAATATATAAACATGTGAAAAGAGTAAATATAACTACTAGATGAAAGAGTATATTTAGTTTGGTCATGGTCATTAAAGCTTATGCAAAGTAACTATAATTGGCTACTGCATCAGTTAGCAATGATATGCAATATTTTTAAAGAAAGGCATAGATTTTGCATATCAAAATAAATTGAGTTTAGAAAGTAAAAAACCTGCGTTAGAGCTTCACCAAATTGAAAGAGTTTTGATTCAAGCTTACTGCCTGCACCAATCTAAGGTTTTGGCATAGCCAAGTATGTTAATTCTTACTCTGTTGTTGCTTGTGTTTTCTCTCCTTGCTTCTCCAAAAAAAATTGAAATCCTCCCTTTAATTGTTGCTCTCGGTTGTTGTCCATTAATCCCCCTGTTTAGCATTAAAATCCCTTATTTATAGGCAATTGTTAACCCTAATGCTTACTGTGAAAATTGAGTCCCTCTTAATTAAGGAAATAATTAAACTAAATTAGATTTAGTTCATGGATGGAAAATTGGCGAGGCCAACTTGCCACAGGCACGGCTTGCAGTGAATTCTCCAAGCCAATTAGCCGTAGGCAGTGAATTGGCAGGGCAATTTGCCTGTGGCGAAATTGGCCCGTCAATTCGTCGTCCAGCCATTATGTTTATTATTATATTATTTTTTGTCTTTATTATTACTATTAAAATAAATATTATATTTTTATAAAATCAATATTTATACTTTCTTTTTTCTCTTTTTTATTATTTATTATTTATATTATTAATAAAATAAATATTATATTATTATGTGTTGAGATTTTAATATTATGCTAGACCAAATTTAAGTTTATAAAATTATTTCAGACTATTTTAAACTTTTAGACTTGACTTAAATCTCTTTTATTAGTGCCGGATTGGACTTGATAAAAAATTAAGGATCTACAATCAGTATTAGTACAAGTGTACATATTAAAATCATATGTAAGTGTGCTCAAAAATTCTAAAGTTAAAGCATGATATGATGGCTTTTGAATGCTAAAAACTTTAGTCCATCCAATTATCTTAATCGGTATTGATAGTTCATCAAAGAAATTTAAATACTTAAGAGTTTCAGGATGAAGGTACCTGTTAATACCAAGTGCTCTCTTTCTCAATTTTGCATACCTTGCTTTTTGCTATGAATTGACAAATTGTATTGAAACTGGAGGTTTAGTGTTTTGGGAAGAGGATGTACTTCCTCTTTGCCTCTTGGGGTTTTTAGCCACTGCATTTTTTGATCTCTTTGGTGGCATGGTGGAAGAAATAATTTTTTTAAAAAAAATTAATAATGGGTGAGAGAGAAAATACTTCTTTTATTTTGCACGACAGACTGTTGGTGCGTGTTTGGGCTGCTGCTGGTCAGTGCAACATTGTTACTCAGGTTGATGCTCGGTGGAGACTAGTGGTGGCTCAAGTTGGACGTGTAACTTCTAGTACAAATCATTACTGGGTGAGCAACACAAGTGAGGCTAAATGGAGCTCAGTTCTAAAGGTGCATCTCTTTTGGAGGTTGTTGGACGAGTGACGCTGCTGCTCCGGTAGTGCGAGACGCTACTAGTTTTGGCTAGAGCATTGTTGGATGTCTAGAACATGGATGGGAGCTATTGGTGGTGATAAAAACTGATGGTGCTTCAATAGGGATGTTAGTTCTTGTGAGATGCGAGGACTGGATATGGCTCAATCTGTATGAGCGACAACTGGAGGAGCTGCACTTCTGGACAAGTGATCAATGGAGGCTGGTGGTAGGAGCAACACGATGGCAGGAGAGGGGTTGGCTATTGGTTGCTTCATGCTGCTGCTGGAGGAATATTTGGCATGATGGAGGTGGCTACTGCAAAGGAAAGAGAGAAATAGATTTAGGGTTTTGTGAAAGAAAGAGAAAAGAAAAATAAATAAATGATATTAAAAAAATCAATTAGAAAGCATATGTACTGATATATATATATTATATTTTTTCACTTTCTCTTTTTTTTCTTCTTTTTTTTATTTTTTCAAAAAAAATTATAAATAAATGAATACATAATTAAATTAAAATTTAATAGCTAAGTAGATACATATATAGGTGATTCGCATGGGCATGCAATTGCCCATGTACCCTTATGCCCAAATTCCTTCTCCTCATTTCATCTCATACATAATTTGTATGACCATGCAAATGGTTTTGCAACTCTAAACCTCCTTTTCCTGGATGCACCTGAATTGTGCATGGGCAAGTGCATGACAATGCATCTGACAATGCACAATTCTACCCAAAATCTTTCTTCATCACTAAAACCTCTAAAATCCTGTCAAACCAAATAAAATCCTTTTTAAACACTTATGCACTTCCAACCATAAATTTAAAAGGGCAACCTAAACCAAAAACCTATAACATCAATTAGAATTAAACAAGTGCATAAAAATAAAAATAATAAAAACATATTTCTAAGAGTTCAAGTAAAAGAAACTAACTAAAAATCAAAATAAAAAGATGAGAATATAGAAAAATAGTTCTAAGTTATAGTCATTAGCTTAACTTTTTTTTAGGATCTCAATATCTCGAGTTGTTGCTATCATAGAGCAAAAAAATTTTACCCGGTACAAACTCCTTTTTGATAATGTGTTTATCATGCCAATCCTTTGTTTTCTCATTGTAAACATTTGCATTGTCATATTTTAACTGATTAGGTGTAGAGCCTTAATTTTTGACCCAGTCTAGTTTGATATTTTTTTATAGTCCAAAATAATTTTTTGTGGTATTTTAATTAAATAATATTTATTTTAGTATTTAGTATTTATAATTTTTAATAAAAATAAAAATGGTAATATGAGTAAAGTTAAAAATAAATAAATAAATAAAAATCGACGACGGAAAAATCGGCGACGAAAGGAGAATAGGCCTGGGCCAATTCCTCATAAGAATTTCTTGCAGCGAATTGGCTGGCAGCCCAGTTTTTTGCCAGCAATTTTCCAGCGCTCACAATTCTTGGCCCGCAGCAGTTTTTTCGCCAGCGTAATTTTCCAACGCAGTTTTTTCCGAAATCAAATTCTATTTGGTTTTAGTTTTTTTTCCTAATTAGTTTTAGTTTCCTTAGACAATTAGAAGTAGGTTTAAGATTTTTCCTATAAATACCACATTAAAACATAGAATTAGGGGTCGAAAAAATTATTTTACAAGGAGAGAAAATTGTTTTACTAGATCAAAAATTTTGGACTTGACCTTAGGACTTTTGAATTTCTTCAACCAACCTCAAGCTTGAAAGATCAAGAGGCAGCAAACAATCATCAATCCATCAAAGGCAGCAACATTGCCTTTGTTATTGTTCATCCAGAAATCAATTTTTGGTGGAACCAACGAACGGAGGTTTGAATCTATATTTTCTTTATTTAATTCTTTACAGTAGCTTCATCATGCAAATTGGATTAATTGTTTCATCATACAATTTGATAAAAAAAACTTCAAAACTTCAAAAACCCTAAATCATCCTTCTGTTTCTAAAACTTCAAAAGCCCTAAATTACTCTTCTGCTTCCAAAACTTTAAAACCCTAACCTAATCTCTATTTCAAAAATCCAGTAGCCTTATTTTTTTCAAGTATCAAAAGCTTAAACACTAATTAATTCTTCTTTCCAAAATCGCACAGTAGCATTATTCTTTTAAAAATAACATAAGTTCCTTAAACTCTCAAAACCCTAATTTCTAAATCTTAAACCCTAAAATCTTAATTTTCAACACCAAAACCTACAACCCTAAAAGCTAGTTTTCAAAATCTTTTGGGGCACGACCCCCAACCCAGCAAGGGGCGCTACCCCCCTTGACCCCCGCCCGCTAACTAGCTAGCGGGACTGCCGTATGGGCTCGGGTCAATATTTATTTGTGTATTATAAGTCTTTATATTTAACTTTCTTTGTTATGATTATTTAAAATACAGTAGCTTTATTCAAAATACAAACCTAAACCCTAATTTATTCAAACCATAAATCCTAATTCTGTTTTCAAATCTTAACAGTAGCTTTTTATAATTTTATTCACTGGGATATTTTAATCTTTCAAATAACTCCGTTAAAGACTTTCAATATTTGTTCCATCTAAAATACTTAAGTAGTTATTATAGTCAATATTAAAATCATACTTAACTTTGATCACGGTAAAACATCAAATCCTAAATCATAATATGCAAAATCAAGGTTTCAAACCATAAAATCCTAATTCATGAAGTTTGCTTAAAACCCTAACTAAACCTACCCTTTTTTAAGTCACAGTAACATTATTTTCATAAAACATCCAAAACCTTAAATCTTTTAAACATCCAGTAACTATGTTATTGCTTTAAAATATTTCTCAAAACCTTAGTTATTGCGCATAAAACTCTAGAAACCCTAATTAATGTATGAATCCCTAAAGTTAATATATTTACTGTTTTATTTACATTGGATGAATGTTTATTATATATTTTAATTGATGTTTAATATCTTTGATGAATGATTTATTTATGATGAATGGTTATTTACTTTTATCGATTTATTTTGATTTCCAAATGTTGTAAAAGGTATGTTTCCACTTTGTAGGTACCTCATTAGTTAAATTTTATGTAATTTAAATTGCATTTATATTTTGGACCGATGTAAAGGATATGTTTCCACCTTTTGGTGGGTGTCCTATTTAGTTTAGATATGGATGATGTAAGGACATGTTTCCATCTTCGGATGGGTGTCCATTTATTTGCATTGTTTGGACATTGCTTTGATTTTAATATAATGATGCTTTATTTTAATTTGTTGCATGTAATATGGATAATATTGTTATACTTAAGAATTTTATAATATTAAGACCTATAAAGGAGGCCGGTTTCAATGAACCAGGTATTGTAGGGGTGTTGGGCCATTTCTCACCTTCCCCACACGTATCCAACTTTCCGAACCCATTAGGGGGTTAGGGATTTCTTAGGAATCGAGTCATCCACCCCTTTCTTTTTCCCAGCCCGTCCGGGTGGCGAATCCATTTTGTCCGGATTTAGGTGCGTGTTCTCTAAGGCCCCGAGCCTAAATAGTGCCGAAGTAGCAATAACCATTCCACCGAAAGTGGGGGTAAAAATCCCCGCTCAAATTAGGTAAAGGCTTAAAGTCTATTTTTGCCATTTCAACATGTGGCTCCTCATTTGTTCCTATCACAATGTTAGATGGTGATTCACTCTCCAAATCTATTACTTATTTTTTCAATTCAGGATCCTCCTCTTTAATGGTAGTTGAAAGCATGAGGCATCTCTCTAAGTTATCTTCTATTAGAATAGCTTGTTGATATTACCTGCACACTCATCAATAAAATCAATTTCATAACAAATATCATCAAAACTAATATAATGCTTTTTCCTTTCTTGTTTAATATCAAAAACTATTTCTTCATCATCTAAAAATTTAGATAATTTTGTCACATTCTTGTCCTTCCTAATCCTATCTGGGTAAGGAAATTCATTCGCATCTACATTAGAATTTAATTTGAGAGTTGTAGAAGTAATGCTTTCCACACTTACCTCAACCGGGTTTGAATAAATCACCTTTTCAGCTTTTATCTTTTGCTTGGGCTTCTGTATTGTTATGACTATAACATGCTCCTTTAGGTCTTTCTTTGAATTACTTGGCAATGAACCTTAAGTTCTACCCACAATAGCATTGGCAAGTTGTCTAATTTCTATCTCAAGATTCTTTATAGAAGCCTCATGATTTTGCAACATTGCTTTAGTAGAGGTAATAAACTTTGTCACCCCTCCAATTTAGATTTCTTTTCTTGTAGTGGAGGATGAGGTTATGGTTAGAATTCTAGAAGTTGCTGTCTCCCTTGATTGTTGTTGTTGTTCCATGAAAAGTTTGGGTGACTGTGCCAATTAGGGTTTTAAGTGTTGAAAGGATCATTTTTTCTGCAAAAATTATCAATAGAGTTAGCTTGTTTAGGCATAGTATTCACAGCAAACACATTACTTGCTTCACACTTTTGATTTGAGTGCCTTCCTGTAATATCCCAAATGATACCCTAAAATTTTGGAAATGCTTATTGTTGAAATTGAATTAAATGATTTAAAGTGTATATATGATTAAGTGGAAAGAAAGGAAAAGGGAAGTGTGTATATGTTGTATATATGAAGATATATACAACATATACAAGTCAACATTTATTTAAGGATAAAAGATATTTGAATTAATAAAATAGAATTAGATGTGAGTTGAAGATGATATTTATATTATTATAATAATTTAATACTTGGTGGAAATTAAGTGGAGATTTAAGTGGTTAAGAGTAGAGGTTGGGTTGACTTTCTTGTCATCTTCTTCTTTCTTCTCTTGGTTAGTCGGCCATCACCATTTCCAAAGGGAAAGAGAGATTTTATTGATTCCTAACTCAAAAAATTGAAGGATTTCAAGAGATCAAGTTGGAGTTTTAAGGATTTTCTTCACTTTTGGTAAGTTTCCAACTTATTTCTTTGATTTCTTTTGAGTTTGTGTATTTGAGTTTGGTGGATGGTTGGTGTAGTTGTGTGTATGGTTGATTTTTGTGTGTTTGAGGTTGTTTTGTTTAGTTAACTTTGATTTTGGGGGTTGGATTGAAGAAAATGTTAAGTTGGTGAAGAAAACAAGAGTTGTGGATTGTGTATATGTTGAGTTGTAAAATATGGTTGTGATTGTGTGTTTATGTATATAATTGAGTTGTTTTGATGTTATGCAAGTTTATTATGGTATATTGATGAATTTGGTTAAGTTTGTTTGGAGTGGAAAAGGGTAAAAGAAAGATGTTTGTTGGATGTGGTGTTTTTGGTGTCGATTTCAGGGTTTTGGCTTAACACGCCCAGTAACACGGTCATGTCTTTGGAGATGTCGTTGGTTCTGTTTTCAATATGGGTGACACAAGTAGTGACACGCTCATGTCACTGAGTGTGTCACAGCTTCTGTGTTGTAGTAGTATTGACAAGTTCAGTGACACGCCCATGTCACTGAGCGTGTCATAGCTACTGTATTATTGGTAGATTGACACGTCCAGTGACACGCCCATATCACTGAACGTGTCATAGCTTCTGTGTTGAAGGAGAATTGACAAGTGCAGTGACACGCCCATGTCACTGAGCATGTCAAAGCTTCTGTATTCTGGGTTTAAGGCACGACCAGGGACACGCCCGTGTGGTTGAGCGTGTCATGTGTAAAGTTTGCCCTAGATATTTTTTATTCTTATTTCCTTATATGTATTACTAAGTGAGTATGTATAATCACTTTTGGATTAGGTTTTGAAGATATTTGAGGTAACCAATCCAAGTGTTGAAGAAATCTTGGAAGAGGATGTTGTTAGATTGGTATTTGTTGCTCTTAGAAGTAAGTACAAACCTTACATGATTGCATACATTTACATGACTTTGGGACTTAACACATTTGGTTGGAAAATGTGTTAAGTTGCCTATTATATTATTGATGTTTGAGAATGGTGTTATGATTTGCATTATGTGAAATATATGTTGAGGATTCAAAATATATGAATAATGTAATTTATTATGTATACCCTAATGATGATATGTAAAGCCATTGGTGATGGCTATATTGATATAAATGGGATGTGTGAGGCATTGTGCTTATGATGATCATGAGAAATTGAGAAAGGATTTGATAATGAAATAATGAAAGAATTGTGTGCCTAGTATGTTATTCAATTTTTAGAGTTTTGTTGCTGGTGGCATGCCTAAAAGTAATAATCCCTTGAAGCTAGTTGGGCTTGGTCCTTGAAGCCAGGTTGGGTTGATGCTGAGCTCCCCCTTGAAGCTTGATTGGGCCTAGTCTTTGAAGCCTAGTTGGGATGTTACATATGAGGTAATCCTCATTGTGATAATGATTTGCCTATGGGCTAGATAAATGTGATTATTGGACTAAAATAGTAACTCTGAAATTTGAATGACATATTAGTTTCTTTTGGGCCCATACTTATCTTTGCTTTAAAGTGAATTATGAATGATGGAGCAATTGAACAATATCATGAGATTTAATGTTATGAAATACGATATCCTTGTATATTACTTCTAATTCTTGAAAGTGTGACTTTGGCATTACATTTGAATCATATTGTTATCAAGGTTTATACCACTAATCCTTTGGTTTAGCGTGATTGTGATTTATCGTGCAAGTGACAGGGTAGATCTGGTAGAGCCGAAAAGTTTAGCTAGGTTGAGTCAAGTCTAGGCTTGTGATCCCTTGTGAAGTGTTGATTTTTGGACTTCAAGATCAGAGACGAACTGCCAGCATGTATAAACTCTATATTTTTGTAAATATTGATTTTGATGTATACATATTTATATTCTGCTACATTTTTCGCTGCTTATTAAACAAATGTTTTAGGTAAACTTTTAGGGTAATGAAGATATATGTATATGTATTTTAACAAGGGATGTTTCATCAATTACTTTCTATAATATAAGTTAAATGTTTTAAATTTACTCAGGTTGATTGATAATGTTTTGATGTTTAAGTCAAAAGATTTGTTTGCTGAAAATGGACTATGACATTCTTATATCCTTTATACGTATATTACATATTGTGAGTATATGTGGTGTACATATATTAGGTATAGGGGTGTTACACTTCCACCATAAAAATCACAACCAAAAACCACTAGAGCTAGTTTTTGAAATTGTAGCCCTCTTATGCTCTTATTCAGTGCCTTCCACTTGAGCTGTTAATGTTGTAATAGCATCTACATTGTACATCCCAATTGCCTTCTTTGTGGATTATCTACCATTGGACCATTCACATGAGTTGGCGGCCATCTCCTCCATCAATTCATAGGATTATTTCGATTATTTCATGTATAGTAAACCTCCAGCTGCAACATCTATCATGATTCTAATTTGGCAATTTATTCCATTGTAAAATATTTGCACTCTCCACCTAATAGAGAACTCTTCTTGAGGACACTTTGTCAACATATCCTTATATCTCTCCCATGCCTCATATAGAGTCTCTGAGTCTTCTTGAGAAAATCTAGCAATCTCATAATTAATTGCACAATTTCATATGGAGGAAAATATTTACAAAGAAATTTTTTAGCCAATTCATTCTAAGTGGCTATGGAATTTCATGGTATGGATTGTAGCCACTTTTGTGCTTTATCCTTTAAAGAGAAAGGAAAAAGAATCAACCTCTTTGTATCTTCTGAAACTCCATCGCACTTGAAAGAGTCACAAATTTGGAGGAAGCTTGCTATATGTTGGTGTGGATCCTCACTGGGAAAATCTCCAAATTGACAAGTTTGTTTAATAAGTTGTACTATGGTTGGGTTGATCTCAAAGTTGTTGGCTTGAACTGCAGGTTTAAGAATGCTCGATCATGTACCCTGCAATGATGGCATAACATAGTCTCTCATAGTTCGAATATGTTGTTGAGTATCTCTAACACCATAATTGTTTTCCCCTAGTGGAAGAATTCATTGATTATCACCCATATACTAGAAAGGAAAGTGAAAAAGAAAAGAAATTAAACAAAAATAAAAATAAAATCTCAAATTAACAGCTAATAATAATATAATAACTTTCAGATAAATCTTTGGTCCTCAACAATGATGCTAAAAACTTTATGCGCCCCAGTTAACTCTAGCAAGTGCATTAGTCATATCAGTAATAGAGATTCGTAAATCCAGATATCGACCCATGAAGACCAAAGTTTAAAAGCTAATTATTTTTTTGCATTACTATTATTTGAGAAACAATATTTGAATAAATAAGAATTGAATAAAAATCTAAAAGTAAATTAACTTGATGAAACTTAAATATCTTTAGTGAATTAAGAATAAATTAATCAATAAAATATGTTAGAGTCCACAATCACCCTAAACTTGCATAAATATCTAAATTGATTACGAAAATTAAGTTTAGATTGGTAGGTTATCTTTAAATCTAGCTAACCTTATTCAGGGACATAGCTTTTCAAATTAACATTAAACTCTTATTCATACACTTTAATATTAATTTGCATATGATCAAACCTAGTTATTCGACCTTATTTAGGAACAAGAATAGTGCTACAAGCTAATAGCAAATTATCTATTCGAACGCATCCTCAATCAAACCTATTATACAAAATCACCTATATAAATCATGCATTCAAATCCTACTAAATAAAAATCCCAACTTCTCTATTTGACACATCATTAAGGAATTCAATCAATGAAACATTGAATATAAGCATTAGGAACAGGGAATTTGCATAAATCAACTCAAATTTAATTAACCCAAAATTAATATCGATTCGAAGCTTAGGGTTCATGTTTCCCCTAACAAAAAGAAAACTACTCCATAATTAAATCTAAAAAACTAAAACTAAAATTGAAAGTAAACATAATAAGAATAATGTAGATCATTAATTTTGGCTTAGTATGAATTTTGTTCTAATTAAAAATGTTGAATCAAGTTTGGTTTCAATATTAACGGCACAAGTTAAATTTAATTCAATTTTAGAGGCCCAAATCAAGTTTGGACCAAATTAAAAAGCCAAAACCAATTTTGGTTTGATTCATAAGCTAAACCGGCCAAAAAATATGACAATCGGCCATTTTTTTTATGGCCAAATGCTCATAACGAATTTAGCATAGCCAATTCGTTATGAACCATGATCATAACGAATTGGCCATGGTTTTGGCCCACTTCACTGCTTTAGTGTCCTAATTCTACTCAAATTCTGAATGATTCGAATAAACAAGTGGCTTTCTATTTTAATTAGGATTGGTTTAACAAAAAGATGTTTAGTGAGAGATAAGGTATTTTTTAAAAAAAAATGTTTTAATGACAAGTGAGATATTTTTGAAAATTTGATTCAATTTTTTTCTAAAAGTATAATTTTTATAGCATTTAAAAAAATATTTTTATGAGTATTTTTATAAAAATGGCAAAATTACACTAGTTACACAATTTTGTTGGCCATTTTTCAACTTTAGGCAGATTTTTTTTTTATTTTGGGAACGTGCACATTTTTTCAGTTTTTCTTTTTTAAAAAGGTGATTTTATTTATTTATTTATTTATTTATTTTTATTTTTATTCAAAATATTTTTTTTATACTATATTCTCAATATACAATATATATACACACACACACACACAAAACATACAACAAATAATATATACACAACATATATCAAACATCTATTATATTTATCAAACATGTATAAAATATCTATTAAAAATCAACATAATATTTTTAATTTTATATTCACACAACATCAACACAATATACATATAACATATACAAACAAATATATAACATACACATAACATCTATTAAACATACAAAATATCTATCAAACATCTACACAATATCTACATAATAAAATTAATATTTTCTTTTTACTTTTTATTTGTATAATATATAAAATTTATTTAAAAATAAAACTAATGATTTTTATTAATATATTTTTCTTTTTTTTTTGTGAGGATTATTTATTTTTTGTCATTAAAATTAAAAATTTTTCTTTATAAGAATTAATAATTTTTATATGCTAAAAATATAATTCAATATATTAATTTTTATTATTTTATTAGGATATTTTTGTCTAATAGTAAAGTTTGAAAAAAAATATAAAAAAATATAAAATATTAATTATAATGGAAAAAATGTATTTTCTTTTAAAAAATCTTTTATTCTAATAAAAGTAACGTATTTTTAAAAATTCACTTCAATTCTTTCTAAAAGTCTAAATATTTTTATTTTTTATGTTATTTTTTAAAATAATTTTTTACGATAATTTTATAAATGTACTTATGAAAGTCCCAATTACGTGCTCCGTACTTCAAACATTGGGCACTACAAAAGCCCCGCAAAAAAAAAAAAAGAGCGAGCCAACATTTCCTTAAATTCCTTAATTAGAAGGAAACCAAATTAAAATCCTAAAATTGCTCCTAAAATTGCCCAAATTTAAAACTCACGTCAAACGCACTCTTTCACTCTATAAATACTATACTTCTCTTGTTCCTCTCAAAGACAAAAAAAAAAAGATTAATAATTAGCAAAAAAATGTATGTGGTTAAGAGAGATGGAAGACAAGAAGCTGTTCACTTTGACAGGATCACTGCCAGATTGAAGAAGCTCAGTTATGGGTTTAGCATGGAGCATTGTGATCCTGTTTTGGTGTCTCAGAAGGTTTGTGCTGGTGTTTACAAGGATGTTACCACCAGCCAACTTGATGAATTGGCTGCCGAGACTGCTGCAGCTATGACTGCCAATCATCCTGATTATGCTTCTGTGAGCTTTTCTCCTTTTTATTTTTATTTTTTAATTATAGTGTTATGAGTTTTATTATCTCGTGCATAGTGCACTTGATGAATTGAATATATTTATTTGTGATGAGATGATCTTTGTGTGTAGGATTATTGAGGATTTAGCACATTCCCTGAAATTGGGGAATGCAAGTTAGGATTTTCTCTGTGACTTATTTTTGTTTTCAAGATTTTTAAGACTACATATTGAAAATTTTGATTCAATGTTGTCTTTATTTTTTTGAAACTAAACTATTTCTGTTTTTGTTTTAATTTTTTTTTTCTATTTTATGTGATTACTCTGTTGATGGATAGATAGGTGTTTTGGGCCATTAGTCGATAATTGTTGAAAGATCCTTCAATGTTGATTTCTTAATTGCTACACCAAAGTTTTTGCACTTGCTGGATTCTGGTTAGAACTTATCAGTCTGATTTTAATGAAATATTTGATTGTGTTTTTCAATTGGAAGTGGAAATATTTTGTTGTGAGATATAGAAAAATTATTTTGTTGCTATAAGTGGTTTGTATCTTTGGCTTATTCATCATTATTGATTTTTTCTTCAACGCAGTTGGCTGCAAGAATTGTTGTTTCAAATCTACATAAAAACACTGAGAAATCATTTTCAGAGACGTAAGTGGTTTTGAATTTTAATACAGTCAATTTATTTAAGGCATTTTTTTTGGGTAAGGGATTGTGTCTGATCTCATTTGGCGCTTATTGCAGGATCAAAATTATGTATAACCACTTTAATGAGAGATCCAGGCTAAAGGCTCCTTTGATTGCTGATGATGTGTATGATATAATCATGAAGGTATTCTTTCAAGATGCATTATGAATTTTAATTTTTTTATGGTTGTTTTGATGGGCTTTTTTTTAAACATCATTTCTTATATATTTACTCAAATACGAGAGTCAAAACATAAATCGAAACTTTGAATTTCGGTTTGTAATTTTTTAAAAAATATTTTTGGCCTAACCGAAACTTTGAGTTTCGGTTTGGCAAAAAAACTCTTTTCATGTAAGTTTGGCCAAAATTTTATTACAATAATAATAATAATTAAAATGATTATAATAATTAAATTATAATTATAATTATAATTAATAATCATATAATAATTAATAATTAATAATAACAATAACAATAATTAATAATTATATTGAATTTAAGTGATTAATAATTTTACTTGGGCCCAAAAATAGTTAATAACAATATAAATATAATTAATAATTATAATTATATTGTTAATAATTATCATTAATAATATAATTATTAATTATATTTATTATTAATGTTAAGGATATAAATATATTTATTATTAATTATATTAATTATATAATTATTAATTATAATTATATACTTATTAATTATAATTGTATAGTTATTATTATTATTATTATCAATTATATTTGGGTTCAAATATAATTGTTAATTATTTCGGCCCAAATTAATAATTAATAATTATTATTAATTATATAATTATATAATTAATAATTATATTGCTATTAATTATAATTATAAATTATTTAATTATAATTATAATTATATTTTTATTTTTATTTTCTTATTAATTATTGTTATTATTAATTATGGGATAATTTGTATAATTATTAATTATTAGTAATTATATATTTATTAGTTTTAATTATGTAATTATTATGCACATATTATCAATTATATATAATTATTAATTATATTTATTATTTGTAACACCCTGATACCCCATATAAATACTGTACATATACCAGATACACATACAATATGTATATAGAGTATAAGAATGTCACTTTTCATCACCATTATAACTCTTTACTTTAATTTTTAAAACCATAATACATTTAAATCATATGAAAGTATTTACAAAATGGTTATTCTTATCATGGTAATACATAAATATAAGTTACATTGTTTCTTCCAAAGATTCATTTATACAAATGAATACATTCTTATGAAAATACAGTATAATTACATGCATGCACCACCATCTAGTTGGTCTCGAACTATACTTGTCCTCGTTGTGACATAGTAGCTTAACTCCAGCTTCATCACCTATATACCTGCGCGATTAAGATAACCGCGCTAAGCTCGAAAGCTTAGTAGTACAAGTAACCATTAAAATATACAATATAAAGGAAACATACCTCATATGTTTAGTCTCATGTTTTAACATTTTCTTACTCCATTTTTCCCTTTTTCAATGCATTCTTCATATAATCCTATTAACCTTATAGAGGATATACATATACACATATAACATAACCATCAAACATAATTCAATAAATTGATAGAACCTTCATATTATGATACTTACCAATTTCACCTCATACATATCATATATATCATTTTATACTTTATAATCGCATATTGCATATAACTTCACAAACCATATCTCCTTTCAATAATTCATGTATGTTATATAATCATATTACTAACCACAATTCATCATTCACAACTCACATTTCCAACAAAAGCAACATAGATCCCATTACTCATTTATTTCAACTTGTATATACATCACATTAACAACAAAGACAGACTCGGGCCCAAAAGACACTAATATGTCATTCAAAGTTCAGAGTTAATGCTTTGGTTTTGTTATCACATTTATCAATATCATATACCCAACTAGGCTTCAAGGATTAAGTTCAACCAAGCTTCAAGGGGAGCAAAGCATGC
Organism: Garcia nutans; assembly: GCA_947685225.1. Taxonomy (NCBI): domain Eukaryota; kingdom Viridiplantae; phylum Streptophyta; class Magnoliopsida; order Malpighiales; family Euphorbiaceae; genus Garcia; species Garcia nutans. The sequence continues at coordinate 10,225,038 of CANTUV010000072.1, forward strand.
TAAGCTTCTACCCAACTTGGCTTCAAGAACTAACCCAACCTAGCTTCAAGGGTGGTAACATCTCAATTAGGCTTCAAGGATTCAATCCAACCTAACTTCAAGAGATTGTTACACTTATTAGGCATGCCACCAACAACAAAACTCTGAAAATGAATAACACATTAGCCACACAATTCATTTATTATTTCATTATCAATTTCATTCTCATTCTCATCATCATTTACATCATCATAGCCAACCACAATGGCATCATTTAGGCAAAACATGCCTCATTTATCTCATTCTCAATATCATAGCCAACCACAATGGCTTTATACATCATCACCTCTCAATTTACATTTCATATTCCATCACAATATCACATTTCATAGTTCACCACAATATCACATTATCACATTTCATAGTTCATCACAATATCACATTATCACATTTCATAGTTCACCACAATATCACATTATCACATTTCATAGTTCACCACAATATCACATTATCACATTTCATAGTTCATCACAATATCACATTATCACATTTCATAGTTCACCACAATATCACATTATCACATTTCATAGTTCATCACAATATCACATTTCATAGTTCATCACAATATCACATTATCACATTTCATAGTTCACCACAATATCAAATTATCACATTTCATAGTTCACCACAATATCACATTATCACATTTCATAGTTCATCACAATATCACATTATCACATTTCATAGTTCACCACAATATCACATTATCACATTTCATAGTTCATCACAATATCACATTATCACATTTCATAGTTCACCACAATATCACATTATCACATTTCATAGTTCACCACAATATCACATTATCACATTTCATAGTTCATCTTTGATATTTATATACATAATCATTCATTACTCAAGTATGCACAATCAATTGCATTACCATATAAATTGGAATACACATCATACAAATCATATCCTCACATCTTTCACATTTCATAACATATATATATTGAATGCCTTCACATCTTATATGTATTAATGTATTATCATATCTCTTATCTTTTCATTGCATATACAATATTAATATTTATTTTAACAATATACTTATATGCAATCCAATAGGGTTTTGTACTTACCTCTAAAGAACTCACTCCCATATAACTTCTCTTCCATAGATCTTTCAATACTTGGATTAGGGGCAATTCCATCTCTTAAAACCTAATCCAAAAGTAATCATACACACTTACTTAGAAATACACATGAGATAATACAAATAAGAATCAATTAGGGCAAACTCAACACATGACACGCTCATCAACACGGGCGTGTCCCTGATCGTGCCCTAACTCCACAACACAGAAACATTGACACGCTCATAACCACGGGCGTGTCACTGGGCGTGTAATACATTCTGTATCTCAAAAACATCAACACGTCCAATCAACAAGAGCGTGCTCATGGCCGTGTCAATTCTCCAAACTCACAGTAGCTATGACACGCTCAATAACACGGGCGTGTTACTGGTCGTGTCAATTCTACAAACTCACAGTAGCTATGACACGCTCAATAACACGAGCGTGTTACTGGTCGTGTCAATTCTACTGCCACACAGAACTTATGACACGCTCAATAACATGGGCGTGTCACTGCTCGTGCTACCAACTCCAGAAAACAGAACCAACGACACGCCTAACAAACTGGCCGTGTCTCTGGGCGTGTCCGACTAAAAACCCAGATTCCGGTCAACACACAACAACATCCAACAATACCCATCTTTTTATCATTACTCACTTCAAACAATCTTCATCAAACACACCCAAAAACCATAACAAACTTACCAAAACATCAACAACACTCAAAACACACACCAATCATCATTATAAACATCATTCATATACCAATTTATCAAATCCCCAAATTTCATTAAACTCAACCCTTATTCAACAATTCATCATCATCTTCACAAATAATCATATTATCATCATCCAATTACCAAATCAACACATATATATACTTAAATCTTTCAATATCATCATCATCACACATCAACCATACCAAACCCAACTCAAACAATGAAAATCAATTTAAAGAAATAATTACTTACTTGAATCCTTTATCAAATCTTCATCTCTATCATCAAATCTCTTGAATTCCTTAAGAAATTTGGTAAGAAAATCACATCTTTCTCTCTTTCTCTCTCTCTCTCTCGGCCAAGAAGAACGAAGAAGACGAAGAAGGAGTAGAAGGAAGAAGAAGTTTCTACTTCTTTCCTTTGTCCTTATCCATATATATATATATATATATAATAATAATAATAATAATAATAATAATAACAATAACAATAACAATAGTAATAATAATAATAATAATAATAACAATAATAATACTTTAAATCTCCACCACATATTCTTTCTTTGATTTTCTTCTTCTCTTTTCTTTTTGTCTTTATTATTATTATTATTATTATTTAGTTATACAAATATATATACAACTCACTTATCCTTCACCATTATATATATCCCATGTATATGTGATGTATATGTATATGTCTTACATATATTATCCTTATATTTCACATATACACATATACATTATATCCAAATACAACAACAATAACTCCAAAACTCTTAGGGTCTATTCCGGGATATTACATTATTAATTATATAATTATTAATTATATTATTAACTATCTTTGGGCATAAATAAAACTATTAATTACTTAGTCTAATATAATTGTTAATTATTGTTATTGTTATTATTAATTATTAATAATTATATAATTATGAATTATATTTATTTTTGGGTTCAAATAAAATTATTAATTACTCGAGTCCAATATAATTATTAATTATTATTATTGTTATTATTAATTATTGTAATTATTTTTTATTAATAATTTTATTATTAATAATTATAATTTTATTTTAATTATAATTATTTTTATTATTAATATTATTATTTTAATTATTAATTATTAATTATTAATTATTATTATTTTAATTATTATTATAATAAAGTTTTGATCAAATCAAAACTACAAGTTTTAGTTTTGTGATAAAAACAATTTAAAATAAATTGTGTCCAGTTTATATTCCATGTATATATAAAAAAACAATTTTTTTTAGTTAAATTAAAACTCAAAATTTCAATTTAATTTTGACTTCTATATCTAAATAAATATAAAAAAAATTCTCCTATTTTAATAAAATATATTACTTTTTTCCATATTTTAGTAAGAAGTCCTATTTTATTCTGCGCTCAAAATTCTCAAATAGTTGGACAAGAACTTAATCTAAGGCGTTGACAACGCTTTTGGAGTGAAAAGGAGCCTGTTTGGCAGTTATGGCAGAGAAAGGGAGTTTGTAAGGGTTGGGGTTCAAAGATAATTGACAATAATATTGTTTGAAAAAAAGTTAGCATAGATTGTCAGTTGCTTCCAACTACTTATGGATGTGATGAAGTGAATTGAGAATTTTAGGGTTTTACTGGTTGTGGAGACAAATGTAAATGCAGTTGGATGATGTTTAATTAGGATTATGGCTTGAAATATTTAACAATTATTTGTTGGCTTCAGAATGTTGCTCGTCTAGACAGTGAGATCATTATGATCGGGACTTTTGACTGTGATTATTTTGGGTTCAAGACCCTGGAAAGGTCCTACCTCTTAAAAGTCCAAGGGAAGGTTGTAGGAAGGCCTCAGCATTTGCTGATGAGGGTTGCTGATGGAATACATAAAGATGATATCGATTCAGCTATCAAAACCTATCATTTGATGTCCCAGAGACGGTTTACTCATGCTTCTCCCACACTTTTCAATGCTGGAACACCAAGACCACAAGTATGTTTTATGTACTTGTGCTATGAAAGGTTTTCTGTTCCTTTTCTTACTGCATGCCAACAATTACAAATGAATTTTGTTTGTCCAGTTGTTGCAGTTGAGCATGAATTTTGTACTTGTGCTTTTTGGTGTGCATGAAAGATGATGGTATTGAAGGCATATATGAAACTCTGAAGGAGTGTGCTGTTAATATTAATCATTGGATGAGTTGAAAAAACTTGGGCCATTGATAGAGTAAGTGTTTTGTGAGATCGGATCCACTGTATCATAATATAAGCAAATTGACAATTTTATCCCTAAAATATAATAATATTTACTACTAAAGCAAGTGTTATGGCTGTAATATTTTTAAATAATAGACAACATACTTATGTGCTTCTTTTATTTCTTTCAATATTCTATATAATTAAAAAATAATTTCATACAAAAATTATTTAATATAACGTACTATATAAATGTAGCAATTAATATAGATATTTATATAATTTCACATGTCTATAAAAAAATTTTATATATTGAAAAAATTAGCTATAAATTATTAATATTATTATTTTCACTTCTTTTTATTTTTTAAATATTTAATGATTAAAATAATAAGACACTATAATATTTAAAAAATGACATGATGATTATTTTAATTTTTAATCAACATGGTTTATGACTAATTCATTAAATGTTACAACTATATATTTATTAATTATAATGAATTATAGCAACTTATTACATTTCCCACGTTGAACAATTTTTTATTGCTATTTGAATATGAGTTCAAATTTGCAAAAGAAAAAATAAAATATATTTTTTTATGAAATTAATTATTATGGCAGATTCAACTAATGAACATTAATTGATCAATAGTTATTATCTTTACATTAAATTTTGAGAAAACAATATTTAGCAATTTTATCCCTAAAATATAATTCTAAAATATTTACAAAAAAAAAGGTACAACTTGTAATTTTAAATGAAATGTTAGGCTTTAGCATTTTTATGGTGACTTGTAATTGTTCTCTATATTACCATTAAAACAAATATAATTTGTAACAAATAAAACAAATATAACATTTTAAACTTGTAGCTTTTCTCAAGTTCTCCAATAAAATTTATATGGTGATCAAATGAATTGATAATACGTGTATATGAAAAAATTAATGATTGGAGAAATAAGATTAAGCATTGTAACTATATTTGAGGTATATATATTTATGCATTTAATTTTATAATTAAGTTTATAAAATAATATAAATTTTTTTTGAAAGAAAAATATATTTTCAAAAAATTTCAAAATTTTGATGTAAATTCTATAAGTTTAAGTAAAAATTCTATAATTTTGAGCAACATTTTTGGTAGGTTATGTTGGTGGTATTGTGTAATAAGTTTCAGTACATTTGTAATTCTGAATGATAATTCAGGTATTTAATCAAAAATTTTTAGTAGGTCAATTTCTGTTATTTTGTTTATCAAATTTCAAAAATCTTACTCAAATTATCAAAATTTTAACTAGAAATTGTAGAAAATTGAAGTAAATTATAAATTTCTAGTAGACTTTATGTAATTTTGAATGATAATTCAGATAGTTTGACCAAAAATTCTAGTTGGTTAAATACTAAAATTTTATTTGCTTTACCCTTGATCTTTGGAATATCATTGACAAACCTAATTAAAATTGAAATTACAACAAATCTTTGTATGATTGCCCATCTGAATCAGTACATAGAACACATGACTTTTATAAAATTAGCTTTTCATAAGAGATAAATATAGGAAAGAGAGAGAAAAAAGAGGAAATTATGCCGTATATATTTACTTCAATCATCAGACTAAAAATTCAGTGCATCTAAACTCATCATAAGCACTTTCTTTATCAATGACCCAAATTTTTTCAACCCATCCAATGGTTAAAAGTCTTCTCCACAAAAGTGGAGTTGGTTGACTCCATTGCTAGTACTACCCTAAAATTGCAGTAATTATTGTTACAGTTTCAAATTTCAAATTAGGACTTGTAAAAAACTTCACAGTAGTAACTAAATATTACCAAAGCTGCAGCTACAACAACTTCCATAGCACTCTATACTATTATTGTACTGCATCTAGCTTTAAAAGATGAAGTGAAGCCTAGCTCTGATAATTGCTTATGTGAAACCATATAATCTGCAAAGAATGCATCCTCATCCTACAATATATATTTAGACTCGAGTTTAAGTTTTAGTTAAAATCAAATAAGCAATAAAAAAAGCAACTGTACCGTAACATAAGGAAATGAATTTCTAGTGCACATTCATTACCTTTGCATAAAGCTCATCATAGAAGCGGAGCTTAGGATTTTCCATTAATGGCTTATCTGTGGGGAGTTTTAACAATTCTTTAGAATCCCCTTTTAGTAGTTCCCTGATTTGAGTTCAAATTCAGAATGAGTACATACACTTTCCATATAAAATGCATGAATTAATAGGTTTATACTTGAAATATGAGTTATCAAACTTCAAAGGTTCCTTTGTCCAAGCACCATCAAAGCCTAATCTTTCTTTATGTGCTTTTCCCTGTAAAATCAAGGAAAATCTTCAAGTTTTGTTAAAAGAAAGAACTAAAGTTTCTATATATATTTTTACACAAAATTTTATGTTAGGCATGAGTATCCTAGAGTAATGGCTTTGCTTATAAGGGCTTATAGTTCGATAGATTTTTTTATATTTTGTTCTTGAGTAATAAAGTTACAATTAAAAAAAAAGAAAATTCTATCATAATTCAATTCAAAATCTCTAAAAAATAACAAATTTACCAATGTTTGGCCATCAGAAAGTTCTATAATGTCCTTGTCTGACAGACCCATATGATAACATACATCCCTTGGATGTGATGCACCTGCAATCAATAAGCTTATATTTTTGAATAAAAATGGACAAATGAATTCATCTTTTGTGCTAAAACCCTCTTTAGAAGATTCTGCTAATCTGGATAGAAAACATAAAGATAATTGAATTTTGTGAAACATGATTTGCTGGGTGATGCGAAGGTCTTCAATGAAAATTACCTTTCTTCATAGAACAAAATCAATAGTAGGACCTCTAGTGACCTTAACTGCAACCCTAGCATGAAAAAATTCAAAACAATAAAGAAAATAAGTTAAAAAATTAAATCTTTAGCTTAGCAATTGTTAACAAATTAAATCTTTAGCTTAGAAATTATTATCCGACAATAAATTATACAATCACTTGGTAAATATTAGCATATGTAATTTTTGGGTGTTTGGCTTTGATTTCCTCTGGAATGAGAAGAAAAAGAAAACAAATTATAAGAAACACTCAGAAAAGAAAATCACACTAACAATGGAAAAAAAAGAACTGAAAGATCTCACTGCTCACCGCATAAATCAATGGCGATTTTAAGACCATTATTAGCTTCATGTTTTTACTCTCTCATTTCTGATGGAACCATTAGGCCCTCCTTTTTTTTTTTTTTCTTTGCATCATAAGTTCCTAAATCATGCCACCTGTAACACTTTTGGAAGTACTTGCGAATGACTTTACCAGAGGCACTAATGGGCTTGTTAGCAACATCGACGAATCGATCAAAGTCGGCATCAGTGAGTAGTGATTGGGGAGTGTCTAAGCGTATCTTTAAATCTTGAAATGAGAAGGAAGCAGCAACAAGCAAAAGAGGAAGAAAAAAATTTGGTGGTGGTTTGAGAGAGAAAAACATTTGTGGAGGTAAAAGAGAATGTTAAATACACACACAAAAACCAACCCACCTCTGTCTTATGAAAAGTGATGATTTCTCTTTTGATCAGCGAAAGATAATGAAAAATTATAGAGGAAGATAGAGAACTAGGGTTTGTACATATTTTCCACCGTAGATTAAAAATATAATGCATATAATCTCACAATAAGCATTTTCAACATCAATTGCTCAAATTTTTTCAATACATCTAATAGCACATAACCTTCTCCACAAAAGTGAAGTTAGATAGCTCCATTTGAAATGGAGTTATCCTAACACTACCCATATTTTATCATCTAAATGTTGACACCACTTTTTTTTTATTATTATATTCAAAAAACAAATACGTGCAATTAATAGGCAATTGGAAAAATATCTTAAAATATATTTAGATGATAAAACTTATTTTTAAATGAAATATTTTATATTTTTAGAAATTAAGCTTTTTATTAATATTAATAAATTGATTTTTTTAATATTATAATTAAATGCTAAAAATCAATTTCTCAAAAAAATATATATACTTAATTAGTAAATGTGCTTAATTAATTAATTTTTCTGTCTCATTAATCATTAATCAAAACTAGATATATTTTTTCAAAAAATTTTAACATATACTATAAATAAGTTTGTTAATATATAACATAATTCACATTTTTATGCACATATATCTAGTTATATGTAACATATATCTACATATACTGTAATTCTATAACTAATATATACTCACATATATTGCCATATACTATTATTCTATAACTAACATAAACCGACATATAACTAAATATATATTACTTTTTTACTCTTATTATTTTAAATTTTTTACATGTATATGTTGTTATATATAACATATATTGACATATAACTAAATATATAATAGTTTTATATTCTTATTTTTTAAAAAAATTTAAAATGAATATATTATTATTTGTATCATATAACAATATATAACCAAATATATAATAGTTTCATACTTTTATTTTTTTTAAATTTAACACATATATGTTGTTATATGTAACTTATATATATATCACTTTTATAATCTTATTTAATTAAATTTTTAACATGTATATGTTGTTATATGTAACATATATATACCAACATATAACTAAATATATAATAGTTTTATATTCTTATTCTTTTAAAATTTAAGACGTATATGTTGTTATATATAATATATACCAACATGTAACTAAATATATAATAGTTTTGTACTATTATTATTTTAAAATTTTACATGTATATATTGTTATATGTAACATATAATGATATATAATTAAATATATAATAGTTTAATACTCTTATTTTTTTAAAATTTAATACGTTTATGTTGTTATATGTAATATATACTGACATATAACTAAACATACATCACTTTTGTAATCTTATTTTTTTAAAATTTTTTAACACATATATTGTTATAGATAATATATACCGATATATAACTAAATATATAATAGTTTTATACTATTATTCTTGAAAATTTAAAATGTATATGTTGGTATATGTAACATATAATGACATATAACTAAATATATAATAGCTTTATATTCTTATTCTTTTAAAATTTAACATGTATATGTTATTATATGTAATATATAATAACATATAATTAAATATATAATAGTTTTGTACTCTTATTCTTTTAAAATTTAATACGTATATGTTGTTATATATAACATATATTGATATATAACTAAATATATTTCACTTTTATAATCTTATTGTTTTAGATTTTTAACACGTAGATGTTGTTATAGATAATATATACCGACATATAACTAAATATATAATAGTTTTATACTCTTATTCTTTTAAAATTTATTATATATATGTTGTTATATATAATATATACTGACATATAACTAAACATATATCTTACTTTTATGCTCTTATTCTTTTTAAATTTTTAACGCATAAATGTTATTATAGATAACATATACCGACATATAACTAAATTTATAATAGTTTTATACTCTTATTCTTTTAAAATTTTATGTACGTTATTATATGTGATATATAAACATATAACTAAATATATGTTAGCCAAACCCTTGACTTAATAAACTCTATTTTAATTTTAGGCAATCAAATTAAACAATATTAATGTTTGTACTGAGTTGTATTTTGTAAAACTTAAGATTTTAGTGAATTTAACACAATCCTGATTGAACCTACAAGTAGTCAAACTAGACTAAAGCATGAATGTTGAACAAAATTTCACACAGAGAAGATCCACGGTCAAAAGTACTCTTAGATTCTCAACATACCAGTTTTTCTCGTTCAGACCATATGCCAGTCTAGCCAGAGTTTTGTTAGAGAATTTCTAAAAATTCATCCAATAGAGATCACGACCAAAAAGACTACCAAATTCTCAACGGACCAAGGAAGTCCTACCGAACCATGTAGTGGATGACCGGACAATCTAGAAGAAAAATGTCTAAAACCTCCAGTAAGTTTCATGCCTAATTTCTTAGCATACCACTCCCAATCTGAATGGACCAGATGCTATTTCGACCAGACTAGTGTAATGGGATTCAAAAATTATAGCCATTATATTTCAGATCAATCATTGGTTGCCACATGTCCTAGCTGTTAAAGAAGTGCTAACAAAAATCAAAGATTTCAATCAGAACACTTTCATTCCTAAATGTACCAAGGGAATTCCGACGGAACCATGGCTAGATAGGCCATGAAGCTATTGCGAATAATAATTGAGTGGCAAACATTGACTAAAAAAGTTAGTACCTACCAATTTTCTTTTCAAATGGCTCTTTGATTGCTTGAAGGCTATAAATACCTCATAAAACTTCATTGTTTGATAAGAATTGAGAAGATTAAGTATTATATAACCTTGATAAATATTTTCATTTTGCTTTGTATTAAAATTTCTATTTGTTATCCTTTAATATTGGGAATGAGTATTAAATACCATTGCAGAAATTTGGTTAAGCTTTGAAATACTGGGTTTTAAATTAAGCGTGGGTAAAAATCTTGTTTGATTCTGAGAAATTCTCAAACCATTGTAAAAGTTTGATATGATATTGTGAACACACCAAGTCAGAGTTGAGCTTATAAAACTCAAAGCTACTAGAACCTCAATAAGTTATTAAGAAAGTGGACGTATGTTCCTAGATAGTAAAGGAATTGAGCTATGAAAGTGTATGCTCAATGAATGGAAACCTCCAACATAAGAAGTTAAAGGAGTTCAAGTACCTATCCCTAGAGCACAATGTATCAAAGCTTAAGAGAGAGCTCTTTACAAAAACAGTTGAGCTTGCTCCATCTTGGTGAACTCCATGTCAAGAGAGGAAGTTGGAAGAGTCTATGTAACACCCTTACACCCTATATACATATAATACACTCACATCCAGTATGTGTACAATACATGTATACGGTATAAGAATGTCACAATATGATTTAATAAAATTTTTCACACTTATTTCTCGTTCCTCAAAGCATTTATTTATACAAATATGCATATTTATATACATCAAAATAAATAATACCTCATAGTACTCCATTTAAAAAACATCCTTTATAATTTATAATATATATACATACCCCCAAAATCATAGTATGATATATATAATGTTAATTTGTACTATAATATAAAATTTGTACATGCTGGCAAAGTGGCTCTGATCTTGTTGTAGCAAAAGTGCTTCAAGCTTAAAAAACTCAAGCCTAGACTTGACCAGGTCTAGTAGAACTCACCGGCTCTACTAGATCACCCCTGTCACTTGCGCGATGAGTCACAATCGCGCTAAGCCATAGGCTTAGTGGTACAAACTATGATAATAACAAAACTCAAAAAAATAATGCCAATGCAAAATGTTCATATGCTATGTCATCATATGACATTTAAGACCACTTTTGGATATATGCTTTCATCACTTAATAATTCACACAAATACATACACAAGCATGGGCCCAAACAACTAATATATCATTCAAATTTCAGAGTTACTCTTTTGGTACATAATGACATCATGTGTCTAGCCCCGAAGGCAAAGTTTTTATGTAACAGCTCAACCAGGCCTGAGCTTACGACCCAGTCTTTTCACCCAGCCCAGCTTTAAGAGCCTGCTCCAGTCCATTTCTAAGGCTTACGACCTTGTCTTTTCACCTCAGACAATTTCACAGTGGTGTAAAGCATCTAGCCCCAAAGAAAAATATAGGCATGCTGTTAAATACAGAACTCGAAAATTGAATAACATACTAGCACGCAGTTATTTCATATTTTCCATTCTCAATTCCTTTCTCATATTTCCACTTTTCTCATTCATATCAATGTTGTTTCATTTCAACATTTTATCCAATTAAATTTTAACTTATTTTATTTAATATTAAAAAATTAGGGGTGTTACAATTCTCTCCCCCTTAAGAAAATTTCATCCGCGAAATTACTTGCTATCAACGCTGAAACAACTAGGATACTGATTCTGCATCAATTGCTCACTTTCCCATGTTGCCTCCTCCATGGCATGATTCTTCCAGAGGACTTTCACAAGTGGTACTTTCTTATTTCTTAGTTCTTTTACTTCTCATGCTAAAATCGCCACTGGTTTTTCTTTATAAGTCATATATGGGCTTACCTCAGTGGACTCCACTGACAAAATATGAAATGGGTTTGACCTATACCTTTGAAGCATAGAGACATGGAAAACATCATGTATTTAGTCTAACTTAGGTGGCAAAGCCAATCTATAAACCATTGGACCAACTCTCTCCAGAATGCCATATGGTCCTATGAAATGAGGACTTAACTTCCCTTTGCTATCGAATCTCAAAATCTTCTTCCATGGAGATACTTTCAAAAATACTTTATCTCCCACACTGAACTCTATATCCTTCCTCTTTAAATTTGTATAGGATTTCTATCGATCTGAAGAAGCTTTCAAATGACTCCATGTCAATTTCACTTTCTCTTTTGTTTTCATAATCAAATCAAGACCAATCAGTTTACCTTCTCCAACCTCATCCTAATATAAAGGTGTCCTACACCTTCTGCCATACAATGTGCCATCCCAATACTGGACTGATGACTGTTGTTATATGCAAACTCAATGAATGTAGAAACCTATCCCAACTTCCTATGAAATTAATGATATAACTCCTCAACATATCCTCTAAAATTTGTATCACTCTCTCTGACTGCCCATCTATCTGGGGATGGAAAGCAGCACTAACATGCAATTGAGAACCTAATGCATCATGCAAACTCCTCCAAAATCTCAATGTAAACTAAGGATCTCAGTCTAATATTAAAGAAATTGGGACTCCATGCAACCTTACTATCTCACTAATATACAACACAACTAACTTCTCAAGTGAGTAATCCATCAGAATTAGAAGAAAATGAGCTGCCTTTATCATTTGATCAACAATCACCCAAATTGCATCATGCTTTTTCTAGGTCAAAGGCAATCCAGTCACAAAATCCATCGTCACTCGCTCCCATTTCCACTCTGGTACTAACAATGGCTGAAGCAACCCTGAAGGAACTTGGTGCTCAGCTTTCACTCTCTGGAAAGTGAGACATCTGTACACAAATTTTGCTATGTCCCTTTTCATACCTGACCACCAATAACACTATTTCAAATCTTGATACATCTTGGTACTACTAAGGTGCATAGCATAAACTGAGTGATGTACTTCCTCTAATATCATTCTCTTCAATCCTACATCATCAGGAATGCACAATCTATCTTTATACCATAGATTGCCATCATCTCTTAAATGAAAGTCTCAACTCTCCCCCTTTTAGCAATCTAACATAATCTTCTGGATCTTTTCATCTGCCAACTGGGCTTCCCTAACTTGATCCAACAATACTGACTTCAATTTCAATTGAGCTAACAATGCACCATCATCACAAGACTCAAATCTGGCACACAATGCTCTCAACTCAACAAGCAATAAGAGTGAATAAGTAGTCAAACCTGCCAAAGACTTTCGACTCAAGGCATCAGCAACAACATTTGCCTTACCAGGATGATAATCAAACACTCATAGTTTTTAATCAACTCTAACCACCGTCTCTACCGAAGATTCAGCTCTTTCTGAATACCTAAATACTTCAAACTCTTATGGTCAGTATAAATGAAACACTTCTCCCTATATAAATAATGTCACCAAATCTTCAATGCAAAAACTATGGCTGCTATCTCCAAATCAAGAGTCGGATAATTCAACTCATGTGGCTTCAACTGCCGAGATACATAAGCAATGACTCTACCCTCTTGCATCAGAACACAACCTAATCCACTATGTGAAACATCATTGTATATAACATATGGTTTACTTTCCACATGCAGGGTAAGAATAGGAGCCTGAGTCAACATATCGCTCAACTGCTCAAAACTCGCCTAACACTAATCTGTCCACACAAATCTAACTCCTTTCCTAAGTAATCTGGTGAGTAGTGTAGCTATCATAGAAAAATCATTCACAAACCAATAGCCTGCCAAACCTAAAAAACTTCTAACCTCTATCATAGTCTTAGGTGAACTCCAATTCAAGATCACCTCAACTTTACTCAGATCAACTCTAATACCCTCTGTTGATATCACATGACCGAGAAAAGTTACTTTATCAATACATAATTCACACTTAGAAAACCTAGCATACAACTGCTTCTCCCTCAAAGTCTGTAATACAATCCATAGATGTCTGTCATGATCCTCCTCATTACGCAAATACACCATAATATCATTAATGAAGACCACCACAAGCTAATCTAAGTATGGTCTAAACACCATGTTCATCAAATCCATAAATGCTGCTAGTGCATTTGTCAATCCAAAGGGCATCACCAGAAACTCATAATGCCTATACCTTGTGTGAAAAGCTATTTTAGGTACATCAATATCTCTAACTCTCAACTGATGATATCCTGATCTCAGGTCATTCTTAAAGAATACTGCTGCTCCCTTCAATTGATCAAAGAGATCATTTATCTGAGGTAATGGATACTTATTCTTGATGGTCACTTTATTCAACTATCTGTAGTCAATATATAATCTTAAAGTTCCATCCTTCTTCTTCACAAACAAAATAGGTGCTCCCTAAGGAGACACATTAGGGTGAATAAATCCTTTATCAAACAACTCTTGTAACTGCACCTTCAATTCCTTCAATTCTGCAAGTGCCATTTGATAAGGGGTAATAGAGATAGGAGTGGTGCCGGGCAACAAATCAATACCAAACTCCACCTCTCTCTCAGGAGGCACCTCTGGCAACTCATCAGAAAAAATATCAGAACACTCTGCAACTGTAGGTATACTGTCAAGCTGGGATCCCACTACTCTGGTATCTATAACATGAGAAAGATAAGCCTCACATCCCTTTCAAATCATTGTCCTAGCTAAAATAGCTAAAATAAATATGGATGAAAGATATTTATGCTCACTAGATACCACCAAATTTCTACCATCACGTGTTCTCAGGATAATATATTTTCGCTGACAGTCTACCACAACCCCATGCGGATAACCAATCCATGCCTAGAATCAAATCATACTCCCTAAATGACATCTCAATAAGGTCACTGAGAAACTCCTCATCCTGAACAACAACTGGACTATCTCAATGTCTCTGCTAACCACAACACTATGCCGTAAAGGATTTGTAACCAAAACATCAAATCCTAGGGACTCAAAATGCAAATCACTCACAGGAAATATGGATGCACTAATGTATGAATGAGTCGATCCATGGTCTATCAATGCAAGAATTGAAGTACCAAATAAAGTAAAAGTATTGAGTATAACAACTGAAGCATCTGGCTACCTTTGCATCACATAAACCCACTATGATGGTCCTACATCTTTTGGTCTACTTCCTGCTATAGAACCTCCTCTCTGACTTGACCCTGATCGGCCACCTCTGCTAAAACCTTTGCCACCATGACCCCCTATGACATTGGGTCTAGAAACTGTTGTATCTGTCTATCTATCATCTGGTGGCTCTGGACAATTTCTAATAAAATGATCTGGTGATCCACATCTATAACACATTGCTGATGTACCTATCCTCTAGCAGACACCTCCATTTGTCCTACCATAATGTACACAGGTAGGTGGAGCAGACCTCTAAATCATTGGGGTCAGAGCACTAGCTACTAAGGCTGCAAGTCTCTATCTCTACTGTTGTATCGACATGCTAGGCTTTCCTTGACTCCTACTGAACCTCTGAGGATATCCCTCTCGGCTTCTCTTCGATGATAAAGACCCTACCTCACTCTGGGGTCTCCTAATTCTACTCTCCTCTACTCTGGTTGCTGCTGCAAGTCCCTGTGCCCTCTCTACACTCCTGGCAGATGCAACCAACTAAGAAAAATCCTGATACTGGGAACCTGCCACAAAACACAAGATGGAGGGTCTCAACCCCTCCTTAAACCTTCGGCATCTATCGAACTCATCTGATATGATCCCTTTAGCATACTGGCTCAACCTGATGAACTCAATTTCATACCTAGTCATTGTCTTGGTATCCTGCCTCAAACTGATGAACTCCATCTTCATAGCATCCTTATACTCCCTCAGAGTATACTTCTTCTCAAATTCCCATAGAAAATCGACATAGGTCAAAACTAGTGAATCATCTATACCATGGGGAACCGTCTTCCACCATTCATAGGTATCGCCCTACAAAAGTGATCTAGCCCTAAAAAAGTGATTTAGCATAATCAAACTTCTCCTCTGGACTAGCATGCAGTTGAATAAATACTCTCTAGACCCTGTCCAGCCACCGCTCTACTATAGCAGGGTCTTTTGTGGCAATAAAATCTCCTCAGCTTATCATACTTTCAACAAAATCTGCTATAGCAGGGTATGTGGCTCCAAATTTTCTCAGCTTATCATACTTCCATGTCGGCAACTGCTGCTGCAGCTGTGGTGGCAACTGCTACTGCTGAACTGGAGCCTATCTCAACAACTCCACTATATACCGTACCTAGCTTAGCAGAATCTCCTCAGCTGCTGATCCAACAGGCACAAAAATAGACACCTCACCAGCAGACTCAACACCAGCTCCAACTCTATCCTCATCAGGAGCTACACTCTTTGCACTACCCTTAGCAGAATGATATGTCCGAGACGCCATAATCACCTATTTCTGCAAATACAACAAAAATTGCCACATCAGAAATCAGAAAATGCCATTGCTAGTCCATGTATCACAATTAAATACCATATTTAAAATCCTCATTTTCTTTCTCTAACATCCCACCTTGGTTGAGAATCTCAAACCTAGGCTCTGATACCAAAATAAATGTAACACCCTTACACCCTATATACATATAATACACTCATATCTAGTATGTGTACAATACATGTATACGGCATAAGATTGTCACAATATGATTTAATAAATTTTTTCACACTTATTTCTCATTCCTCAAAGCATTTATTTATACATATATGCATATTTGTATACATCAAAATACATAATACCCCACAGTACTACATTTTAAAAACATCCTTTATAATTTATAATATATATACATACCACCAAAAACATAGTATGATATATATAATGTTAAATTGTACTACAACATAAAATTTAAAAATGCTGGAAAAGTGGCTCTGATCTTGTTATAGCAGAAGTGCTTCAAGCTCAACCAACTCAATCCTAGACTTGACGACGTGTAGTAGAACTCACTGGCTCTACCGAATCACCCCTGTCATCTGCGCGATGAGTTACAATCGCGCTAAATAATAACAAAACTCAAAAAAAAAACAATGCCAATGTAAAATGTTCATATGTTATGTCATCATATGACATTCAAGATCACTTTTGGATATATGTTGTCATCACTTAATAATTCACACAAATACATACACAAGCATGGGCCCAAACAACTAATACATCATTAAAATTTCAGAGTTACTCTTTTAGTCCATAATGACACCATGTGTCTAGCCCTGAAGGCAAAGTTTTTATATAACAGCTTAACCAGGCTTGAGCTTACGGCCAAGTCTTTTCACCCAGCCCAACTTTAAAAGCCTACTATAGTCCATTTCTGAGGCTTATGACACAGTCTTTTCACCTCAGACAATTTCACAGTGATGCCAAGCATCTAACCCCAAAGGCAAATATAGGCATGCCGCCAAACACATAACTCTAAAAATTGAATACCATACTAGGCACACAGTTATTTCATATTTTCCATTCTCAATTCCTTTCTCATATTTCCACTTTTCTCATTCATATCAATGTTGTTTCATTTCAACATTTCATCACATCACATGATATTTCATAATGAAACCACATTACCCAACCAATTTTGGTCATTTTCACATTTTATACATATTTCACGTTATACTCAATCTAACCATTACAATGTCTTTTCACAATGCATAATAATGCATACATAGCAATTCACATGTCTTAACACCATATTCATGAATACTTAATTTATCAAGTAGCTTAACACATTTTTCATCCAAAATGTGTTAGGCCAAATGTAATGCAATCACATTCCATTTATCAAGAGTTTGTACATACTTTAGGAAACACTCTAAAACGAGCTTCAAAACCCCCTCCGACCTTCTCTTCCAAGTTGCCCTTTATTATTAGGGTTGGGCAAACTACTTCATTTCAATGCCTATACCAAATGTGATCATAAATAACCATTTAATATCACATTCTAAGGCATTCTCAACTCAAACCATTTCAATAGGAATTACAAATGAAAGATAAAGAAAAGAGTTATCCTCAAGTAACACGTCCAACAACATAGGAGTGTTAATGACCATGTCATTAACTCACTCATGTAGAAGCATTGACACATCAAATGACACGGGCATGTCACTACTCGAGTCATTCATTTTGCCTCACAGAAAGTTTGACATGCTCAACAACACGGGCGTGTTCATGGCCGTGTCAATTATTTTGCCTTACAGTAGCTAGGACACGCTCAGGGACATGGTCGTGGTAATGGTTATGTTATCAATGTTGAACTCAGCACCATTGACATGCCCAACGGCATGGCGGTGTCACTGGGCGTGTCAGGAAAAATCAGCATTTCTTACACTTAACCATTTCAACCCCACCACTTCCAAACTCAACTTCATTTCAATCATTTCTTCAATCCAACCTTAAAATCAATATTAACTACTCACAACAACTTCATACTTACCCAAATAAGCAATTATATCATGCTAATACACAATTCCAAAATCCAAATATCATATTCTTCCATAGAATTCCAAAGAAAACTTACAAAATGATAGAAGAACTTATCAATTGATGAAGAATCGTCAAAAACTCCACTTGAATCCTTGAAATCCCTTGTAAAATTGGTGTGTGGAAAAAGAAACTCTCCTTGCTCCCTCTCTCTCTCTCTAGCTCACAGCAAATAAGAAACAAAAGAAGAAGAAGAAGAAGCAAATATTAACTTCTCTTCCTTTTCATCCTTATCTATATGTATATTAATTACTCCTTTATATGTGTTGTATGTGTTAGGTATATGTATATGTCATATTTACTTCAAATATATTTCAAATATACTTTTTACTTTTTCACTTAAAATCTTTTCATTTTCCATTCAAATTATTTATTTAATTTATCCAATTAAATTTTAACTTATTTTATTTAATATTCAAAAATTAGGGGTATTACAGTCCAACACATTACATGTGTATATGGCTTTTGGAATGTAACACCTTTATACCTTATATACATAAAGTGCATACACCCTATATGCATATAATACATATATAGAATACGGGAGTGGTACAATGTCTTATTACAAAATCCCCCTTTTAATAACATGTTTAAGGTTAAAACATAATTAGATTAATTTAATAAGTAAATATATTAATATTTAGTAAATCAATAATTTAATTGTTATAAAATCTATGGGAAAAATTCGCTAGAGTTTTACCTATAAATTCAAAATTTCCCAATCCAAACAAACCCAACATGCAATGTAAAGAAAACACTTCCAATATATTTAATATCCCAAAATTCCACCATTTCTCCATTAGATATTCAAATATATAAACACTCATACAAGATGTATAAAACATTAAACATTTCCCAAAAACAAAATAATATTCCAACCACCATTTCTTTATAAAAAATTAAAGATTCAATAAATAAAAAAATAATGTGCCTTATATACATACCCAAAACAATATAAAACCTCCTTTGATTCAAATACATTTACAATTGGTTAATAAATTATACAAATTTAATATTCTCAAATAATCTTATACATGATATGCAACCCTACTGGTCTCATGGCACTCATATATTTAAATTTCAAACTCACTTTTGTTTGCCTTGATCTGCATTTCTAATACCTACGCGATATACACTACTGCGCTAAGCTTGAAAGTTTAGTGGCATACACTTTAACAATATAGTCAATTTAAAATTCATTACATACTTCCATGATAAGGAAAACATTATGCAATCATTGTCCATTTCCATACAATACTCATTCAACAATCTTACACATTTTTCAATTAATAAGCACATCACAAACACATACATTGGGCTCAAATGACCCTATATAATATTCAAGTTCTAGAGATACTACTTTGGACTAATTTTTGACACCCAGTGTCTAGCCTGAAGGCAAATAATAGTGACGCCCAGCTTCTGGCCCAAAGGCAATATATATATTAGTGACGTCCAATAACTAGTCCGAAGGCAATCATAGGCATGCCGTATAAGATCAAACACAATACTCTGAAAAATGATATTACATAAGGATTCACTTATTTTAAATGCATTTTCACACTTTTCCAATACTTGGACAATTATGCCATTATTCATTCTTTTTGCACTTTTTTCATCATTTCTCATTGTTTTCCATACATTTTCATCAATTTCATTATTTTTTTGCCACATCCTCAATGTGGTCAAATTATGCATATGTTTGGCATAATTACAAATTTTCCACAAACATACTTAACAATGATATTATCCATCTAAAAATGGCTCAATCATTCACACATTATACATTATAAGCCTTTAATCACATATCTATGCACTTTTCATGTGAATTCTCACATCAAGATAGCATAGTAATATAACACACAATAATGTAACATGCCTACAAATGCAATTTAATACTAAATCAAAGTATATACTGAGCTTGTAAATGCTAACTCCAAGCCCAATTCACTCTTCCAACTCCAACTACACCAATGTTCTTCTTCACTTTGATTTTACAATTTCATCTTTCTCAATTCTAAACCACATTATAAGTGATAATATTTCATTAACAATACATTCCACATCATTTTAATCAATCCAACATCAATTATATTATTTGTACCTATCACTTGGAAAAGCCTCTAAAATCACCTTTGTTCCTTGAAAATTTGATGAAAACTTGAGCATTTGGAAGAAGCAAAAGCTTCCCTCTTCATCCATGGAGAAAAATGTTATATTGGAAGGAAGAAGAAGAATATGAAGAAGAAAAGTGATGTTTTTTTTTTAATTTCTTTAATCATTAATTCTTAGCCTTATATATGTAATTAATTAATTAATTATTAATAATTATATTTAATCTTCCACCACTAAAAAATAAATTAATATTGAATTATTTTTAATAATTAAAAAATTAATAATTACAAAATATCACACTTTTCATCACCTTCCACTATCTAAAATTATTTTTAATTATGATTTATTTTATTCATTTTGATTTATTATTTATTATTATTTTTTTAACTTTTTACTATTCACCATTTGAATTTTGTCTTTTATGAAAAGGTATATATCATGTATATGTAATATATACGTAACATATATATAATTTGTATTTCATGTATACATCAAGTATATATTATGGGTATATTATGTATATATCCTATATTTCTTTCATCAGACATACTACTACCTTCCAAATTAATTATTTAACAATAACTAAAATCCTTGGGTGTTACATGGAAAACTCTTGAGAAAGATCATGTAAGAACCACCCAAGCGAGGTTCATCAAAATTCAAATGCTTGTGCATGAATATGAACTCTTCAAAATTAAGCCAAACAAGAATTTCACGGAGATGACAAATCAGTTGCTTACAATTGTCAATGACTTGAAGAAATATGGAAAAATGTATGCTCAAGAAGATGTAAATAGCAACTTGAGAGGACTTAAAGCACATCCAAAGAAGAACTTCGAGTCAAAGGTTTCTTCAATTGAAGAAGCTCAAGCTAAGGATTAATGAGCTAGTTAGGAAGCTTCTCACCCTTGAAATGCATATTGAAAAGGAAGATGAAAAAGGTAAAAATGAAAGAAGAAAAGCAATAGCTCTCAAAGTTGTAAAAGATGAGAGCTTAAGTGAAAGTGATAGTGAAGAACATGAAGAAATTGCCATGTTATTAAGAAGAGTAAGTGAATGGAAAAGAAAGAGGAGGATGCAATCTAGTAAAAGGACATTCTCCAAATCCTCTTTCAAAGACAAGGATAGGAAAAATGAAGTTAAGTGCTATGAATGTGGAAAACCAGGTCTCATCAAAACTTAATGTCCCAAACTAAAAAACAAGAATAGATGGGATAAGGAAAATAAGAAAATTCTCAAGGCTATTTGGGATGATGATTGCTCAAGTGAAGAAGAGAAAAAGAGCAAGGAATTGCAATTCTTTTCCTTATGGCCATAAAAGATGATAATGACTCAAATGAGGTAGTTACTTCATCCTTGAACTTTAATATAACTTGTGATGATGTTCTTGATGATGGCTTGGATGATAATGACTTAGTTGAGTAAATGAACCAAAAAGTTCAAAAATATTTTTCCAAAATGAAACTTTATAAAGAAAAATACTCTAAGCTAGAAAAGACTTTTTTATGTTAAAAAATTATACTTTAGAACTATGAGCGAGGATTTTTTCCCCCACTCCTGGTAGAATGGTTCTTGCTACTTTGGCACTGTTAGGCTCTGGGCCTTAAAAAACATGGGCCTAAACCCGAAGAATTTAGTGTTCCACCTGGATGGGCTGAGAAGATAAAAAAGGGTGGATGACTCGATTCATAAGGAATCTCCAATCCTCTTATTGGGCTCAAAAAGTTGGAAATGTATAGAGAAGGTGAGAATGACCCAACACCCCCATATGCCTTGTTCACTAGAATTGACCTCCTTTTCAGGTCTAAATATTATAAAATTCTTAAATCATTTTAGTATTATTCATATTACATACAATGAACATAAATAAACATCCATCATATTATTAAAATAAAACAAATAACCCATCCAAGGATGGAAACATGCCCTTATAATGTCTGAAATCTAAAATATAAACTAATAAAATAGGATACCCATCAATTGATGGAAATGTGTCCTTTACATTGTTAAAAAATCCTTGAAAGATAAATTAAATTTCATAATTAAAACCCAGGTACCCACAAAGTGGAAATGTGCCTTTTACATTCTTAAAAATCAAAATAATAAAAATAAAACATTCAACCATTCATCATAAATAAAATAAAGCAGATCATTCATTCATAAACATACATCAACAAATTAAATAATCAAATCTAGATTTGAATCTTACATTAAGCAATGCAAAATTAAGATTTTTATATATGAACTAGGGTTTTGGTGCTAACTTAGGAATTTTAGATGAAAATTAGGGTTTTTGAGTGAAAACTAGGGTTTTATGGTTTTATAAATGAGATTAGGATTTTGGCTAAAAATTAGGGTTTAACATACAAAGATAAGCTTAATGTTAAAGCTAAAATATCATGTTACAAGATTAGGGTTTTGGATTTGTAAAAAACACGGGTAAAATATACAATTAATATTCTTATTGTTCTAAAACTCAAGCCTATAGCTTTACTATTAGAAATTCTCAATCATGATTTATTGATTGAAGATGCAATGAATTAATTTAAAAAAAATAGTAAACAATTGAATTGTTGTAATGGATTAATAAATAACAATGAACAATTGAATTAAATTGGATGGGTTAAAGAGACCCGAACCTGCATTGTTGGCTCCACTAATTTGTACGTTGAGCCACATCTATTGCTTATCAAATGGTCTGGCTTAATTTAGGTTTTGGTTCGAGTTTCAATGATCCAAGTATCAATGGGCACTTTATGGTTAATTATTTTTGGCTACTTTGCTCTTATAACTGTCTTTTGTTTTTGTTAATTGTTGCTTACTACTTGCTAGCCACCCCCCTTTTAATTATTTCCCTCTGTATTTATAGTGTTCAATCCAGGTATAAAAGATAATTTTCCTGATTAGGCTCCACTACTTTTAAATTTATTCGAGTCTTACAGTTTAAGCATAATTTGAATTTTGAATTCATGCCAATTCTGGAAAGGTCTAAATCGAGGTTCACGTTGACTTGGACCATGTCCAAGTCGATATGAGTAAGCTCATATTGACTTGCTTACTCATATTGACTTAGACCATGTCCAAATCAACACGAGCAAATGCTCATGTTGATTTGGAGGCCCCAAATTAACCCGAGCCATGCACATCTCGATTTAGAGGCCCCAAATCGAGATGAGCCATGCACATATTGATTTTAACTTAGTCCAAGCCCGAACAAACCAAGCTTAACTGTGTAAACTTAATTTGACATTTTAAAATTGAACTGGGCTTTTAAAATCTCTTCTAAAAATTGAACCAGACTTGAATTTGGCGTGCCCCTTTTAAATTGGGATTGAACTAAATAGAGCCAAAATTAAGGGTCTCTAGTTTTGCCCCCTCCTTGAATGATCTCGAATTTATTTAGAGAGTGAAGAGCAATCAGTTTTGATCAAAGCAAAGTTGTTCTGAATTTGGGAGTTGGTTCAAATTCTGGACCCAAAATTTGGTTCAGGTTTTAGACTCAAGAGTTGGTTCGAGTTCTAGACCCGAGAAATAGTTTGGGTTTTAGACCTGGGAAATGGTTTGGGTTTTGGACTTAGGAAAGGGTTCGAGTTCTGGACCCAGGAATGGTTTGAGTTTTGGACCCAAGAAAGGTTTAAGTTTAGGACCCAGGAAAGGGTTCAAGTTTAAGACCTGGGAAAGGGTTCGGGACCCTAGAATGGTTCTAGTTTTGGACAAGAGAAAGGTTTGAGTTCTAGACCTAGGAAATGGTTTGGGTTCTAGACCCAGGAAATGGTTAGAGTTTAGGACCCAAGAAAGGGTTTGGTTCTTAACCCAAGAAAGGTTCGAGTTCTAGACTCGGGAAAGGGTTTGGGTTCTAGACCCAGGAAGTTAGTTTAGGTTTTGAACCCAGAAAATGGTTTGAATTTTGAACCCAGGAAATGGTTCGAGTTCAAGACCTGGGAAAGGGTTTGGGTTCTGGACCCCAGAATTGATTCAGGTTCTAAACTTGGGAAAGGTTTTGGTTGTGGACCTAGAAAATGGTTTGAGTTCTGGACTTAAAAAATGGTTCTAGTTTGGGACCCGAGAAAGGGTTTGGATTTTAGAGCCAGGAAAGAGTTCAAGTTCTGGATCAAGGAAGTTAGTTTGGGTTCTAGACCCAGAAAATAGTTTGAATTTTGGACCCGGGATCTGGTTCAGGTTCTGGAGCCAAGAAAGAGTTTGGGTTCAGTACCCGGGAATTGGTTTGGGTTTTGGACCCAATAATTAGTTTTGGTTCTAGACCCAGGAGTTGGTTTGGGTTCTGGACTAGGGAGTTGGTTTGAGTTTTAGACCAAAATTAGTTTGGGTTCTAGACCTCGGAGTTGGTTCGGGTTCTGGACCTAAGAGTTGGCTAGGGTTTTAGACCCAAGATTTGGCTCGGGTTCAGGACCTAAAAGTTTATTCGGGTTCTAGACCAGCAAAAAATTGATTGTAAAAGTCGAGCAAAAAATATGACTTAAAAAAGTCGAGCAAAAAATTTGACTATTTTGACTATTTTTTTTGTTGTCTACTATTGGGTGTCTCTCTATATACCTTGCCCCCTATGTGAAAAAATACTTTTAATGTGAAATAATAATATTTTTAGACACAAATTAATTTAGACCAATAATAAATATCAATTTACTGTATGCATGTGATGAATTATACGTGTAGTCAACTTTTCTTATTCTTGTCTTTTCTTTTAGTTTACTTTTATAATTTGTTCTTTTCTTTTCATTCAGTTCACTTTTAAAATTTGTTATTTTCTTTTCTTTTAGTTCACTTTTTCTTTTATCTCTATCATTTCTTTTAATTTTCCTTGTTCTTATCCTTTATCAGCTTTCTATATAAACAAGCATGGCATATCAGTTTCATGCAACAACTCTTTTACCTTCAAACTTCTCCTTACTCCTTTTCTTATTTCTATTTTTGTGTAAAACAAACTCAAATGGAAGATATTCATCATGCTTCCAAGATTGGGCCACGTTCAAATAATGAATTGCTTACTTACCTCCAGACCAACGGGTTTGAATGAGTTCCTCTTTTAGCTAGAATGCATCTCCATCGTAGTGCGAAAAAGAAAATGCAAGTAAGCATCTTCTTGCTAAAATTTAATTATTTAATGGCACAAGATTGATTATTATAATTTAATGACAAAAAGATGCAAAGAACAAATTGATAGAACTAATTTAGTGAAAATTTGTAAGAGAAATTGACTATTCAATGTAGGAAAAGGATCTATGTATGAATAATTATAATTACTAAAATGCGTAAAAGGAATTGTGTAGGATTTTATATACCTCTCTTAACTTACCTGCTTTGATAGTATGATGGTTGTGAAATGCATAGCGGAGCAAACATCCACAAAGCTCTTCAATGGTATAATCGAGCACTGCCTCCAGTAAAAGGATGGTCCGAGAATGCGACTTTAAGAACTTTGTTTTGCAATTGTCATCCCTGGGATTACAAATTGATAGGATTGTGATCCAAGCGCTCGGGGAGTGATGGATGGACACCGCCCATACTTTTCATTTGCCCATTGGAGAGATTACTATTAGCCCGATTGATTTTGCTGCCATCACGAGCCTTCAATGCCATGAGGCCCGTGTCCTATTAACCGACAACATTTTAACTAATGATGAAATTTGACAGCTGATTAGAGTTAGGCCCCATTTCATAGGACCTTATAAGATCAAATATGAACCTATTCGAGAGTACTGGAACAACTTACTCGACCCGTAAGTGATGAAAGGGAAAAATAGTATACCCGGGGTTTCTTATTATATCTACTAGGGTTGACCATACTGTGTAGCACTGAGTCTGCCATCCACCTGTAAGTGCTATGGGCCCTTGCCAATTTTGACCTTACCCTATATTATGCATGGGGAGAGGCTGGTCTTGCCTACTTTTATCATGGTTTTGATGCAATTTGCAGGAATAAGAGATCTTTCACTAGTTTCATGGTAGTTGCCGAGGTATCACTTCCATATAGTTGGTGATTCAAATATTGCTTGTATGTAGATTTTGACCCTCCTCTTTTTTTTTTAAAGATTTAGGCATATGGACACAAGCTCGTGAGGGCTCCCCATATTACTAGGAGACGGGTAGGATATCCAAGGCTAAACGTTTGGTTATAGGGTCACGGTGGGGTGCCTGGTAGCCATCATGGGCACACCCATCACTACCACATAAGCCGTCTAACTTAGGATCAAGTAAGAGAAATTTTAATATTAATATTAAAATTTATGAGAAAAAACACTTATCTGTTTGTTCTTTTACAGGTGAATGTGGCTTGGTAGGGAACAAATGGGAGGAACCACTAGACTCCATGTATTTGTGAGTGTATAACTAAAATTCTCATCGAATCATTGACAGTCGAGTTTCTAGTGGCTGGTTCCTTAGTGAATGAGTGTATAACTAGTTCTTTGGTCCTGACTAATGGAGAGTACCAGCAGACATTCCAGTATATACACTAAATAGCATGTACATTCCAGAACATTCTTGGAGACATGCTCGAAATGGCTTCAATGTCGAGATCTTTCTGCTCTCACCGGATGTGTCCTATGTCTAGTTTATTCAGGATCAACTTCTAAATTTTGAGGTGTCTCTTGTCAGTGTTGGGGGGATTCCCGATGGAGAAGAAGAAGAAGAAGAAGAAGAAGAAGAAGAAGAAGAAGAAGAAGAAGAAGAAATGGAAGAGGGGGGAAGAGGAAGAAGAAGAAATGGAAGAGGGGGAAGAGGAAGATGAAGAGGAAGGGTTGGAAGATGAGGAAGAGGAAAGATTCTTCCCATTCCCATGGTGACTCTAGGTTTGGCACCCCTCAGGTGAATGCTTAACATGTTGCTCATCATAACTACTTTAATTTCTTCTAACTCTCTTTTGTATGATCATTGCAGGTTACTGATTAATTTGATCATGAAGCTGGAACCTCCTCTACTGCTCCAACTCAACGGCAATTTTCTCCTTTTGCTCAACCTTTTGTTCCACCTCCTCAACTTATTATGCCGCCTTATACTTAGGGCTTCAATTTGAATTACTTGGTTTGTGGTCTTGTTTCAATGTTGATTTATGCTATATGTATGCATGATTATGTATGTTTTTACCTTCTTCCTTTTCTAACTCACAATGAATGCTTGAGAAATAAAATAAGAAGTTGCAAGAGGAGCTAGCTACCATTCCTCGGGAGTTGGATTCCAACCATCAAGATACTGCTCATTTTTAAGATTTATATAGTCTGTCAGAACATAGCTTTTGAGACTTCTTGTAAACCCTTGATTTTGGCCCTAGCTAGTTCGATGCTAATTAGAAAAAGGCCTAAGTCATAATTGGTCCATTCTTAATAAGCTTAAACCTATTTGTAAGCTTTTGATTAGATTGGTATAATTCCATGAGGCATAAAATAAGCTAGTTAAACCCATAAAACCCTAAATAAGTCTAATTTGATGGTTTGGTTGGATTTAATTTGACGTGGGCCTTTTATTGCACTTCAAATTTGATATGGGGTGTCCCCAAGTTGAATTGGGGCACCTAATTCGTCATGGGGAAGTCCCATATCAAATTGGGGCTTCCCCAATTCGATATGGGACCCTACTTTGATATGGATACCAATTTGGGGACTCCATATCAAATTAAGGCAATCCTAATTCGATATGGAGCTTGTCCTTATCGAATTAGGATTGCCAATTTGATATGGACTTGATTCCATCTTGGATTAATTTTTTTTTAGTTCAACATGGTCTTAGTTTGCCTTGAATTGAATGGGCTTTATATTATTTTATTCTTTCTTATTATAATATTATCCATTGCATCATTTAGGCTGTATTGTGTGCATGAGTTAGGACACTTGTATAACTAGTGTTGTGTTATGCAAGGGATACCATACTTTCACTCAAGGTATAGAGATTGAGCATGGCATAACCACTCATAGCCTTGTACCTTTTGGTATATACTTTCTATGGGAACCTAAGCTTCTTAACCCAAAGACTAAAGCTCATGTAATTGGCATAGTTACTTTCCTTAGGTTTTTACCTAAATGCTTGTTGTTTGACTGTGATTGATATATTTTGGTTTGAACCATGACTTATTTTGTTTGTTCTTTTTCTAATATGACCTAATTATATTATAAGCTTAAAATAATTTTTCCTTTAAATCTAAAAGACCAAAATTATTTTCAAAATTTCAAGATAGTCTTTGGACATAAAGTTTTTCTAAAAAGGGTGAAAAAAATTCTTTTTCACCTCATAATCCAAGCTCAAAGCCCAAAATCAAAATTTTTTTCTAAAATCTTTTTACAATGGGCTTTGAAACAAAACTATTTTTGCACTTCATCCAAATTAAAACCTTTTTTCTTTAATGGGTTTAAAACTAGTTAGGTCAATTATGGAATACCAAAAATCAATTGTGGGCCTAGTTTATACCAGGACTGCATGGCAGTGATGTATTGCTTAACATGCAAGTAAGGATTTCCTGTACCATTGTACCTAGTGAAAGAAGGCATCCTGAACTTATAAGGGACCTCCTCATCTTGCTCGACCAGCTTGTCTATTTCTGACATCTCATCAACTTTCAGCTTCTTTTCAAATTTCTTCCCTAAACCAGTAATCAGTTTCTCAACATCTAAAGTTCAAGTCTTTTCCATAACCTTCGGCTCTTTCTACGGATCTTGGAAGTATTGAGCCCAGTCATCATCATCATCAATAACGACCTTGTCATCATCGAAGGCTACTTTGCCAACCTTAGCCTTTCCCTTGTCCTTCAACTTATTAGTGCTGGCAGATGCCTCAGCAGTGTTTCCCAAAAGTGCAGCCAATTTGCTTTTCATAGTCTCAGCCAGGGCCTCATTCAATTCTTCCATCTTAGCATTGAGGGTATCATCTACCATCCTTTGAATTTGTTTTGGTTCCATTGCTCTTGGTGAGAAGCTGACTGAGTTGCTACTAGAGTTTATGTCACTAGCATAGGTTGGGTTGTCTTATGCTCTCAAACTACTGTACTCCAGGTCTGTGAGCTAAAAAGGATCAATGATATGTACTGCAATACGTGTATGCATGTATACATAAGTATTCAAACAATCAAAGATAATTAGGACGTTCCTTCCAACCTTATAACTTCCACACACGAATGGCGAGTTTCTTTCCTTTGGTATATGGCCAACAAAATACCAACATGGGATATCTTGTTTTTGAAAAATTTTCTCGAAGGATTTAAACCAATAGTTATATTTTCAAACATAGAAGTCAGTCCATGATAATTCCCTTTAATTGGGCTTTAATCCATTGAATCAACTAAAGATAGCTTTTGTGCTATGTGGTGGATTAAAACTAAATTAAAGAGTTTATTATAAATAGATTTCCTATTTGAAAAAATAACTAATGATTCGTGCCATAAATAAGCCTATGATTAACAATTCTTGGTATAAATTAGGCCCACAATTGATTTTTGGTATTCCATAATTGACCTAAATAATTGTAAGCCCATGTAATTTGAGAAAGTAAGTTTGGTTTCAAAGCCCTATTATGAAAAGGTTTGTTTAAAAATGAACTTTGGGCTTTGTATTTGGGCCATGAGGTGTAAAAGAAATTTTGACCCATTTTAAAAGTTTTTATGTCGAAAGACCTTCTTGAAAAAGAGTTTAAAAAAATATTTTTGATCTTTTAGCTTAAAAGGAAAAAAATTATTTTGAGTTTACAACATAGGTAGGTTGTATTAGAAAAAAAAAACAAACCAAATAAGTCATAGTTCAAACCAAGATACATCAATCACAGTCAAATAACAAGCAATTGGGTAAAAACCTAAGGAAAGTAACTAGGCCAATTACATTAGCTTTAGTCTTTTGGGTTGAAAGGTTTAGGCTCCTATAGCAAGTATATACCAAAAGGCATAAGGCTATGAGTTGTTATGCCATACTCAATCTCCATACTTTGAGTGAAAGTATGGTATCCTTTACATAACATAACACGGGTTACACGGACGTCCTAACTCATGCACACAAAATAATATAAATAATGCAATAGACAATATCATAATAAGAAAGAATAAAATAATATAAAGACTAATGGAATCAACTTCTCGTATCTCCAGTGGAGTCACCACTTTGGGCCGGAATTTTTGCCCCCACTCCCATGTGGAATGGTTCTTGCTACTTCGGCACTGATAGACTCAGGGGACTTAGAGAACACGAGCCTAACTAAGAGAAAATGGAGTCTCCACTCGGATAGGCCAGGAAAAAGGAAGGGGTGGATAACTTGATTCCAATGGAATCCTCAATCTCCTAACGGGTTTGAAAAGCTGAGTATGCATGGGGAAGGTGAGAATGACCCAGCACCCCCGTAGCACCCGGTTCATTGGAACCGACCTCTTTTTTCAGGTCTATATATTTTTAAATTCTTAAATATTATAAAATCACCCATACTACTTGTAATTTTCAAAATAAATCATCATTGTATTAAAACCAAAGAAAGTCCAAACAAAATAAATGGACACCCATACTAGATGGAAACATGCCCTTGCAATGTCCAATGTTAAATAAAATAGAACACCCATCATTTGGTGGAAACATGCCCTTTACATTAATTTTAAATTAAATTATATTGAAACTTAATTAATGAGATACCCACCTAGTGAAAACATACCCCTTACATCGTTGGAGCTAAAATAAACCTACAAAAGAAATCCAACCATTCATCACAAATCAAAATAAAATAATCATACATTAAAAATGTAATAAGTGAACATATATTAATAATCAAGACTATATTCAAATATCATATTAAATAATAAATGTACAAACTAGGTTTCTAACCTATAAATTAGGATTTCTTAAAGTTTAGATTGCTAAATTAGGGTTTAGGGTTTTAATATAAGATTTCTGGTGCTAGGGTTTGGTGTTATTCAAACATGCAGCTTAGGTTTTGAATATTTAAAACTTAACCAGTGCAAGAAAATTCACCAATTGATGATCACTGTATCATTGATTTCGCTAAATTACTGTATGGGTTATCAAGGTTGCAATTGTAAATTTTAACACATAAATTACTACCGGATGAAGTATTAAAGGTAGCTACTGGATATTTTAAAGAAGAAGAACTAACTAACTAAAAACCATCCAATGAGTAAAATAATAATAAGTGAGCTACTGTGAATTTAAGGCATATGAAATAAAGAATTTCAAACCTTTGTTTGTTGGTTGCACTGGTATTTTACTTTGATCCAAACTTTATATTTGTACCAATTGTAGAATCTCAGTTGAAAAAGGTGAAGGCAATGTGTTACTGCCATATGTTTTGTTGATTGATGATGTTTTGTCTCTCTTTGCTCAATACTGCCAGGGTTTCTCTATTTACTGCTTCTTGGTTGATGTTGCTTTATCTCTCTTTTTTTATCCGTTGCTAGCCCTGTCCTATTTATGAGAAAATAAGCTAGGTTAAAATCAATTTTCGAGTTTAATATGGATTTATCAAACTTAATCTCGATTTGCAGTTAATAAAACTGTATCCATATTGAATTAAACCTGACTTTATGAATCATGGGGAATAAGAAGAAAAAAACCAATAAAGCTAAAGAAATAGTAAAGTCAGATCCTGACACCTCTCCTAAAGCCATGTCTGATCACTCAGACAGTATAACCAAGCCTTCAGGTTTATGCCCAGGTGGCTGAGCAAATAAACATTATAGAGCATGATAAAGTCCAAAATGAAGTTGTAAAGCAATGGGTTAACTAGTTGGCCCATTCTCCATAGGTTCTTCAGGCCCTTCAAAAATTGGGCCTCCTATCTCCTAAAGACATGGCTCCTATAGCCATAGGTAAAGCTCTAATCCCTTTTGTAAAACCTGGGACAAGAGAATCTTCCTCTTCAAATGCCCCATCCACAAATGTTGTAAAATCAGAGTTGAATGATTCAAAACCCCCAACTCAAATTATTTCTTTAAATTTTCAATTTAAAAATTATTCAAAATGGCTTACAAAAACTTTAAGGGATATAAAACAAATAATTGAAAATGGATTCTTACGAGAAGCAAACCAGAATCCATGGGATATTATTAAAACTGTATATCCTAAAAATTGGTTTTTTAGACCTATTGATTTATTAAAATCTTAAGAATACTATTTAGCTATTCTTGAAGATATTGTCTCTATAAAATTAAAGCATAATAGAGACCTAAATGATAAAACCATTATATCCCATTCCTCAATCCAAATTAAAAAAGTTTTCCATCCTTTTGAATGGGAAAGCCTTTGCATGAATATGTGCAAATTAAAGTCAATTTCCTCACCTATAAAATAATATGCCCTTCTTATACCTATTGGGATTATATAAATGCCTAGACTAAAGCCCTCATTTTTTAGAACCCTACAAATACCCATTCTTGGTTGTTGTATTTTGATACTAATATCAAGACTGATAAAATCCCTATGTGGTTCATAGAATGGTGGTATTATTTTGTTAATGATGAGAGGACTTTATCACCTGAAGCTCTTTCTGCTTACCAATATTTTAAAACCCATGCTCACCCTTCATTGTATGAAAAATAATTCCCTTCCGTCCAAATATTTTGTATGAAATTCTTTATACCATGGGTATTTCAATTGTACTTTGAACAAGCATACCAGTCAGGTACCAATATGCGTGTGGTATCCAGAATGTATAAATTCAAGTGGTGGAATGCCTTTAAAAATTCCACTACTAAGATGTCTGTTAAAAAATGGTGTTATGAGTAAGAGTATGGTCAGATTGATCCAAAATAGGCTAATACTTTTAGAGTTCAAAAAGCCCATTGTCAAGCCCTTCTCATAGCTGCAAAAACTGCTGAGGAGTGTAAAGCCATTATGGAACAGATGGTTGAGTCCATTCCCTCAACATCTGAGACCATAATCTTAAAGCTCTCTTCTTCTGGTTCCTCCACTAAAACCCAGTTGAAAAGATCAAAAGTCAACTCTAAAGCCTAGTCTAGAAGAAATAAGTATGTTTCCTATTCTTCTGACTCATCATCCACCTCATCATCATCGTCATCATCCAATTCATCTTTTGAATCTAACTCAGATTCAAATTATGCGCCCAATAATGTAGATGATTGTTATAGGGTCCTATCTTCAGTAAAGAAAAATAAAAAGAAAAAAGAAAGAGGTAAAAAAGAAAAGAAAAAGAAAAGAAAAAAGAGAAAAAATAAAAAAAATATATTTGATTATGAGTCCTAATTCAATATGGAATGGTCCATATCGATATGGACTCAATTCAACATCGAATTGGAAGACCAATTTGATATGGAATGGTCCATATAGAATAGGTAGCCAACCAATTTGATATGGACCCAACTCCATATCGAATTGGACACTCCTAATTCAATATGGACATGTCCCATATTAATTTAAACCAAAACCCAACCCCTCTAACTTTGAATCAAACCATTTTAGGGCATTCAAAGTTGAACCGTCTTATTTTAGGCCTAATAAAATTGAACCAATCTAATTAAAGGCTTTAAAATAGGTTTAAGCCATTAAGAATGGACCGAACTTGACTAGGCATTCCTTAATTAGGATCGGACTAGATTAGAGCCAAAATCAAGGGTCTACAACTACATTATTTGGAAATACTATTGAAGCATCTTCTAGTACTAAGAAGAAGAAAGACAAGAAAAAGGCTAAGGTTAGTGAAGCAGCCTCTGATGATGACAATGTGATAATTGATGATGATGATTGGGCTCAGTATTTCCAAGATTCTCAAGGTAAGAAGAAAGAGCCAAAGGGTGTGGAAAGATCAACTATTGAAAAGACTGAGACCACTGATGTCGAAAAGTTAATTGCTGACTTGGAGAAGAAGTTTGAGAAGAAGCTTAAAACTGAAGAGGTGTCGAAAGTGGACAGGCTATTTAAGCAAGATGAAGAAGTTCCTTACAAGTTAAAGATGCCTTCTTTCACTAGGTATAACGGTACAGAAAATTCTCACTTGCAAGTTAAGCAGTACATCACTGCTATCAAGTCTGCTAGGGCTACCAAGGCTCAGACTCTAAGGTATTTCATGCTCTCATTGGATCCTGTTATGCAGAATTGGCTCAATACCTTAGAGGATAGTGCCGAAAAGATTGGGATATGCTATACAAAGCCTTCATTCAATAATATATGTATAATGTCAAATTGGAAGTGACCCTGATGGAGGTGGAAACTATCAGACAAAAGCAAAATGAGAATTTTGTTAACTATGTGAAGAGGTGGAGAAACAAAGCTACACTACTTAAGAAGAGACCAGATGAGTTTGACCAAATTCAAATGATAGTAAGGGGTGTCCTACCCAACCTGCGTGAATGGATGTCTCACACTCTCATAAGGGATTTCAAAGATCTTCTCCAAGCTGGCTTGCAAATAGAAGAATGGGAAAGAAAGAAGAACCATTTATTTGGAAGAAGGAATGAGAGAGGAAATTATTAATCTGGCAGTCAAGATACATAGAAAGAAGTAGATGTAAATGCAACTAGTTAAGTAAATAGAAGACAATTTTTAGATCTGAGGAAACCTTTGTCTTGGGTTTTCAATAAGTTATAAAAGAATGGGATATTACAACCATTGACTCCCTGACCTTTGCCAAATCCTCTGCCATCTAGCTTTGATGCCAAGGCCTTTTGCCAATTCCATCAAGTGCAAGGGCATGAGATAGATAGATGTGTTCGCTTAAGGTGTGAAATTTAAGATTTGATTGATAGTGGAAAGCTGTCTGAGCCTGATAAGCCCAATGCCAAGAGTAATCCTTTGCCTAAATTTGAAAAAGTACCTCCACCATAAACCTTTACGGTAAGAGGAGGATTGAAGGAAGATTTTATCTTATCCTTTCAAGATGAGAGTGTAGAAGGTGTGAAGAGAGAAAAGGCTTGACTCAATAGACTTCCCTTGGCTTGAATGTTGCTCATTTTATTTTGCTTTCTTTGGTATATTATTGGAACAATTAAGTTTTTCAAATTAAAATTACTTGAATAAATTACTTTTATTTATAATTTTTTTGGATTTATAGTATTCAACCAATGACAAATTTAGCTTGATATTCATAAATTAGTGTATCTATGCATCATGATCCGAATGACTCTACTAGATGAGGGAGTTGTTCTATGGCATTGAGTTGTGTATGCCTACTTATTGAGGGCTCATGCATAAGGACCTTTGTCTAGGTCCTACACTACAAAAAAACACGCTATCTGCGACGGACAGAATCCGTCGCATATCCGTCGCAAATCAAGTTTTGCGACCTATCTGTGACCAATACGATCCGTTAATAAAAAAGGCGTCACAATTTTCAATTTGTGACAGGCCGTCGCAGATTGCGACGGATTTGCAACCACTCGGCGGTTGCAAATCTCGCGCTTAAATTTTCGCGGGTAAAGGGTAGCCGTCGCAGATTCCGTCGTAGATTTCATCGCAGATTTCCGTCACAGATTCCGTCACAGATTTTCGTCGCAAATTCGTTGCAGATTCCGTCGCAGATTGCCTTCACAGATTCCGTCGCAGTATCCGTCACAGATTCCGTCATAGATTTCAAATATCCGTCGCAGATTCATAGCAAATCCGTAGTAATTTAATATTAATTTTTATTGGAACTATTTATATTATCAATTAATTTTATGAGAACTTTATAAATACATTTGGAACATTTAAACACAATCTAAAAAAACACTAATTACATTGATAAAAATAATTCTTTTATTAATCTTCAATAGAATAAAATATTTTACAATTTAACTATACAAGTGTTAAGAACACTACTATAAATAATCTATCTTGAAAATAACAATATAGATATTCAATATTAAATTATAGTGCTGGGGCGTTCTCTCCTTATCACGTCTTTCAGATCCTGAACAACTTCAGACATTGGAGGCCTGAATTCTGGTTGAGTCTGCAAGACATACTTGAGGTTAAGAGTGGAGGCCTCCAAGACATACTTTC
Organism: Garcia nutans; assembly: GCA_947685225.1. Lineage (NCBI taxonomy): Eukaryota > Viridiplantae > Streptophyta > Magnoliopsida > Malpighiales > Euphorbiaceae > Garcia > Garcia nutans. Next base: position 10,261,812 of record CANTUV010000072.1, read on the forward strand.
CTTATACCACTCTATCCAAATACTGCTTCTAGATTGCTGCACTTCTGAAAGCACTAATATAAGTTAGATATATATGGTAAAATTAGCATTGCATAAATGTTCGACTCCCTTTTTCAAGAATAAAGTTTTCATAGTACTTCATAACATAGGCATGCACTTTGAATGTGCAGTTTTCCCCACATGAGCTACTGCTATGAATCTTCCTCTCTCTTGTGCAAACTCTATACATAATATGTTCACTTAAAGTCATATATTATCCCAACCCCAAAAAAAAAAAAAGTTAACATGTCAACTGTAATATCCCAAAATATACCCTAAAAGTTTGGAGTAATTATTGTTGTATATGGATTTAATGTGAATGTCTATTGAAAATCAAAAGAAGAGTAACGAATTAATTTAATACCCCGATTTCGGTGTACATTGGAGTAGTAGCTGTGAGAAGATATGTTGGTAATATATGTAAGGATAATATGTATATATGGTATTTGGGAAAATATATGGGAATATAAAAGTGATATATAAGAAATATACATATACCAACATATACATCACATATACATGAGGTTTAAAGTGGTGTGGGAAAGTAAGCTTAATTAATTAATAATAATAATAATTAAAAGAAAAAGAAGAAAGAAAGTCAAAGAGTGACAAGTGTATGGTGAAGATTTGAAGGTATTTAATTATTAATATAAATATATATGATAAGCATGAGAAAAAGAATAAAAGATCTTCTTTTCATCTTCTTCTTCTTCTTGGACGAGAGAGAGAGAAAGAGAAAGGGGGATAGAGAGAAAGAGAGGTGATTTTATCTACATATACGCCAAATTCTTATGGGTTTCGAGAGAATTGAAGATGGTTATTGAAGATTTGACATAATAGTCAAGTAAGTATTCATTTCCTTGTATTGATTTCTATTGTTTGAGTTTGGATTTGATATGATTGATGTGTGATGATGATGATAATGAAAGATTGAAATATATATATGTGGAATTGGTATTTAGATGATGATAATATGGTTAATTGTGAGATAATATGGTTAATTGTGAGGATGATGATGAATTGTTGAAATTATTGAGTAAGGGTTTCATATGAATGAATTGGGGAAATTGAGTAGTTGATATATGGTGGTGTATATAATGATTATTATTATGATATATTGAAGTGATATAAGTGTTAAATTGATAGGTAATTGATGAATATAACCAAGATGTTGATTAAGGGTGATGAAGTATGAGTTTTGAAGTGTTTGTGTTTTCATGGATGAGAGTTCGAATTCATGATTTTTGGCTGACACAGCCAGTGACACGGCCACAATGTTGAGCGTGTCATAGATACTGTGAGAAAAAGTAATTGACACGGCCATGAACACGCCCGTGTTGTTGGGCGTGTCAATGTTTCTGTGAGGCAGAATGAGTGACACGTCCATTAACACGTCCGTGTTACTGAGCGTGTCAAAGCTTCTGTATTGTTGGTTTAGGGCACGATCAGGAACACGCCCGTGTTGGTGAGCGTGTCATGTGTTGTGTTTGCCCTAGTCAGTCATCATTCTTACTTCTTATGGGTGTAATTATCTTTGGATTAGGTTTGGAAGAGATTATGTTGCACTAACCTAATGTGAGAACTCTTGGAAGAGGAAGTGTATAGATTAATGGGAGTAGTTCTTGAGGTAAGTACAACTTACATAGATGCATTCTTTTATATGATTTTGTGACCTACAACAATGTTAAGTAATTTATTAAATGGTTAATACAATATGACTAATGTTATTAATTGTATAGTGTGAAATCTATGGTGATCATTCAAAAAGGTATGTGCAATGCAATTGGTTATGATAAATATTTTAATGATGAATTATATTAATGTGCCTTGAGAAGTGATGAAATGTGATGTCATTATGGTTGGTAATAGTGATTGCAATGAAATAAATGGACATATTGTCTATATGTTCAATGAAATTGATTATGTATACTTGAATGATGAAGTGTTGTAATGTGAACTGAGATATAATTCAAATGACATGTGAAGCCATTGTGATTGGCTATGATAATTCAAATGACATGTGAAGCCATTGTGATTGGCTATGATAATTCAAATGACATGTGAAGCCATTGTGATTGGCTATGATAATTCAAATGACATGTGAAGTCATTGTGATTGGCTATGATGATTCAATTGAAACAAGTGGGGCATGTTTGCCTAGATAATGATGAGAATTGAGAATGGAATTGATAATGAAATAATAAATGAATTGTGTGGCTAATGTGTTATTCCATTTTCAGAGTTTGTTGTTGGTGGCATGCCTATAGTAACAATCTCTTGAAGTTAGGTTGGGCTTGATCCTTGAAGCCAAGTTGGGTAGAAGTTTAACATGTTTTACTCCCCTTGAAGCTTGATTGGGTCTAGTCCTTGAAGCCTAATTGAGATGTTACAACCCTTGAAGCTAGGTTGGATTGGTTCTTGAAGCCAAGTTGGATTGATACTTAGCATGCTTTGTTCCCCTTGAAGCTTGGTTGAACCTAATCCTTGAAGCCTAGTTGGGATAATGATAAATGAGAAAATTAAACCAAAACATTAACTCTGAAAGTTGAATGGCATATTAGTGTCTTGTGGGCCCATTCATGTCTTTGTTTTAATGTGAATTATGGAATGAAATATAACATTATGTGATATATGATGATAATCATGGAATGAGATTTATACAATACATAAGTAAATGATTGAAAGTGAATATGGCTTGAGAAGCTATGTCGAATGATGAGTTTATGAAATCATAATATGATGTGTAAAATGTTTATGGATGTGGAAATTGTGAGCATTATTTCATGAAGGTTTTGTTAAGTCATTGAATTGTGATTTGTTGGAATGATGTATAGGAGTATATATATATATATATTATGAGAATGGTGGAAATATATAGAGAGTGCATTAAAAAGGGTAAATATGATAAGAAAATGGTAATACATGAAGTCAATATATGAAATATGATTTATTTGAAATGTATATTTTAAATTATTTCTTTGTACTGCTAAGCTTTTTAGCTTAGCGTGGTTATGTAAATCGTGCAGGTGAATAGGTGGTTGATCTAAAAGTCAATCGGTATGCCACGAGTAAGGTAAGTGTGTTCTGAGACCAACTAGAGTGTGTTGCATACATGTATAATTTAATTATGCTGTATTTTACAACAAAAATGTATTCATATGTATAAATGAAGTTTTGTTAAAGACAAGATTATTATTATATTTAAGTATAAGATCATTAAAAGAAATACTTTATGAAAGATATGATTTGATCTCAGTTAAAGGTTTTTAAAGTGTAATGAAAAGTGACATCCTTATACTTTATATGCTTACTGTATGTATACAAGGTATATGTATAGTATTTATATGGAGTATCGGGGTGTTACAATTATTTTGGTATCAGAGCTTAGGTTCGAGATTCTCGGCCTAAGTGGAATTAAAAAGGAAAAAGGTTTTAAAAAAAAAGTTTAAATAGAATTGAAAGGAAGAGTTTTGAAATGTAAATGGGTAATACATGCATATGCATTAACACCTAGGTTGGTCTCGAACGTGGCATTATGTGATTTGTGATGTATCTGAATTACATGAGATGGATGATAGTGTGTGAATAAGATTTTATATGAAAGTAATGTTGGAAAAAGAAATGATATGAAAAATTGGTACAAGTTTAATTGGTAAGTTCAAGAATGGGAATTTACTTAAGGAAAGTAAATTTTGAAATATTGATTATTGAAAAGTAATTGTAATATAAAGAAATGAATAGGAGAATAAAGTTGAAAATGATTTGAAAAATAAAATCAAGAATAAAGTATATACTTCTTCCTCTATATTTTAAATCTCTTTATAATAGAGTTTATGTTGGGTTTGCTAGAAAGAGGAAATATTGTTGGATTGTTAATATGGAAGAATATGTTATTAAAATGAAAAGAGTATGGTGAAATAGTGAGTGAATTGATTGGTATAGACAAAGTGTGATTATGTAAGGTTCGGGTATATCAAGTTAAGATTTTGTTTAAAAGAAATAGAGATCATGTTGGTTAAATAAGAAGACATATTGGTGTTGTTTGTATGGTTATGTTAATGCAAACATTGTAATTTTCAATGTTAAAAATGTGATATGCTTTGAATATTGTGAAAGCTCATGTTGATGGTGGTAATATGTGATATTTGAGATTTTTGAAATGAGCTTGATAATTGTAAAAATTATATGTTTTGATGTTGCTTTATGGCATATATATATAAGATGTTTTTAAAGTTAATATTAAGAAAAGATGAGTTTGGCAAATTGAAGTTTAAGTGAAGTAGTGAGTTGAAAAGTTAAAGTTTTAAATGGAATTTGATAAAGAATATTTGGATATTGATGGTTTAATGTATATTCAATACATAAGCTATGTGAAATGAATAAAATTGCACATGAAAGTATTATGAATTGAGTAATGTGATTGATAGTATGAAAATTGTTTTGAAGTCAAAAGAAAGTGAGTAAGCAAGTGAAAATGAGTTATTTTAAGTTATTTGAGTAGAAAGGATAAAAGTGGATATAAAGGTATATTAAATGCTTTTAAAGACAAAAGTGAAAGAGATGTCACATTGGGAATGTGACTAAGATGTATGTGAATTGTTATTATGGTTAGAATATATATATATATATATTTGTTTTGATGATAAATACTTTACATCATATTGAAGGAATGAAAATGATAGTATTCAAAGGAAAGTGATAAACATTAAATTTGTATGGAATGTATGAAGAAGAAAATAGAATAAGAGCATATAATTAAGTGTATACATGTATAGGATATGTGAAATGAGTTTTTCAAAATGAATGAAATTATGATATGTAAGAAATGTGAATCACATTATGAAAGTGATCTATGAATGTGTACGTGGTATAACTATTGGATAAGTGATATGGAGAATGATATTGCATGTATTAGTGAACCTAAGAAAGATTAGGTTATGATTTGAGCAACTAGATAAATTATATGATGGAATTGAGAGTAAGAATAGACCCATGTAATATTGGACAATGAAATTGTTATGGTGATCACTGAATTTGATGATCATATGATATTTAGAATCCCAAAGTATTCACATATGAAAAGTTCTATATATTTGTATATTATAAGAGATTGTGAATGAATTAGAAATGGAGTGATAAATAGAAATTGTGTAAGAACTGCATATAATTGAATATGTATATAGTAAGAAATGTTCATAGTAATATTATTGAAACATGAATTAAGTTGATGAAGATCATATAATCGAGTGCAAATTGGTTTGAAACGGAGTTGGAATGTGTTAACTTCTGGTATAGCAAGGGTTTAAAGAATGAATATGGAATTCTTGTGATCTAATTTAGTTTTGTAATTGGAAAGGTTGGAAACAGAATAATAGAGAAACCATATGGATTAATAAGTTTTAAACATGACCCTTAATCTTTTATAATCCTATGATTTGTTTAGTATATTTTGGTTGATTAGTTTTGTTATCTACAGATTTGGGACCTGAGATAATATGATTATAGCAACCATTTGATGAGATTGATAATTTTGTTTCTAGAAATATGGTCAAGAATTATGATTTGGTAAAGTTATATCTTATCATTTTATGTTAGAAATTTGTTTATAATTATGAATCGTAAGGAAAAAAAAAAGAGAATTATGAAAATGTGTTGAGTTATGGATAACAATTATTGTAAAGATAGCAATGATGTGAAATGTGAGAAGATGTTAAAAAGAGAAAAAACTACAAATGTGATTGAAAGTTATACTAAATATGTTTATTGAATAAAGTGAATAAATGAATGGAATTAAGGTTTAATTGAATGAACTATAGATAGTAAATATGGTATAAAATTTATCATGAGAATTGATGGAAATTATATTAAGATACTAGAAAATAAACTATATGTATACTAAAGGAAAATTTGGAGTGATTTGTTATCATGATAATTTGACTGAATATGAATCTAAAGAGATAAGGATTTGAAAATAAGTTTGATCTAATGGAATTAGGTCATCTATATAATGTGAAAACTAACGATGAGTTTAAATAAGTTAATTGTTGGTTTGATTTGAACAAGATTGAAATGTGGATATTTTGTGACAGATAGATCAATTGATCTAGATTTTACGAAAATTATGAATCATTATGGAAATTTAATATGAATAGTTGTACTCAGAGTATAAAATTTACATGATAATGTATATGATGTAAAATTTTAAAGTGTGATTGGACATGAATGAATGGAGTTATATTAGTTATAAAAAAATTAATAAAAGGGAAAAGATTGATTATTTATAAAATAAGGATCTTGTTATCCACTGAGATTTGATAAATGTCTATTTTGACAGTGATTGTAATGACGGGATAATCAATACTAAGATATAAATCAGTAATTTTTAAGGTTAAAGTTAAGAGAGTAATTATTAAGAGGTGAAGGAATAAAATATTTTAAATATAAAGATTGGATAAAGCATAAATGTATTATAAGACGATCTGATTGTGGTATAAGGATAAATTCATTGGGAATGTGAGGAATTATCTTGATTGCTTTGTTAAGAAAGTAATAAGACATATAAATATATATATAATGATGAACTATGAAATTTAGATAAGATGAATGACTCTAAGGGGGAGAGTTGAAGTTATATGATTGGATGACATAATAACTTAATGATGTACTGAATTTTGTATGAAAGTTAAGATGGTAGTTTGTTTAGAATGGATTGATGCGATAATAGATAATTTCGGGGACGAAATTATTTAAGGGGGAGAGAATTGTAATATCCCAAAATATACCCTAAAAGTTTAGAGTAATTATTGTTGTATATGGATTTAATGTGAATGTCTATTGAAAATCAAAAGAAGAGTAACAAATTAATTTAATACCCCGATTTTGGTGTACATTGGAGTAGTAGCTGTGAGAAGATATGTTGGTAATATATGTAAGGATAATATGTATATATGGTATTTGGGAAAATATATGGGAATATAAAAGTGATATATAAGAAATATACATATACCAACATATACATCACATATACATGAGGTATAAAGTGGTGTGGGAAAGTAAGCTTAATTAATTAATAATAATAATAATTAAAAGAAAAAGAAGAAAGAAAATCAAAGAGTGACAAGTGTATGGTGAAGATTTGAAGGTATTTAATTATTAATATATATATATATATATATGATAAGCATGAGAAAAAGAATAAAAGATCTTCTTTTCATCTTCTTCTTCTTCTTGGACGAGAGAGAGAGAAAGAGAAAGGGGGATAGAGAGAAAGAGAGGTGATTTTATCTACATATACGCCAAATTCTTATGGGTTTTGAGAGAATTGAAGATGGTTATTGAAGATTTGACATAATAGTCAAGTAAGTATTCATTTCCTTGTATTGATTTCTATTGTTTGAGTTTGGATTTGATATGATTGATGTGTGATGATGATGATAATGAAAGATTGAAATATATATATGTGTGTGGAATTGGTATTTAGATGATGATAATATGGTTAATTGTGAGATAATATGGTTAATTGTGAGGATGATGATGAATTGTTGAAATTATTGAGTAAGGGTTTCATATGAATGAATTGGGGAAATTGAGTAGTTGATATATGGTGGTGTATATAATGATTATTATTATGATATATTGAAGTGATATAAGTGTTAAATTGATAGGTAATTGATGAATATAACCAAGATGTTGATTAAGGGTGATGAAGTATGAGTTTTGAAGTGTTTGTGTTTTCATGGATGAGAGTTCGAATTCATGATTTTTGGCTGACACGGCCACAATGTTGAGCGTGTCATAGCTACTGTGAGAAAAAGTAATTGACACGGCCATGAACACGCCCGTGTTGTTGGGCGTGTCAATGTTTCTGTGAGGCAGAATGAGTGACACGTCCATTAACATGCCCGTGTTACTGATCGTGTCAAAGCTTCTGTATTGTTGGTTTAGGGCACGATCAGGAACACGTCCGTGTTGGTGAGCGTGTCATGTGTTGTGTTTGCCCTAGTCAGTCATCATTCTTACTTCTTATTGGTGTAATTATCTTTGGATTAGGTTTGGAAGAGATTATGTTGCACTAACCTAATGTGTGAACTCTTGGAAGAGGAAGTGTATAGATTAATGGGAGTAGTTCTTGAGGTAAGTACAACTTACATAGATGCATTCTTTTATATGATTTTGTGACCTACAACAATGTTAAGTAATTTATTATATGGTTAATACAATGTGACTAATGTTATTAATTGTATAGTGTGAAATCTATGGTGATCATTCAAAAAGGTATGTGCAATGCAATTGGTTATGATAAATATTTTAATGATGAATTATATTAATGTGCCTTGAGAAGTGATGAAATGTGATGTCATTATGGTTGGTAATAGTGATTGCAATGAAATAAATGGACATATTGTCTATATGTTCAATGAAATTGATTATGTATACTTGAATGATGAAGTGTTGTAATGTGAATTGAGATATAATTCAAATGACATGTGAAGCCATTGTGATTGGCTATGATAATTCAAATGACATGTGAAGCCATTGTGATTGGCTATGATGATTCAATTGAAACAAGTGGGGCATGTTAGCCTAGATAATGATGAGAATTGAGAATGGAATTGATAATGAAATAATAAATGAATTGTGTGGCTAATGTGTTATTCCATTTTCAGAGTTTGTTGTTGGTGGCATGCCTATAGTAACAATCTCTTGAAGTTAGGTTGGGCTTGATCCTTGAAGCCAAGTTGGGTAGAAGTTTAACATGTTTTACTCCCCTTGAAGCTTGGTTGGGTCTAGTCCTTGAAGCCTAATTGAGATGTTACAACCCTTGAAGCTAGGTTGGATTGGTTCTTGAAGCCAAGTTGGGTTGATACTTAGCATGCTTTGTTCCCCTTGAAGCTTGGTTGAACCTAATCCTTGAAGCCTAATTGGGATAATGATAAATGAGAAAATTAAACCAAAACATTAACTCTGAAAGTTGAATGGCATATTAGTGTCTTGTGGGCCCATGCATGTCTTTGTTTTAATGTGAATTATGGAATGAAATATAACATTATGTGATATATGATGATAATCATGGAATGAGATGTATACAATACATAAGTAAATGATTGAAAGTGAATATGGCTTGAGAAGCTATGTTGAATGATGAGTTTATGAAAACATAATATGATGTGTAAAATGTTTATGGATGTGGAAATTGTGAGCATTATTTCATGAAGGTTTTGTTAAGTCATTCAATTGTGTTTTGCCCTAATTGCATTGTTGAGATTTAGCAATGTTATGTTATGCACTTTGAATGATATGTTTGCCTAGTTAATGTAATTGATGTTGTATATATATATATCAATGAGGCTATATGTAAAATGTGAAAAAGAGGATGAAGTCATTGATTATGGATAGCTTGGTGGGAATAACTCTTGAGGGTGAAAGAGATGAGGATAATCCAAAAAGGTATGTACAATGCAATTTATAATGATGTGAATGATACGTTTACCTACTTAATGTAATTGATGTTGTATATATATATATATATCAATGGTGGAATATGACACGTAAAGGATATGATGAGGTAAATGATTATGTATGTAAAAGATGAAATGATAATTCAAATAAGACATGATATGAGACAATGCCATTGTGTTTGGCTATGATGAATGATGCTATATGAGATATAATGTGATCATGGATGAGATAACTATACACTTGAATAATGAAGTGTTATATTGTGAAATAAAATGTGAAGCCATTGTTATTAGCTAATGTGATTCAATGGAGATAAATGAGGCATGTTTGCCTAAATGATAATGAGAATTGAGAATGAAATCTAAATGAATTGTGTGGCTAATGTGTTATTCCATTTTCAGAGTTTGTTGTTGGTGGCATGCCTAATAAGTGTAACAATCTCTTGAAGTTAGGTTGGATTGGATCCTTGAAGCCTAATTGAGATGTTACCACCCTTGAAGCTAGGTTGGATTAGTTCTTGAAGCCAAGTTGGGTAGAAGCTTAGCATGCTTTGCTCCCCTTGAAGCTTGGTTGAACTTGATCCTTGAAGCCTAGTTGGGTATATGATATTGATAAATGTGATAACAAACCAAAGCATTAACTCTGAAAATTGAATTGCATATTAGTGTCTGTTGGGCCCGAGTCTGTCTTTGATGTCTATGTGATATACAAATGTTGAATTAGATGAATAATGAGATCTATGATTGATTTTGTTGACAATGTGACTTATGATTGGTGAATTGTGAATTAAACAATGTTATGAGGTATGATATGTAATGTGTATGTATTGATATGTTGATTGTGAGTATTGGTGATGGATTGTGGTTGGTGTTAATGATTGCCTTGTTGGAAATGTTATTCATGATTGGTAAATGGTGAATAAAATAATGTTAGGAAGTATGTTGTGGAATGTGGGTATTGAAATATGATTTAGTTGAGATATATGAAAGGTACAATCTAAAAGAAAAGATATGATAAGCTAAAGTTACATGGAATTGATATATCATTATATGCTAATATTTTTATAATGTATGTGTATATTATATATTTGTATTACTAAGCTCTCGGGCTTAGCGCGGTTGTTTGATCGCGCAGGTGACCAGATGAAAGATATAAAGTCTTGCGTTATGCCACGAGAAGAGTAAGAGTTTGTCGAGACCAACTAGAGGGTGATGCATACATGTATAATTTAATTATGATGTACTTTTATCAAGAATGTAATCATGTGTATAAATGATGTTTCGAGAAAGATAAGATTATTGTATATTTATAAGATCATTAAAAGTATATCGATTTTGTAAATGTTCTTTAAATTAATGTATTGTGGTTTGAGATATGTTAAAGGTTTGTAAATTGTAACGAAATGTGACATCTTTATACTTTATATATTTACTGTACGTATACCAGGTATATGTGTAGTACTTATATGGAGTATCGGGGTGTTACAACCTTTTCTTGTTCCCACCATTTGAATCTGAGGCTATTTAGGCATCAACAGTGAAGCAAATTTCTGAACCATTCGAATGTTTTCATTTTTAAAGGAAAGCATCACTTAATGTTAAACTAAAATAAAAAAGGCCAAGGCAAGAAGATAAAGAATGATAGTTATGATTGTAAGAATATCTTCTCATCATACATGGGATGGTTAAGCATCAGCAAACTGTTATTGTTCACAATGGCTCGAACCAATATTTCTTTGGCTTCCTCACATCTCTTTTTCAGTATACTGCAAATCTGCAGCAACATCCATCAAGCTATTATCTAGTTCATGAATATGTTATAGCTATACCTGAACAGAGAATTTCAAGTGAAATGTTTTTGCAGCAGGCCTTCAAATTATATAAAATCAGGCAGGCACAAGGGAAACACACTGCTTGAAAATTACAAAAAGATGATTTAACAAAAAAAAAAGAAAGAAAGAAAGGCAAACATAGGTCTTCCAGAAAACCTGCGTCATTCTAAAAAATTCCAAAATAAAGTTTTTAAGTTTTCAGCAGGTTGAATCAAATTTTGTGCTCCGCTATCAGCTTTGTCTCATGTCCAACCCATAGAGATTGATGCCATATGGTAACTTTAACATTTTCTAGTCTCTGAGATTCATCATTTTTATGTCATCTTGCTTTTAGGTTCCTGGTGTTTCATATATAAATAACTGGATGCCAATTGACATAAATCCATGGTTCACTTACATCCTCAAGCTCTTTTGCATATGCTTTAGCCTTTTCAACATTTCCATCATTTTCCATGGCCAAAGAAATTTCTTGTTCTTTCATTTTTGTCTGTTGAGGGGTTTCAAGTCCACAGGTTGAGTGACCATAAAGAACACAGTTGGTTTCATTCTTTGCCTGATTATCATGATCACATTCCTGGCAAAAGAATATTTAAGGCAAGAGAACATTATCTAATTGTTTATCATTGTTGCACAAACCACAGGCTCTTTTTGGAACTGTACCTGTTCTTCAACAGTGCTTTTCAAAGGTTCCTTCAAGTTTCTGAATGCATTTGGGAGGAAAAGCATGTTTATTCCAGCAAACAACCAGTAACTTGAGTTGCAACAAACACAATGTATGATGGTACCTGATTTCAATTGGTGACTGAGAAAGACGCTTTCTTGGATTTAAGGAAAGCCTATCTGCATTTGATGCCTGTAAAATTGCATCTTAAAACAATAGTAGTACACTAATGCTTTCATAAAGATCTGGAACAAAGAATTTACCGTTGCTTAAAAATCAAAGGATCTTCATTGTAATATAAATTTGAAAACCTATACCATAATATAAGCTAGATATGAAGGGTAAAATAAAAAAGAAACCTCAGATGTTTTTCGTTTCAAAGATGTGATCAGCAGAGTTTTTTTTGTCAGAATTAGCAATAGGATGGACAGTCTTGGATGCAATAGTTTCTTGTATTTCCATGCTTTTCTCTGAGTTTCTCAAGGAAATTAGTCCCCTTTTAAGTACAGAATTTGCCTGATCTTTGCTTGCTCCAATAGTCCTGCATATGTCGAGACATATTCAATTAGCAAAGGGATAAATTATAAGAGCTTCAAAAGAAAATCAGAGAAGGCACCAAAAACACAAAGCTACATATTCTCATCAGACCTTAAACTCTTCAAGCTAGAAAGATCAGGTGCCCTCTTCCCAGCTTTAAGCCCTTCAACAGAAATAATCTTCGAGTTCAAAGCCAATCTCATGCTTGAAGCCACAGCTGTGGAATTCACACTTTTTTGTATGTTAGACTTAGTTGCCTTATCAGTTGAGCTGGCAGGATCAACTTCACAGCTGCAAAATCAACAGGCTTCCAAAGCTTAATCGGTAATAAATGTTATCAACAAGTCACATAATTTGTAATGCATTTCAATTTTCAAAGAATATACAAGTTATCATGTCAAATCCAGAAGATGAACCAGGTAACAGTAAGTCAGTAACATAAAATAGTGATGTCAACTTGATATCTAAAACACAAAAATAGCTCTTCAGGAAAAAATCATATCAGAAAATAATGGATTAGTGATAAAAAAAACATTTGAAAATGGCAGCATAGTTTCAGAGCATCTAAAAGGAATTTACACATGTTATTAGTGCAAGGAGAATGAATTAATATGCTCTTCTTGGTCACAGTAAAGCTGTAAATATAAATATTCAAAATGAGCTATATATATGTTTCTTCAATTAGAGAACACAGTCAAAAAGTTAGAGAGTAAAATTGAAGAAGGAAAATCTCTCAGATTCTGGTTAAAAGCATGCAAATCATATATGGTTAAAGCTTTTTAAATGTTGGTTACTATATGGCAATAGACTTTTTTCCAAATAATTTTGACAGTATAATTGCCAAGACGCATCATGAATTATGAAAATATGAGTTCTTTCTAATGAATTGAACAAGCATTTTGCTTCAAAGATTTTAAATGTACATAAGAAAACCCATACTGTTCCTTATCTTATAGAAGAACATCTTTTAAACCGCTATTTAATATTATTTTTACAATCATTGATCCTCTTACATGAATGATCAACAGGATGTCCACCTTTTAGGGAAGATACCAGCTAGGATGACACTGGAAACCATCAAGCATTTTTTTTTGGGATAGCAACATTCAGCAAAGTGAAAAATAACACTTGTTTTTCTGCTGCCAAACTTGATCTATCCCTACTTCTGCAGTAAAATAGAAAAATTATACACCAGACAGTAAATTAACTATTTTTTCAGACAAACAAGGACGCCTTGCCCTTGTTCATTCCACCTACTAGCACAATAGAATCCCCATTTGTTACATGTTTATCTGGGGGCCTTGGATTAGTAACCAGCTTTCAGACATTTTGCATGTCATCACCATTAAAGCTCTCCATGTTGAAAATTTACAGGGACCTCACTGTTTGCTTGAAATGTAAGTGATCTATTTCTGCTAATGGACCAAAAATTTTCAACAAATTATCAAAGACAAAAAGCCATTGTGGAAAATTATAATTCCACTTAAAGATACCTCACCTGATGTTACATAGAGTTTTAACATTCTTTTCACTCCCCAGCAAAGAAGGCTTTGCTTTTGTCAATCCCATGGAATGTGAGTTTGAATCACCAATTAACTTTTTCTGGGTTTCTACCTCATTAACATTGAAGCCCTCCCTGTAGACCAAAAAATAGAAATGCTTATTATCAGTACCTTCAACACAAGGAGGAAGAAGCTCGCCCGTTTCACTGCTCTCATCTCTTCAAATAATGGTGTCAACGACATCATTCACATGATCCTATAATGTTTCAAGGTTCACATACTCAGCCTAAGCAACAAAATACAAGAAAAATGAGTATAAAACAGAATACACGAACAAAGATCCCAGAAGATGTAAGCAAAAAACAATAATACCTCAGAGTTAGCTTTAGAGTACATGATCTCCTCAGCTTTTAAAACCACAACAGGAAGCTTCTCTTGCCACTCCTTGTTCTTTCTAGTTGTGGCACTGTGAGCGTCATTGACGACCTTAATCAAACACATGGTGCACAATCACAAAATGCACAAAAACCCAACTCGGAATCAAGAAAACAAGCAGAAATAGAGAAGACCCAGAACCTGAAAATCTGTTGAATGATGGAACCTCTAATTGGTTGATGTCTATCGCTATGCCAAGCTCTTCTAACGCACTCATAAGGTCTCAGCCCCGGTCTCGACATCTTTACTGGTTACTCCCCCTAAAACCCGAACACACTTGCAGTTGAAAAAGAGAGAAGGAGAGAGAAAGAGAGAAGAGATATTTGAACTTTTTCAATAACAAAATAACAAAAAACCTAAAAAAATCAACAGCAAACATTCAGCTAAGTAGATTTAATTCGAAGCTCTAAATGAAAAAATCTACCAAAGAACAAACCTAGGGTGACATTAACTACAAATTTCAATAACAAAATAACAAAAAACCTCATATCGGAGCTCAGATTACCAATGAAAGCACAAAAGTCAAAATAAATAAAATCTAGAACAAATGAAATGAATTTCATAGATTCAGAGCGGATGATAGTTATATCAGAAGAGAGATTCAGAGACGTACCCATGGCGAAGAGAAGATTTCCAAGAGGAGCTTTGCTAGGGTTTTATTATTGAGAAAGTAACGAAGATGGCGAAGTGAAGGCGAAAGAGACAAGAGGGGCTTGAGTTCTGGGAGCTGCTTAGCGTAGAGATTGCAAACGTTATATATGGTCATATTATTTGCGACGATTATTTGCGACGGAATGATTTTCGTCGCAGATTTACTACGGATTTGCAATCGATTTGCGACCAATTTCTCAAAATTCCTCTAACTTGTCCTTTCGTCGCAAATCCGTCGCAGATTCGTAG
Organism: Garcia nutans; assembly: GCA_947685225.1. NCBI lineage: Eukaryota > Viridiplantae > Streptophyta > Magnoliopsida > Malpighiales > Euphorbiaceae > Garcia > Garcia nutans. The sequence continues at coordinate 10,277,176 of CANTUV010000072.1, forward strand.
CAAATTTGCGACGGAAACAAAGCCGTCGCAGATATCCGTCGCAAATGCCGAATATTTTTATAGTGAAATTTGCGACGGCAATAGACGGTAGCAGTTCTCCATTGCAAATTGCTTTTTTTAGTGTTTTCTACAACCAATCTGCGACGAAAAAAATTTTCGCGAAAAAATATACGCGGGTCTCTCTCCCACCAAGTATCCGCGCCAACTTTTGCGACGATTATTTGCGACGGAATGATTTTCGTTGCAGATTTACTACGGATTTGCAACCGATTTGCGACCAATTTCTCAAAATTCCTCTAACTTGTCCTTCCGTCGCAAATTCGTCGCAGATCCGTAGCAAATTTGCGACGGAAACAAGTCCGTCGCAGATATCCGTCGCAAATGCCGAATATTTTTGTAGTGCTAGTCCATCTTAGAACAGACTTTCACAAACTTTCAAGGCAAAATTGAACTCTGCTTATTTAAGGGAGAGATGATCTAGGTATTATTTAGTAAGCCAACAACTAGTATATGCCCTATTACCATCAATCCCTAGTTTGTCCCTTTGAGCCTTCATGAGATTTTGGCTTGCTTTTACTGGCTTTTACTGATGATCACTAAAGAAAAAAATGGAAAGAAGATCAAAGAGAAAGATATATATCCAAGACTATAATGATAGTTGAATGACACCTAAATTAGACCTAATATCACAGACTTATTGAGATAAAGTCAGGACTGAAGCATATTTATGTCACTCAGCTCATTCATTATCAAAAACACAAGTTGGTATAAAAAAGACAACTCTTTTAGAGCTAGGACCTAAAAAAAGAAAAATAAAGAAGAAAAGTAAAAAAAAAAAGGAAGAAAGAAAAAAAGAAAAAGAAGAAGGAAAAAGAAAAAGAAAATAAAACCCAAGAAGGCGGTTCAAAAAGCCAACCAAGTTCTTTTTTTACCTAAAGCAAGTAGAAAATTTCCACCTAGTTTACGAGGACAATTGACTTGAATTGGTCTAGTCCAGCCAAAGACTCAAATACATAGGGGAAAGACCATCTTTCATTTTATCCAACATAGCTCCAGGTCCATAATCTTGAAAGTCTTAGACTTGATATTCCAAAAGGGAAAAGGATGAAAAGAAAAAGGAAGAAAAAGGGTGGTCTAAAGATCAAGATAGTACTGATTGGATCCAAATTTCTGTGAAGAAGAAGGAAGGACATTCAAGCTTTGTATTTTTATGAAGCCAGAAGATAAAAGTGATATCCAGAAGGTGAAAATGGTTCTAACAAGAAGATTGTAGTGTGAAGAATTGTCAGTAGTGTCACATCAGCTCCAATCTAAAAATGGCCTTCATTTAATCTGTGTCCCTTATAGACCCTGTTTCAAGCCTATTAAAGACATGTTAATCTCTCTTGGTAGGTAGAGTCTATGAGTGGAGATAGGTTGGATAAGCATGCATATGAGATAGACAATATTTAAACTTAATGAGACCTTTGGCCAAGTAATGTGTATGTGCCTATCTGAAGTGCAATAGTTCTTGTTTAAATGAAAATAATTTCCAAGTGTAGTACGGTAACTAGGGTTATTATGTTATAGATATGATAATTTGAAAAATTAAGTCCTGAGGTATAATGACTCTTATTTGACAAAGCCAAAATATGATTTTAAGATTTTAAAAAAAATATTCTTGTTACATAAACCTTCAAGTTAAGGGAAGTATGTTGCATTGTCGAACCTCGAAGGACACATTGGGCAAAATAAATGATTATCGGTAAGGTTATGAAAAAGCTACCAATTGATGTGCTGAATCATAGTTTGAAATGGATGTATCTTTGACTATGCTGCTTGGGCCCCACCACTTATATTTTTAACATCTTAAAGATAAAGATGTGAAGTTTTCTACCATTCCAATGGAAGACTTGAACGAGCATCTAGAAAGAACCAATGAGAGTGCTTTGGCTTACCATCTCCATCTATGAGTCAATGGAACCACTATAAGTATAATCCATGCATATCATGCATACATAAGCATATCACATCACATTTTGTTGTCTTGTGTTAGCTATTATTTGTCAAAGTGAACAGCAAACACCCTGTGAAGTAAATAATCAAAAGAAGATATGGAATCAGGGGGGCATGAAAGGGCCATTGCAAAAGAAAAAAGAGATGCATACTTATGCAAGGAACTAGACAAAACAAAACATCAATCAGAACTTGCATGGGAACAAAAATCATTGGTTTGAGCCTACACAGGGGGCAAACTTTCACTTTTCAATTTTTGAGTTTATGCTTATATAAAATATTTTCATACCCACTTTTAATATTTTGCTACGCAGAGGGCAAAGAGAGGATATGATGACTAGCTAAAAAATAATTGAATTTTTTGCAAAAAGAAGAACAAAAAGAATAGAACAAGAAGAAAATTAGAACTCTCAAACGAATGAACATATAAAAGATAAATGATTAGGACAAAGGCCCAAGATAAAGATTAGATCAATCTAGCTAGAAGAGCTGAAGTTGAGGCAAGACAAAGACCCATCTCTAGGAATAAAGAATCAAGATGAAGATTCATTTCTATCAAGGAAGACATTTTCAAGCAGATTTGTTGAAGTATCCTGATGGCACATTCTCTAGCCTATATTTAGTTTGTTAAAGTATCCTGACAGTATAGCTTTCCTTGATGTGTTAAAATATCCAAGTTTGTTTTTAATGAGATATTAGAGTCGCTCACTATCCAACCAAGATATTAGAGTTGCTTGGTGGTTGTCATTGGGATATTAGAGTCGCTCGATGACCTTTTTGATTTACCAAGATATTAAAGTCGCTTAGTGGATTTCATTGGGATATTAGAATCCCTCAATGGCTTTTTTCACTCAGCAAGATATTAGAATCGCTTGGTGATTCTATGGAGATATTGGATTTGCTTGATAGACCCATTGGGATATTAGAGTTGCCCAATGACTCGTTGAGATATAAGAATCGCTCAACAGTTTTTGATCATCGGGATAACAGAGTTGCTTGATGAACCCATTGGGATATTAGAGTTGCCCATTGACCTGCTAAGATATTAAAGTCGTGCGAGTGGGGATTTTTGCCCCCACTCTCATGTGGAATGTTTCTTGTGACTTTGGCACTGTTAAGCTTAGGGCGTTAGGGAACACGGGCCTAAACCTGGAGAAAATGAAGTTGCCACCCGGACAGTTCGGGAAAAGAAAGGGGTGGATGACTCGATTCCTAAGGAATCCCCAACCCCCTATTGGATTCGAAAAGTTGGGTACATATGGGGAAGGTGAGAATGACCCAGCACCCCCATAGTGCCCAGTTCATTGGAACTGGCCTCCTTTTCAAGTCTATACATTATTAAATTCTTAACTTATTATAACATCATCCATACTACATGCAATCATAAAAATAAGTAATTACTTTATTAAAGTCACAACAAGTTCAAAACAAAATAAATGGGCACCCATAGTAGATGGAAACAAGCCCTTGCAATGTCCAGTATTCAAAAACTAAATAGGACACCCACCACTTGGTGGAAAACATGCCCTTTACATAAATCCCAAAATCCAAAATAAATTAAATTACATTAAACCTAACTAATGAGGTACCCACATGGTGAAAACATACCTCTTACATCTTAGAAGCTAAAATAATAATAAATCAAATAAATTAACTCATTCAATCATTCACCATGAGCAAAATAAAATAAATCATCCATAACAAGTAAAACATTAATGAGTCATTCTTCATAAATATGAAATAATTGCATCTAGATTTTACGATTTAAATTAAACATAAGATATATAAAATTAAGGTTTAATATATGATTTAGGGTTTTATTGATCAAGCTAGGGTTTTTAGGGTTTTAGAGAACAAAATTAGTGTTTTAGGGTTTTTTTATTGGGAATTAGGTTTAAAGAAATAATTGGGGTTTTGGATTTTAGAATCAAGGTTTTAAGGTTTGAAGTCTTGGTTTTGCAGATTATGATTTTGAAATTAGGGTTTGATGCTTACCGTGATCAAAGTTATGTGTCGTGTGATGTTTAATATTGACTACAATGATTTTAAAATTATGACTACTTGAATATTTTTATATGAAACAAATATAGAAAGATAAATTAATTATCGAAAGATTAAAGTAACTCACTAAATAGAATTATAACAATATAGCTACTGTAAGTTTAAATTAATTAAACACAAGAATCAAACCTCCATTTTGTTGGTTCCTCCAAATTAAAATGTTGAATCCAATATGTGCTATTGCCTAGATCAATCTTCTCATTGGTTGGAATGAAGCAAACTTGAGACAATAGTTATTGCCTCTTTGGTTACTATTCATTTAAATTCTGTATGTTTACCGATTGTTCAAGGTGACTCTTGGTTCTTTTGCTCCTTATCAGTCACTCTCCATGATTCCCCCTCTCTGTGTGTGTTAATCATGTATTTATAGGAAACAAAAACTTAACCCTCAACCTAATCCGAGTCTTAAAAGAAATATAACTTGATTAGAAAATCAAATGGCTGGTCAAAACTTGGATTTGGAGGGGCTCATATCAATTTGGGGGTTCCAAATAGATATGGAGCCAACTCATATCAATTTGGAAGGTCCAAATCCATATGAGCTTGGCTCATATCTATTTGGATATCCCAAATTGATATGATCCATGGCTCATGTCCATTTGAGCCATGCTCATGTCGATTTTGGCATGTCCCGACTCAAACCAAACCCTAATTTTTAATTTCTTTCATACCGAACCTATTTTTCAAATTAATTTGGGCTTTTATGAATTGGACCATCTAATATTTAAGCTTTAAAATTAGGTTTAGATTCTTTAAAATTATAACAGAACAAGGTAAGATTCTTAAACCTAATCCGTGCCAAAATTATGGGTTTATAGTTTTGCCACCTGCTTGAACGATCTTAGACTTCAATAGAAGAGAGTAAAAAGCAACATGACTTTAAGCTGATTTTGGATGAAGATGGGCTCTTGACCTGAGGTTGATTGAGCTCTGGACTAAAAAAAATTTAGGTTCTGGACCCAGATTGGCTTGGGTTCTGGACTAAAAAAGATGATTTAGATTCTGGACCCAGATTGGTTTGGGTTCTAAACCTGAGCTGGATTTGATTTGGGTACTTGGACTTGAGACTAAATTTTATTTGGATACTTAGACCCGATGAAACACCTTTATACCCTATATACATACAATACATATTTCCAACATATGTAAAATATGCATATACGGTACAAAAATGTCACAAACCCGTTTAATAAAAAATTTTCACATTTCTGATTTAAAATTTCAAATACTAAATATATAAAATTAAATATTATATAAATATTCTTTACTTGTTATAGGAACCCAAAATAAATATTTTATATGAAAATCTCTGGGAAAAATTCGTTAGAGTTTTGTCTGTAATTTGGACATCCTAAAATTTATCAATTACACAACCTGCAAAAAGAACACACTCCCAAATAATTTTAAATCACCAACTCAACCATACTCCTCAATTTCACCAAGTTTCTCAAACATTTATATGCATATATATAATTTAGAACACATTTACACTCCCATTTCAAATAAGTTAACCCAAATATTCTTTATAGTTTACAATACATAAAATCAAAAAATATAATATACTATGCATAATACCCAAAATATACAATAACATAAAATATATACATGTTGCTGACAGTGTTTCTAATCTGGAATTAACTTACCCATGAACATGATCGACTCGGGCTTTCCTTGGAGTGGTCCCATATCTGGAGCTTTGACAAAGATCTCCTCAAGTGGTGGGAAACTCATCTTCTCACTCTTCTTTGGCTGGACATCGTTGTCTTCATCATATCCTAACCGCTTCTTGGAAGTTTGAGTCCTAAAATCTGGCAACTTTGTCAAACCAGCCTTTCCCTTTCCAAGACCAGCTCCGGGAAGGTAGTTCATGTTCTTCATCATATTCAAAACTTTGGAGTCCACTACTTCATCATCAGAAATTGCAGCCACTTGAAAACCATTGATAGGCCTCTCAACCATTAGAGCATTAACAATCTCATTATCTTCAGCTTCAATGACCACTGTCTCATTTTCGTTGGGAAATTTGATCTTTTGATGAAGGGTGGAAGGAACTCCACCAAGAGGGTGAAACCATGGTCGCCCCAAGAGTAAGGCAAAGGTAACTGGTATGTCTAAAACAACAAACTCAATAATAGATTCAATTGGACCAACCTTGACAGCCGCTTTGAAAGTCCCTTCGGCATGCCTCTTAGTGTTGTCATAAGCACGAATTGCCACCTCAGTTGGGTTTAGATCTCTTATTGACATGGCTAGCTTTGGCAATATCTTAAGTGGATAAACATTTATGGTAGACCCATCATCGACCATGACACATGAAGTCCTCTTCCCCTTGACTTCTATTTTGATAAAGAGAGGGCGGATGTGGTCTCTCCCCTCCTCTGGTAAGTCCGCATCTGAAAAAGAAACTGCTCCCGTATTAACTTCACTCTTTTCTTGTACCTCCTCACATTTCATTACTTCCCCCATTTTTATTAATGTGATCAACTCCTCCGGTGTTGTGGAGGTAGAAATTGGCATGCTAGCTAAGGCTTTGGCCATAGTTTCTCGGTGCCTTTTAGAAGTAGCTAATAAGTCCCAAATGCTAACACTTGTTTGGGTTCTTTTCAATTGCTTGAGCACAACATCACCTTCTTCCACTTTAACTTCCTTTCCCTTATTCGTTTCTATCTCCTTAGGTGGTGGCCTTGCGTAAGGCTTACCAGATCTAGTATTCATAACCTCATCTTGTTCAGGCTCGGACCAAGTCCACTCCTCCTTCTTGGGTATGATATCATCATCACTATCACTTGAATCCCAAAACCCGTTGACAACACAAATTGCTACTTCTCCAACCATCATAGCTTGTTCCATTTTGACAAATGCCTCTTCTTCTTTGATTGCTTTTTCATCCACATCTTGAAAAGAAGACATGACAAAGTCCTCATTCAAACCTCCTCCAATCATAAAGTTTGCCGGCGGTGGTACCTATTGAATTTTAGCAATGGGTTGTCTTTGGTGTTTGGCTTATTGGGCTCGGGTAGCTTTCCATTATCAATTAGGTTTTGGATCTCATGTCTCAACCTCACACATCTATCCGTGTCATCTCCTTGCATTTGGTGAAATTGACAAAATGCTTTGGTTTCAAAGTTAGGTGGGAGAGGGTTAGGCAAAGGACGATGATTTAAGGGTTGTAGCAATCCTTTTCTTTGAAGCTTGTTGAGAACCCAAGACATCGGTTTTCCCAATTCTGAAAATTGTCTCCTTGTTCCTTGGTTAGTAGCATTAACACCGACGGTGTAGACCTTTAATTTTTGACCCAATCTGATCCAATATGCTTTATTTAGTCCAAAATGATTTTTGTTGTTTAATTGGTCCAAAATAATTTTAATTAAATAATTTTTACCTTAGTATCTAATTTTTATTAATAAAAAATGAAAATAAACAAATAAAAATTAAAAAAAATCAAAGTCGGAAAAAAAATCGGCAGCAAAAAGTGGTCGCGCGGGCCCATCGGGCTGCGGGCGAGTTATTTCGTCCACAGGAATTTCGCCCGCAGGAAATTCCTGCAGGCGAAATAACTTCCCGCAGGAATTTCCTGCGGGCTGGCGCGCCCACGGGCCCGGCAGCACAGTTTTAGCCAGCGCAAAATTTTTTAACGCAATTATTTGAATCCTAATCCAATTAGGTTTTAATTTCTTTTTTTTATTAATATTACTTACCTTAATTAATTAGGAATAAACAACCTAAAAACCACTATAAATAGGGACCAATTAAACCAAATCAAGAGAGGAAGAAATTTTCATAGTGACTTTAGGATTTGAAACCAAATCAAGGAAGGAAAAGGAAAAACTCAATTCAATTGATATTAATAGCAGCAGTAGCACGATTTAATGAATTAAAAAGGCAATTAAAGCTTGTTTTTGGAGCTAGTTCATCCAAGAAGAGTTATTTTTTGGAGAATCAACAAAAGAAGGTATGTTTTAATTCTTTTGATTTATGTTTTACAATAGCAAAATCCACAAAATTTAAGTTTTTTTTTAAATCAAAATCTTAGAGCTTTAATTTAATTTTTCCAAGATTAGAACATTAAAAACGTGACTTTCTTTTCTAAAAGGACTCAAAATTGTTATTTTTTCTTCTTAAAAACCTTAAAACCCTCATTGAACATATTTTTCAACAAAACCAAAATAAAATTCTATTTTATTTAAGATTTTAAATTAGGTTCTTTTTCATTCAAAAAACCTTAAAAACATCTTTTTTACTTATAAAAACTTCAATCCATGTGTTTAAATTCATAAAATTTCATAAATCATAATTTTTTTTTAAAAAAAAACCCTAAAATTATACTTTAGCTGAGACCCAATTTCAAAGCCTAAAATCCAAAAATCATCTTTTAAACCTAAAATAATGAACCCTAACCTTTTAAAACCTTAAACCCTAACTTTTTCTAAACTTTAAACCCTTTAAAACATAAAAAACATAAAAACATAAAAAAGTCAAAAAAGTCATAGTAGCTTAAATCATTATTTAAAATCATGAATTAAAAATATTTCAAAAGTGTCTAAAACTCAAGTTTTATTATTTCATCATTCAAATCTTAATTTGTTTAATCAAAGTGTCTTGCCAACCTTTAAAAAACATAAAACCTAATCTATTTTAATTACCTAAAAAGTCATAGTAGCTTAAACTTTAGAATTTCCAAAGCCTTAACACATGAGATAAATAACCCTAAATAGAAATAGTAGCTATACTTGAACTTTTATTTGTTTTATTCAATTCCATATTTATTTATACCTTGATTTATTTCTTATGCTTTAATTTATTTAATTTTAATACTTGATTTATTTAATTTATCATGGATGGATGTTTATTTTATTTATATTTAAATACTTTTGATGAATGATTTATTTATGATGGATGATTATTTACTTTTATCAATCAATTTAGACTTCCAAAAGTTGTAAGAGGTATGTTTCCACTTGGTGGGTACCTCATTAGTTAAACATCATGAAATTTAATTTTCTTTTCTATTTTAGAACTTATGTAAAGGGCATGTTTCTACCTTTTGGTGGGTGTCCTATCTAGGCATGTTATGTAAGGACATATTTCCATCCTTGGATGGGTGTCCATTTATTTATTTTATTTTGTTTGGACATTGCTTTGATTTTAATATAATGATGCTTTCTTTTATTGTGTGTAGTATGGATAATGTTATTATACTTAAGAATTTTATAATATTAAGACCTGTAAAGGAGACCGGTTCCAATGAACCGGGCATTGTGGGGGTGATGGGCCATTTCTCACCTTCCCCACACGTACCCAACTTTCCGAACCCATTAGGGGGTTGGGGATTCCTTAGGAATCGAGTCATCCACCCCTTTCATTTTCCCGGCCCGTCCGGGTGGCGACTCCATTTTCTCCGGACTTAAGTCCATGTTCTCTAAGGCCCCAAGCCTAAACAGTGCTGAAGTCGCAAGAACCATTCCACCAGGAGTGGGGGCGAAAATCCCCGCTAACAGTGGCAAGTCCACTGAGGATAAGAGAAGTTGATTCCATTGGTCTTTATATTATTCTATTATTTCTTATAATGATATTATCCATTGCATCATCTTAGATTGCATTGTGTGCGTGAGTTAGGACGCCCGTGTTACCCGTGTTATGTTATGTAAGGGATACCATACTTTCACTCAAGGTATGGAGATCGAGCATGGCATAACAACTCATAGCCTCGTACCATTTGGTATATACTTGCTATGGGAACCTAAGCCTTTTAACCCAAAGACTAAAGCTCATGTAATTGGCCTAGTTACTTTCCTTAGGTTTTACCCTAAATGCATGTTGTTTGACTATGGTTAGTTTATCTTGGCTTAAATCATGGCTTATTTGGTTTGTTCTTTTTCTAATATGACCTAAGTATATTGTAAGCTCAAAATAAATTTTTCTTTAAAGTCCAAAAAGACCAAAGCTATTTTCAAAATTTTTCAAGATGGTCTTTGGACATAAGACTTTTCTAAAAACAAATCAAAAAATCTTTGGCCCATGGCCCAAATATTAAGCCCAAAATCCATTTTCTCCGGACTTAGGTCCGTGTTCTCTAAGGCCCCGAGCCTAAACAGTGCTGAAGTCGCAAGAACCATTCCACCGGGAGTGGGGGCGAAAATCCCTGCTCACAGACGGCCTTTTGCATGCTTTGGCTACCAGGTTGATAGCTCCCTTTCTCGTTCCTTTTTGTTGCAAAGCGGCTCTTCTCCCTTTCCCATTCTTTAATTTGCAAACCAGCTTGGAGAAGGTCTTTGAAATCACAGATGAGTGTATGAGACATCCTCTCACGAAGACTAGGCAACACCCCTCTCACAATCATCCTTATTTGATCAGATTCATTGAGCATCTTCTTGAGTAAAGCGGCCTTGTTTCTCCATCGCTTCACATAGTCCACAAAATTCTCATTTGGCCTTTGCCTTATTGACTCCACTTCCATTAAAGTAACTTCTAACTCAACATTATATCCATATTGTTGGATAAAGGCTTTGTAAAGTAGATCCCAACTCTTTTGTGTTCCATCATCCAAGGTATTGAACCAATTTTGGACGATGGGGTCCAATGAGAGCATAAAGTACCTTAGGGTTTGAGCCTTAGTAGCCCGGGCGGACTGCATGGCAGTGATGTACTGCTTCACATGAAGATGAGGATTTTCCAGTTCCATTGTAATCTTGAATTTATAAGGGACCTCTTCATCTTGTTCAAATAGTTTGTCAATCTCAGACATCTCTTCGGTTTTCAGCTTCTTCTCAAATTTCTTTTCTAAATCAGCAATCATCTTTTCAACATCGGATGTCTCGGTCTTTTCAATAGTTGCCTTCTCAACAGCCTTCGGTTCTTTCTTCTTTTCTTGAACCTCTTGGTAGTATTGATCCCAATCATCATCATCATTAATGATCACCTTTTCATCATCAAAAACCACTTCACTAACTTTAGTCTTCCCTTTGTCCTTTGGTTTCTTAGTGCTAGCAGACGCTTCGACATGGTTCTCTAAGATAGCAGTCAACTGGTTCTTCATGGTCTCAACTAGGGCCTCTTTTATTTCTTCCATCTTGGCATTGAGGGCCTCATCCACCATCCTTTGAATTTGTTATGGCTCCATTATTTTAGGTGAGCAAGTGATTGAGTCGTTGCTAGATACTATGTCTCCGGCGTAGGTTGAATTGTTGTAAGCTTTTGAACTATCATAATCTAGGGCTGTGAGCCAGAAATGATCAATGATATGAGATACAAATGTATGCATGTATGCATATAAGCACAAACAAATCAACAAATAAGGATAAATAGGACGTTCCTTCCAACCTTATAACATCCACACACGAATGGCGAGTCCCTTTTTCCTAGGTATATGGTTAACAAAATACCAACATGGGGTATCTTGCTTTTGAATAATTCCCTCAAACGTTTCAACCAATAGTTATATTTTTGAAAATGGAAATCAATCCATGATAATTCCCATTAATTAGGTTTTAATCCATTCAACCAACTAAAGTAGCTTTTATGCTATGTTGGATTAAAACGAAATTAAGAGGTTTATTATAAGTACATTTCTCACTTGAAAAGAGTAACTAATGGTTCATGCCAAAAACAAGTCCACGGTTAATTTATTCTTAGTGTAAACTAGGCCCACAATTGATTTTTGGTATTTCATAATTGACCTAAATATTTTTGCAAGCTCTTTGTAAAAAATGGTTGGGTGAAAATAGTTTTGTTTCTAAGCCCATTGTAAAAGAGATTAGAAAAATGGATTTTGGGCTTAATATTTGGGCCATGGGCCAAAGAATTTTTTATTTGTTTTTAGAAAAGTCTTATGTCCAAAGACCATCTTGAAAAATTTTGAAAATAGCTTTGGTCTTTTTGGACTTTAAAGAAAAATTTATTTTGAGCTTACAATATACTTAGGTCATATTAGAAAAAGAACAAACCAAATAAGCCATGATTTAAGCCAAGATAAACTAACCATAGTCAAACAACATGCATTTAGGGTAAAACCTAAGGAAAGTAACTAGGCCAATTACATGAGCTTTAGTCTTTGGGTTAAAAGGCTTAGGTTCCCATAGCAAGTATATACCAAATGGTACGAGGCTATGAGTTGTTATGCCATGCTCGATCTCCATACCTTGAGTGAAAGTATGGTATCCCTTACATAACATAACACGGGTAACACGGGCGTCCTAACTCACACACACAATGCAATCTAAGATGATGCAATGGATAATATCATTATAAGAAAGAATAGAATAATATAAAGACCAACGGAATCAAATTCTCTTATCCCCAGTGGACTCGCCACTGTTAGCGGGGATTTTCGCCCCCACTCCTGGTGGAATGGTTCTTGCTACTTCAGCACTGGTAGGCTTGGGGCCTTAGAGAACACGGACCTAAGTCCGGAGAAAATGGGAAAATGAAAGGGGTGGATGACTCGATTCCTAAGGAATCCCCAACCCCCTAATGAGTTTGGAAAGTTGGGTACGTGTGGGGAAGGTGAGAAATGGCCCAGCACCCCCACAACGCCTGGTTCATTGGAACCGGCCTCCTTTACAGGTCTTAATATTATAAAATTCTTAAATATAACAACATTATCCATATTACACACAATAATTAAAAGAAAGCATCAATATATTAAAATCAAAGCAATGTCCAAACAAAGCAAATAAATGGACACCCATCCAAGGATGGAAACATGTCCTTACATCACATGCCTAAATAGAACACCCACCAAAAGGTAGAAACATGCCCTTTACATAGGTTTTAAAATAGAAAAGCAAATTAAATTACATGATGTTTAACTAATGAGGTACCCACCAAGTGGAAACATACCTCTTACAACTTTTGGAAATCTAAATTAATTGATAAAAGTAAATAATCATTCATCATAAATAAATCATTCATCAAAGCTATTAATCAAAATATAAAATAAACAACCATCCATGATAAATTAAATAAATCAAGTATTGAAATTAAATTAAAGCATAAGAGATAAATCAAAGTATAATCAAGTATAGAATTGAATAAAGCAAATAAAAGTTCAATTATAGCTAATGTGACTTTTTATGGAATTAAAATAGATTAGGGTTTTATGTTTTAAAAGGTTGGTAAGACTCTTTGATTAACTAAATTAATATTTGAATGGTGAAATCATGAAACTAGGGTTTTAGACACTTTAAAATACTTTGATTTGTGATTTTTGGTTATTGGGTTTCTAAGCTACTGTGTAAAATTTATGTTTTTATGTTTTTTAATGTTTTAAAAGGATTAGGGTTCATAAAAATTAGGGTTTAAGGTTTTAAAAGGATTAGGGTTCATTATTTTAGGTTTAAAAGTTGAATTAGGGTCACAGGTGGTGAATTAATTTTTAGGAATTTGGAAATCAATTTGATAATTTCATGAAGTTTTATGAATTTAAACAAACAAATTAAAGTTTTTATAAGTATAAAAGATGTTTTTTAAGGATTTTTGAATGAAATAGAACCTACTTTAAAATTTTAAAAGAAACAGAATTTAAATCTCAGTTTTGTTGAAAAATATGTTCAATTAGAGTTTTAAGATTTTTAAGAAGTAAAAATAGCAATTTTAAGCCTTTTGGAAGATAAACTAACGAAATAAGGTTTTTTGGCTTTAGAAAAACTAAATTAAAGTTCTAAGATTTTAACTTTTGAAAAACACAAAAATCCTAGTTTTTAGCTACTGTGTAAAAACAATTGAAGAAAATCAATTAACACATACCTTCTTTTGATGATTCCTCCAAAAACAATTCTTCTTGGATGAACTAGCTCCAAAGACAAGCCTTTTTTGCCTTTGAATTGTTTAAATAGTAATGCTGCTCCTTTAGAAATCAATTGAATTGAATTTTTGCTCTTCCACTTCACCTTCGGATTCAAATTTCCAAAGCTCACTGTGAATTTTTTCCTCCCCCAAAATTAATTGCCTTTGGTCCTTATTTATAGTGGTTTGAGGTTGTTTATTCCTAATTAGTTAAGGCAAGTAATATTAATAAAAAAAAGAAACCGAAACCTAATTGAATTAGGTTTCGAAAAATTTGCGTCGGAAAATTTATGCTGCCGAAAAAAATTGCCGTAGGAAAAAATGCGCTGGCAAAAAAAAAACTGCCGCAGAAAACTACGGCAGTGGGCGGGCTGGAGCATTGCCTGCAGGAATTTCTTGCGGGCGAAATAGAATTCTATTTCGCTCGCAGGAAAATCCTACGAGCGAAATAGCACAGTGATTTCGCTCGCAGGAATTTCCTACGGGCAAAATATCCCACAGGCCCGTGTGACTGTTTTTTTGCTGCCGATTTTTTTGACTCCGATTTTTATTTTTTTTATTTGTTTATTTTTATTTTTTATTAATAAAAATTAGATACTAAAGCAAAAATTATTTAACAAAAATTATTTTGGACCAATTAGACAACAAAAATCATTTTGGACTAAATAAAACATGTGGGACCGGATTGGGTCAAAACTTAAGGGTCTACAATACACAATAAATGGCATTACCCAAACACTTTGGGTCATTTTCACATAATACACATATTTCACATTTTACACAATTTAGTCATTATCAATGGCTTTTCACAATGCATTCAACACATATATGACATTACAAATGTCATAGCACATTATTCATACATAATCAATGTATCAAGTAGCTTAACACAACCAATGTATCAAGTAGCTTAACACATTTTCCAACCAAAATGTGTTAAGCCCAAATGTCATGCAAACATGACCAATGTATTCAAAGTTTGTACTTACCTCAAATAGCAACCAAAACAAGCTTAAAACAACTTCCAATCCTATCCTTCCAACTTTCCCTTCACCACTTGGATGAAGCAAATCACTTCTCCTTAATGCCTATACACAATGTGATTAAATACAATCATTTAATATCACATTTTAAGGCATTTCTAACATTAAACCCTAATTAAACATCACTCTTATACAAATTCAAAAAATTTAGCCTTTCCTTATTTTAACATTAGAATTCCATTCTATTCCATTTAAATTAGTGTTTTAAGTTTATTTATATTATTAAAAACATATTTTAATACATTTAAACCATTTACATTACAAAAACACACTCTTATACACAAAACCCTAAAATGGCATAACCTTCCCCCATTGAAGGTTTTCCATTCCAACACAATCCATTAATCATTTCAAGCTTATATTCATCACTCTTAACACTAAACAACATGCTTAAACAAATAAAATCAAACAATTCAACAACTTTGGAAAATCACTTTTCCAAAACCCTAAATCTTCACTTCCATTCTCAAACTCCAACCAAACATAACCAAATCCAATATTTGACTTTAAAATACTTATTTATGCACCAAAACAACTCATTTAGAACCAATTTTCACAATTAAAAACCATGATTTCTCAAACCCTAAAAATCCATAACCCTAAATTCTCTCTCTTCACCATTCTTTATCCAAACTCCATCATCTCTTCAATCCAACCTTAAAATTATTGTTAACTACCCAAAATAACATCATACACACTAATTTCAATAATTATAACATACTACTTAAAAATCCAAAATCACACATAATCAAAATTTCCATGGAGTTCAAAGAAAGGAGTTGGAAACTTACCAAATTTGGTGGAAATCACAAAAAAATCCACTTTAAACTTGTTAAATCCTTCAATTTTTGGAGTATGGAATAATCAAATTCCTTGGTCTAAGCTCTCATGGTGGTTTGGCCTTGATGAAGAAGAAGAAGAAATGAAGACAACTTTTTAATTTCTCTTTCCTTTCATCTTTTATTTTAAACTATATATATATTATAATATTTTAATAATTATTTATTTAATAAATTAAAAGTTGAAAAATCTCTCTTCCATTCAAAATTATTTATTTTTGAATTAATTTAATAATTTGAATTTGTAAGATTTAATTACCAAAATACCCTTTTACTTTGACTTTTCTTTTAAAATGTTGACTTTTTTATTGACTTTTATATGTTATATGTATATATCACATATATATTCCACTTTTTTCATTTAAAATCCCTTCATTTTTCGTTTAAAACTATTAATTTAATTTATCCATTTAAATTATAATTTATTTTATCAAATTTCCAAAAATTAAAAATTTTTAAAAATTTGGGATATTACACCTGAGACTGAATTGGATTTGGGTACTTGGACCCGAGACTGAATTTGATTTGATTGACTCTTATCAGTTGAGGGTGCTATCTTTCTTCTAGCCAATTAATTTTAGCTATTCTAGCTGATTGATCTTCTATCATGGCTTTCTTCTAGCCACTTGCTCCATTCTTCAATGGATCGACTCCAGCTCTTCTAGTTGGACTGACCTTCTGTCATCTGGAAATTTTGGCTTTCTTCTAGCTGGTTGTTCCATTCTTCAATGGATTGTGGGTCTTCACCCTCAAAATGGATCTTCATCCTTGGACATTGGATCTTTATCCTTTGTCATTGAGTCTTCACCCTTTGAAGAATAGGTCTTCACCCTTCAAAATGGATCTTCATCTTTTGGATGTCGGATCTTTACCCTTCAAAGTGGATTTTCATCCTTTGAAAATCGGCTCTTCACCCTTCAAAATGGATCTTCATCCTTTGGAGATAGGGTCTTCACCCTTCAAAATGGATCTTCATCCTTGGAGACCCTTCAAAAATGGATCTTCATCCTTGGAGATCGGGTCTTCATCCTTCAAAAATGGATCTTCATCCTTGAACTTCATGTCTTCACCCTTTAAATTGGATCTTCATCCTTTAGAGATTGAGTCTTCACTCTTCAAAATAGATCTTCATCCTTTGGATATCGGGTCTTTACCCTTCAAATTGGATCTTCATCCTTTGGAGATCAGGTCTTCACCCTTCAAAATGGATCTTCATCCTTAGACCTTTGTCCTATATTGGCTTCAGCTCTTTTAGCTGGACTTATCTTTTGTCTTTTGCATCTTTATTCTTTTGAGATTCTTACTTTCTTCTTTTTGTTCTTCCATTTGCAAAAACTTCAGCTATTTTTTAGCTAGCCCTTATATCTTCTTCTTGCCCCCTGCATGGCAAAATATTGAAAGTGAGTCTGAAAGGAGAAAGTTTTGCTCCCTATGTAGGCTCAAGCCAATGATTTTTTTCATGTAGGCTCTGATTGATGTTTGTGTATCGTCTGGTTCCTTGCATAAGCATGCATTTCCATTTTTGAAAAGTGACTAGATCTTTCTCAAGCAATGGGCCTTTCATGCCCCTTGATGCTATATCTGCTTCATGTTTGCTTCATAGAGTATCTGTTGTTCACTTTGACAAATGATAGGCAATACAAGACAACAAAATGCAGTGTGATATGCTCATGTATGCATGATATGCATGGATGATACTTACAGTGATTTCATTGACTCACAAACTGAGGTGATCAGCTAAAGTGCTCTCACAGATTCCTTCCAGATGCTCGTTCAGGTTTTGCATTGGAATGACAGAAGGCTTCACATATATGACTTTTATCTTTAAGATGTTGAAAACATGAGTAGTGAAGACCCCAAGCAGCAGAGATGATTTAGCACGTCAATTGGTAGCTTCTTCATAACCTTGCCAATAATCATTTACATTGCCTAATGTGTCCTACGAGGTTCGATGGTTCAATATACTTCCCTTAACTTAAAGGCTTTGTATGACAAAAACACTTTTTTTTTTAAATCTTAAAATCATATTTTGGCTTTGTCAAACCAGTGTCATTATACTTTAGGACTCGATTTTCCAAATTAACATATCTATAACATGACAAACCCTAGTTACCGTACTAAACTCGGGAATCATTTCTATTTGAGCAAGAACTATTGCACTTCAGATAGGCATATACACATCACTTGGCCAAGGTCTCATTGAATTTAAATATTGTCTATCTCATATGCATGCTTGTTCAAAATATCTCAACTAATAGACTCAACCTACCATGGGAGATCAATAGGTCTTTAATAAGCTTGAAACGGGGTCTATAAGGGACATGGGTTAAATGAAGGCCATTTTTAGATTGAAGTTGATGCGACACTATGGACAAACTCTCATACTACAAATTTCTTGTTTAGACAGTTGAAAGCACAAAAAGATAGAGCTTTGAACATTCTTTTATCTTCTTAACATGAATCTGGATCTTAATTAGGACAACCTTTGCCTTTGCAAAAAGTTTAGTACCCACATTCCTTTCCTTTTCTTCTTTTTGCTTTCTCTCTTTTCTTTTACTTTTTTATCTTTTCTTTTTCTTTTAGCATTTTATCATTTTGTCCTTCTTCCCTGTAGGACTGTCAAGTACAATATTTTCAAGAACTAGATGGCCTTTCTCCTATTTCTTTGATTTTGGTTGAGTCTCTGGTTAGGTTGGACCAATTCAAGTCAAACTGTCTTTGCCTTCTACTGCTAAAACTCAATTGGCTTTTTGAACTGCCTTTTGTATTTTATTTTCTTTTCCTTTTCTTTATTTTATTTTCTTCTTCTTCTTCTTCTTTCTTCTTCTTTCTTTTTGTTCCTTAGTGATCATAAGACTTGCCAAAAGTGTAACAATAGCTCAGGATAGGTCATTAGGTTTACTAGCCAATGAAGAGTAAGCTAAAATATCATGAAGGCTCAAGGGGACAAACTAAGGATTGATGTTAACATGGGTGGATACTAGTTCTTGGCTGTTCAAATAATGCCTAGATCATCTCTCCCTAAAACAAGTAGATTTCAATTTTTCCTCGAAAGTTTGTCAAAGCATGTTCTAAGATCAACTAGGACCTAGACAAAATTTATTATGCAGGAGCCCTCTCTAAGTAAGCATACACAACTCAATGCTATAGAACAATTTCCTCACCTAGTAAAGTCATTCAAATCATGATGCATAGATATACCAATTTATGATTATCAAGGTAGGCTCATTGTAGGTTGAACACCAAAATGAATAAAGACCATAAAAAATTAATGAAAATAATTTATTCGAACAATCATAATTTGAAAAACATAGTTGTTCCAATTAAATATTAAAGAAAGCAAAATAGAAGAGCAACATTCAAGTTAAGGGAAGTTTGTCGAGTTGAGCTTCTTCTCTTTACTTCACATCTTCAATACTCTCATCTTGAAAAGAGGATAAGATAAAATCTTCCCCCAATTCTCTTCCTACCATGAAGGTTGTTGTTGGTGGCATTTTGTTGAACCTAGGCAAAGAATTATCCTTTGTGCTGGGCTTATTAGGTTCAGGTAGCTTATCACTATCGATCAGATCTTGGATCTCATGCTTTAATATGGTGCATCTATCTATCTCATGTCCTTGAGTCTGATGAAATTAACAAAAATCTTTGGTATCAAAGTTTGGAGGTAAAGGATTCGACAAGGGTCAAGGAGCCAATGGTTGTAACTTAAGGTCCCTTTTTTCAAATTGGGAAGGTCGCAATTCGATGTGGGATAGTCCCATATCGAATTGGGACCTTTCCAGTTCAATATGGGACCTTAAGTTAAGGTCCCATATTGAATTGGAAGCCCCATTTAGATATGGGATAGTTCCTCAATACTTCTATGATCCTCAAGATAAGAAGAAAGAGCTGAAGGTTGTGAAAAGAGTGACTGTGGAAAAGACTAAAACATTTGATGTGGAGAAGATGATTGCTGATTTAGAGAAGAAATTTGAAAAGAAGCTGAAAGCTAATGAGATGTCAGAAATAGACAAGCTATTTGAACAAGATGAGAAGGTCCCTTATAAGTTCAATATGCCTTCCTTTGCTAGGTACAACAGTACGTGAAATCCTCACTTGCATGTTAAGTAGTACATCATTGCCATGCAGTCTTCCAGAGATACTAAAGCTCAAACACTAAGGTATTTTATGCTCTCATTGGATCCTATTGTGCAGAATTGGTTCAATACCTTGGAATAAAGTACCCAGATACACTATATAAGGACTTTATCTAGCAGTATGGGTACAATGTCGAGCTAGAAGTTACCTTGATAGAGGTGGAGACTATTTGGCAAAAATAAAATGAAGATGGAGAAATAAGGTTGCACTTCTCAAAAGGTGACTTGATGAGTTAGACCAAATAAGAATGATAGTCATAGGCATCCTGCCCAATCTCCATGAAAGGCTGTCTCACACCCTTATAAGGGATTTCAAAGATCTTCTCCAAGCTGGATTGCAAATAGAAGAGTGAGAAAGAGAGAAGAACCATTTTTATGCAAACTTCCCTTAACTTGAATGTTGCTCTTCTATTTTGCTTTCTTTAATATTTAATTGGAACAACTATGTTTTTCAAATTATGATTGTTCGAATAAATTATTTTCATTAATTTTTTATGGTCTCTATTCATTTTGGTGTTCAACCTACAACGAGCCTACCTTGATAATCATAAATTGGTATATCTATGCATCATGATTTGAATGACTTTACTAGGTGAGGGAATAGTTCTATAGCATTGAGCTGTGTATGCTTACTTAGAGAGGGCTCCTGCATAATAACTTTTGTCTAGGTCCTAGTTGATCTTAGAACATGCTTTGACAAACTTTCGAGGAAAAATTAAAATCTACTTATTTTAGGGAGAGATGATCTAGGCATTATTCGATAAGCCAAGAACTAGTATCCACCCATGTTAACATCAATCCTTAGTTTGTCAGAAATAGACAAGCTATTTGAACAAGATAAGAAGGTCCCTTATAAGTTCAATATGCCTTCCTTCGCTAGGTAGAACAGTACAAGAAATCCTTACTTGCATGTTAAGTAGTACATCACTGCCATGCAATCTGCCAGAGATACTAAAGCTCAAACTCTAAGGTATTTTATGCTCTCATTGGATCCTATTGTGCATAATTGGTTCAATACCTTGGAAGAAAGTACCCAAAGAGATTGGGATACACTATATAAGGCCTTTATCTAGCAGTATGGGTACAATGTCGAGCTAGAAGTTACCTTGATAAAGGTGGAGACTATTTGGCAAATTCAAAATGAAAGTTTTGTTGATTATGTAAAGAGATGGAGAAATAAGGCTGCACTTCTCAAAAGGTGGCTTGATGAGTTAGACCAAATAAGAATGATAGTCATAGGCATCCTGCCCAATCTCCATGAAAGGCTATCTCACACCCTTATAAGGGATTTCAAAGATCTTCTCCAAGCAGGATTGCAAATAGAAGAGTGAGAAAGAGAGAAGAACCATTTTTGACGTGGACACACCCCTGAATGCCTTAACATTGAACCATACCAGATTGAATCTTAAAAACAAACCTCTTTAGGGTTTTAAAGGTTCAAGCATTATACCATCTAATCAAAAGTTTTATGACTTAGGCAATGGACTAGTCATGGCCAAAATCAAGGGTCTACAGTTTTCCCCCTGCTTGAAAGATTTTAAACTGATTTTGGATGAGGATGGCGTGAGCGGGGATTTTCGCCCCCACTCCTAGTGGAATGGTTCTTGCGACTTCGGCACTGTTTAGGCTCGGGGCCTTAGAGAACATGGACCTAAGTCCGGAGAAAATAGAGTCGCCACTGGGACGGGCCGGGAAAAAGAAAGGGGTGGATGACTCAATTTCTAAGGAATCCCCAACCCCCTAATGGATTCGAAAAGTTGGGTACGTGTGGGGAAGGTGAGAAATGGCCCAGCACCCCCACAACACCCGGTTCATTGTAACCGGCCTCCTTTACAGGTCTTAATATTATAAAATTCTTAAATATAACAACATTATCCATATTACATATAATAATTAAAAGAAAGTATCAATATATTAAAATCAAAGCAATGTCCAAACAAAGCAAATAAATGGACACCCATCCAAGGATGGAAACATATCCTTACATCACATGCCTAAATAGGACACCCACCAAAATGTAGAAACACACCCTTTACATAGGTTCTAAAATAGAAAAGCAAATTAAATTACATGATGTTTAACTAATGAGGTACCCACCAAGTGGAAACATGCCTCTTACAACATTTGGAAGTCTAAATAAATTGATAAAAGTAAATAACCATTCATAATAAATAAATCATTCATCAAAGGTATTAATCAAAATATAAAATAAACATCCATCCATGATAAATTAAATAAATCAAGTATTGAAATTAAATAAATTAAAGCATAAGAAATAAATCAAAGTATAATCAAGTATGAAATTGAATAAAGCAAATAAAAGTCCAATTATGGCTACTGTGACTTTTTATGAAATTAAAATAAATTAGGGTTTTATGTTTTAAAAGGTTGGTAAGACTCTTTGATTAACAAAATTAAGATTTGAATGATGATATCATGAAACTAGGGTTTTGGACACTTTAAAATACTTTAATTTGTGATTTTTGGTTATTGGGTTCCTAAGCTACTGTGTAAAATTTAGGTTTTTATATTTTTATATTTTTTACTGTTTTAAAAGGATTAGGGTTCATAAAAATTAGGGTTTAAGGTTTTAAAGGAGTTAAAGTTTAATATTTTAGGTTTAGAAGTTGAATTAGGGTTTTAGTGTTTTAGAATTTGGGTCTCGTGTGATTTGTTGAATTAGGGTATAAAAAGACAATTTGATGATTTCATGAGGTTTTATGAATTTAAACAAACGGATTGAAGTTTTTACAAATAGAAAAGATGCTTTTTATGGTTTTTTGGAAGAAACAATACCAAGTTTAAAATTTTAAAAGAAACAGAATTAAATTCTAGTTTTGTTGAAAAATATGTTCAATTAGAGTTTTAAGATTTTTAAGAAGTAAAAATAACAATTTTAAGTCTCTTTGGAAAATAAAGTAACGTATTAGTGTTTTAACCTTGGAAAAACTAAATTAAAGTTCTAAGGTTTTTGATTTAGAAAGCCTAAATTTCATAATTTAGCTACTGTGTAAAAAAACAATTAAAGAAAATCAATTAACACATACCTTCTTTTGATGATTCCTCCAAAAATAATTCTTCTTGGATGAACTAGCTTCAAAGACAAGCCTTTTTTTTGCCTTTGAATTGCTTAAATCGTGATGCTGCTGTTCCAGAAAAAAGTTGAATTGAATTGCTTCTTTTCCTTCCTTGATTTGGTTTCAAATTTTCCAAGCTACTATTGAATTTTTGTCTCTCCCAAATTAATTGCCTTTGGTCCTTATTTATAGTGGTTTGAGGTTGTTTATTCCTAATTAGTTAAGGTAAGTAATATTAATAAAAAAAAAAGATAGCAAAACCTAATTGGATTAGGTTTCAAAAAATTTGCATCGAAAAATTTGAGCTGCCGAAAAAAATTGCCGCATAAAAAATGCGCTGGCGAAAAAATTCTGCAGCAGCGCGCGCGGAGTGGGCCTGTAAGCTATTTCGCAGGTAGAAAATTTCTACACATGAAATAGCACAGTGATTTCGCCCGCAGGAATTTCCTGCGGGCGAAATGACCACGGTTCCATGCCCACGAGCCCGCGAGATAATTTTTTTCGTCGCCAATTTTTCCGACTCCGATTTTGATTTTTTGACTTTTATTTGTTTATTTCTATTTTTTATTATTAAAAATTAGATACTAAAGCAAAAATTATTTAATAAAAATTATTTTGGACCAATTAGACAACAAAATTCATTTTAGACTAAATAAAACATATTGTACCGGATTGGGTAAAAAATTAAGGGTCTACAGTTTGCCCCCTGCTTGAATGATCTGAAACCTTAGTGAAAGAGAGTGAAAACCAATAAGACTTAATTTTTGATGAAACGGTTGAGGTTTTGGGTTCTGGACCCAGTTCGAGTTCTGGACTCAAGGATAATTCTAGGTTCTAGACCTAAGGAAAATTTGGGCTCGAGACCCGGTTCGAGTTCTGGACTCAAGGATAATTCTAGGTTCTGGACCTAGGGAAAATTTGAGTTCTGGACTCGGTTCGAGTTCTGGACTCAAGGATAATTCTAGGTTCTGGACCTAAGAAAAATTTGGGTTCTGGACTTGGTTCGAGTTTTGTACTCAAGGATAATTCTAGGTTCTGGACCTAAGGAAAATTTGGGTTCTGGACCCGGTTTGAGTTCTGGACTCAAGAATAATTCTAGGTTCTGGACCTAAGGAAAATTTGGGTTCTGGACCCGGTTTGAGTTATGGACTCAAGGATAATTCTAGGTTCTCGACCTAAAGAAAATTTGGGTTCTGGACCCGATTCGAGTTCTGGACTCAAGGATAATTCTAGGTTCTAAACCTAAGGAAAATTTAGGTTCTGGACCCGGTTCGAGTTCTGGATTCAAGGGAGATTCTAGGTTCTGGGCCTAAGGAAAATTTGGGTTCTGGACCCGGTTCGAGTTCTGGACTCAAGGATAATTCTAGGTTGTCGACCTAAAGAAAATTTGGATTCTGGACCTGGTTCGAGTTCTGGACTCAAGGATAAATTTAGGTTCTGGACTTAAGGAAAATTTGGGTTCTGGACCCGGTTCGAGTTCTAGACTCAAGGGAGATTCTAGGTTCTAGACCTAAGGAAAATTTGGGTTCTAGACCCGGTTCAAGTTCTGGACTCAAGGATAATTCTAGGTTCTGGACCTAAGGAAAATTTGGGCTGGACCCGGTTCGAGTTCTAGACTTAAGGGAGATTATAGATTCTAGACCTAAGGAAAATTTTGGGTTTTGGACCTTAGAGATTTGGATACTCGATTCTAAACTAGACTCGGATACTCGATCGTAAACTGGATTTGGATACTCGATCCTAATTGGATTTGGACACTCGATCCTAAACTGGATTGGGATACTCGATCCTGACTGTATTAAGATACTCGGCCCTAAATTGATTTGATTTGGGTACTTGGACCCAAGATTGGGCACTTGGATCTGAGATTGGGCACTTGGACCCAAGATTGGGTACTTGGACTCGAGCTTGAATTGATTTGGGTACTTGGACACGGGATTGATTTGATTTGGGTACTTGGACCCAAGATTGGGCACTTAGACCCAGGATTGGGCACTTGGACCCAAGATTGTGTACTTGGACCCGAGCTTGAATTGATTTGGGTACTTGGACCCGGGATTGGGTTGAATTCAATTTGGGTACTTGGACCCGAGATTGGGTACTTGGACCCGAGAATGAATTTGAATAACCTTTTATCAGTTGAGAAGTCTGACTGCTCCAGATGTTCTATGTATTATGATTCTTCACCCTCAGAATGGATCTTCACCCTCGGAGATTGGGTCTTCACCCTTGAAAATGGATCTTCATCCTTGGAGATCGGGGTCTTCTTTGTTCTTTGAAGATGGGAGTGACACGGCTAGTGGCTTGGCCGTGTCTCCTGGGTGTATCAGCTTCTGTGTCTTTTCTTTGGTTTTTCTTTGTTCTTGGCTTAGGATGGGACACGGCCAGTGGCTTGGCCGTGTTGCTTGCCAGTGTCACCTACTGTTTCTTTTCTTTCTTTGCTTGGTCCTTCTTGACTTTGTCCTTTAGGTGAGACACGGCCAGTGGCTTGGCCGTGTCGCCTGCCCGTGTCATATTCTGCCAAAATTTCTTTTGAGATGACACGGCTAAGCTCAATTTCATGTCTTGCTTGATTCATGCTCTTCTTTCCTTGTTTTGATCTTCCAAGGGAGTTTTTTTGCACTTTAACCACTTTTCCCTTGCAACTGCTTTTTCTTCCTTTGATTCTTAAATGATTGTTGCAGGCTGTTGGCTCATTTGATCATGAGGCTGAACCTTTTTTCACTGCCCCTTCATTTGCTCATTCTAGCCTGCCGGATACGCCACTCATCCGCAGGGTATTGATATGAACTACCTGGTATGTTCCTTATTTCACAATAGTTAATGCTATATGTATGCATGATTATGTATGCTCTTACCTTTTCCTTCTTGGCTCACAGCGGATGCTTGAAGAACAAAATAAGAAACTTTAAGAAGAGTTGGCTACAAGTCGTCAGCAGGCTTCTCATTTTGAAAGTTTATATCACCAATCCAAATAAAATTTTCGTGACTTCCGATTTCAAGGAATGAGGGATCCTGGTGCTTCTTCATCGAGAGGCCCCCAGACTGATGACCATGAGATCCTTTCGTCTGCTTCTTTTGAGGACCATGACAATTCGAAACTCCAAGGCAATAGGGGTTTCAGTGCTTCTGCTTCGGATGATCCCGGGATGAGTAATTTGACCCTCCTCCAACAGGCGATGACTTTTTCAAGTCTTTATTTGGTGACCTTCCACCACCCTTTTATTGATATGCAAATATTGTAGCAATTGTAAAACATTGTACAATAATGAAAAATATACAATTTTCCTTTTTACTGTAATTTTTTTTTCATATTTTTTTGTTACTGCCATTTTTTCTTTTTTTTTGGTTACTGCCAAAATTATTTATTTTTTATTTATTTTATTATTATTTTATATATATAGTACATCATAATTAATATCCACTTCTTTTGTTAAACCAAATCCAAAGTGGAAAAAGAAATTGTGACCACTTCCTTTCCTTATGCCATATGGTCTTATCCTTTCCCATCATCTTTTCCATTTCACTTTTGGAAAAGGTTTATTTTCTTCTATATAAATCCCCTTGCATGCCATATTTCAATTCATAAACCAAAAATCTCTCTCTTTCAACGTGAAGACTCCTTTTAGCAATTTTGGTTCCCCTTTATTCATCAACCATGACCACCATTTAAAGAAAATAAAAATTCTATTTAAGAATATGGATGCCAACCATTGGAAGCAAATATCATGGTCAAAGCTTGATGTTTTAAAATGCTTTCAAAATGTCAAATTGGACCACTCCTTCTTACATGTCGTGGCTTCCCTTTGGGATACGGATTCTAGGGTATTTAGAATTAATGGCTTTGAAATGTGTCCCTTGATTGAAGAATTTGAGGCCATCCTTGGACATCCCAATAATCAACAAATGGCATTACCCACATTGATTTCCAAAACTCAATAGAAGATGCAGATGTTATTTCAAATTTCGAAACACGAGATTCTTTGGTTGATTAGAGGTGAAAAAATTCTACTTGCTCCTTTGATTGACTTTTGTTCCTGTCATTTGGCTCCTACTACGGCATGGGGATGCATGCTTTGTCTTTGCTTGCTCGGCCAATTCTTGCTTGTTTCTTCTGACGGCGATATTGATCCACGAGTATTGGATATTATGGACCAAATGGAAGGAGGCTTGTCACTGATACTTGTGATTTTAGCCGAGACCTTAGTTGGATTAGGCCGATTTAAATCAGGATTGTCAAAGAGACTGACTAGGAGTCCTTTGTTGCTTCAGGTAATTACCTAAACTGCCCTTTCGGGTTTTCAATTTAGGCTTTTTTTTATTGCTCTAACTTTTGCCTAGTCCGACCATGCGGGTTTTCGGAACTAGCGAGCTATCCTAATTTTTACCTAAGCTGCCTTAGCGGGTTTTCAACTCAGCGGACTTTTTTTTTAACTTAATTCTTTCTTCACAGATTTGGCTTTAAGAGCGTCTTTGTTTACCTGATACTCCCTCCTTGGATTTTGCCAGATATCTGCCACGTCATCATTCTGCTAGGAAGCTACTCCATCTTGTTTCTTCTTATGCTGACTGGGTTGACTGGATTCACTCACGCTCTGAAGTCAATATCCATTGGTTGGTACCTTGGTGGAAGATTTCTCGTATCACCATGCAGACATACTTGATGTACGTTCCTCTTGCTGCTCTTCGTCAAGGTACATGCTATGATCCTCGCCAACTTGGGCGTCAGTATGGAGCTGAGCCTCGTGATTCTGACTTTGCTCCTGACCTAGACATGCCTTGCTTGACTGAGGCCTACTTTGATCGGTTAAGGCAAAGTTGGCCTGCACGTTACACTTATAGACTACCATAGATTTTACATTTGTCAATTCAGAAAGTGTTTTGTTAGGATGAAGAATAACTAAAGTAATAAAAGATGCTTCTTTTCCATTTATAATTTGTCATCACCTTTTGCAATTATGATTATTTATTTCATCCGTATCTGGTCAAATACTTATAACAGTGCACATAGAACAAATTTAATTATTAATTCTGTTTTATTAAATTGGGAACAACCAAACATAAAGCCAGCATATACAAGATCACTCCTGTTGCCAATTAGCCCTTTCGGGTTTTCTAATTGATGATTTTCTCTCATTTAGCCCTAATTGTTGCCTAGCCTGCCCTTTCGGGTTTTCGAAACTAGCGGACTGCTCTAACTTTTGCCTAGGATGCCCTTTTTGGGTTTTCAACCTAGCGAGCTCTTTTTTCTTCTTTTTCTTCCTATCATACATAAAACCTCTTCAACCTGTCAATGTTTACTGGCTCACTAAATTCATTCCCATCCATGTCTGACAATTTCACTGCACCTTTGCTCATGACTTGTTTTACGACATATGGCCCTTCCCAGCTAGGTCTGAACTTTCCTCTTAGATCAGATACATTAGGCTTACATTGCTTCAACACCAAATCCCCAACTCTGAATTTCTGACCTTGACCCTTCTATTGTAGGCTCGAGCTATCTTCTTTTGGTACAATTGGTGTGATACAATGCCTTTAATCTTCTTTCTTCTAATAGAGCTAATCGTGTGTATCTGCTTGCTACCCATTCCATTTAAGGCATTTCAGCTTCCAAGACTACTCTTAGTGACTTGATCTCAATTTCAATAGGCAATACTGCTTCCATCCTATAAACCAAAGAGAACGGTGTCATTCCAGTAGGTGTTCATACCCTTTTCCGATATCCCCATAAAGCAAAGGGAAGCATTTCCGACTAGTCCCTGTAAGTCTTAGTCATCTTTGACAGAATTTGCTTAATTGTCTTGTTCATTGCTTCTACTGCACCATTAGCCTTTGGTTTATAAGGAAAGGATCGATGATGATGGATTTAGTACTTGGAGAATAAATCCTTAACTGCTCCTTGAAACTGTACTCCGTTGTCTGATATCACACTGTGCGGGACCCCATATCTACAGATGAGATTCTTTTCAATAAACCTAGCCATTTGACTTGCACCCAGCTTGTTGAAGGATTCGGCTTTGACCCATTTTGAAAAATAATCAACTGCTACTACAATAAAATGGTGCCCGTTTGAAGCTGTCGGATGTATCTCTCCTATTATGTCGATACCCCAGGTGGCAAATGGCCAGGGTGAAGACATTGAATGCAGTTCTTCAGGAGGCAAGTGATTCAAGTTACCATACATCTAACATTGCTGGCACTTCTTTACAAACTCAATACAGTCTTTCTCCATGGTCAACCAATTGTAACCTTGTCGAATAATCTTCTTAACTAGGGCCAAACTATTCATGTGCGGACTGCAACTTCCCGCATGTATTTCTAACATGATGCGCTCCACTTCAGGCTTTCTTAAACATCTCAAATGCACTCCATCAGGCCATCTTCGATATAACTCTCCATGGAAGGTGATGTATTGCAATGACCACCTCCTTATGGCTCTTCTCTCTTTCTTAGTGCCCCCGGCGGATATTCTCTTTCCTCCAAAAATTGCCTTATAGTATCATACCACACATCATGGTCTATATCAACTTCCATGATTGTCTCATATTCATAGCAAGGAGTTGATGAACTGGTCAAGATCAGAGGCTTAAGGAATAAGCTGGCAGGATTTTCCCATACCGAAGCCAATGTGGCTAGGGCATCAGCCATATGATTTTCTTCTCTTGATAGGTGTATAAACCTATACTCCTTAAAATTCTTCTTTATCATGGTCAAATAATGGTGGTATGATTTCAATTTTTCCTCTTTCAACTCCCACTCTCCATTTACTTGGGATACTACTAGCAATGAATCACCATAAACTTCCACCTTATCCACCTTCATAATCATTAGGGTTTCCAAACCGAGAATACATGCTTCATACTCCACCATATTATTGGTCACCCTAAATTTCAACTTCTTGGCTAAAGGGATGAGTTCCCCTTCGGGTGATTCTAGTATAACTCCCAAACTTGCTCCTTTCCTATTTACCGCTCCATCAAAATACATTTTCCACCCTTGTACTTCAATTACTTCTAAATGTTCATATGGAAATTCCAAGATTACCTCTTCACTTTCTAAATGGTTGTTGAGCCAGGAATTCTGCCACCGTTCTACCCTTGATTATTTTCCTGGTTACATACCCGATCTCAAATTCTTCTAATATTATCAACCATCGACCATATTTCCCAATTAAAGAGGGTGTCTCCCTTAAGTACTTCATTGGATCCAACCTGGAAATTGCTTACACACTATACGATTGAAAGTAATGCCGCAACTTCTTAGAAGTCCAAAACACGGCTATACATGTCTTTTTGATGATACTATACTTAATTTCATAAGGTAGGAGCTTTCTACTCAAATAGTAAACAGCATGCTCAATCCCCGACTCATCTGCTTGGGCTAGCATGGCTCCTATCAACTCTTCTTCAACTGCTAAGTATAGTAATAGAGGTTTTTCGGGTTTAGGTGGTTTCAAAATAGGTGGATTCAACAAATACTCTTTTATTCGGTCAAAGGCCTTTTGACATTCTTCATTCCATACGACCGGCTGATTCTTTCTAAGCAACTTAAAGATAGGCTCATAGATTGTTGTGAGCTTTGCTATAAATCTGCTAATGTACTGCAGTTTACCAATGAATCCCCGAACTTCTCTCTCCATCTTTGGGGCTGGCATATCCCTGATTGCTTTAACTTTGTCAGGATCTATCTCAATGCCATTTGGACCAATTACATGTCCCAACAATTTGCCTGAAGTAACACCGAATACACACTTCTTCGGGTTTAATCTTAACTTATACTTCAAAGCTCTATCGAAGAATAATTCTAAGTTTTGGAAGTGTTGCTCCCTTGTATCCGACTTCACCATCATATCATCAACATATACTTCAACTTCTTTGTGCATCATGTCATGAAATAGTGTGGTGGCCATCCTTTGGTAGGTTGCTCCAGCATTCTTTAAGCCGAAAGGCATCATCCTATAACAAAATATACCCCATGTAGTAGTGAAGGCAGTTTTGGCTTTATCCTCTTGGGCTATTAACACTTGATTGTATCTGGAAAATCCATCTAAAAATGAGTGTAGCATGCTAGAGGCTGCACTATCAATGAGTACATCTATGTGAGGTAAAGGAAAATCATCCTTAGGGGAAGCCTTGTTTAGATCTCTATAGTCCATGTAGAACCTTATCCTCCCATCTTTCTTTGGAACTGGTACTATGTTGGCTAGCCAATCTGGGTATTCTATCACTTCAAGGAACTTCACTTGTATTTGCTTAGTGACCTCTTCTTTAACCAATTCAGCCCACTCAGGTCTTAGTCGCTTAAGCTTTTGTTTGACAAGCTTAATGTGAGTGTAAGTAGGAATATGATGCTCGGCTATGTCTCGATCTATCCCAGGCATATCCTCATAAGACCAACCAAACACTTCTTCATATTTTTTGAATATTTTTTCAAATATCTCTCTCTCATCAGGAGTAAGGTCAGATGCTATGCTAATGTTTTTAGGATTTTCAGTTGTTCCCAAATTTAATGATTGTGTGTTAACAGAATTAATATTAAAGATGCTCATCTAACTGCTATTTGAATGTATGCATTCATCAGGAGAAACATCACACAAGTAAGCAAAATCAGACTTTATTGTATTCATTTTGGAAAAAAAAAACATCATCATCCTCATACAAAGCAGACAAATTAAAATCAAAATCAAAATCATTGTTCTCAGAATCATAAAGCAGGATGTTTTCAATATTTTCCTCGACTAGGGCAGCAATCTCTTTTGGAGTCTTCTCGGCTTTCAGGGCAGCTTCATTCTTCTCTTTTGGATTGGATTCTTTGTTGGTTGACAAGGTGAGCTCTTTCTTCACTTGCTCCACTAGCTCAGCAACATCTGCAAAAATTTCATAACCTGGAATTAACTTACCCATGAACATGATCGGCTCTGGCTTTCCTTGGAGTGGTCCCATATCTGGAGCTTTGACAAAGATCTCTTTAAGTGGTGGGAAGATCATCTTCTCATTCTTCTTTGGTTGAACATCATTGGCTTCATCATATCCCAACCCCTTCTTGGAAGCCTGAGTTCTAAAATCTGGCAACTTTGTTAAACCGGCCTTACCCTTTCCAAGACCAGCTCCGGGAAGGTAGTTCATGTTCTTCATCATATTTAAGACTTTGGAGTCCACTGCTTCATCATCAGAAATTACAGCTACTTGAAAACCATTGAGAGGCCTCTCAACCATTAGAGCGTTAACAATCTCATTATCTTCAGCTTCAATGACCACTGTCTCATTTCCATTGGGGAATTTGATCTTTTGATGAAGAATGGAAGGAACTCCGCCAATGACCACTGTCTCATTTCAATTGGACCAACCTTGACAGCGGCTTTGAAAGTCCCTTCGGCATGCCTCTTAGTGTTGTCATAAGCACGAATCGTTATCTCGGTTGGGTTTAGATCTCTTGTTGACATGGCTAGCTTTGGCAATATTTTAAGTGGACAAACATTTATGGCAGACCCATCATCGACCATGAAACATGGAGTCCTCTTCACCTTGACTTCTATTTTGATAAAGAGAGGGCGGATGTGGTCTCTTCCTTCCTCCGGTAAGTCCGCAAATGAAAAAAAACTGCTCCCATACTAACTTCACTCTTTTCTTGGACCTCTTCACATTTCATTACTTCCCCCATTTTTATGAAGTTGATCAACTCCTCCGGTGTTGTGGAGGTAGAAATTGGCATGCTAGCTAAGGCATTAGCCATAGTTTCTCGGTGTTTTTTAGAAGTAGCTAACAAGTCCCAAATGCTAACACTTGCTTGGGTTCTTTTCAATTGCTTAAGCATAGCATCATCTTCTTCCACTTCAACTTCCTTCCCCTTATTAGTTTCTATCTCCTTAGGTGGTGGCCTTGCGTAAGGATTACCGGATCTAGTATTCATCACCTCATCTTCTTCGGGCTCGGACCAAGTCCACTCCTCTTTCTTGGGTATAATATCATCATCACTATCACTTGAATCCCAAAACCCATTGACAACACAAATTGCTACTTCTCCACCCATCATAGCTTGTTTAATTTTGACAAATGCCTCTTCTTCTTTGGTTGCTTTTTCATCCACATATTGAAAAGAAGGCATGACAAAGGCCTCATGCAAACCTCCTCCAATCATGAAGGTTGCCGGTGGTGGTACCCTATTGAATTTTGGTAATGGGTTGTCTTTGGTGTTTGGCTTATTGGGCTCGAGTAGCTTCCCATTATCAATTAGGTTTTGGATCTCGTGTCTCAACCTTACACATCTATCCGTGTCATGCCCTTGCATTTGGTGGAATTGACAAAATGCTTTGGTGTCAAAGTTAGGTGGGAGAGGGTTAGGTAAAGGACGTGGATTTAAGGGTTGTAGCAATCCTTTTCTTTGGAGCTTGTTGAGAACCCAAGACATCGGTTTTCCCAATTTCAAAAATTATCTCCTTGTTCCTTGGTTAGTGGCATTAACGCCGACAGCCTTTTGCATGCTTTGGCTACCAGGTTAATAGCTCCCTTTCTCATTCCTTTTTGTTGCAAAGCGGCTCTTCTTCCTTTCCCATTCTTCAATTTGCAAACCAGCTTGAAGAAGGTCTTTGAAATCACGGATGAGTGTATGAGACATCCACTCACGAAGTCTAGGCAACACCCCTCTCACAATCATCCTTATTTGATCGGATTCATCAGGCCTCTTCTTGAGTAAAGCGGCCTTGTTTCTCCATCGCTTCACATAGTCCACAAAATTCTCATTTGGCCTTTGCCTTATGGACTCCACTTCCATTAAAGTAACTTCTAACTCAACATTATATCCATATTGTTGGATGAAGGCTTTGTAAAGTAGATCCCAACTCTTTTGTGTTCCATCATTTAACGTATTGAACCAATTTTGGACAACAGGGTCCAATGAGAGCATAAAGTACCTTAGGGTTTGAGCCTTAGTAGCTCGGGCAGATTGCACGACAGTGATATACTGCGTCACATGAAGATGGGGATTTTCGGTGCCACTGTACTTAGCAAAGGAAGGCATCTTGAATTTATAAGGGACCTCTTCATCTTGTTCAAATAGTTTGTCGATCTCAGACATCTCTTCGGTTTTCAACTTCTTCTCAAATTTCTTTTCTAAATAAGCAATCATCTTTTCAACATCGGATGTCTCGGTCTTTTCAATAGTTGCCTTCTCAACAGCCTTCGGTTCTTTCTTCTTTTCTTGAAACTCTTGGCAATATTGAGCCCAATCATCATCATCATCAATGATCAACTTTTCATCATCAAAAACCACTTCACTAACTTTGGTCTTCCCTTTGTCCTTTGGTTTCTTAGTGCTAGCAGATGCCTCGACATGGTTTTCTAAGATTGCAGTCAATTGGTTCTTCATGGTCTCAGCTAGGGCCTCTTTGATTTCTTCCATCTTGGCATTGAGGGCCTCATCCACCATCCTTTGAATTTATTTGGGCTCCATCGTTTTAGGTGAGCAAGTGATTGAGTCGTGGCTAGATACTTCATCTCCGGCGTAGGTCGGATTGTTGTAAGCTTTTGAACTATCGTAATCCAGGGCTGTGAGCCAGAGAAAATCAATGATATGAGATGCAAATGTATGCATGTATGCATGTATGCACAAACAATCAACAAATAAGGATAAATAGGACGTTCCTTCCAACCTTATAACATCCACACACGAATGGCGAGTCTCTTTTCCTAGGTATATGGTTAACAAAATACCAACATGGGGTATCTTGCTTTTCGAATAATTCCCTTGGACATTTCAACCAATAGTTATATTTTCAAAAATGGGAATCAAACCATGATAATTCCTATTAATTAGGTTTTAATCCATTCAACCAACTATAATAACTTTTATGCTATATTGGATTAAAACTAAATTAAGAGGTTTATTATAGATAGATTTCTCACTTGAAAAAGTAGCTAATGATTCATTCCCAAAACAAGCCCATGGTTAATTTGTTCTTAGTGTAAACTAGGCCTACAATTGATTTTTGGTATTTCATAATTGACCTAAATATTTTTGCAAGCTATTTGTAAAAAATGGTTGGGTGAAAATAGTTTTGTTTCTAAGCCCATTGTAAAAGATTTTAGAAAAATGGATTTTGGGCTTAGTTTTTGGACCATGGGCCAAAAAATTTTTTTTGACTTGTTTTTAGAAAAAATCTTATGTCCAAAGACCATCTTGAAAATTTTTGAAAATATCTTTGGTCTTTTGGATTTTAAAGAAAAATTTATTTTGAGCTTACAATATACTTAGGTCATATTAGAAAAAGAACAAACCAAATAGGCCATGATTTAGACTAAGATAAACTAAACTAACCATAGTCAAACAACATGCATTTGGAGTAAAACCTAAGGAAAGTAACTAGGCCAATTACATGAGCTTTAGTCTTTGGGTTAAAAGGCTTAGGTTCCCATAGTAAGTATATACCAAATGGTACAAGGCTATGAGTGGTTATGCCATGCTTGATCTCCATACCTTGAGTGAAAGTATGGTATCCCTTACATAACATAACACGGGTAACACGGGCGTCCTAACTCATGCACACGATGCAATCTAAGATGATGCAATGGATAATACTATTATAAGAAAGAATAGAATAATATAAAGACCAACGGAATCAACTTCTCTTATCCCCAGTGGAGTCGCCACTGTGAGCGGGGATTTTTGCCCCCACTCTAGGTGGAATGGTTCTTGCGACTTCGGCACTATTTAGGCTTGGGGCCTTAGAGAACACGGACCTAAGTCCGGAGAAAATGGAGTCACCACCCGGATGGGCCGGGAAAAAGAAAGGGGTGGATGACTCGATTCCTAAGGAATCCCCAACCCCCTAATGGGTTCGGAAAGTGGAGTACGTGTGGGGAAGGTGAGAAATGGCCCAGCACCCCCACAACGCCCGGTTCATTGGAACCGGCCTCCTTTACAGGTCTTAATATTATAAAATTCTTAAATATAACAGCATTATCCATATTACATACAATAATTAAAAGAAAGTATCAATATATTAAAATCAAAGCAATGTCCAAACAAAGCAAATAAATGGACACCCATCCAAGGATGGAAACATGTCCTTACATCACATGCCTAAATAGGATACCCACCAAAAGGTAGAAACATGCCCTTTACATAGGTTTTAAAATAGAAAAGCAAATTAAATTACATGATGTTTAACTAATGAGGTACCCACCAAGTGGAAACATACCTCTTACAACATTTGGAAGTCTAAATAAATTGATAAAAGTAAATAACCATTCACAATAAATAAATCATTCATCAAAGGTATTAATCAAAATATAAAATAAACATCCATCCATGATAAATTAAATAAATCAAGTATTGCAATTAAATAAATTAAAGCATAAGAAATAAATCAAAGCATAATCAAGTATGGAATTGAATAAAGCAAATAAAACTCCAATTATGGCTACTGTGACTTTTTATGGAATTAAAATAAATTAGGGTTTTATGTTTTAAAAGGTTGGTAAGACTCTTTGATTAACAAAATTAAGGTTTGAATGATGATATCATGAAACTAGGATTTTAGATACTTTAAAATACTTTAATTTGTGATTTTTGGTTATTGGGTTCCTAAGCTACTGTGTAAAATTTAGGTTTTTATGTTTTTATATTTTTTAATGTTTTAAAAGGATTAGGGTTCATAAAAATTAGGGTTTAAGGTTTTAAAGGAGTTAAAGTTTAATATTTTAGGTTTAGAAGTTGAATTAGAGTTTTAGTGTTTTAGAATTTGGGTCTCGGGTGATTTGTTGAATTAGGGTATAAAAAGATAATTTGATGATTTCATGAGGTTTTATGAATTTAAACAAACGGATTGAAGTTTTTACAAATAGAAAAGATGCTTTTTATGGTTTTTTGGAAGAAACAATACCAAGTTTAAAATTTTAAAAGAAACAAAATTAAATTCTAGTTTTGTTGAAAAATATGTTCAATTAGAGTTTTAAGATTTTTAAGAAGTAAAAATAACAATTTTAAGTCTTTTTGGAAAATAAAGTAACGTATTAGTGTTTTAACCTTGGAAAAACTAAATTAAAGTTCTAAGGTTTTTGATTTAGAAAACCTAAATTTCATAAATTTAGCTACTGTGTAAAAAAATAATTAAAGAAAATCAATTAACACATACCTTCTTTTGATGATTCCTCCATAAATGATTCTTCTTGGATGAACTAGCTTCAAAGACAAGCCTTTTTTTGCCTTTGAATTGCTTAAATCGTGATGTTGCTGTTCCAGAAAAAAGTTGAATTGAATTGCTACTTTTCCTTCCTTGATTTGATTTCAAATTTTCCAAGCTACTGTTGGATTTTTGTCTCTCCCAAATTAATTGCCTTTGGTCCTTATTTATAGTGGTTTGAGGTTGTTTATTCCTAATTAGTTAAGGTAAGTAATATTAATAAAAAAAGAAACCAAAACCTAATTGGATTAGGTTACGAAAAATTTGCGTCGGAAAATTTGCGCTGCCGAAAAAAATTGCCGCAGAAAAAAATGCGCTGGCAAAAAAATTCTGCATGTGAAATTCTGCTATTTCGCAGAAAATAAAAGGGTGGTGGAAGCTTACGCGGAGAGGGCCCATAAGCTATTTCGCAGGCAGAAAATTTCTGCATGTGAAATAGCACTGTGATTTCGCCCGTAGGAATTTCCTGCTGGTGAAATGCCCACGGGCCGCGTGACGATTTTTTTCGTCGCCGATTTTTCAGACTCCGATTTTTATTTTTATTTTTATTTTTTGATTTTTATTTATTTATTTCTATTTTTTATTAATAAAAATTAGATACTAAAGAAAAAATTATTTAATAAAAATTATTTTGGACCAATTAGACAACAAAAATCATTTTAGACTAAATAAAACATAATGGACCGGATTGGGTCAAAAATTAAGGGTCTACAGATGGGTTCTCGACCCATCCTTGAAGTTGCTTTGGGTTCTGAATCCAGAATGAGTTTTGGACTCAAAAAAGATTTGGGTTCTAAACCCAAATAGGTTTGATTGGGTTCTCGACCCAAGATTAGATTTGGATTCTCGACCTAAGATTAGATTTTGGTTCTCGATTCGAGACTAAAATTTTAATTTCTCGACCCTAAACCAAATTTGAATTCTAGAACAAAGGTTGAATTTTGGGTTCTCGACTTAAACTGAATTTTGAGTTCTCGACCCAAGACTGGATTTGGATTCTCAATCCTAGACTATTTTGGGTTCTCGATCCAAAACTGAATTTAGGATTCTCGACCCAAGACTGAATTTTTGGGTAGTTGGACATGAGACTGGGTACTTGATTTAGGTACTTGAACCCGATATGGGTACTTGGACCCGAGACTGAATTTGGATTCTCAGCCCAAAACTGGATATTGGGTGTTTGACCCAATACTAGATTTGGATTCTCGAACCGAAACTGGATTTTAGGTGCTTGTCCTAATACAGGATTTAGGTTCTCGACCTGAAACCGGATTTGGGTTCTTGACCCAAAACTAAATTTTGGTTGCTCGACCCAATACTTGATTTGGATTCTTGACCCGAAACTAGATTTTGGGTGCTCGACCTAAGACTGAATTTTTTTGTTCTCGACCCAAAACTGGATTTTGGGTGCTCAACCTAAAACAAGATTTGGGTTCTCGACTCGAAATTGGATTTTGGGTGCTCGACTCAATATTGGATTTGACTGACCTTTTATCAGTTGAGAATTCTAGCTTCCTTCTAATCGACTGTTCCATTCTTTAATGGATTATGGATCTTTACCCACCAAAAATGGATCTTTATCCATTGGAGATTGGATCTTTACCCTTTAAAATGGATCTTTATCCATTGAAAATCGGGTCTTTATCCTTAAAACATGGATCTTTATCCATTGGAGATTGGGCCTTTACCCTTTAAACTTGGATCTTTATCCATTGGAGATCGGGTCTTTACCCTTAAAATATGGATCTTTATCCATTGGAGATCAGATCTTCACCCTTTAAAATGGATCTTTATCCATTAGAGATCGGGTCTTCGCACTTTAAATTAGATCTTCATCCTTTGGATGTCGGGTCTTCACTCTTTAAAATGGATCTTCACCCTTTAAATTAGATCTTCATCCTTTAGACATCGGGTCTTCACCCTTTAAAATGGATCTTCATCCTTGGTATCAGGTCTTCACCCTTCAAAATAGATCTTCATCCTTGGAGATTGGGTCTTCACCCTTTAAAATGGATCTTCATCCTTTGGACTTTGAGTCTTCACTCTTTAAATTAGATCTTCATCCTTTGGATGTCGAGTCTTCACCCTTTAAAATAGATCTTCATCCTTGACATCATGTCTTCACCCTTCAAAATAGATCTTCATCCTTGGAGATTAGGTCTTCACCCTTTAAAATGGATTTCATCCTTTAGACTTTGGGTTTTCACCCTTTAAATTGGATCTTCATCCTTTCAACGTCGGGTCTTAACCCTTTAAATTGGATCTTCATCCTTTGGAATTTTGTCCTATATTGACTTTAGCTCTTCTAGCTGGACTGATCTTTTGTCTTTCGCATCTTCATTTCTTTTGGGGTTCTTATGTTCTTTTTGTTCTTCTTTTTGCAAAAAATTTAGCTATTTTTTAGCTGGCCATTATACCCTCTCTTTGCCCCCTGCGTGGCAAAATATTGAAAGTGAGTCTGAAAATATTTTGTATATGCAGAAACTCAAAAATTGAAAGGAGAAACTTTTCCCCCTGTGTAGGCTCAAACCAATGATTTTGTTCCCATGCAAGCTCTGATTGATGTTTGTATTTTGGCTAGTTCCTTGCATAAGCATGCATCTCTTCTTTCTTTTGCAAAGTGACTAGATCTTTCTTAAGCAATGGGCCTTCCTTGCCCCCTGACTCCATATCCACTTCATCTTTACTTTATAGAGTATATGCCATTTACATTGACAAAGAATAGAAACACAAGGCAAAAATGCAGTGTGATATGCTTATGTATACATGATATACATGAATGATACTTACAGTGGTTCTATCGACTCATAGACCTAGGTACTCAGCTGAAGTGTTCTCATTGGTTCCTTCCAGATGCTCATTCAGGTCTTGTATTGGAATGACAGAAGGCTTCGTATTTATGGCTTTTATCTTCAAGTTGTTGAAAACATGAGTGGCGGAGACCCCAAGCAGCAAAGATACATCCATTTCAAACTATGATTCAACAAGTCAATTGGTAGCTTCTTTATAACCTTGCCAATAACATTTACTTTGCCCAATGTGTCCTTCGAATTTTGACGATGCAACATACTTTCCTTAACTTGAAGCCTTTGTATGACAAAAACACATTTTTTAAATCTTAAAATCATATTTTGGCTTTGTCAAATCAGTGTCATTATACCTCAGGACTCAATTTTGCAAATTAACATATCTATAACATGACAACCTTAGTTACCGTACAAAATCAGGAATCATTACCATTTAAGCAAGAGCTATTGTACTTCAGATAGGCACATACGCATTACTTGGCCAAATGTCTCATTGAGTTTGAATATTGTCTATCTCATATGCATGCTTATTAAAACTATCTCCACTAATAGACTCTACCTACCAAGAGAGATCAACAAGTCTTTAATAGGCTTGAAACGGGGTCTATAAGGGACACGGGTTAAATGAAGGCCATTTTTGAGCTAGAGTTTATGTGACACTATGGACAAACCTTCACAACACAATCTTCTGTTGGAGCCATAGGCAATTAGGAGTAATCTTGCTAGACTTTAATCTCCTTCTATCTCCTTGGAAGAAATATAGAACTGATTAAGACAATTTTCATCTTTTACTTTTGCTTCTGCACAAACTCAGGACCCATTTTTTCTTTCTCTTTTCTTTCTTTTTTGTTTCTCTTTTCTTTCTCTTTTTTTTATTATTAGGTCCTAGCTCTAAAAGAATTATCTTGACTATGGATGAGTGGAGTAGAGTAAGTCTTATTTCAACAAGGATAAATCATTTGTTGTCCTGAAGTCATCTTAGTGAGTTGGAGATATCAGGTCTAGTATCAGGTGAACTTCAACTACCCTTATGATCTTGAGAACTTCAACTATCCTCATCGTCTTGACTATGCATTCCTTTCTTTGATCTTCTTGCCTCTTCACCTTAGTGATTATTAGATTTATCATAAGAGTTACAACAACTCAGGGTAGATTATTGGGTTTACCAACCAATGAAGCGTAAGCTAAAATTTATGAAGGCTCAAAGGGACAACTAGGGATTGATATTTAATTGGATGGATACTAGCTATTGGCTTACCAAATAATGCCTAGATCATCTCTCCCTTAAATAAGCAGAGTTCAATTTTGCCTCAAAAGTTTGTCAAAGCATGTTCTAAGACTGACTAGGACCTAGATACTCATAATTATGTAGGAGCCCTCTCAAAGTTAGCATACACAACACAATGCTATAAAACAATTCCCTCTCATCGTAAAGTCATTCAAATCATGATGCATAGATTTACTAATTTATGATTATCAAGCTAGACTCGTCATTGGTTGGGCACCAAAATGAATAAAAACCATCAAAAATTTAATGAAAATAATTTATTCAAACAACTTTAAATTTGAAAAACATAATTATTCCAGAAAATACCAAAGAAAGAAAATAAAACAAAAACTAAACAAGCCAAGGGAAGTTTGTTGAGTTGTAGTCGAAAAATGTTCTATTTATTTAGACATATCGAGGGCAAGGATTTTTCCATCATCAAGGATCATTGCTTCATCATCCACAGTTAGTCCAAGCTTGCTTAGTAACACATCCTCTTTAGTAGTTTCTCCATCGATATCATGACAAGATGACAAGATAAAACTATCCTCCAATTCTCCTTCCATCATGAAGGTTGTAAGCGGTGGCACCCTTCTAAATTTAGGCAGAGGATCATTTTTAGTGTTAGGCTCATTAGGCTCAGGTAGCTTTTCACTGTCAATAAAATCTTGGATCTCGTGCCTTAATCAAACACATTTATCTATCTTGTGCCCTTGAGTATGATGAAATTCACAAAAAGCATTGGTATCAAAGTTTGGAGGTAAAGGATTCAGCAAGAGTCGATGAGCCAATGGTTGTAGCAAATCCATCTTCATTAGATTCTCTAACGTCTTTGACAAAGGTTCCCCCAAGTTTGAAAATTTATGCTTCTTTATTGGTTCAGTTGTTGCATTTTTCTTAACACCTCTTCTTTCCCTTTGACTTTGCCCACTAGGGTGGTATCCACCCTTATTGCTCCACTTAGACAACACATGGTTCGATTGGTCTTGTAGAATAAGGATTGACCCCTCATTTTTCATTCAATCTCTATCAGTAGACCTGTTCCTTGTTAATGTTGCCTTTCCCTTCTTCTCTACGTCAACGGGAGATGCCTCATTAGCATTGATGATCTCCAGAATTTCAATCAACTGGGTCTTCATAATTTCAGCCAATTGAACTCGAGCTCGGCCATCCTATCTTTGATAACCTCATCGACTATATTCCTTAGCTGGTTTGCATCCATACTTCCAATGAAGTACTTGAATCAAAATCACTGTTGTAGGTGGTGTCGTTGTATGCTCTTGAATTGCTATACTCCAGGTCGGTGAGCCAGAAAGGATCAATAACATGTTATGCAATGCATGTATGTATGTATACATCTATTCACAAACAACAAGCAAACAAAGATAATTAGGATGTTCCTTCCAACCTTATAACTTCCACACACGAATGGCAAATCTCTTTTTCTAGGTATAGGGTCAACAAAATACCAACATGGGATATTCTATTTTCGAGTGATTCGCTCGGACGATTTTAACCAATAGTTATATTTTCAAACATAGAAGTCAGTCCATGATAATTCCCATTAGTTAGGCTTTAATCCATTGAATCTCAACTAAAGATAACTTTTATACTATGTGGTGGATTAAAACT
Source organism: Garcia nutans (assembly GCA_947685225.1). Classification (NCBI taxonomy): domain Eukaryota; kingdom Viridiplantae; phylum Streptophyta; class Magnoliopsida; order Malpighiales; family Euphorbiaceae; genus Garcia; species Garcia nutans. The sequence continues at coordinate 10,319,995 of CANTUV010000072.1, forward strand.
AAATTAAAAGGTTTATCATAAATAGACTTCTCATTTAAATAAGTAACTAATGATTCATGCCAAAAACAAGCCCATGATTAATAGTTCTTAGTATAAGCTAGGCTCGTAATTGATTTTTGGTATTCTATAATTGACCTAAATATTTGTAAGCTCTTTTGTAATCAAAAAATAATTTTGTTTCAAAGCCCTTGGGCCATAGGATTGAAAAAGATTTTTGATCCATCTTGAAAAGATTATCTTGAAGATTTTGAAAATTTGAAATTTGGTCTCTTGGATTTAAAGGAAATAATTATTTCCAGCTTACAATATAGGTAGGTCACATTAGAAAAAGAGCAAACCAAATAAGCCATGGTTCAAACTAAGATATATCAATCATAGTCAAACAACAAGCATTTAGGGTAAAAACCTAAGAAAAGTAACTAGGCCAATTACATGAGCTTTAGTTTTTGGGTTGAAAAGCTTTGGTTCCCATAGCAAGTATATACCAAAAGGTACAAGGCTATTAGGAGTTATGCCATGCTCTATCTCCATACCCTAAGTGAAAGTATGGTATCCCTTACATAACACAACACGGGTTACATGGGCATCCTAACTCACGCACACAATGTAATCTAAATGATGCAATGGACAATATCATAATAAGAAAGAATAAAATAATATAAAGACCAATGGAATCAACTTCTCTTATCCCCAGTGGAGTCGCCACTGTGAGTGGAATTTTTGTGCCCACTCATATGTGGAATGGTTCTTACGACTTCGGGACTGTTAGGCTCAGGACCTTAGAGAACAAGAGCCTAAACCCAGAGAACATGGTCCCTCTAGTCGGTTAGCGAGCAGAGGTCAAGGGGGCAGTACCCCTAAAAGGTAAATAGTTTACATCATATGGTTTTGTTGGAGAATTAGGGTTTCTATCTAAACTAAGATTTTATATTTATGTAAATTAAGGTTTTTCGGGTTTTAGAAAATTAGGGTTTAGGAAAATAATATTAGGGTTTTAAACTATTAAAAACTAGGGTTTTAGATAAAGGCTAGGGTTTTGGTATAAATTTTGGAACACTTAAATTCTAAGCATATAAATTAAATATTTTATAGGACAATCAAATATGCTACTATTAAATTCTATTATTCTATTATTATAGATATAAACTACGAAAATTACTAAGCATTTAGCCTGTTATTGGACGCGTTAATCATATTATTATGTAAAGATATTTTAGAGGGTAAACATGATTATTATAAGCTAAATCAACTTACTGCCCATTTATAACTAGTCATGCTACCACGATATAACATAATATTAATAAATATAAAACAGCTAGCACTGTAAATTCAAATAAAATTAAATGAGAAGTTTCGAACCTCCGTTTGTAGGCTCCAATCAATATTTTACATTGATTCAAGTAATCTGCCTGGACCAATTTTAATTCTTGGTTGAGCGGAATGAAGACAGTAACTACTGCCTTTCTTTTGTTTGTCTGTTCTAGTTGTCTGCTTTCCCTCTTTTCTATTTGTTGTTCTCGTCTTTCTCCTTCTGTGTTGCTAGTGTTTGTTTTGATGCTTCTATCTCTTTTTCCTTTTTGCATTTTTTTTACTCCTTTCTTGGCTGCCAGTTTCACTAATCCAAGTTGTTTTCGTTTCAAGAGCAAAGTCCTCCTCCTGAAGTTCAAAAAGTCTGTATTTTTTGAGCCTGCTAGGTTAAACATTGTGAAACCTTCCCGTTTTAAAAATGGATTACCGATGCATATCAAATTAATGAATTCTGTAATATCCTCATGTATGCCTTAGAAGTTTTGATTATGTTGTTGTTGTAAGTTGGATTGAATGTATATGTTATGTGAAGAGAAAAGAAATGAGAAGAGAAGGTTTATGTATATGTGTTTTGGGAAAGAAAAGAGGGTTTAGAGAGAGGTGTATATGTTGATTATATGGTAATATATATAACATATAAGTTGGTCAAAAGGGAGAGTCAATGCAAGAAGATATTTTCATTTATGATATGTGAAATTACTATAAAGGACATGTGAGTTAAAAGAGAGCTAAAGTAAATGGTTAAGGGCATTGAGGTAATTCTCTTTTGGAAATCTCTTGGTGGAGATTAAAAGAAGGAAAGAAAGGTTGACTTGTTATTTTCTTTTCTTTGCTTGAAGTGGTGGCCGGCTATCCAAAGAGAAGAGAGAGCAATTGAAGTGTTTTGGTTTCTAACATCAAGATTGAAGGGAGAATCAAGGAATTAAGTGGAAGATTTGTGGAATTCAACAACTTTGGTAAGTTCTTTTCCTTGATTTCTTCTATTCTTGTGAAGTGGTGTTTTAAGTGAATTAGAGTTTGTTGATTTGATGAGTAAATGTGTTTGTGATGTGTTTATAAGTTTTAAAATGGATTGTAAGTTATAAGATTGAATTGGTGTTGGTTTGGTTTTGAATATGGTAAGTTAAGTGAAAGATCAAGAGTGGAATTTGGTTTTAGGGTTTTGAGATGGTTTGTGTTTAAAATGTAATGTTAATGTGTTGTTTAAGTGATTAATGTGATGAATATATATGATATGTGTTAACAACATTGACTAGAACCAATTGAATGAGATTATTGTTGTGCAAAAAGTGTGAAAATGCAAGTGAAAGAGCTTTGGCCAAATTAGGGTTTGTGTTCTTGAGTGACACGGCCATAAGCAAGATGAGACACGGCCAAGACTTATTATTTTTGAGAAAACACGGCCAAGTCTAGTGAATTTTGGCCGTGTTGGATAGGTTTTGGGGTGACACGACCACTGGCTTGGCCGTGTCCCTTGAATGTGTTTGCTACTGCTTGAGTTGTGTTGAGAGACACGGCCGTGTCCTTGCCTGTGTCTGCCTCGGGAAGTTTTGGTCTTGAGAGACACGGCCACAAGCTTGGCCGTGTCCCTTGGGTGTGTTTGCTACTGTAATGGTTTTTGGTTCTTCATGCATTGTTTGATTCTTTAAAAGTCTTTTGTTCCTAAACATTTTATATACACTCTAAATACTTTGTAATCAAGGAATGACCTAAACAAATGTATGTGGATGATTCTAAACCTATGAATAATGATCTTTGAATTAGGTTTTGAAGAAATTGTGTTGCATTAATCTAAATGTTGAGAATTCTTGGAAGAGGAAATGTATGGATGGATGAGAATAGTTCTTGAGGTAAGTACCAGTACATACAAGTGTATTTATTTATATGATTTGAGGCTTAACACATTTGGTTGCAAATGTGTTAAGTGGTTTACTATATTGTTAATATAATTGGATCAAGGTGATGATTGAATGATGTGAAGGATGTGAAGATCATTAAAAAGGTAAGCATGAACCCTATTTGATTGTATATCCTTATATGTCTTTGAACCTTAACACATTTGGATGAATGTGTTAAATACTCTATTATATTGTGGATGTAAATGAATAATGTAAATTGCTATATATATATATATATATATAAAGGATGAAATATGAAATGGGAAAGGTAGGAAGAAATGAGGATCATTCTTAAGGTATGTGCAAATTTGTTATGATAAATGCTTTAATAATGAATGGTGTTAATGTGTTTTGAGAAATGATGAAAGGTTATATTATATGCATTGTGAATGGCAATGTATTATATGAATAATATATTTTGAAATGTTATATCAATGATGTTATATGTATCATATGAATTGAGATATGATATGTTGTGAAGCCATTGTAATTGGCCATGATGATTCAAATGTGATATGAAGCCATTGTGATTGGCTATGACAATTCAATTGAGATATGTGAGGCATGTTTGCCTAAATGATGATGAGAATTGTGAATGATATGGATGATAGAATGATCAATAAATTGTGTGTCTAATATGGTATTCATTTTCAGAGTTTTGTTATTGGTGGCATGCCTAATAGTAACAATCTCTTGAAGTTAGGTTGGACTTGATCCTTGAAGCCAAGTTGGGTTGAAGTTTAACATGTTTTACTCCCCTTGAAGCTTGGTTGGGTCTAGCCCTTGAAGCCTAATTGAGATGTTACAACACTTGAAGCTAGGTTGGATTGGTTCTTGAAGCCAAGTTGGGTTGATACTTAGCATGCTTTGTTCCCCTTGAAGCTTGGTTGAACCTAATCCTTGAAGCCTAGTTGGGATAATGATAAATGTGATAATTAAACCAAAGCATTAACTCTGAAAGTCGAATGGCATATTAGTGTTTTGGGCCCGAGTCTATCTTTATTGTCAATGTGAAATGCAAGTATTGAAATATTGATTGTGAGTATTAGTAATGAATTATGATTGGTGAATTGTGAATAATATAATGTTATTAAGTGTGATATGTAAATGAATTGTGGTTTATGATAAAGGTTGTCTTCATTGGAAATGTGATTCATGATTGGTATGATATGTAATGTTGTATTGCAATAATGATTGGTATGATATGTAATGTGTGTATTGCAATAATGAGTGGTATGATATGTAATGTGTGTATTGCAATAATGAGTGGTATGATATGTAATGTGTGTATTGCAATAATAATTGGTATGATATGTAAAGTGTGTATTGCAATAATGATTGGTATGGTATATATAATGTGGGTGTATTAATATATTGGTTTTGAGTATTGGTGATGCATTGGGGTTGGTGATAATATTATGTATATATGTACATCATATATGAAATTAGCTAGGATATATTAAAGATGAAATTAAAAAGAAAAGAAAGTATGATAAGAACTAATTATATATTGATTTGATATATCATTATATGTTAATACTTCTATACTATATGTTTCTATTTTATATTTGGATTACTAAGCTCTCGGGCTTAGCGCGGGTGTGTATTCGCGCAGGTAAATAGGTGGAAGATATGAAGTCTTTTGTTATGCCACAAGAAGAGTAAAAGTTTGTCGAGACCAACTAGAGAGTAATGCATACATGTATAACTTTTATATTGATGTATTTTGTTTGAGAAAGTAAGTATATGTATAAATGAAGTTTTGATAAAGATAATGATTTGGTAAATGTTATTTAAATTAACGTATTATGGATTGGAATTCTTTTACAGGTTTTAAAAAGGTAACGAAGAGTGGCATCCTTATACTTTATATATTTACCGTATGTATACCAGGTATATGTATAGTACTTATATAAGGTATCGGGGTGTTACAAATTCGACATAAACCATGACCATATCGGGTTCAAACCATTTCAATTCTAGGAAAACTGAGGCTATATAGAAGTAAAACAATTTTAATTCGACAAAATATGGGTCCATATCAAATTGGGAAGGGCCCAATTCTATATGGGAACTATCCCATATCGAAATGGAAATTGGATATGGAACCTTAACTTAAGGTCCCATATCAAATTGGGAAGGTCCCAATTTGATATGGGACTATACCATTTCGAATTGAGGCATCCTAATTCTATATGGGTTGTCCATATTGAATTGGGAGGCCCGGTTTGACTTGGACACACCCCTGAATGCCCTAACATCGAATCAAACCTGACTGAATATTTGAAACAAACCTCTTTAGGGTTTTAAAGGTTCAACCATTATAACATCTAATCAAAATTATTATGACTTAGGCAATGGACTAATCAGGGCCAAAATCAAGGGTCTACACCCACTTAAAATGATTTTTGGGCTTTAAAATTGGGTCATAAGGAAAAAGATTTTTGACCATCTTAAAAGATTTTCATGTCCAAAGACCTTATAGAAAATTTTGAAAATAGTTTTGGCCTTTTGGATTTAAAGGAAAATTATTTTGAGCTTACAACATAGGTAGGTCATATTAGAAAAAGACACAAACCAAATAAGCCATGGTTTAAACCAAGATAAAATAATCATAGTCAAACAACAAGAATTTGAGGTAAGACGTAAGGAATGTAACTAGGCCAATTACATGAGCTTTAGCCTTTGGGTTGAAAACTTTAGGTTCCCATAGCAAGTATATACCAAAAGGTACAAAGCTAAGAGTGGTTATGCCATGCTCGATCTCCATTTATTAAGTGAAAGTATGGTATCCCTTACACAACACAACATGGGTTACATGGGCATCCTAACTCAAGCATGCAATGCAATCTAAATGATGCAATGGACAATATTATAATAATAAAGAATAAAATAATATAAAAACCAATGGAATCAACGTCTCTTATCCCTAGTGAAGTCGCCACTGTGAGTAGGGATTTTTGCCCCCACTCTCATGTGCAATGGTTCTTGCAACTTCGGCATTGTTAGGCTCAAGGACTTAGAGAACACAGGCTTAAACCAGAAGAAAATGGAGTCACCACCTGCACAGGCTGGGAAAAGAAAGGGGTGGATGACTCGATTTCTAAGGAATCCCCAACCCCTTATTGGAAAGTTAGGTATGCATAGGGAAGGTGAGAATGACCCAGCACCCCCACAACGCCCAGTTCATTGGAACCGGCCTCCTTTTCGAGTCTATACATGATTAAATTCTTAGCTTATTATAACATCATCCACACTACATGTGATCATAAAAATAAGTAATTACTTTATTAAAATCACAACAAGTTCAAAATAAAATAAATGGGCACCCATACTGGATGGAAACATGTCGTTACAATGTCCAATATTCAAAAACTAAATAGGACACCCACCACTTGATGGAAAACATGCCCTTTACATTAATCCCAAAATTCAAAATAAATTAAATTACATTAAACTTAACAAATAAGGTACCCACAAAGTGGAAACATACCTCTTACATCTTGGAAACTAAAATAATAATAAATCAAATAAATTAAGTCATTCAACCATTCACCATGAGCAAAATAAAATAAATCATCCATAACAAGTAAAACATTAATGAGTCATTCTTCATAAACATGAAATAATTGCATTTAGATTTTACTATTTAAATTAAACATAAGATATATAAAATTAAGGCTTAATATATGAATTAGGGTTTTATTGATCAAGCTAGGGTTTTTAGGGTTTTAGAGAACAATATTAGAGTTTTAGGGTTTCTGGATTGGGAATTAGGTTTAAGGAAATAATTGGGGCTTTGGATTTTAGGATCAAGGTTTTAAGGTTTGAAGTCTTGGTTTTGGAGATTATGATTTTGACATTAGGGTTTGATGATTACCGTGATCAAAGTTATGTGTCGTGTGATGTTTAATATTGACTACAATGATTTTAAAATTATGACTACTTGAATATTTTTATATGAAACAAATATAGAAAGCCAAATTAATTGTCGAAAGATTAAAGTAACTCACTAAATATAATTATAACAATATTGCTACTATAAGTTCAAATTAATTAAATGCAGGAATCAAACCTCTGTTTTGTTGGTTCCTCCAAATTAAAATGTTGAATCCAATATGTGCTACTGTCTGGATCAATCTTCTCTTTGGATGGAATGAAACAAACTTGAGAGAATAGTTATTGCCTCTTTGGTTACTATTTGTTTACATTCTGTATTTTTACTGATTGTTTAAGGTGGCTCTCGGTTGCTATATTTTTGCTACTTATCAGTTGCTCTCCATGCTTCCCCCTCTCTTTATGTGCTAATAATGTATTTATAGGAAACAAAAACTTAACCCTCAACCTAATCTAAGTCTTAAAAGAAATATAACTTGATTAGAAAATCAAATGGCCAGTCAAAACTCGGATTTGGAGGGGCTCATAACTATTTGGAGTTTCCAAATCGATATGGAGCCAACCCATATCGATTTGGAAGGTCCAAATCAATATCTTATATCGATTTGGATATCCCAAATCGATATGATCCATGGTTCATGTTGATTTGGGCATCCAAATCGACATGAGCCATGCTCATGTCGATTTTGGCATGTCCCGACTCAAATAAAACCCTAATTTTTAATTTCTTTTAATTTGTGCTTTTATGAATTGGACCTTCAAATATTTAAGCTTTAAAATTAGGTTTAGATTCTTTAAAATTATAATAGAACAAGGTAAGCTTCTTATACCTAATTCGTGCTAAAATTAAGGGTTTACAAGTCGTTAAATGGTTTTGTCACTTCGTCATTTCATCAGGATATTAGAGTCCCATGATGAACTTATTGGGATATTAGAGTAGCCAAAATCCAGTCTTGGGTCTAGAATCCAACTAATCCCAGGTCTAGAACCCAACCAACCTCGGGTCCAGAACCCAACCAATCCAATCTCGAGTCCAGAACCCAACAAACCTCAGGTCCATAACCTAACCAATCCAATCCCGGGTCCAAAATCCAAATTATTCCCCGGATCTAGAATCCGATACTTTTTCAAACTCAGCTCAAAGTCATATTACTTTTCACTCTCTAAATAAATTCATGATTATTCAAACAGAGGACAAACTATAGACCCTTGATTTTGGCCATAGCTAGTCCGATGCTAATTAGAGAAAGGCCTAAGTCATAATCGGTCTATTCTTAATAAGCTTAAACCTATTTTTAAGCTTTTGATTAGATTTGTATAATTCCATGAGGCATAAAATAAGCTAGTCAAACCTTTAAAACCCTAAATAGGTCTAATTTGAAGGTTTGGTTGGATTTAATTTGATATGGGCCTTGTATTACACTTCAAATTTGATATGGGCTTCCTCAATTCAATATGGGGCTTCCCCATATCGAATTGAACTTCAAGTTTGATATGGGGTGTCCCCATGTCGAATTGGGGCACCTAATTCGACATGGGGAAGTCCCATATCAAATTAGGGCTTTCCCAAGATATGGAGACCAATTGGGCGACTCCATATCAAATTAGGGAAATCCTAGTTTGATATGGAGCTTGTCCTTGTCGAATTAGGATTGATAATTTGATATTGACTTGATTCCATGTTGGATTAAAATTGTTTTAGTTCGAGATGGTCTTAGTTTGCCTTTAATTGAATGGGTTTTAATCTGACATGCTCATGGTTTCTCTCAAATTAAAAATGATCTAATTCGACATGCCTTAGAAAACTATTTCTAAACAAGTTTAAGACTCGGTTACAAGGTTTAACCTAATATATTCTTCTATAAATATAGGATTAAAAAGAAAAAAAGATCGGAGCAATATAGCATTAACATGGAGCAACATCTTAATTAACATAGAGTAACGAAATAATTAAAAGAGATTGTCAAACAAAAAAACAAGCAACCAAGCACGGAGAAGATTATAAACTAGAAGATAGTAGCATACTGTCTTCACTTTGCTCAAATGAGATTTTACAACCGGTGCAAATATAAAGTTTGTATTAACATGAAATATCGGAGGAACCAACAAATGCAGGTTTACAATCCTTTATTTAATCCATTTTAGATTTACAGTAACTACATTATTATTTATTTTGTTGAATGCTTTTTTTTTGTTAATTATTGTATTTTCATAAAACATTCAGTAGCTTTGTTCTTGAGCACAATAATTAGTTTATGTCCAGTAAACTTCTTTATCATTGGAAGTTTGCTCAACCCTAATTTAAATATCATAGTAGCTTTTTAATCTCACAATAACAGTAATAATCAGTCACATAAAGTATTGATTTGAATTAAATGATCAATGGCTCAAAGCTTATAAATATAGTTACAATAGCTTTGTTTTCTAAATGTAATTATAGTAGATTTGTTTCCCTAAAACCAAAATAGTAGCCTTATCTTCCTAAAACCCTAAATATGTTTTTTATAAAATCTTAAAATCCTAATTAATTATTTTCCAAACCGTAAAGTCCAAAAACCCTTATTTTGTAAAAACCCTAATTGTATTTTCCTAAACCTTAATTTCCAAAATTAGAAACCTAAGTTTGTATATTTGATGCTTAATTTAAATATTAAAACCTAGATTTAATTATTTCATGTTTATCATGAATGATTTATTAATGTTTTATTTGTTATGGATGATTTATTTTATTTTTGCTTATGGAGAGTGTTTGAATGATCTAAATTTCATTTAGTTAATTATTTATTGCTTCAAAGATGTAAGAGGTATGTTTCCACTTTGTGGATACCTCATTAGTTAATTTTGATGTAATTTTATTTACTTGAAGTTTTGGATTAATGTAAAGGGCATGTTTCCTCCAAATGGTGGGTGTCCTATTTTATTTAGTTTTGGGACATTGACAATTGTTGTAAAGGCATATTTCTATCCTTGGATGGGTGCTTATTTTGATTACTTTATTTTAATAAAGGTGATGGATGATTATTTATTTTGATAATTGCATGTAATATGAATGATATTTCAATAAGTTAAGAATTTAATTCTATCTAGACCTGAAAAGGAGGCCGGTTCCAATGAACCAGGTGTTATGGAGGTGCTAGGTCAATCTCACCATCCCCATACATACCCAACTTTCCAAACCCATTAGGGTGTGGGGGATTCCTTAGGAATCAAGTCATCCACCCCTTTTTATTTTCCTAGCCCATCCGAGTGGCGACTCCATTTTCTCCGAGTTTAGGCCTATGTTCTCTAAGGCCTTGAGCCTAGCAGTTCTAAAGTTGCAAGAACCATTCCATATGGGAGTAGAGGCAAAAATTCCCGCTCACACTTTCGGTTTCAGGGCTGCAGGGATCCTGGTGCTTCTTCATCATGGGGGCCCCGAACCAATGACCATGATACACCTCATTCTTTTTTAGGCAATGACTACTACAGGACTGACTTTCAGGAAAATAGGGGCCTAGATGCTTCTTCCTCGAGTGGATTCTAGGCGGATGATGTAATTCCTCCTCCATCAGGCAATGAATTTATTAAGGCTTTATTTGATTACAGACCGCCTCCCCCTTCACAATGATTTTCTTTTATTTTCTTGTATTAAATTTAATGTACACATAATAATAAAATACAAAAGCTTGTAAATAAAATATGTTAGCCCAAAAATCTCAATTTTGATCTTTAGCACTCCAATTGAATGATGCATTTAACATGTCTTTAAGTTACTTGATGCAAGAATAAGTTACTCAATATATTGCCAGAACAGAGCTAAAAGTACAGCCACCACAGGCCAGAGGGTCACCGCCCTTAAAGCTTTGAAGAACAAATTGAATTATAGTAGGCTTCATGGTCAGAATCTTGACCTAAGGAGCAACAGTTATAGAGACATATGCGACCATCTAGGAATTGGGACAATAGCACCTCGAGTGACAAAAACTCCAACATTCACAGTAGGGAACACGGTAATAGGCACGGTTTGAGGAGAGGTCTCTCCTAACCATTTCATGACTGTCCCTTCTTAAAGTTGACCATCCATACATTTTGAGGTAAAATCATAAAGATTGGCAGTAGTGTTCGTGGTCTTGGGTGTGCCCAGAAGTTCGATGCGAGACCTCCAATCTATCAGATATTTCAGTACTAGTGTGGTTGCACCTTTCATATTTTGGCGGAAAATTACTTTGTCAAATGAAGAAGTGACCCTTGGAATAATCGCTGTAAGAGTAGATTTTGATTCACAAAGGGAGATTGTCCCCTTACTTTGGGTGACCGTCCCTATAACCACAACATAGGCAAATTCCACTAATAGAGCACTCACAATTTGACCGTTAGAAGAGCTTTTTAATGAAGTGACTGTCCCTATCCAACGGACGACCTCCCACTGTGTCTGGGAGACCGTCTTCAGTTCTAGGATGATCACTCCCTATGAAATCTTCTAATTATCACAAAGACTAGCCTAAAAAAATATTTCACATGATTCATAATGGCTAGTTAGACCAAATTGGCTATAAATACCTTAAGAAATCTCTTTTTTAAGAGGTTAAGAGAATTGAAAAGGCTAAGTCAAATTACTTTCATTTTACTTATATCAAAATCTATAATTGTATTGATTTGGTGTTGGGTGTGAGCATTAAACACCAATTGTAAGTTTGAGTATGAGCTTGGAAACACTTAGGTTGTGAGAGTGAGCCTAGAAAAACTCTTGTAAGGGTTGTGAGGATAGATCTCAAACCATTGTAATAGTTTGGTGTGACCTAGGGAAAACACCAAGTTAGAGTTAAGCTTTTAAAAACTCAAGATTAGTGGAACCTTAACAAGTTGTTGAGGAAGTGGATGTAGGATTGAGGAAATTCAAACCACTATAAATTCTCGTGTTCATTCTTCTCTACTCCTACTCTGACTTTGATTTGATTTTGATTTTTCAATTTACCATCAATTCTTCAAATCAACCAATTCACCCCCTTCTTGGTTGCTAGTTTGGGACAATAATTGGTATCAGAGCTAGTTAATTTCTTCAAACTTAATTATGAAATTTGATCAAGAATGGCAACCATTCCACCAACAAAAACCACTTCACATGAAAATCTAAATTCATTCCTTAGACCCTATTTCGATGGAACGGATTATTCTTATTGGAAACACGAAATGTTCTTATTCCTAGATAGTGGAGGAATTGAGCTTTGGGATTTTGTTGAAAATGAGTGGAAACCTCCTACTCATAACGTTGATGGTGTCCAAGTTCCTCTTCCTAAGCCAAAATGGTTAAATGCCAATGTGAGAGATCGGTTCAAGAACCATAGAGCAGCCTCTATCTTGATAAATTCAATATCAAGAGAAGAAGGTGGGAGAGTTCAACATCTCACTTGTACACATTGCATTTGGAAAACTCTTGAGAACTATCATGAGGGTACTAGCCAATTGAGGCTCACCAAGAAGCAAATGTATGTACATGAGTATGAGCTATTCAAGATGCAGCCCAACGAAAACGTCATTGACATGACAAATCGCTTGCTTGCAATTGTAAACGAGTTGAAGAAATATGGCAAGATATATGGTCAAGATGATGTGAATAGAAAAATCTTGAGAGCACTTAAAGCAAAGAAGAACTTTGAGTCTAAAGTTTCTTCAATTAAAGAAGCTCATGACCTTAGCTATTTGAGAACTAATGAACTTGTCAAAAAACTACTCACCTTCGAATTGCACACTGAAAGAGAGGAAGAATAAGGTGACAAAAATAAGAGAAAAGGAATAGCTCTCAAAGCCATCAAAGAAGTTGAGAGCTCAAATGATGAAGATAGTGATGATGATGAAGAATTGGCTATGCTATCTAAAAGAAGACTACAGGCTAACAAAGGTACATTTTCTAGATGGCTATAAGTGATTGGAAGAGAAATAGAAGACTACAGGCTAACAAAGGTACATTTTCTAGATCCTCCTTCAAAGATAAAGATAAAAAGAATGAAGTGAAATGTTATGAATGTGACAAATCCAGTCACATCAAGTTGGATTGCTTCAAATTGAAAATTAAGAAGAAGTGGGATAAGGAAAAGAAAAGATCACTCAAAGCCACATGGGATGATGATTCCTTAAGTGAATAAGAAGAGGAAGAAGAGAAAGAAATTGCAAATCTATGTCCCATGGCTATTGAATATGATAATAACTCCAAAGAGGTAAGTACTTCATCCTTAAACTCAATTGCATATGATGATGATGTCGATGATGCTTTAGATGAAAATGGTTTGATTGAGCATATGAACCTTAGGATGGAAAAGTATTTCTTTAAGATGAAATTTTATAACGATAAATGTTCCAAGTTAGAAAAAGATTTTGTGTCTTTGAAAAACTCTACATTAGAATTGAAGTCCTCAAGTGAAAACTTGTTGAAATCAATTGATGAATTGACTAAAAACTCACATGGTTTCGAAAATGTGATTAAGGAAAATAAAACATTGAAGGATGAAATAAATGAGTTAAAAGAGTCAATTTCAAAATTTCATAAGGGAAAAGAGACCTTAGATACATTGATCAACATTCAAAGAGCACCCTCCTTAAAACATGGTTTAGGGTTCTTTGGTTCATCTAGCACTTCACCTAATGCACCAACATTTGTTAGAGCTTCTACAACATAGACATCTAGTGTTGATGTTGTGAAGAACACTAATGCACAAGCCAAGCCTAAAAATCCTAAAAGGATTATCATAGGTTCATAAGGCTCTAGAACTAAAATTCTAAAAGTAAATCATGCATTCATGTATACAAGGCATGTACATAAACACAAAACAAAAACAATCCTACTCAACACACACTTGCAATAGTGTGCATGGTTCATTGAATTTTAATAGGAAAGTGCACAAGTATAGAACCTTGTATCAATGCACTTATTGTATGAAATTTGGACATAAGAGCACATTTTGCTATATTAGGAAGGCTCATCTAAAGTTAGAGGACCCTTCTATTACTAACCCCCCAAGGACCCAACTTCATTTGGGTACCTAAAAGAATATGAACATTGTCATTTTATAGGCATGCCTAAAAACCAATATCAATGAAAATGTTTAGGTTGTGTATAGTGGATGCTCAAGGCATATGACGGGTAATGCAAAGCTTTTTACAACACTCACTTACAAGCATGGAGGCAATGCAACTTTTGGTAATAATACTAAAGGTAAAATTATTGGTATTAGTTCCATTGGCATGCTTGGTATGAATATAATTGATAATGTTTAGCTTGTTGAAGGATTGAAACATAATTTGCTTAGTGTAAGTCAATTATGTGATAAAGGATATGATGTGAGTTTTGACCCTAAAGGATGCAAAGTTACCAATTCAAATGGTGAACTTGTATTCAAAGGAGTTAGAATTGGCAATACATACAACATTGACATACATTTCAATAATACATTTGAATGTTTGATTACCATTACTAATGATGCTTGGCTATGGCATAGAAGATTAGGACATGCTAGTATGGATCACTTACAATGTATTAGTAAAGAATAACTAATTGATGGTCTCCCTAAAGTAAAATTTGATAAAGATAGGACATGTGAACCTTGTCAATTTGGTAAGCAAAATAAAAGCTCATTCAAATAAAAAAGGTTTTAAGCACCTCTAGACCCTTAGAACTCATTCACTTAGATTTATTTGGACCAAATAGAGTTGCTAGATTAGGTGGCAAGTTGTATACATTTGCACTTATCGATGATTACTCAAGGTTTACATGGGAAAATTTCTTAGCTCAAAACAGTGAAGCTTTCAATCATTTTAAAATATTTGCAAAAAGAGTTCAAAATGAAAAAAGACTACGTAATCACATCTATTAAAAGTGATCATGGCAAAGAATTTAAAAATGAGTACTTTGAAAATTTTTGCAATGAGTTTGGTATTTCACATAATTTTTTTGCTCCTAAAAAATGTTTTATTAGTTTTTGTCCTCAATTTGCTATTTATTTATTATGATAATTATTGTTTTCTTCATGAATTTTGGTAGTTTTAATCTGTTTATTTAGTGATTTCAGTAATTTGGTAGTTTTTAATTTATCTAAGTGTTTAGATCATTTTTGTACTAGTTTTTAGTGTGATGTTTATGTGTTTTTAGTTATTGTTTCATTTGATTCTTGTTTAAAGTTTGTTTTAAGTGTTTGTTTTAGGTTAAAGTGCAAAAACTCCCTTGGAAGATCAAAACAAAGAAAGAAAAACATGAATCAAGCAAGACATGGCCAAGCCAAATCAAGCTTGGCCGTGTCATCTCAAGGAGATTTTGGCAGAACTTGACACGGCCAGGAGACACGGCCAAGACACTGGCCGTGTCTCACCTATAGGGCAAAACCAAAGAAACCAAGAAAGAAAGGAAAATTTGGCAGAAGCTGACACTGGCAGATGACACGGCCAAGCCACTGGCCGTGTCACATGACACAGCCACAAGCTTGGTCGTGTCCCATATTAAGCCAAGAAGGACCAAGCAAAGAAAGAAGAGAAACAGTAGGTGACACGGCCAAGCCACTGGTCGTATCACATGACACGACCAGGAGCTTGGCCATGTCACTCTCATCTCCAAAGAATAAAGAAGAGCAAGGAAAGAAATAGAAGCTGACACACCCAGGTGACACGACCAAGCCACTGGTCGTGTCACATGACACAGCAATAAGCTTGGCTGTGTCACTCCATGGGACCAAAGAAAGAAAGAAAGCACGAATTTTTAGTGAGGGATTTGTATAAATAAGAAGATTAGGGCAAAAGAAAAGGGGATCAACTTCTTCAGCCATCCAACACATATCTTTCAGCCGTTCTTCACTTTTCTCTTGAAGATTGATTTCACTTTAATTAAAACACTCGAGATCAAATTAGTTTTAGCCATTGCATTATTCTTTTAGCAAAAATCTGAGCAAGAGATTCTTCAGAAGCCAAAGGAAGTTTGTAATTTGGTTTTGTTCTTGAATTCTATCTCTTAAGTTTCATCGAAATTGTATTTATGAATTCTCTAATGTCTAAATTAATTTCTTTGAATTTCTTTGAATTTTGATCTAGTATAAGGTTTGTAAGGATCTACTATGATTGTATGAAATGGTTATTGCTCTTAACTGATTTATTTCTTTTATCCTTAATTGAATGGATAAATGTTAATATATAATTGATTGGCCACCAATTATGTGTTTTAGGTATTTAGATGAAGGATTGAGAAATGAAGTCTAATACTGGAATAATTCAATTAGGGACTTAGGTGAATTAGAAATATAAACCTAAGGAAAAGATCATTTTGATTGTAATAAGATTAATTGAAAGAGTTTTGAATGCGAGAGCTTATTTCCTTGATTTGATTAATTAAGTTGCTTGAAATCTGATCTTTGAAATTAAATCAGTTGAGAGGAATAGTCGTTCATACATATAAGTTATTAGAGAAGTGCAAACCCTAGGCTTTTCTATTAAGTGAATCAATATATATGTTCAATCTTCTTTCATTGCGTTAAATTCAATTCCTTACTGTTTTCATTAGTTGTTTAGCAATTTAATTTTATTAATAATTTGTTATTTATGATTTGATAAATAATTAAGCTTATCTAGCTTCCTTGTGAGACGACCTTAAGGTGTTCACCGAAATACTACAGCAGCCTCGTATACTTGCGAGTGTAGCTTTAGTAGTGTTAACTAGAGAACAACAAGTTTTTGGCTCCATTGCAGGGAAACTAATTGGCGTAATTGTTTATTAGTCATATATATATTTTAAATTATTTTTCATTGTTTATATTTTATTTCATTTTTCTTTTGCTTTAAATAATTCCTTCTTCTAGAAATTTTGTTTATGCAAGGCAGGAGATCACTCAGAGGAGAGCTTTGCCAATTTATTTTAGAAATTCAAAGAGTGAAAAGGAGCAGAGAAGTGTTTGAATTGAATACCGGGTTTGATACAGAGGAGGAAATTTTTTATTTTGAGTCGGATACTGCACAATCTACTAATATGGGAGACGAAAGGCAAAGTACTATAAGGGATTTTGCCAGACCTGTCATTGGGACTTCCACCTCATGTATAAGATTGACAGATGCAGCAAGAAATTACGAGTTGAAGAATATCCATTACAACATGCTGCCATCTTTCTATGGAGTTCCGAATGAGGATCCTTTGAATTTTATCCGGGATTTCTACTCTACCCTCAACACATTTCCATTGGGAGGACTAACAGAAGACCAGTTGAGGATGAGGTATTTTCCATACACATTAAACGATAGGGCAAAAGCTGGCTTATGATGTTGCCTGAAAATTCTTTGACAACTTGGGAGCAAGTATATAACAAGTTTATGGGAAAATTTCACTCACATCAGAAGACAGCTGAATCAAGAGGAAAAATAGATACATTTTCTCAAATGGATGGAGAGCCATTTCATGAGGCTTGGGACAGGTTTAAGATGTTGTTAATCCAGTGTCCACACCATTATTACCCACTTCAACTGCTGAATCAATTTTTCTATGATGGTCTAACCCAGCAATTTCAGAATACTATTGATAATGCAGCTGGGGGAGCTATGGGAGAGAAGACAACAGAAGAGACTTATGAAATCTTTGAAATGTTGGGAGCTAATTCCCAACAGAAAAGTGTAAGATGAATAAGTAAAGGGGTAAATCAAGTGGAAGCCAACAGTGAGATGGTCAATCAGATAGCTGAATTGACAAGACAAGTGCAGATGTTGAACGTGAAGAACAATGCTTTTTCATCCACTCAAGAAGTGTGTGGAATTTGTGGAACTTTTGTGCATGGAGCAAATATATGCCCCTCTACGTATGAGTCTTATGGAAATGAGGCTGAGCAAGTTAACGCTATGGAGGGATATCAACCAAGGGCCCGGAATGATCCTTACTCAAACACTTATAATCCTGGTTGGCGGAATCATCCAAACTTTTCGTGGGCAGCAAACAATTCCCAACAACCTTTCCATTTGCTCCAAAGACAAAATTAACCGCCAGGGCAATCTTCAAATCAAGGGCAGCCTAAGAGAGGCAGTTTGGAGGATAGTTTACATGCTTTTATCCAAGTCAATACCAAGAATCAAGAGATGAATAACAAAAGGTTGGATTCATTGGAAGCGTCTTTCAAGAAAGTGGAGACCCAAGTGGGACAACTTGCACAACAGATGCAGATTCAATAGAAAAGAAAATTTATGAGTCAACCTGAGCAAGCACAAGCAGTGACTATTCTTAAAAGTGGTTAGGTAATAAATAATGGTGTTGAAAATAATTCTGTGAATGCAGGTGATCAAGAAAACAAAAAAGAAGGAGAACCAAAGGACAAGGGTGATGGAGAAAAATCAATGGAGCAATCTCCTTCAACAGATTTACACAAGGCAAGTAATCCTTACTTGCCACTTATACCATTCCCTAGCAGATTGAAGAATGATAAACAAAATAAGCAATTTTTAGACATCTTCAACATGCTGTCTAAGGTAAGTATTAGCTTACTTTTACTTGAAGCAATAAAGAATATGCCTGCTTATGCCAAATTCTTCAAGGAATTGAACACCAAGAAAAAGAGGCATGAGCCAAATGAAAAGGTGATAGTATCAGAGGTAGCTAGTGCTGTTTTGCAACATAAACTACCTCAAGCTAAAGGATCCTGGCAGCTTCATAATTAAAATTACAATGGGTAATGGAAAGGGGACTAATGGCATATGTGATTTAGGAGCCAGTGTTAATTTGATGCCTTACTCTGTGTATCTTGAGTTAGAACTTGGGGAACTTAAACCTACTAAAATGGTCTTGCAATTAGATGACAGATCTCTTAGATTCCCGAAAGAAATTATAGAAGATGTGTTAGTTAAGGTTGATGGGTTGATAGTGCCCGTGGACTTTATAGTCCTTGACATGGAAGGAGATAACCCTACACAATCCGCACACACTATTTTACTGGGTAGGCCATTTATGGCTACGACCAACACCTTGATTGATGTTAAAAATGGTAAATTGTCAATGACTGTCTTAGGACAAAAGGTTGAATTTTCTATTTTTAACACTTCTCCTATTCCTACAACTGCATTATATGAAAATTGCTCTTTAATTGATTGTATTGACGCAGTTGTTTCAGATGTGTTCTTACAAACAGGTTCTTCGGATAAATTGGAGCTAGCACTAACCTTAGATCGAGACTTGGATATTCTTGACTTAGAAGTAGCCAGTTGCATTGATACATTAGAAAGTGCTGAAATAAAGGAATTCAAAGAGGAACCATCATTTGAGCTCCCTTCCATCCAAAAAGAAGAGAAAAATCCTTCACTTGAGTTAGAGCTAAAAGAGTTGCCTAAAAACCTGAAATATGTGTTTTTAGGAGATCATGACACCTTACCTGTGATAATTTCTAGTGAACTTAGTGAAAGGGAAGAGATGAGGTTGGTGAGTGAATTAAAAAGATTGAAAAGAGCTATAGGATGGGGGTTGAGTGATATCAAAGGTATTAGGCCTTTAATGTGCATGCATAGAATTATCTTAGAAGAGGGAGCTAAACCTGTAAGAGAGATCCAAAGGTGCCTTAACCCAAACCTGAGTGAAGTGGTTAAGAAGGAAGTACTTAAATTGCTTGATGAAGGAGTGATATACCCAATAGCCAATAGTGAGTGGGTTAGCCCAGTACATGTAGTGCCTAAGAAATCAGGAATCATTGTGGTAAAAATGAAAAGAATGAATTGTTTCCTACTAGGACTACCACTGTGTGAAGAATGTTCATAGACTACAGGAAGTTAAATAATGCCACAAAGAAACAAATGCTGGATAAAATTTCTGGACACTCACACTATTACTTTTTGGATGGACTTTCAGGTTATTATCAGGTGCCGATAGCACCAGAGGATCAATCCAAGACCACCTTTACTTGCCCTTTTAGGACTTATGCATTTCAGTGTATGCCCTTTGGCTTATGCAATGTGCCTGCAACTTTTCAGAGATGCATGATGTATGTTTTCACGGACATGATAGATGACTTTATCAAGGTATTTATGGATGATTTTTCTAGTTTTGGTGACTCTTTTGATAATTGCCTCAGTAAACTTGTTCTTGCGCTTGAAAGATGTATCGAATGTAATCTCACTTTAAGTTGGGAAAAAAGTCATTTCATGGTTACTCACGGTATTGTATTAGGCCATGTTGTGTCTAGTAAAGGGATTGAGGTGGATAAAGCTAAGGTAGAGTTGATTGCTAAGTTACTCCCACCTACCTCTATTAAGGGAATAAGAAGCTTTCTAGGGCATGCAGGTTTTTACCAGAGGTTTATTAAAAAATTTTCTAAAATAAGCCAACCATTGTGTCATTTGCTTGGGAAAGATGTTCTATTTGAATTTACTGCACAATGCATGCAAGCTTTCAATTCCCTTAAGGAAAAATTGACCAGTGCACCGGTAATTGTAGCTCCTGTTTGGTCCTTACCTTTTGAAATTATGTGTGATGCATCCAACCATGCAGTAGGAGCTGTCCTTGGGCAAAGGGTTGAGAAATTTTTGAGAGTGATCTATTATGCTAGCTTGACCCTAAATAGCGCACAAGTTAATTACACAACAACTGAAAAATAAATGCTAGCTGTTGTTTTTGCCTTAGATAAGTTTAGAGTATATTTGATTGGGTCTAAAATTATTGTGCATTCAGATCATGCAGCTCTAAAATATCTCTTGACAAAACAACATGCTAAACCTCTTTTAATTAGATGGGTGTTATTATTACAAGAATTTGATTTTCAAATCGAAGATACTAAGGGAAGTGAAAATGTTGTAGCTGATCATTTATCTAGGTTACCTTTCTTTGATGAAAATCTTGCATCTGATAACGTTCATAGAAATTTAGAAGCATTTCCTGATGAACAGTTGTTTGCGGTAATGAATTCACCATGGTTTGCAGATATTGCTAACTATCTTGCTTGTGGTATTTTGCGTTCTGACTTGTCATTTCAGGAAAAGAAAAGGTTTTTACACATGAGTAAATTCTATTTCTGGGATGAACATTACCTGTTCTGGATATGCGAAGATGAGATAGTTCGCAGGTGTGTACCTGAGGAAGAACAACTAAGTGTTCTTCAATTTTGTCATGACCTTCACTGTGGTGGTCATTTTGGAGGGAAAAAGATTGCAGAAAAAGTGTTTCAAAGTGGATTTTTTTGGCCTACTCTATTCAAAGATGCTCAAGAATATTGTAAGCATTGTGACCGCTGTCAAAGAGTAGGTAATATTGGGAGGAGGAATGAAATGCCCCTTCAATCTTATATTGTGGTTAAACTGTTTGATGTTTGGGGAATAGACTTCATGGGTCCTTTTCCCAAATCTTTTGGTTATGAATACATATTGGTTGCTGTTGATTATGTTTCAAAATCGGTGGAGGCAATCCCCACCCGAACTAATGATGCTAATGTGGTTGTTAAATTTGTGAAGGAATACATTCTTAGCATATTTGGCACAACAAGAGTGATAGTCAGTGATGGGGGAAGTCATTTCTGCAACAAACTTTTCGAGAAGTTAATGCACAAGTCAGGTGTGAAACATAAAGTGGCGACCCCATACCATCCACAAACTTCAGGACAAGTTGAGACATCTAACAAGCAAATCAAAGGAATTTTGAAAAAAATAGTCAACTCATCAAGGAAGGATTGGGCAAGTAGATTGAATGACGCATTGTGGGAATATCGAACTGCTTTCAAGACTCCTTTGGGTATGAGTCCATACCGATTGGTTTTCGGTAAGGCTTGTCATATACCAATGGAGTTAGAGCATAAGGCGTATTGGGCAATTAATACTCTGAATTTAGATTTGGACAAGGCAAAGAGAGAATGTTTTTTTGCAAATTTTGGAGTTAGATGAACTAAGGAACGAGGCATATGAGAGTTCGAGGATTTATAAGGACTGTACTAAAGCACTTCATGACCAAATTTTAGTACGAAAGACATTGAGCCCAGGTATGAAGGTCTTGCTTTTCATTTCTCATCTCCGACTATTTCCAGGAAAACTCAAGTCTCGATGGAGCGGTCCTTTCGAGATAACTCAGGTATATCCTTTCGGTGCTATAGAATTACTTAACTCTAGAACGAATGAAACTTTTAAAGTAAATGAACAGAGAGTTAAACCATATAATGAGGGGTTCCAAGAAGTAAGGATTATTGATAGTACTTTGATCTATGATCCTTAATTCTTGCAGTAACATCCATCTAAGACAATGTTAAAGAAGCGCTCGATGGGAGGCAACCCATTGTTATTGTTTTTAGCATTTTAGTTTAGTATATTCAGTTTATTTATTTATTTTCCCTTCTATTTTTCTTTAAGACTTGATGGTTTTGAGATTGGAAGTGTTTTTATTCTTGCAGAGAATAGGCCAGGAGCATTGAGTTTAATTGAGAAAAGGAGGGCCATCCAGTCACAATGTTCCTTGATCGCAAAAGAGGTTCTTTCTATCTTTTCTTTTGTTTACATTGAGGAAAATGTAACTCATAAGTGTGGGGTAATTTTTAAGCTTTTCTTTAATTTTTGTTTTGTTTTCTTTGTGAGTTATATTGTGCATTTTTCATGGCATAATTGTTGGAAACTTTTTCATGGCATAATTGTTGGTGTAATATCCTAAAGTATACCCTAAAAGTGTTGGGATTACTGTTGTAATTGGATTCAATGTGTGTATTGAAGGAAAGAGAAAAGAAGAAGAAAGTCAAAAGGAATTGTGTGTGGTGGAGATTTAATGGTATAATTGTTATTATTGTTATTATTATTGTTATTATTATTATTATTATTATTATTATATATGAGATAAGAACGAAGGAAGGGAGGAGAACCTTCTTTCTTTCTTCTTCTTCTGTTCTTCTTCTTCGTGGACAAGAGAGCACGAGAGAGAGAGAGAGAGCACGAGAGAGAGAGAGAAATGTGATCTTCATCAAAATTTCTTAAGGATTTTAAGAGTATTGAAGATGAAAATGAAGATTTGGCAAGCTATACAAGTAAGTACATATTTCTTGAATGAATTTTATTGATTATATATATATAGGTATATATATATTCTTGTTTTGATTTCTTTTAGATTGAGGTTATGTTTGGTATGATTGGTGGGTAAAAGGAGGATAACAAGAGATTTAAGTATGTAAATGTGTGGAATTGATATCTAAGTGATGATTAGTTGAGAAAATTGTGAGAAAAATGATGAAATGTTGATTTGGGGTTTGGTTTGGATGAATTTCGAGTGTTTGGTCTTTAAATTATTGTAGGACACGGCCAAGTTAGGGCAAATTTGGCCGTGTTGGATGAGTTTTGGAGAGACACGGCCACTGGCTTGGCCGTGTCCCTTGCATGTGTTTGTTACTGTCTGATTTATGTTGAGAGACACGGCCGTGTCCCTTGCCCGTGTCTGGTACTGGATTGTTGTGTTGAGAGACACGGCCACTGGCTTGGCCGTGTCCATTGCCCGTGTTTGCTACTGCTTGAATTGGTGTTGAGTGACACAGCCACAAGCTTGGCCGTGTCCCTTGGGCGTGTTTGCTACTGGATGATTGTATTGAGAGACACGGCCACAAGCTTGGCCGTGTCCATTGAGGGTGTTTGTTATTTGGTTTTCATACATTGTTGGATCTTCAAATGTCTTTTGTACCTAAACACACTTAAACCAATAATGATCCAACCAAATGTATATGGAAGATTCTAAGTCCTTGAATAAGGTAAATTGTTATGTATGAATATATCAATGATGATATAGGAAATGTGAAAGATATAGTGATCAATGAAAAAGTATGTGCAATGTCATTGATTATGTATACTTGAGTGATGAATTGAATTGATCAATTTGATTTGATGATAATGTTGATATTATATGAACCATGTGATGTTTTATGTATTGTAAATATTATGAATTGTATTGTGCTATATGTAGATTGATGATGCATATGAAGAATGATATGTTGGGTACAACGTAGAATATCATGAGATCATTGATGATGAATTACCTTAATGTTATGATTGAGGCTTGTTTGCCTAATTGATGATATACATGTACATTTGAATATTGAAGATTGAAGTGTTATATTGTGAAATGAAATGTAAAGCCATTGTGATTGGCTATGATGATGCAATTGAAAGAAATAAGGCATGTTTGCCTAAATGATGATGAGAATTGAGAATGGAAATGATAATGAAATAATAAATGAATTGTGTGACTAATGTGTTATTCCATTTTCAGAGTTTGTTATTGGTGGCATGCCTATTAGTAACAATCTCTTGAAGTTAGGTTGGATTTGATCCTTGAAGCCAAGTTGGGTTGAAGTTTCACATGTTTTACTCCCCTTGAAGCTTGGTTGGGTCTAATCCTTGAAGCCTAATTGAGATGTTACAACCCTTGAAGCTAGGTTGGGTTTGGTTCTTGAAGCCAAGTTGGGTTGATACTTAGCATGCTTTGTTCCCCTTGAAGCTTGGTTGAGCCTAATCCTTGAAGCCTAGTTGGGTCTATGATAATGATAAATGTGATGATTAAACCAAAGCATTACTCTGAAAATTGAATGGCATATTAGTGTGTCTTGGGCCCATGCTTGTCTTTGTGTAATGTGAATCATGAATGGTAACATGATTGATAAATAAGATATATGGAAACAATGTTAAAACAAATGAATAATGAGATCAATGAATGCTTTTGATGGAAATGTGTTTCATGATTAATGAATTGTGAATAAAGTGATGTTATGAAGTATGAGTTTGTAATATATGTATTGATTTTGTTGAGATATGAGGTTATGGAATTGTTGTATCATGTGTAACATGTTTGTGAATGTGGAATTTGTGAGAATTGTTCTTATAAAGGTTTGAATGGTGTTTTGTTGTAATAATATATATATATATATGTGTGTATATGAAATAGAAAGGGTAAGTATTGTTTTGTGAATACGCTATGTAGTGATGTATTTAATTTATGAGATTAGTAGCAATATATGAAGAATCCATTGAGAAAGGAAAACGTGGTAAGAGAACAATAAAACATGATGCTAAAATTATAAGGTATGATTATTTTGTAATGTATACTTTATTATTTATTTGTACTACTAAGCTCTCGGGCTTAGCGCGGTTGTGTAATCGCGCAGGTATTTATGCGGATGATCTGGATGCCTAGCTGCTATGCCACGAGAAAGGTAGGAGTGTCTCGAGACCAACTAGAAGGTGATGCATACATATGTAATATTATTATGTTGTATTTTTTATAAGAATAATGACTTTTGTAAATGTTCTTTAAATTAATATAATATTTCTTGAAATTGGTTACAGGTTTTTAAATTGAAACAAAAAGTAACATTCTTATACTTTATATACGTATTGTATATATATACTAGATATATGTACAGTACTTATATAGGGTATGGGGGTGTTACAGTTGGAAACTTATTGACTTTTCTGTAATTCTAGCATTACATTTGAGCCTTTAGTATCAGCATAGAGATTAGCATTTGAATTCATTCAGGATCAATTTTTACATTCTGCAATTCATGACATATAAATCTTTTAGAACGCACCCTGTGTGAGTTTTGAGCCTCATAGATTGAATATTATTGTCAATCAATTTTCTTTTCTTAAGTGTGAACCTTCATGATTTTACATCTCTAGAGCTTGCTTTTGCATACTAATTAAAGTCATATTATGATTTCATCTCAAGTTTTAAAATGATGGAGGCAAATTAAGATTACCCCTTTAGCTTAAAAAGACCTCCCTTAATTATGAATTCCTTAGTGAGCCAAGTTGAGCCTTTGACCTTTTCTTGATTGATCAACACAATTCACAACTCAACATTTTCCTATTATTATCATACCTTCATTGAGGAATGGAGTTTCTTATGATATGACAATAGGAGTGGTTTAATTGATAAGTGTGGGGTAAACAAAAAAAAAGAAACAAAAAACAAAAAAAATATAAAATTAAAAATTAAAAAATATAAAATAGTATTGTGTTAGTAAGATTTGGGGCTGAAATGCATACTTGCATATTGTATTTGACTAAGAGTCGATTATTCTTTTCCTCTACATTTGAGCTAGATATTCAATACAAAATTCATATATTTTCTAGCATTAGTCATCAAAGAGGAATTCCGACTCATTTACTTTTCTTTAAGTATGCAAATATTTGAGATTATCAAGGGTTGGTGAATATGCCATTTGAGGGAGTTACGAGTTTCTACGCAAGATTATTGTCTAATTTAGATACTCCATTTCTTAATGTTCCAACTTAAATGTCTTTTCTCACACCTTCGCCTTAGCCCCATTACATCCAAACGAAAAGACCTTCGGATTATTGCTTGAGAAAAATCAGTGAGAGAGATTGGATAATTAAGCAAGTTTATGGTAATATGCAGTCATGATTGGTTTGAGTGAATTAACCTTTGATTTTGATGGTCTTTCCCCTTTTTCTCTAATTTTGATTGAATCTTTGGTTGGGTTGGACCAATTCATGTCAAACTATCCTTTTAAACCAAATGGAAGCCTTTTACTGCTTTAGGTAAAATAGAACTCGGTTGGCTTTCTGAACCATTTTGGGTTTTATTTTCTTTTCTTCTTTCTTCTTTTTTTTTTGTTTATCCTTTTTTTTTGTTCTAGCTCTAACAGAGTTTTCTTGTTTGTACCAACTTGTATTTCTAATAATGGATGAGTGGAGTGGTATTAATCTGCTTCAGTCCTAACTTTATTTGTGATCATAAGACTTGTCAAAAGCATCACAACTGCTCAGGGTAGGTTGTAGGGATTTGTAAGCCAATGAAAAGAAAGCTAAAATTTTATGAAGGCTCAAAGGGACAACTAGGGATTGAAATTTAATTGGGTGGATACTAGTTGTTTGCTAACCAAGCAATGCCTAGATCATCTCTCCCTTAAATAAGCAGAGTTCAATTTTACATCAAAAATTTGTCAAAGCATGTTCTAAAGCTGACTAGGATCTAGAAAAAGGTACTTATGCAGGATCCCTCTCTAAGTAAGCATACACAACTCAATGCTATAGAACAATTCCCTCGCCTAGTAAAGTCATTCAAATCATGATGCATAGATACGCTAATTTATAAATATCAAGTTAAATTCATCATCGGTTGAGCACCAAAATGAACAAAGACCATGAAAAAATTGATGAAAATAATTTATTCAAGCAAACATAATTGTTCCAAATAAGTACTAAAGAAAGCAAAATAAAATAAAAAGAGCAACACTTCAAGCTAAGGGAGAATCGTTGAGTTGGAGTAAAAAATATTTCATTTATTTAGACATATTAAGGGCAAGGATTCTTTTCATCATCAAGGATCATTGCTTCATCATCCATAGTTAGTCCAAGCACATCATCTTTAGCAGCTTCATATCATCATAGGATGACAAGATAAAACTCTTCATGAAGGTTGTAAGCGGTAGCGTCCTTCCAAATTTAGGAAGAGGATTATTCTTAGTGTTGTGCTTATCAGGCTCAAGCAGCTTACCACTGTTGATTGGATCTTGAATCTCATTATTCAATCGGGTACATCTATCGATCTCATGTCCTTAAGTCTGACGAAATTGACAAAATGCCTTAGTATCAAAGTTAGGTCGAAGAGGATTAAGCAAAGGACGAGGAGTCAAGGGTTGTAACAATCCCTTCTTTTGTAGTTTATTGAGAACCAAGATAGCAGCTTCCCTAATTCTAAAAATTGTCTCATTCCTCCTTAACTAGTGGCATTAACATTAGCTTCCTTTTGTGTACTTTGATTGCTAGGCTGTTAATTCCCTTTCTCATTCCTTCTTGCCGAAAAGCAATTCTTCTCCCTTTCCCACTCTTTAATTTGCAAGCTAGCTTGCAAAAGGTCTTTGAAGTCCCTTATAAGGGTGTGAGACAGCCTTTCATGGAGGTTGGGTAGGATGCCTCTGACTATTATCCTGATTTGGTCCGACTCATCAAGCCTCCTTTTGAGAAATGCAACCTTATTTCTCCATCTTTTCACATAGTCCACAAAATTTTCATTTGGTCTTTGCCTAATGGTTTCCACCTCCATCAAGTTTACTTCTAGCTTGACTTGTACCCATATTACTGAATAAAAGCCTTGTACAACATGTCCCAATCTTTTTGAGTACTTTCTTCTAAGGTGTTGAACCAATTTTGGACAACAGGGTCCACTGAGAGCATGAAATATCTCAGAGTTTGAGCATTAGTAGCTCGGTCACACTGCATATCAGTGATGTACTGCTTCACATGGAGATGAGGGTTTCCAGTACCATTGTACCTAGCAAAGGAAGGCATCTTGAACTTATAAGGGACCTTCTCATCTTATTCAAATAGTTTGTCGATCTCGGACATCTCTTTGGTTTTCAATTTCTTCTCAAATTTATTTTCGAAGTTTGCAATCATCTTTTCAACATCTGAAGTTTCAGTTTTCTCCACAGTTGATCTTTCAACAATCTTTGGCTCTTTCTACTTGTCTTGAGGATCTTGGAAGTATTGAGCCCAATCGTCATCATCATCAACGATCCCTTTATCATCATCAAAAGCCACTTCACCAACTTTAGCCTTCCCCTTATCTTTCTTGGTGCTTGCGGATGCTTCGACATTGTTCCCAAACATTGTAGTCATTTGATTCTTCATAATCTCAACTAGGGCCCCCTTTAGTTCCTCAATTTTAGCATTGAGGGCGTCATCCACCATTCTTTGAATTTGTTAGGGCTCCATTGCTTTTAGTGAAAAAGTAATTGAGTCACTGCTAGATTCTTCATCTCTGGCGTATGTCGGATTGTCATAAGCTTTTGAACTATAGTAATCCAGGGCTGTGAGCCAGAGAGGATCAATGATATGAGATGCAAATGTGTGTATGCATGTATGCACAAACAATAAACAAACAAGAATAAATAGGATGTTCCTTCCAATCTTATAACTTCCACACACGAATGGCGAGTCTCTTTTCCTAGGTAATATGGTTAAAAAAAATACCAACATGGGGTATCTTGTTTTCGAATAATTCCCTCAGACGTTTCAACCAATAGTTGTATTTTTAAAAATGGAAATCAGTTTATGATAATTCCCATTAATTAGGTCTTAATCCATTCAACCAACTAAAGTAACTTTTATGCTGTATTAGATTAAAACTAAATTAAGAGATTTATTATAAATAGATTTCTCACTTGAAAGAGTAACTAATAATTCATGCCAAAACAAGCCCATGGTTAATAATTCTTAGTATAAACTAGGCTCACAATTGATTTTTAGAATTTTCATAATTGACCTAAATATTTATAAGCTCTTTTAAAAGATTATGAAAATAATTTTTTTTTCTAACCCCATTGTAAAAAGATTTTAGAAAAAATGGATTTTGGGCTTTGTATTTTGGTCATGAGAAAAGAATTTTTTGACTTATTTTTTAGAAAAGTTTTATGTCCAAAGACCATCTTAAAAAGTTTTAAAAATAGCTTTGGTCTTTTGGACTTTAAAGAAAAATTTATTTTGAGCTTACAATGTACTTAGTTCATATTAGAAAAAGAATAAATCAAATAAGCCAAGATAAATTAACCATAGTCAAACAACAAGCATTTAGGGTAAAAATCTAAGGAAAGTAACTAGGCC
The DNA here is from genome assembly GCA_947685225.1 of Garcia nutans. Classification (NCBI taxonomy): domain Eukaryota; kingdom Viridiplantae; phylum Streptophyta; class Magnoliopsida; order Malpighiales; family Euphorbiaceae; genus Garcia; species Garcia nutans. The sequence continues at coordinate 10,349,652 of CANTUV010000072.1, forward strand.
AATTACATGAGCTTTAGTCTTTGGGTTGAAAAGGCTTATGTTCCCATAGCAAGTATATACCAAAAGGTATAAGGCTATGAGTGGTTATGCCATGTTCAATCTCCAAACCTTGAGTGAAAGTATGGTATCCCTTACATAACACAACATGAGCGTCCTAACTCACGCACACGATGCAAACTAACTGATGCAATGGATAATATCATGATAATAAAGAATAGAATAATACAAAGACCAACGGAATCAACTTCTCTTATTCATAGTAGAGTCGCCACTATGAGCGGGGATTTTCATTCCCACTCCCGGTGGAATGGTTCCTGAGACTTCGGCACTGTTTAGGCTCAGGGCCTTAGAGAACATGGGCCTAAGCCCAGAGAAAATGGATTCGCCACCTGGACAGGTCAAAAAAAAGAAACGGGCGAATGACTCAATTCCTAAGGAATCCCCAACCCCTTAATGGGTTCGAAAAGTTGGGTACGTGTGGGGAAGGTGAGAAATGGCCCAGCACCCCCACAACGCCCGGTTCATTGGAACCGGCCTCCTTTGTAGGTATTAATATTATAAAATTCTTAAATATAACAATATTATCCATACTACATGCAACAATTAAAATAAAGCATCATTATATTAAAATCAAAGCAATGTCCAAACAAAATAAATAAATGGACACCCATCCGAGGATGGAAACATGTCCTTACTTCGTCCATGGCTAAAACTAAATAGGATACCCACCGAAAGGTGAAAACGTGTCCTTTACATTGGTCCAAATATAAAAGCTATTTAAATTACATGATATGCTTAATACATTAGGTACCCAACATATGGAAACATACCTCTTACAAAGTTTTAAAATCAAAATAAATCAATAAAAGTAAACATCCATTCATGATAAACAAATCAAATATCAAAATTAAATAAATCAAAAACATATAATAAACATTCATCCAATTTAAATAAAACAGTAAGTATATAACTTTAGGGTTCATGTATCAATTAGGGTTTCTTTGGTTTTATGTTTAACAACTAGGGTTTAAGTAAATAATATTGAAGCTTATGAAAATAAAATAAAATCTTTAGATATTTGAAAGGAACAAGCTATTGTGATGATTTGAAAATTAGAATTAATTAAGATTAATGGTTTGAATAAATTAGGGTTTAGGTTTGTATTTTGAATAAAGCTACTGTATTTTGAATAATCATAATAAAGGAAGTTAAACATAAAGACTTTCCATACACAAATAAATATTGACCCCTTCGACGAGCCCATACCGCAGTCCTGCTAGCCAGTTAGCGGGAGGGGGTCAAGGGGCCAGCGTCCCTTGTGGGGTCAGGGGCCGCACCCCGGAAGATTTTTAGAACTGGCTTTTAGGGTTGTAGGTTTTGGTGTTGAAAATTAAGATTTTAGGGTTTGAGATTTAGAAAATAGGGTTTCGAAATTGGAAGAAACAAGCTACTATAAATCTTAGAAAAATAGATTTGGTTAGGATTTTAAGAAAACAGATTATTGTTTTGTGGTCTTAGAAAAGTGTAATTAGGGTTTTAAATTTCAAAAGTTAGTTTTACGGGTATTAAGGTTTTAGAGTTTTGAAAAAAAAAATACTTTTTAAGGTTTTAAATAAAGTTTAGAGGGTAAACAAAATAATTGATCAAATAACAAAAACATGTATGTTTAAATAATTGATCAAATTGTATGATGAAACTGCTATGAACATAAACAAAGAAATAGAGACTAAAACCTCCGTTGTTGGTTCTACCACAATCTTGAATCATGGTTGAACAATAACAAAGGCAGTGTGGGTTGCCTTTGATGGGTTGTATATTGTTTGCTGCCTTTTGATTCTTCAAGCTTGAGATTATGAATAGACTGCCAAAAACAATTTCGAGCTCCAAAGGTCCAAATCCTCTTTTAAGATCAAAAGTCCAAAAGTCACTTTTCTATGTGTTTTAATGTGGTATTTATAGAAAAAAATAAAATCCTAATACTAATTGGCTAAAGAAATAAAAACCCTTTTAGGAAATAAAATTAAAAACCAAGTATAATAGGGTTTTAGAGGATAGTGTGGAGAGGGTGGCTCTAAGTGAGGGTAGAGCTGGAGGTAGAGTAGATACTGGAGAGGCTTCGGGGATAGCTAGACCATAGGTACAGGGTCCTCTATCTTGAATGCAGCATATGGCTGAAGTATTTCATCAAGTTTCACCACCTCAGCAGGGTAGGAGATATGAGAAACTTAAGAAATATGGGGAGACTGATTTTGAGAGAAATGTTGATCCAAAGGTGGCAGAGCAGTGGCTGGACAAGGTTAAGAGTGTGTTTGTCCAGCTGGAGGCCACAGAAAAAGAGAAATTTGATTATTCTCTTTCTTTTCTACAAGGGGATGTATATGACTGGTGGAAGATAGTTCCCCATGGGTTAGCTCAGCCACAAGTAATGACATATGATAGTTTCTTACTAGAGTTTGACAAGAAGTATACACCTAGAGATTATAAAGATTAAAAGAAAAAAGAGTTTCTTGATTTGAAGCAAGGAGAAAAAATAGTAAGTGAGTATGAGAAAGAGTTGCTTTAGTTAAGTAAATATGCAGATGGGATCATGACTGATGAGGTAGACTAGTGTAGGAGGTCTGAGGAGTGGCTAAGATCATCTATTATGTGTCAGGTAGCTATTGTCCAGTATGAGGATTTTTCTAGACTGGTGTCAGTTGCACAGAGTATGAAGAAGGCCTAGGGGATTGTAGCTGCTGCAGTTGCAAAAGAGAGTAAGGGTAAGAAATCTCAATCTGATGTAGAGTTAGTATCTCACAAGAGGGGGAGAGAAGATTCTTTGCAGAGTGCTAGTGAGGGTCAGGGGCAGTCTAGCAGGACTTTTTAGTAGAGGCAAATGTTTACAACCTCAGTTACTCATGCTACTATCCCATCTTTTCAGAGGTCCATTCCACCCATCCATTTGCATCCAATATGGTAAGGCACATAAGGGTATTTGTTGGGGACCTAGTTTAGAAGGCTATTTTAGGTGTGGATCTAGGGACCATTATGTGAGGGATTGCCCAGAGCCACTAAGAGTTAGGCAGATGGAGAGTAGTGTATCCAGATCTAGTGTTGTAGGAGGTAGAGATAGTAGAGGAGGTAGAATAGGATCTAATCATAGAGGAGAGTTTGCATCAGTATGAAGATAAGAAGAGTCTATAACCACACAGAGAGTTTATGGGATGCGGAGGAGACAGAATGACTCGGGCTTAGATAAAGGTAATTTCTTTTTACTTAAAATTACTATTTATACATCAATTGGTTATGTGTGCTGGGATTTTTGCCCCTACTCCCGGTGGAATGGTTCTTGCGACTTCGGCACTATTTAGGCTAGGGGCCTTAGAGAACATGGACCTAAGTCTGGAGAAAATGGAGTCGCCACTCGGACTGGCCGGGAAAAAGAAAGGGGTGGATGACTCGATTCGTATGGAATCCCTAACCCCCTAATGGGTTTGGAAAGTTGGGTACGTGTGGGGAAGGTGAGAAAGGCCCAGCACCCCCACAAAACTCAGTTCATTGGAACCGGCCTCCTTTACGGGTCTTAATATTATAAAATTCTTAAATATAACAACATTATCCATATTACACACAATAATTAAAAGAAAGCATCAATATATTAAAATCAAAGCAAGGTCCAAGCAAAACAAATAAATGGACACCCATCCAAGGATGGAAACATGTCCTTACATCACATGCCTAAATAGGACACCCACCGAAAGGTAGAAACATGTCCTTTACATAGGTTCTAAAATAGAAAAGCAAATTAAATTACATGATGTTTAAATGAGGTACCCACCAAGTGGAAACATACCTCTTACAACATTTGGAAATCTAAATAAATTGATAAAAGTAAATAACCATTAATAATAAATAAATCATTCATCAAAGGTACCAAATATCAATAAAAAGTAAACATCCATCCATGATAAATAAAATAAACCAAGCATTGAATTTAAATAAATTAAAGCATAAGAAATAAAACAAAGCATGATCAAATAATGGAATTGAATAAGGTAAATAAAAATCCAAATTATAGCTACTATTTCCATTTCGGGTTCTTTATCTCATGTGTTAAGGTTTTGGGATTCACAAAATTAGGCTACTGTGACTTTTTATAGAATTAAAATAGATTGAGGTTTTATGTTTTAAAAGGTTGGTAAGACTCTTTGATTAAACAAATTAAGGTTTGAATGGTGAAATCATGAAACTAGGGTTTTAGACACTTTAAAATACTTTTGATTCATAGTTTTAAATGGTGATTTCAAGCTTACTATGTAAATTTAAAATATTTATGTTTTTATGGTTTTTAATGTTTTAAAGGATTAAGGTTTAGAAAAATTTAGGGTTTAAGATTTTAAAGGGGTTAAAGTTTACTATTTTAAGTTTGGAAGTTAAATTAGGATTTTAAGATTTAAAATTAGGGTCTCGGGTGATGAATGATTTTTAGGATTTTGAAAAGGCAATTGAAGATTTTATGAAATTTTATGAAAATAAACCAACAATTTAAAGTTTATAAAGTAAAAAAAGATATTTTTAAAGCTTTTGGGAAAGTAACAGAACACAATTTTGAGTTTTGAAAATTTAGAAAACAAATTTTGGTTTTGGAGTTTTGAAGAAATAAATCTAATAGCTTTAAACTTTTAAAAATAAAGCCACGATTTAAGAATTTTAATCCTTAGAAAAAGTGAATTGAGGTCCTAAAATTTTTGAATTAAAAGAAACCAAAGGATGATTATGCTACTGTGAAAAAAACCCAAAGAATTTAATACATACCTCCTTTTGATGATTCCTCCAAAAATTATTTTTCTTGGATGAATTAAAACAAAGACAATTGCTGCCTTTTGAATTGCTTCAATCGTGTCCCTGCTATTTCTGAATAAATATCAAATTCAATTGCTCCTTTTCCTTCACGGATTTGGTTCCACTTTTTTAAGCTACTGTCCAATTTTTTTTTATTTTCGGCCTCCCTTTATTTCATTGCCTTTGGTCCTTATTTATAGAGGTTTCATATGATTTATTCCTAATTAATCACGGCAAATAATATTGATAAGAAAAGAAAACCAAAACCTAATTGAATTAGGTTTTAAAAAATTTCGTCGAAAAAATTACTCTGCTGAAAAAAATTGCCACTGGAAAAAATACGCTGGCGAAAAAATCTGCTGCAGGAAACTGCGGCAGAGGGCGAGGAAAAATACGTGAGTCATTTCGCTCGCAGGAAAATCCTGAGAGTGAAATGGCTTTCCATTTCGCCCGCAGAAAAAATCTGCGGGCGAAATGGCTTGGGTCGCTCACAGGAAATTCCTGCGGAAGAAATGCCCACAGGCCCGCGCAACGATTTTTTTGTCGCCGATTTTTCCGACGCCGATTTTTATTTTTATTTTTTGACTTTTATTTGTTTATTTTTATTTTTTATTAATAAAAATTAGATACTAAAGTAAAAATTATTTAATTAAGATAACAAAAATTATTTTGGACCAATTAGACAACACAAATCATTTTGGACTAAATAAAACATATTGGACCGGACTGGATCAAAAATTAAGGGTCTACAGTTTGCCCCCTGCTTGAAAAATCTGAAACTTTAGTGAAAGAGAGTGAAAAGCAATAAGACTTAATTTTTGAGATGATTGAGGTTTTGGATTCTGGACCCGGTTTGAGTTCTGGACTCAAGGATAAATTCTAGGTTCTAGACCTAAGGAAAATTTGGGTTCTGGACCCGGTTTGAGTTCTGGACTCAAGGATAATTCTAGGTTCTGGACCTAAAGAAAAATTTGGGTTCTGGACCTGAGAGATTTGGATACTCGACCCTAAACTAGACTTGGATACTCGATCCTAACTGGATTTGGATACTCAATCCTAAATTGGATTAGGACACTCGATCCTAACTGGATTCGAACACTCGATCCTAACTGTATTGGGACACTCGATCCTAACTGGATTCGGATACTCGATCCTAAATTGGATTGGGATACTTGGACCCGAGATTGGGTACTTGGACCCGAGATTTGAATTTTATTTGAGTATTTTAGACTCGAGATTGGATACTTGGACCCGAGAATGAATTTGACTAACCTTTTATCAGTTGAGAAGTATGACTGCTCCGGCTGTTCTATGCATTGTGATTCTTCACCCTCAGAATGGATCTTCATCCTTGGAGATTGGGTCTTCCCCCTTGCAAATGGATCTTTATCCATTGGAGGTCGAGTCTTTACCCGGGCTTTAGCTCTTTTAGCTGGATTGGTCTTTTCTCTTTTGTATCTTCATTCTTTTGAGAGTTCTAATGTTCCATTCTTTTGTTCTTCCTTTTTGCAAAGATTTAGCTATTTTTAATTGGACCTCGTATCCTCTCCTTGCCCCCCCCAAGGATTTTTTTCTTTCATGCCAGCTTTGATTGATGTTTTTCTTGTCTAGTTCTTTGCATAAGCACGCATTTCTTCTTTTGCAAAATGATTGGGGCTTCCACAAGCAAATAGGCTCTCCATGCCCCCTTGATTTGATATCTTCTTTTTTATTCTTTACTTCGTAGGGTATTGATTTGAATTACCTGGTACGTTCCCAATTTCATGGTAATTTATGCTATATGTATGCATGATTATGTATGCTCTTACCTTTTCCTTCTTGGCTCACAGTAGATGCTCAAAGAACAAAATAAGAAACTTCAAGAAGAGTTAGCTGCAAGTCGCCAGTAGGCTTCTCATTTTGAGAGTTTATATCATCAATCCAAGCAACATTTCCAAGACTTCTAATTTCAGGGAATGAGGGATCCCGGTGCTTCTTCATCGAGAGGCCCCCAGACTGATGACCATGAGATCCTTTCGTCTGCTTCTGACGAGGACCATGATGGATCCGAACCTCAAGGTAATAGGGATTTTGGTATTTCCAATTTGGGTGATCCCGGGATGATTAATTTGCCAAGTTTTGGTGCTCCTACTTCGGGCAGACTCGGGACGAGTGATTTGCCCCCTTCTCCAACAGGTGACGATTTTTTCAAGTCTTTATTTGGTGACCTACCACCACCCTCTTAGTGATATGTAAATATTGTAGCAATTGTAAACTATTGTACAAAAATGAAAAATATATAATTTTCCTCTTTACTGTAATCCTTTTTTTTTGTTTATCTCTTTGTTGATCTGATTTTTTGCCTAGTCCGCCCATGCGGGTTTTCAAAACTAGCAAGTTGTCCTAATTTTTGCCTAAGCTGCCCTTGTGGATTTTCAACTTAGCGGACTCCCTTTTTTTTTCTAATTTAATTCTTTCTTCATAGATTTGGCTTCAGGAGCGTCTTTGTTTGCTTGATACTCCCTCCATGGATTTTGCCAAATACCTGCCATGTCATCATTCTACTAAGAAGCTACTTCATCTTGTTTCTTCATATGCTGACTGGGTTGATTGGATCCACTCACGCTCTGAAGTCAATATTCGTTGGTTGGTACCTTGGTGGAAGATTTCTCATATCACCATGTGGACATACTTGATGTACGTTCCCCCTTGCTGCTCTTCGTCAAGGTACATGCTATGATCCTCGCCGACTTGGGCATCAGTATGGAGTTGAGCCTTGTGATTCTGACTTTGCTCCCGACTTAGACATGCCTTGCTTGACTGAAGCCTACTTGGATTGACTGAGGCAAAGCTGGCCTGCACGTTACACTTATCGACTGCCATAGATTTTACATTTGTCAATTCAAAAAGTGTTTTGTTAGGATGAAAAATAACTAAAGAAATAAAAGATGCTTCTTTTCCATTTATAATTTGTCATCACCTTTTGCAATTTTGATTATTTATTTCATCCATATCTGGTCAAATACTTATAACAGTGCACATAGAACAATTTTAACATTAATTATGTTTTATTAAATTGGGGAACAACCAAACATAAAGCTAGCATACACAAGATCACTCCTGTTGCCAATTAGCCATTTCGGGTTTTCTAATTGACGATTTTCTCTCATTTAGCCCTAATTATTGCCTAGCCCGCCCTTTCGGGTTTTCGAAACTAGCGGACTGCTCTAACTTTTGCCTAGGCTGCCCTTTTTGGGTTTTCAACCTAGCGAGCTCCTTTTTTCCCCCCTTTTTCTATCATACATAAAACCTATTCAACCTGTCAATGTTTACTGGCTCACTAAATTTGTTCCCATCCATGTCTGATAACTTCACCGCACCTTTGCTCATGACTTGTTTCATGACATATGGTTCTTCCCAGCTAGGTCTGAACTTCCCCCTTAGGTCAGACACATTAGGCTTACATTGCTTCAACACCAAATTCCCAACTCTGAATTTTCTGATTTTAACCCTTCTATTGTAGGCCCGAGCTATCTTCTTTTGATACAGTTGGTGATGATATAGTGCCTTTAACCTTCTCTCTTCTAGTAGAGCTAACTGTGTGTATCTGCTTGCTACCCATTCCATTTCAGGCAGTTCTGCTTCCAGGACTACTCTCAATGACTTGATCTCAATCTCAATTGGCAATACTGCTTCCATCCCATAAATCAAAGAGAACAGTGTCATTCCAGTAGGTGTTCGCACACTCGTCCTATATCCCCATAAAGCAAAGGGAAGCATTTCCGACCAGTCCTTGTAAGTCTTAGTCATCTTGGATAGAATTTTCTTAATTGTATTATTCGTTGCTTCTACTACACCATTAGCCTTTGGTCTATAAGGAGAGGATCGATGATGATGGATTTGGTACTTGGAGAATAAATCCTTAACTGCTCCTTGAAACTGTACCCCGTTGTCTGATATCACACTGTGCGGGACCCCATATATGCAAATGAGATTCTTTTCGATAAATGTAGCCATTTGACTTGCACCAGCTTGTTGAAGGATTCAGCTTTGACCCATTTTGAAAAATAATCTACTGCTACTACAATAAAACGGTGCCCGTTTGAAGCTGTCGGATGTATCTCTCCTATAATGTCGATACCCCAGGTGGCAAATGGCCAGGGTGAAGACATTGAATGTAGTTCTTCAGGAGGCATATGATTCAAGTTACCATACATCTGACATTGCTAGCACTTCTTTACAAACTCAATACAGTCTTTCTCCATGGTCAACCAATAGTAACCTTGTCGAATAATCTTCTTAACTAGGGCCAAACCACTCATGTGCGGACCGCAACTTCCCGCATGTATTTCTGACATGATGCGCTCCACTTCAGGCTTTCTTAAACATCTCAAATGCACCCAATCAGGCCATCTTCGATATAACTCCCCATGGAAGGTGATGTATTGCAATGACCACCACCTTATGGCTCTTCTCTCTCTTTTTGTTGTCCCCGGTGGGTATTCTCTTTCCTCCAAAAATCATCTTATAGTATCATACCACGCATCATGGTCTGTATTAACTTCCATGATTGTCTCATATTCATAGCAAGGAGTTGATGAAATGGTCAAGATTAGAGGCTTAAGGAATAGGCTGGCAAGATTTTCCCATACCAAAGCCAATGTGGCCAGGGCATCAGCCATCTGATTTTCTTCTCTTGACAGGTGTATAAACCTACACTCCTTATAATTCTTCTTCATCATGGTCAAATAACGGTGGTATGGTTTTAATTTTTCCTCTTTCAACTCCCACTCTCCATTTACTTGGGATACTACTAGCAATAAATCGCCATAAACTTCCACCTTATCCACCTTCATAATCATTAGGGTTTCCAAACCGAAAATACAAGCTTTGTACTCCACCATATTATTGGTTGCCCTAAATTTCAACTTTTTTGGCTAAAGGAATGAATTCTCCTTCGGGCGATTCTAGTATAACTCCCAAACCTGCTCCTTTCCTATTTACTGCTCCATCAAAATACATTTTCCACCCTTGTACTTCAATTGCTTCTAAATAATCATCTGAAAATTCCAAGATTACCTCTTCACTTTCTGGTAATGGTTGTTGAGCCAGGAATTCTGCCACAGCTCTTCCTTTGATTGTTTTCCTGGTAACATACTCGATCTCAAATTCTTCTAATATTATCAACCATCGACTATATTTTCCAATTAAAGAGGGTGTCTCCCTTAAGTACTTCATTGGATCCAGCCTGGAAATTGCTTGCATACTATACGATTGAAAGTAATGCCGCAACTTCTTAGAAGACCAAACCACGGCTATACAAGTCTTTTCGATGATACTATACTTAATTTCATAAGGTAGGAGCTTTCTAATCAAATAGTAAACGACATACTCAATTCCCGACTCATCTGCTTGGGCTAGCATGGCTCCTATCGACTCTTCTTCTACTGCTAAGTATAGTAATAGAGGTTTGCCGGGTTTAGGTGGTTTTAAAACAGGTGGATTCAACAAATACTCTTTTATTCAATCAAGGGCCTTTTGACACTCTTCATTCCATAAGACCGGCTGATTCTTTCTAAGCAACTTGAAGATAGGCTCACAGATTATTGTGAGCTTTGCTATAAATATGCTAATGTACTGTAGTTTACCAATGAATCCCCAAGCTTCTCTCTCCATCTTTGGGGCTGGCATATCCCTGATTGCTTTGACTTTGTCAGGATCTATCTCAATACCATTCAGACCAATTACATGTCCCAATAATTTGCCTGAAGTAACACCGAATACACACTTCTTTGGGTTTAATCTTATCTTATATTTTAAAGCTCTATCAAAGAATAATTCTAAGTTTTGGAAGTGACGCTCCCTTGTATCTAACTTCACCATCATATCATATACATATATTTCAACTTCTTTATGCATCATGTCATGAAATAGCGTGGTGGCCATCCTTTGGTAGGTTGCTCCAGCATTCTTTAAGCCGAACGGCATCACCCTATAACAGAATATACCCCATGTAGTAATGAAGGCAGTTTTGGCTTTATCCTCTTGGGCCATTAACACTTGATTGTATCCGGAAAATCCATCTACAAACGAGTGTAGCATGCTAGAGGCTGCACTATCAATGAGAACATCTATATGAGGTAAAGGAAAATCATCCTTAGGGGATGCCTTGTTTAAATCTCTATAGTCCACGCAAACCCTTATTCTTCCATCTTTCTTTGGCACAGGTACTATGTTGGCCAGCCAATCTGGGTATTCTATCACTTCAAGGAACTTCACTTGTATTTTCTTAGTGACCTCTTCTTTAACCAATTCAGCCCACTCAGGTCTTAATCACCTAAGCTTTTGTTTGACAGGTTTAATGTGAGTGTAAGTAGGAATATGATGCTCGGCTATGTCTTGATCTATCCCTGGCATATCCTCATAAGACCAAGCAAACACTTCTTCATATTTTTTGAATATTTTTTCAAATCTCTCTCTCTCATCAGGAGTAAGGTCGGATGCTATGCTAATGTTTTTAGGATTTTCAGTTGTTCCCAAATTTAATAATTGTGTGTTAACAGAATTAATATTAAAGATGCTCATGTAACTGCTATTTGAATGTATGCAACCATCAGGAGAAACATCACACAAGTAAGCAAAATCAGACTTTATTGCATTCATTTTGGAAAAGAAAATGTCATCATCCTCATACAAAGTAGACAAATTAAAATCAAAATTAAAATCATTGTTCTCAGAATCATAAAGCAAGAAGTCTTCAAACTTCTCTTCAACCAAGGTAGCAATCTCTTCCGGAGTCTTCTCGGCTTTCAAGGCAGCTTCATTCTTCTCTTTTGGATTGGATTATTTGTTGGTTGACAAGGTGAGCTCTTTCTTCACTTGCTCCACTAGCTCAGCAACATTTGTAAAAATTTCAAAACCTGGGATTAACTTACCCATGAACATGATTGGCTCAGGCCTTCCTTGGAGTGGTCCCATATCTGGAGCTTTGACAAAGATGTCTTCAAGTGGTGGGAAGCTCATCTTCTCACTCTTCTTTGGCTGTACATCATTGTCTTCATCATATCCCAACCCTTTCTTGGAAGTTTGAGTTCTAAAATCGGGTAACTTTGTTAAACCGGACTTACCCTTTCCAAGAACAGCTCCGGGAAGGTAGTTCATGTTCTTCATCATATTTAAGACCTTGAAGTCTACTACTTCATCATAAAAAATTGTAGTCACTTGAAAACCTTGAAGAGGCCTCTCAATCATTAGAGCGTTAACAATCTCATTATCTTCATCTTCAATGACCATTGTCTCATTTCCGTTAGGGAATTTGATCTTTTGATGAAGGGTGGAAGGAACTCCACCAAGAGGGTGAAACCATGGTAACTCCAAGAGCAAGGCGAAGGTAACTGGTATGTCTAAAACAACAAATTCAACAATAGATTCAATTGGCCCAACCTTGACAGCCGCTTTGAAAGTCCTTTCGGCATGCCTCTTAGTGTTGTCATAAGCACGAATTGTCACCTCAGTTGGGTTTAGATCTCTTGTTGACATGGCTAGCCTTGGCAATATCTTAAGTGGATAAACATTTATGGCAGACCTATCATCGACCATTACACATGGATTCCTCTTCCCCTTGACTTCTATTTTGATAAAGCGAGGGCGGATGTGGTCTCTCCCCTCCTTCGGTAAGTCCGCATCTGAAAAAGAAACTGCTCCCATATTAACTTCACTCTTTTCTTGGACCTCTTCACATTTCATTACTTCCCCAATTTTTATGAAGTTGATCAACTCACGGTGTTGTGGAGGTAGAAATTGGCATGCTAGCCAAGGCTTTGGCCATAGTTTCTCGGTGCTTTTTAGAAGTAGCTAACGGGTCCCAAATGCTTACACTTGCTTGGGTTCTTTTTAATTGCTTGAGCACAGCATCATCTTCTTCCACTTCATAAGGCTTGCATAAGGCTTACCGGATCTAGTGTTCATCACCTCATCTTCTTCAGGCTCGGACCAAGTCCACTCCTCCTTTTTGGATACAATATCATCATCACTATCACTTGAATCCCAAAACCCGTTGACAACACAAATTACTACTTCTCCACCCATCATAGCTTGATCAATTTTGACAAATGCCTCTTCTTTTATGGTTGCTTTTTCCTCCACATTTTGGAAAGAAGACATGAAAAAGTCCTCATGCAAACCTCCTCCAGTCATGAAGGTTGCCGGTGGTGGTACCCTATTGAATTTTGGCAATGGGTTGTCTTTGGTGTTTGGTTTGTTGGGCTCGGGTAGCTTCCCATTATCAATTAGATTTTGAATCTCATGTCTCAACCTTACACATCTATCCATGTCATGTCCTTGTATTTGGTGAAATTGACAAAATGCTTTGGTGTCAAATTTAGGTGGGAGAGGGTTAGGCAAGGGACGAGGATTTAAGGGTTGTAGCAATCCTTTTCTTTGAAGCTTGTTGAGAACCTAAGACATCGGTTTTCCCAATTTCAAAAATTGTCTCCTTGTTCCTTGGTTAGTAGCATTAACACCGACGACCTTTTGCATGCTTAAGCTACCAGGTTGATAGCCCCCTTTCTCATTCCTTTTTGTTGCAAAACGGCTCTTCTCCCTTTCCCATTCTTCAATTTGCAAACCAGCTTGGAGAAGGTCTTTGAAATCACAGATGAGTGTATGAGACATCCTCTCACGAAGATTAGGCAACACCCCTCTCACAATCATCCTTATTTGATCGGATTCATCGGGCCTCTTCTTGAGTAAAGCAGCCTTGTTTCTCCATCACTTCACATAGTCCATAAAATTCTCATTTGGCCTTTGCCTTATGGACTCCTCTTCCATTAAAGTAACTTCTAACTCAACATTATTGTAACACCTCTATACCCTGTATACGTACCAAGCATGCTTAAACGATCGTAATATACGTATAATGAATATAGAAAATGCCACGGTTTAAAAAGACACAACAAATATCTTTGTAAATAAGTGAAACCAACCCCAAACAAATAAAAGAAATCCAAAAGACACTATATATAAAATGTTTATTAATTCACAGTGGAAGTTATTACAAATATGTTATAATTCAAAGTTTACAAAACATAGAATATATATATACATGATTGGCAGCTCTTCTCTGATCTTTAAGTCCCAAAAGAAAAATCCTCAATGTCTAGTCTCACTTGGTCTCGAGGAGCTCTTAGGTTCAACTCTGTCACCTGCGCGATTAAACACTATCACGCTAAGCCATCGGCTTAGTAGTACAAAATATACCAACACTATACTTTAAGGCAATGCAATGTTACACATCTAAATTATAAAGTTAACATCATAAGTGAAAAGCTAACATCACACCTTTATATTTCATAAACCACACACACAAAAGCACATCACATTACCACATCACACTACATTCAATGTCATAACAATATTCATATTACATCTTCATAGTTCCAATGATTTTACCATTCAAGAATCACATTATATACAAAGACAAGCATGGGCCCAAAACACTCTAATATGTTATTCAATTTTCAGAGTTAGTGCTTTGGTTTTATTATCACATTTATCATTATCATAAACCCAACTAGGCTTCAAGGATTTAGGTTCAACCAAGCTTCAAGGGGAACAAAGCATGCTAAGTATCAACCCAACTTGGCTTCAAGAACCAACCCAACCTAGCTTCAAGGGTTGTAACATCTCAATTAGGCTTCAAGGACCAAATCCAACCTAACTTCAAGAGAATGTTACCAATAGGCATGCCACCAATAACAAAACTCTGAAAATGAATAACACATTAGACACACAATTCATTTATTATTTCATTCTCAAATCTCATCAATGCAAGAAGAACAAAAACCAAACACAGTAACCAACACACTCAAGGGACACGGCCAAGCTTGTGGCCGTATCTCTCAACCAAAAGCAACAGAATCAAACATGGGCAAGGGACACGGCCTTGTCCTCTCCAAAAATCATCCAACACGGCCAAATTTCCATAGACTTGGCCGTGTCTCTCAAAAACATTTAGTTTTGGCCGTGTCTCTTCTTAGGTTTGGCCGTGTCTCTTATGAACAAAAACCCTAACCATAGCCAACACTCTTTTGATTGAAATTAAACACATTATGCATAACATAAACTCATTCAAATGAATGTAATCAAAGTCATTAACACTTATTTTGCATGTTTAACACAATATCCACATTAACCATACATATAATCATTTACCACTTCAAAACCCTAAAACCAACTTCACTCTTGATCTTTCACCATCAACATCCACTTAACTCACCATCTTCACAACAAAACCAACACCAATTCAATTTCTTTTAACTTACAATCAATTTCAACACTTATAAACACATCTCAAACACACCAAATCATAATATCAACAAACTATAACTCATCTTATACACAACTTCAAAATAACAAAAAGAAACAAGAGAGTACTTACCTTAAATGAAGAAATTTCACAAATCTCCAACCAAAACCTTTGATTCCTCCTTCAATTTGATTCTAGCATTAAGAACACCTCTCTTGCTCTCTCTTTTCTTGGATAGCCGGCACACAAATGAGAAGAAAAGAAAAATAAACACAAGTCAACTTCTTTTCTTCTTTAAATCTCCACCAAGCAATTACCTAAATGCCCTCATCCATTTAACTTAACCTTTGTCACTTATATGCCCATGGAAGTAATTTAACATCATCCCAAATAAAAATATCTTCTTCCCTTGACTCTCCATTTGACCAACATATATGTTATATATATTAACATATATACAACATATACATTCCATTAACACAATCATTTCCTTTGCAAAAACATATGTACATTAAATTCAAATCAACCAACAATTGTATTAAAACTTCTAGGGCTTACATTGGGATATTACAATTATATCCATATTGTTGGATGAAGGCTTTATAAAGTAGATCCCAACTCTTTTGTGTTCCATCATTTAAGGTATTGAACCAGTTTTGGACAACAGGGTCCAATGAGAGCATAAAGTACCTTAGAGTTTGAGCCTTAGTAGCTCGGACAGACTGCATGGCAGTGATATATTGCTTCACATGGAGATGAGGAATTCCGGTGCCATTATACTTTGCAAAGGATGGCATCTTGAACTTGTACGGGACTTCTTCATCTTGTTCAAATAGTTTATCAATCTCGGACATCTCTTCGGTTTTTAGCTTCTTCTCAAATTTCTTTTCTAAATCAGCAATCATCTTTTCAACACCGGATGTCTCGGTCTTTTCTATAGTTGCCTTCTCAACAGCCTTTGGTTCTTTCTTCTTTTCTCGAATATCTTGGTAGTATTGAGCCCAATCATCATCATCATCAATGATCACCTTTTCATCATCAAAAGCCACTTCACTAATTTTAATCTTCCCTTTGTCCTTTGGTTTCTTAGTGCTAGCAGATGCCTCGACATGATTCTCTAAGATTGCAGTCAATTGGTTCTTCATGGTCTCAGCTAGGGCCTCTTTTATTTCTTCCATTTTGGCATTGAGGGCCTCATCCACCATCCTTTGAATTTGTTCGGGCTCCATTGTTTTAGGTGAGCAAGTGATTGAGTCGTTGCTAGATACTTCATCTCTGGCATAGGTCGGATTGTTGTAAGCTTTAGAACTATTGTAATCCAGGGCTGTGAGCCAGAGAGGATCAATGATATGAGATGCAAATGTATGCATGTATGCACAAACAATCAACAAATAAGGATAAATAGGACATTCCTTCCAACCTTATAACATCCACACATGAATGGCGAGTCTCTTTTCCTAGGTATGTGGTTAACAAAATACCAACATGAGGTATCTTGCTTTCGAATAATTCCCTCAGACGTTTCAACCAATAGTTATATTTTTGAAAATGGAAGTCCATTCATAATAATTCCCATTAATTAGATTTTAATCCATTCAACCAACTATAGTAGCCTTTATTCTATATTGGATTAAAACGAAATTAAGAGGTTTATTATAAATAGATTTCTCACTTGAAAAAGGTAACTAATGATTCATGCCAAAAAAAGCATATGGTTAATTTATTCTTAGTATAAACTAGGCCCACAATTGATTTTTGGTATTTCATAATTGACCTAAATATTTTTGCAAGCTCTTTGTAAAAAAAATGGTTGGGTGAAAATAGTTTTGTTTCTAAGCCCATTGTAAAAGATTTTAGAAAAATGGCTTTCTGGGCTTAGTATTTAGGCCATGGGCCAAAGAATTTTGATTTGCTTTTAGAAAAATCATATGTCCAAAGACCATCTTGAAAAATTTTGAAAAATAGTTTTGGTCTTTTGGACTTTAAAGAAAAGTTTATTTTGAGCTTACATTATACTTAGGTCATATAAGAAAAATAGCAAACCAAATAAGCCATGATTTAGACTAAGATAAACTAACCATAGTCAAACAACATGCATTTGGGGTAAAACCTAAGGAAAGTAACTAGGCCAATTACAGGAGCTTTAGTCTTTAGGTTAAAAGGCTTAGGTTCCCATAGCAAGTATATACCAAAAGGTACGAGGCTATGAGTGGTTATGCCATGCTCGATCTCCATACCTTGAGTGAAAGTATGGTATCCTCACATAACACAACACGGGTAACACCGGCATCCTAACTCACGCACACGATGCAATCTAAGATGATGCAATGGATAATATCATTATAAGAAAGAATAGAATAATATAAAGACAAACGAAATTGACTTCTCTTATCCCCAGTGGAGTCGCCATTGTGAGCGGGGATTTTCACCCCCACTCCCGGTGGAATGGTTCTTGCGACTTCAGCACGGTTTAGGCTCAGGGCCTTAGAGAACATGGACCTAAGTTCAGAGAAAATGGAGCCCCACCCGGACGGGCCGGGAAAAAGAAAGGGGTGGATGACTCGATTCGTAAGGAATCCCCAACCTCCTAATGGGTTTGAAAAGTTAGGTATGTGTGGGGAAGGTGAGAAATGACCCAGCACCCCCACAACACCCGGTTCATTGGAACCGGCCTCCTTTATAGGTCTTAATATTATAAAATTCTTAAAAATAACAACATTATCCATATTACAACAATAATTAAAAGAAATCATCAATATATTAAAATCAAAGCAAGGTCCAAGCAAAACAAATAAATGGACACCCATCCAAGGATGGAAACATGTCCTTACATCACATGCCTAAATAGGACACCCACCGAAAGGTAGAAACATGTCATTTACATAGGTTCTAAAATAGAAAAGCAAATTAAATTACATGTTGTTTAAATGAGGTAGCCACCAAGTGAAAACATACCTCTTACAACATTTGGAAATCTAAATAAATTGATAAAAGTAAATAACCATTCATAATAAATAAATCATTCATGAAAGGTACCAAATATCAATAAAAAGTAAACATCCATCCATGATAAATAAAATAAACCAAGCATTGAATTTAAATAAATTAAAGCATAAGAAATAAAACAAAGCATGATCAAATAATGGAATTGAATAAGGTAAATAAAAATCCAAATTATAGCTACTATTTCCATTTAGGGTTCTTTATCTCATGTGTTAAGGTTTTGGGATTCACAAAATTAGGCTACTGTGACTTTTTATGAAATTAAAATAGATTGAGGTTTTATGTTTTAAAAGGTTGGTAAGACTCTTTGATTAAACAAACTAAGGTTTGAATGGGAAAATAATGAAACTAGGGTTTTAGACACTTTAAAATACTTTTGATTCATGGTTTTAAATGGTGATTTCAAGCTTACTATGTAAATTTAAAATATTTATGGTTTTATGGTTTTTAATGTTTTAAAGGATTGAGGTTTAGAAAAAGTTAGGGTTTAAGGTTTTAAAGGGGTTAAAGTTTACTATTTTAAGTTTGGAAGTTGAATTAGGATTTTAAGATTTAAAATTAGGGTCTCGGTGATGAATGATTTTTAGGATTTGGAAAAGGCAATTGAAGATTTTATGAAATTTTATGAAAATAAACCAACAATTTAAAGTTTATAAAGCAAAAAAAGATATTTTTAAAGCTTTTGGGAAAGTAACAGAACACAATTTTGAGTTTTGAAAATTTAGAAAACAAATTTTGGTTTTGGAGTTTTGAAGAAATAAATCTAATAGCTTTAAACTTTTAGAAAATAAAGCCACGATTTAAGAATTTTAATCCTTAGAAAAAGTGAATTGAGGTCCTAAAATTTTTGAATTAAAAGAAACCAAAGGATGATTATGCTACTGTGAAAAAAAAAACAAAGAATTTAAATACCTCCTTTTGATGATTCCTCCAAAAATTATGTTTCTTGGATGAATTAAAACAAAGACAATTGCTGCCTTTTGAATTGCTTCAATCGTGTTCCTGCTATTTCAGAATAAATATCAAATTCAATTGCTCCTTTTCCTTCACGGATTTGGTTCCACTTTTTCAAGCTACTGTCCATTTTTTTTTTATTTTCGGCCTCCCTTTATTTCATTACCTTTGGTCCTTATTTATAGAGGTTTCATATGATTTATTCCTAATTAATCATGGCAAATAATATTGATAAGAAAAGGAAACTGAAACCTAATTGAATTAGGTTTCGAAAAATTTGCGCCGAAAAAATTGCGCTACCGAAAAAAATTGCCGCAGGAAAAAATACGCTAGCGAAAAAATCTGTCGCAGGAAACTGCGGCAGAGGGCGAGGAGCCGGCATCGCCAGCAGGAAATTCCTGCGGCCGACCATTTCCCCAATAGGATTTTCCTGCGGGCGAAATGGCAAATCCATTTCGCCCGCAGAAAAAATTTGCTAGTGAAATGCCCATGGGCCCGCGCAACGATTTTTTCATCGCCGATTTTTTAGACGCCGATTTTTATTTTTATTTTTTTGACTTTTATTTGTTTATTTTATTTTTTATTTATAAAAAATAGATACTAAAGTAAAAATTATTTAATTAAGATAACAAAAATTATTTTAGACTAATTAGACAACACAAATCATTTTGGACTAAATAAAACATATTGGACAGGACTGGGTCAAAAATTAAGGGTCTACAGGTTATTTATGTTTTAATCTTAATAAAATTAAGAGTTCTTTATGTTAGTTTAAGGATTAGTGAAAATGATTAAGGATGTCTATAAGGGGAGAGTAAAGATTAAGTGGTTTGATGTGATAATTAGTTTTACAAAAAATTTAGAGTTGTGTTTGTTTTGGACGATTTAGTTTACTAGTAGATAATTTCAAGGACAAAATTATTTAAGTGGGAGAGAATTACGACATCCATAAAATTTTTAAATGCAATTAGATAATTAATTTGGAGAGTAATTGGAGTGGTGGGAAAGTAATATGGATGATGTGTACTTAATGTATATGTGAAATATACATAAAGTATACATTTCACTAAAAGATAAAAAAATAAATAGTAAAAGTTAAAAAAGGCAAAGCTTAAATTTTAAATATAAATTTTATTATTTAAAAAAATTAATTAAAATTAAGATAATTATGGATACAAAAGACCAAACATATCACGTTATTTTAATATTTAATTATTTAGTAAATATGTTTATAAGTGAGGCGCATTTTGGGAAATTGAGTATATAAAAGCATCATCATCTTCTGATTTAGCCATTGATTGCCGAAATTCTTGTAACAAGGAGAGGGAGAGAGATTTCAATAAATACACCAAATTTCATTTTTTTTAAAAAATCAAGGAATCAAGTGTGTTTGGAAGAGAAATTAAGAATTCAAGTAAATATTCTTTAATTTTAACTAGTTTAATTTGATTTTCATAGTTATGTAAGATTAGGATAGAGAGAGAAAGTTCATGTAAATTATTAAAATTAGTAGCAATGAAGTTTAAATGATGATTACTTAATGGTTTGGTAGTTGATTGGTTGAGGAGACCATAAATGATGAATTTAGGGTTATGTAGTGAATATGTATAAATAGGGTTTATAGTATAGGTGGTTATAATTATGGTAATAGGTTAATTTAATGTTGTTTTAATATATATATATATATATGTGTGTGTGTGTGTGTGTGTGTGTGGTGATTTTATGGTTGAAATTTGAATATGAATGGGTTTTGAAAAAGTTGGAATTTAGGAGCAGGTTATGTGAAATTAGGATTTTTTTATAGAGGTTGATATAATTATTGAAATGAGTTGTTTGTTTTTATTTTAAAATTTAAGTAATGAATTTATGGTTAAATGTTGGAAATAAGTTGGGGATATTGAAGTTTAAGAAAAGTAGTAAATGATGAAAATAGAATTTTGTTGAGTTTTTTGTATAAATTATGTAAATAATGAAAGTTTGATAGTAATTAAACATGAAAATGATTTTAACTGTATAATGTTATATATAGTTTGGTTTATATATGTTAAGGTCAAGATAGCCCTAAAGGTGATATTTAGGGTTTGATGGTGAAACATGGAACTAGGTGGTTTTTGGAACCAAGAAAGGTATGTATATACTTTGGTAACTTTTCAAATAAATCTACATTTATAGCATTGTTCATTTTTGTACACTATGGGGAACTTTGTGTTCCTTTAAGGTGACATTGTGTATTAAAGTGTGTGTAATGTGTAATATCCTCATGTATGCCCTAGAAGTTTAATTTTGTTGTTGTTGTTGTTGATTTATAATGTGATTGAATGTATATATTAGGTGATAAGAAAAGGAATTGAGAAGTGAATGCTTATGTATATGTGTTTTGGGAAAGAAATAGGGTTTAGAGAAAAGTGTATATGTTGTTTATATGTTAATATATGCAACATATAAATTGGTCAAAAGGGTTGGTCAAAGCAAGAAGATATTTTATTTGAGATTTGTGAAATTACATATTTGGGCATGCAAGGGACAAAAGCTAAATTAAGTGATGAGGGGTGTTTTGGTAATTGTCTTGTTAAAAACACTTGGTGGAGATTAAAAGGGAAATTTGACTTTGTTCTCTTCATGTTTTCTTCTTCTTTCTCCATTTGGTCGGCTCCTCCTTAGACAAAGGAAAGCAAAAGGTGAAGAGAGGTGTTTAAAGTTCTAAGCTCAATTTGAAGGAAGATTGAAGTGATCAAGTGTTGATTCAAGAAGTTTTTAACTAAGGTAAGATCTTTCCTTTGATTTCTTTATTCTTTTGAAGTGAATTAGGGTTTGTTGGTTTGATGATAAGATGTGGTGGTGATGTGTTTTCAAGTGTTAATTTGGTTTTAAGTTAAGAGTTTGAATAGGTGTTGATGTTGGAAGTGGTGGATGTTGATTTTGGATGAAGGAGAAAGAGATTGGTTTTAGGGTTTTAAAAATGGTTTGTGTTTAAATTTAGTATGGATGTTTTGTGAAGTGTTTCTTGTGATGAGTTTGTGATGTGCATAAGGTGTTAAAATGCATTTAGAAGAGTGTTGGTTTTTGGTTAGGGTTGTTTATGAGTGACACGGCCAAAACCAAAGAAGAGACACGGCCAAGACTTGATGTTTTGGAGAGACACGGCCAAGTCCATGGAATCTTGGCCGTGTGTGTGTGATTTTGGAGAGGACACGGCCGTGTCTCATGCCAGTGTCTGCTACTGCCAACTTGTTTTGGGAGACATGGCCACAAGCTTGGCCGTGTCCCTTGGGTGCGTTGGTTACTGTGTTTGATTTTTGTTCTTCATACATGTTTGAGTTTGAACTTTCAATTGAAATGCATATGATACTACTTGAACTAGGGTTTGTACTATGCAATGTGAATTTTGTAAATGATAATGTGTAAGATGGATAATATATTTTTGAAATGCTATATGCATAATATGAATTGAAATGTGAAATGTGATGCAAAGCCATTGTGTTTGGCTATGATGATGCAATTGAAAGAAATAAGGCATGTTTGCCTAAATGTTGATGAGAATTGAGAATGGAAATGATGACTAAATAATAAATGAATTGTGTGGCTAATGTGTTATTCCATTTTCAGAGTTTGTTGTTGGTGGCATGCCTAATAAGTGTAACAATCTCTTGAAGTTAGGTTGGATTGAATCCTTGAAGCCTAATTGAGATGTTACCACCCTTGAAGCTAGGTTGTATTGGTTCTTGAAGCCAAGTTGGGTTGAGGCTTAGCATGCTTTGCTCCCCTTGAAGCTTGGTTGAACCTAATACTTGAAGCCTAGTTGGGTATATGATATTGATAAATTTGATAACAAAACCAAAGCATTAACTCTGAAAATTGAATGCCATATTAGTGTGTCTTGGGCCCATGCTTGTCTTTGTTTAGTGTTGTTCATGAATGGTTTAATGAGTAACTAATGAGGTATATGAAAAGATGTTGAAATGTGATATGTCTACATATGTTGAATTATGAAATGTAAAGGTATGTTGCTAGCTTTGCATATATAATGTTACATGTATAGTATGGATTGAGAATTGACATTGCATTGCATTAAAGCATGACATTAGCATGTTTTATCTTACTAAGCCCTTGGCTTAGCGCGATAGTGTTTAATCGCGCAGGTAATAGAGTTGAACCCGAGAGTTCATCGAGACCGAGTGAGAGTAGACCTTGAAGAGTTGATTTTGAGAACTCAAAGATCAGAAGAGATTTGCCAATCATGTACTACTTCTTTTTAATTTTGTAAAGTAATAATTATAATGAAAATATATGCACATTTGTAAATATGGATTTAAATGTTTCATATATGTAAATATTTTATAAATTCCGCTGCGTATTAACTAAATGTATCTATATATGCATTTTGTTTTGTATTATAAGTAACTACCTATTTTTCTATAATGTATACAATTGAAAGATTATGGTATCATTTAGAATGTTTTGAATGTTAAGAAAATCCGTAGCATCCCTATGTTTAGTGCATGTATACTACATTGTGGTGTTTGTAGTGTGCATGTATTGAATGTAGGGGTGTTACAATTGTTTTGGTATCAGAGCCTAGGTTTGAGATTCTCAACCTAGGTCAAATGTAAGAAAAAGAATATTTTTACTTAAAAAGTGAGTTTTTGAATAATATATATGTTTGGGATTGGCAATCTCTGATCTTTAATAAGATGTAATCTGCTGTGTTTGCAGATTTAGGTTGTGATGGATCCTCATTCGCGTCAGTCAGTTGAGGGAAGTGAGGAGAGTGTTGCTCCTGAGGATGGAGCTAGAGTTGAGAGTACTGGGGAGGCACCTGCTTCGGTGTCGGGTAGACCAGCTGGGGAGGAGGTTCCGCCAGCTTGGCTTAGGCATGTGGTAGAAGCTTTGAGGCAAGCACCAGTACAACTACAGCCACCACCCCCTCAGCCTTTGGTATCAGTGAGGCACTATGACAAACTGAGGAAGTATGGCGCTGACGATTTTATAGGTACTACTGATCCAGCAGTGGCTGAGCAGTGGTTAGATAAAGTACAGAGAATATTTGTTCAGTTGCAAGCCACTCCAGAGGAAAAGTTTGATTATGCAAGATCCTTGTTGCAGAAGGATGCATATAGTTGGTGGAAGACAGTGCCCCATTCTATGGATGATCCACCAACCTTGTCATATGCTGACTTTCTGAGAGAATTTGAATTGAAGTATACTCCAAGGGAGTATAAAGATGGGAAGAAAAGAGAATTTTTAGATTTGAAGCAAGATCACCGGACCGTAACTGAATATGAGGTTGAGTTTATTCGATTAAGTCAGTATGCTGGGGGCATAATATCAGATGAGGTAGATAGATGTAGGAGGTTTGAAGAGGGATTGAGGCCCTCTATCATGTGTCATGTGACTAGATCCAGATATCAAGATTTTTCCCAGCTAGTGGCAGCAGCTCGGAGTGTGGAGCGAGCTCAGGGTATTGCAGCTGCTTCAGAGGAAGAGGTTAGGATGAGGAGGCCCCAGTTTGAGGTAGGGTCTTCTTCTGCTAAAAGAGGTAAAGGAAGTTTTGCTCCTCGGGTCAGTAGAAGTCAGAGAACAGCTGGTAGGTCAGTGCAGTTACAGAGACAGAGATTTAGACCTGCAGCTTCAGTGGCAAGTGCTCCGACCCCTATGATTCAGAGATCTACCTTACCCATCTGCATCCATTGTGGTAGGCCACATGGTGGTCCTTGTTGGAAGGCTGGTGTAGCCGGGGTTTGTTTCAGATGTGGATCACCTGATCACTTTGTGAGAGATTGTCCTGAGAGGCAAGAGCAGATGTCAGTTGATACTGCAGTTTCTCGATCTAGTGTGAGGGGAGGTCGAGGAGGCAGGGGTGTCAGCAGAGGAGGTAGATCAGGGTTCAGTGCTAGAGGAGGTGCTACATCCAGGGAGAGTAGATCAGAGGAGGTTGGATCTTCCCAGAGGATGTATGTTATGCAGAGGCAGCCAGATGCATCGGCAGTCATAGCTGGTACTTTTTCTTTATTTGATACTCCAGTACTTGCTTTGATTGATCCGGGTTCCACACATTCATATATTAGTGCATCTGTTTTACCTGTATTTGATGTGCATGCTGAATCCCTAGGGTTTGATGTTTTGGTAACAAATCCATTAGGGCATAGTGTGATTGTTAGTAAAGTGCACAAAGATAGTGCAGTAGTGGTGCAGGGTGAGGAGTTCCTTGGGGATTTGATTGAGATGTCATTTAAGGAATATGATGTTATTTTGGGCATGGACTGGCTATCTCGACATGGAGCTGTGGTGGATTGTAAAAAGAAAATTGTTTCTTTGAGAACTGGTGATGGTAGAGAGGTGATAGTATCTAATGAGCAAGGACAGCTAGCCTCCTTATTTGTTTCAGCTGTTGCAGCTAGGAGGTTGATTAGAAAAGGGTGTGAAGCCTATCTTGCTCATGTGGTAGATACTAGAGTAAGAGGTTCTCCTATTGATAACATTGCCACAGTTGCAGAGTTCCCAGATGTATTTCCAGAAGAGCTGCCAGGATTGCCTCCTGAGAGAGAGGTGGAGTTTGGTATTGAATTGTTGCCTGGTACCACTCCTATCTCTATTACTCCGTATAGAATGGCACCAGTAGAATTGAGGGAGTTGAAAGTGCAATTACAGGAGTTGTTGGATAAAGGATTTATTCGCCCCAGTGTTTCTCCTTGGGGAGCTCCTGTGCTATTTGTGAAGAAGAAAGATGGTACTATGAGATTGTGCATCGATTATAGGCAATTGAACAAGGTGACCATTAAAAATAAATATCCTTTGCCTAGAATTGATGACCTCTTTGATCAATTGAAGGGTGCAGCGGTGTTTTCTAAAATTGATCTGAGATCAGGGTACCATCAGCTGAGAGTTAGAGCTGAAGATGTTCCTAAGACAGCCTTTCGGACCAGGTATGGGCATTATGAGTTTCTAGTTATGCCTTTTGGTTTGACGAATGCACCTGCAGTTTTTATGGATTTGATGAATAGGGTGTTTAGGCCCTATCTGGATCAGTTTGTAGTGGTTTTCATCGATGATATATTGGTGTATTCACGAAATGAAGAGGAACATGACAAGCATCTGCGGATTGTGTTGCAGATTTTGAGAGAGAAGCAGTTATTTGCCAAATTATCGAAGTGTGAGTTCTGGTTGGATCAAGTCGCTTTTCTCGGGCATATTGTTTCAGCAGAAGGCATTAGAGTTGATCCGAGTAAAGTTGAAGCTATTTTGAATTGGAGTCCACCCAAGTCTGTGACTGAAGTTAGAAGTTTTCTGGGTTTGGCAGGCTATTACCGACGGTTTGTGAAAGGATTTTCTTTGATAGCTACTCCACTCACCAGATTGCTTCGTAAGGGAGTGAGATTTGTATGGACAGATCAATGTTAGGCTAGCTTTGAGCAGTTGAGAGATATGTTGACTCAAGCGCCTTTTCTTACTTTACCTGTGGAAGGCAAACCATATGTGATTTTCAGTGATGCTTCACATAGTGGTTTGGGTTGTGTGCTGATGCAGGAAGGTAAAGTTATAGCTTATGCATCTAGACAGTTGAAACCGCATGAGCTTAACTATCTGACCCATGATTTGGAATTGGCAGCCATTGTGTTTGCATTGAAGATTTGGCGCCACTATCTGTTTGGGGAGAAGTGTTTTATCTATACTGATCACAAGAGTTTGAAGTATTTAGGGGTTCAGAAAGAGCTCAATCTTCGACAGAGGAGATGGTTGGAATTGATTAAAGACTACGACTGTTTGATTGATTATCATCCAAGTAAAGCAAATGTTGTTGCTGATGCCTTGAGTCGGAAGTCTTTAGCTGGTTTAACTTTTTACTCGCTCTCGTTGCTTGTTGAGTTGAGAGCATTGTGTGCTAGTTTTGTACCTTGTGATGATGGTGCATTGTTAGCACAGTTGCATGTGAAACCAGTTTTGTTGGATCAGATTAAAGAGGCTCAGTTGGCTGATAAGAAGATTCAGAAGATTATTTCAGATTGTCAGAATGGAAAGAGTAGAGATTTTGTTGTGAAAAGTGATGGAAGCCTCTGGTTTAAAAACAGATTGTGTGTACCTGATGATGCTGATGTGAAAAGGATCATTTTGGAAGAAGCACATCAGTCAGTGTTTGCTATGCATCCGGGCAATACAAAGATGTATCATGATTTGAGACAGCATTACTGGTGGTTTGGTTTGAAGAGAGACATTGCTGAGTTTGTATCAAAATGTCTCACATGTCAGAAGGTAAAAGCAGAGCATCAGGTTCCAACTGGGTTGCTTCAACCGTTGTTAGTGCCTGAATGGAAGTGGGATAGAGTGACGATGGATTTTGTGTCTGGTTTGCCGTTGACACAAAAGAAGCATGATGCTATATGGGTGATTGTGGATAGATTGACTAAGACAGCTCATTTCCTTCCAATTCGGATGGATTACTCTTTGGAGAGGTTAGCTGAGCTGTATATTCATGAGATTGTGAAGTTGCATGGGGTTCCAATTTCTTTAGTGTCCGATCGAGATCCCAGGTTTACTTCAAGATTTTGGAAGAGTTTGCATAGTGCTTTGGGTTCTCGACTACATTTCAGTACTGCTTTTCATCCACAGACGGATGGACAGTCAGAGAGGGTGATTCAGATTATTGAAGATATGTTGAGAAGCTGTGTTATTGATTTCTCTGGAAGTTGGGACAGATTTCTACCACTTGTAGAGTTTGCTTATAACAACAGTCACCAATCCAGCATTGGTATGGCACCATTCGAAGCCCTGTATGGTAGACGGTGTAGGACACCGCTGTGTTGGAATGAACTTGGGGAAAGTAAGTTAATTGGGCCTGATTTGATTAAAGAAACTGAAGAGAAAGTGAAGTTGATTCGGGGCAGGTTAAAAGCAGCTTCAGACCGACAGAAGTCCTATGCAGATCTGAAAAGGAGAGACATAGAGTTTGATATTGGAGATAAGGTATTTTTGAAAGTATCTCCTTGGAAGAAGATTTTAAGATTTGGTCGGAAAGGGAAATTAAGTCCTCGATTCATTGGACCGTATGAAGTTTTGGAAAGAGTTGGGCCAGTTGCTTATCGGCTTGCTTTGCCACCTGAGTTGGATCGTATTCATAATGTATTTCATGTTTCTATGTTGAGGAGGTACAAATCGGATCCATCTCACGTGTTGCCAATTGAGTCTATCGAAGTGAGCCCAGATTTGACATTTGAGGAAGAACCAGTTGCTATATTGGCTTGTGATGTGAAGGAGTTAAGAAACAAAAGAGTGCCACTTGAGAAGATTTTGTGGAAGAATCATGGAAGAGAAGAAGCAACTTGGGAAAGTGAACAATCGATGAGAGAGCAATATCCTCAGTTGTTTCAGCCTTGATATCAGGTAATTTCGAGGACGAAATTTCTTTTTAGAGGGGGAGAATTGTAATATCCTCATGTATGCCCTAGAAGTTTAATTTTGTTGTTGTTGTTGTTGATTTATAATGTGATTGAATGTATATATTAGGTGATAAGAAAAGGAATTGAGAAGTGAATGCTTATGTACATGTGTTTTGGGAAAGAAATAGGGTTTAGAGAAAAGTGTATATGTTGTTTATATGTTAATATATGCAACATATAAATTGGTCAAAAGGGTTGGTCAAAGCAAGAAGATATTTTATTTGAGATTTGTGAAATTACATATTTGGGCATGCAAGGGACAAAAGCTAAATTAAGTGATGAGGGGTGTTTTGGTAATTGTCTTGTTAAAAACACTTGGTGGAGATTAAAAGGGAAATTTGACTTTGTTCTCTTCATGTTTTCTTCTTCTTTCTCCATTTGGCCGGCTCCTCCTTAGACAAAGGAAAGCAAAAGGTGAAGAGAGGTGTTTAAAGTTCTAAGCTCAATTTGAAGGAAGATTGAAGTGATCAAGTGTTGATTCAAGAAGTTTTTAACTAAGGTAAGATCTTTCCTTTGATTTCTTTATTCTTTTGAAGTGAATTAGGGTTTGTTGGTTTGATGATAAGATGTGGTGGTGATGTGTTTTCAAGTGTTAATTTGGTTTTAAGTTAAGAGTTTGAATAGGTGTTGATGTTGGAAGTGGTGGATGTTGATTTTGGATGAAGGAGAAAGAGATTGGTTTTAGGGTTTTGAAAATGGTTTGTGTTTAAATTTAGTATGGATGTTTTGTGAAGTGTTTCTTGTGATGAGTTTGTGATGTGCATAAGGTGTTAAAATGCATTTAGAAGAGTGTTGGTTTTTGGTTAGGGTTGTTTATGAGTGACACGGCCAAAACCAAAGAAGAGACACGGCCAAGACTTGATGTTTTGGAGAGACACGGCCAAGTCCATGGAATCTTGGCCGTGTGTGTGTGATTTTGGAGAGGACACGGCCGTGTCTCATGCCAGTGTCTGCTACTGCCAACTTGTTTTGGGAGACACGGCCACAAGCTTGGCCGTGTCCCTTGGGTGCGTTGGTTACTGTGTTTGATTTTTGTTCTTCATACATGTTTGAGTTTGAACTTTCAATTGAAATGCATATGATACTACTTGAACTAGGGTTTGTACTATGCAATGTGAATTTTGTAAATGATAATGTGTAAGATGGATAATATATTTTTGAAATGCTATATGCATAATATGAATTGAAATGTGAAATGTGATGCAAAGCCATTGTGTTTGGCTATGATGATGCAATTGAAAGAAATAAGGCATGTTTGCCTAAATGTTGATGAGAATTGAGAATGGAAATGATGACTAAATAATAAATGAATTGTGTGGCTAATGTGTTATTCCATTTTCAGAGTTTGTTGTTGGTGGCATGCCTAATAAGTGTAACAATCTCTTGAAGTTAGGTTGGATTGAATCCTTGAAGCCTAATTGAGATGTTACCACCCTTGAAGCTAGGTTGTATTGGTTCTTGAAGCCAAGTTGGGTTGAGGCTTAGCATGCTTTGCTCCCCTTGAAGCTTGGTTGAACCTAATACTTGAAGCCTAGTTGGGTATATGATATTGATAAATTTGATAACAAAACCAAAGCATTAACTCTGAAAATTGAATGCCATATTAGTGTGTCTTGGGCCCATGCTTGTCTTTGTTTAGTGTTGTTCATGAATGGTTTAATGAGTAACTAATGAGGTATATGAAAAGATGTTGAAATGTGATATGTCTACATATGTTGAATTATGAAATGTAAAGGTATGTTGCTAGCTTTGCATATATAATGTTACATGTATAGTATGGATTGAGAATTGACATTGCATTGCATTAAAGCATGACATTAGCATGTTTTATCTTACTAAGCCCTTGGCTTAGCGCGATAGTGTTTAATCACGCAGGTAATAGAGTTGAACCCGAGAGTTCATCGAGACCGAGTGAGAGTAGACCTTGAAGAGTTGATTTTGAGAACTCAAAGATCAGAAGAGATTTGCCAATCATGTACTACTTCTTTTTAATTTTGTAAAGTAATAATTATAATGAAAATATATGCACATTTGTAAATATGGATTTAAATGTTTCATATATGTAAATATTTTATAAATTCCGCTGCGTATTAACTAAATGTATCTATATATGCATTTTGTTTTGTATTATAAGTAACTACCTATTTTTCTATAATGTATACAATTGAAAGATTATGGTATCGTTTAGAATGTTTTGAATGTTAAGAAAATCCGTAGCATCCCTATGTTTAGTGCATGTATACTACATTGTGGTGTTTGTAGTGTGCATGTATTGAATGTAGGGGTGTTACATAATGCATGAATTATGAATGACAAGCCAATGTAGATTGGCTAATGTCAATGTTATGAATAAATAATTATGAAGTGATGAGAAAGAGGAAAGAAAATGGGAATATGAAAATGTGAAATAATATGAAGTGTGTGTGTTGAGTTGGAATTATGTTATATGGTTATTTTAAAATGAGAATATTCACAAAACTTAATCAATGTGGCATAGTTATGTGATAGGTGTCCCATTGGGCATTTGACCAATGTAAAATTAATATGTATACATATTAAGTGATACATATAAGTGATACATTGTGATTAACCCCTCAAATCTAAGCCCCATAGGCTTAACCCCTCAAAACAAGGCGACAATTGGCTTGACCCTCATTCCCCAAAATTAATCCATACTGGCTTGTCTATTAAAATCTTAGTTGAACCACATTGACCTAAGCTATATTATCTTAACCGATAAACACAAGCTTAAGCCATATTGTCTCAATCATTAGAAATCAAAACTAAGCCATAGTGGCTTATCTTATACATGAACCTGAGCCACAATGGCAAATCTCATACATGAATGTAAGCCACAATGGCTTGACCTTTGGACATGTGTCTAAGCCACAATGGCATGACCTTTAGACATGAATCATAGACACAATGGCTAAACCCTTCAGACATGAACCTAAGATGGATTAACCCTTAGGCCTGAACCAAGGCTACAAAGGTTAAACAAAGTAACTTGGACACTCAAATCAAGCTTGAAAGTGCTAAAACACCCGAGCCACATGACTTTAACCATTCGAGACCGTGCCCCACCTCTCTCAACCATATGGCTTAAACCATTAGGGACTGTAGACCCTTAATTTTTGACCCAATCTAATCCAATATACTTTATTTAGTCCAAAATAATTTTTGTTGTTTAATTGTCCAAAATAATTTTAATTAAATAATTTTTACCTTAGTATTTAATTTTTATTAATAAAAAATAAAAATATAAAAATAAAAATTGGAGTCGGAATAAAAAATCGGCAGCAAAAAGTGGTCGCGCGGGCCCGTCGGCCTGCTGGCGTTTCGCCCGCAGGAATTTCCTCCGGGCGAAATAACCTCCCGCAGGAAATTCCTGCGTGCTGGCACACGGGCCCGGCAGCATAGTTTTCGTCAGCGCAAAATTTTTCAACACAATTTTTTTGAATCCTAATCCAATTAGGTTTTAATTTCTTTTTTTTATTAATATTTTTTACCTTAATTAATTAGGTATAAACAACCTAAAACCCACTATAAATAGGGACCAATTAAACCAAATCAAGAGGGGAAGAAAATACACAAAGACTTTAGGATTTGAAACCAAATCAAGGAAGGAAAAGGAAAAACTCAATTCAGGATATTAATAGCAGCAGTAGCACGGCAGAAACAGAAGAAAAGGAGAATCAAAGCTTGTCTTTGGAGCTAGTTCATCCAAGAAGAGTTATTTTTTGGAGAATCAACAAAAGAAGGTATGTTTTAATTCTTTTGATTTATGTTTTACAATAGCAAAATCCACAAAATTTAAGTTTTTTTAAATCAAAATCTTAGAGCTTTAACTTAATTTTTCCAAGATTAGAACATTAAAAACGTGACTTTCTTTTCTAAAAGGACTTAAAATTGTTATTTTTTCTTCTTAAAAACCTTAAAATACTCATTTAACATATTTTTCAACAAAACCAAAATCAAATTCTGTTTTATTTAAGATTTTAAAGTAGGCTCTTTTTCATTCAAAAAACCTTAAAAAAACATCTTTTCTACTTATAAAAACTTCAATCCATGTGTTTAAATTCATAAAATCTCATAAAATATCAAATTGTTTTTTTTTAAACCCTAAAAACTATACTTTACCCGAGAATCCAATTTCGAAGCCTAAAAACCAAAAATCATCTTTTAAACCTAAAATAACGAACCCTAACCCTTTAAAACCTTAAACCCTAACTTTTTCTAAACTTTAAACCCTTTAAAACATAAAAAAAACATAAAAACATAAAAAAACTCAAAAAAGTCACAGTAGCTTAAATCATTATTTAAAATCATGAATTAAAAATATTTCAAAAGTGTCTAAAACTCAAGTTTTATTATTTCATCATTCAAATCTTAATTTGTTTAATCAAAGTGTCTTGCCAACCTTTAAAAAACATAAAACCTAATCTATTTTAATTACCTAAAAAGTCATAGTAGCTTAAACTTTAGAATTTCCAAAGCCTTAACACATGAGATAAATAACCCTAAATAGAAATAGTAGCTATACTTGAACTTTTATTTGTTTTATTCAATTCCATATTTATTTATACCTTGATTTATTTCTTATGCTTTAATTTATTTAATTTTAATACTTGATTTATTTAATTTATCATGGATGGATGTTTATTTTATTGATATTTAAATACTTTTGATGAATGATTTATTTATGATGGATGATTATTTACTTTTATCAATCAATTTAGACTTCCAAAAGTTGTAAGAGGTATGTTTCCACTTGGTGGGTACCTCATTAGTTAAACATCATGTAATTTAATTTTCTTTTCTATTTTAGAACTTATGTAAAGGGCATGTTTCTACCTTTTGGTGGGTGTCCTATCTAGGCATGTTATGTAAGGACATGTTTCCATCCTTGGATGAGTGTCCATTTATTTATTTTATTTTGTTTGGACATTGCTTTGATTTTAATATAATGATGCTTTCTTTTATTGTGTTTAGTATGGATAATGTTATTATACTTAAGAATTTTATAATATTAAGACCTGTAAAGGAGGCCGGTTCCAATGAACCGGGTGTTGTGGGGGTGCTGGGCCATTTCTCACCTTCCCCACACGTACCCAACTTTCCAAACCCATTAGGGGGTTGGGGATTCCTTAGGAATCGAGTCATCCACCCCTTTCTTTTTCCCGGCCCGTCCAGGTGGCGACTCCATTTTCTCCGGACTTAGGTCCGTGTTCTCTAAGGCCCCGAGCCTAAACAGTGCCGAAGTCTCAAGAACCATTCCACCGGGAGTGGGGGCGAAAATCCCCGCTCACAGGGACCATATCGTATTTCACCAAGCCTTAATAGCATGAACCCTTAGGGACCATACCCTATCCCACCAAGCTCCAATGACTCGAACTATTAGGGACCATACCTTGTCTTCACCGAGCCACATTGCTTGAACCATTAAGGACATTACCCAGTCTTCTTTCATATCCAGCCTCTCATAGCCATAATGGCTTGAACCATGATGGACCACCCTGGCTCTCACTCATCTACATGGGTTGACACCAAAAACCAAACTCATCCACATGAACCTCAACCCTAAGAGTCAACCTATCCATATAGATCTTAGCCATAAGAGTTAACCCTATAGAATCCTAGCAGCATAAGCTAGCCTTTTCATCTTAGCCTAGCCACATGGCTCGCCTTTTGGGAACACACCCATCCAACTTAACCACAATGACTAACCATCTAACTAAGATGCATGCCTCACCATCTGCAAAAACACCTAACCAACCTATGCATAATAGTCTCACCATCTAACTAAGCCCAATGGCAAAGACAGGATTTTTAAAGAAGGGGGGCAAATTTTCTTTTAAAAATTCTAATTTTATCTCTAATTATTTTCTCTTTATTTTAGTTTTCACACTCGTTGCATATTTCATACAATTATTATTTTGTAAATTTGTCAATTTATTAATAGACCATTTCATTTAAAAAAAATTAAATTAATCAAATAAAATATTAATATATATATGTAATGAGATAATATATAAAGTGTAAATAAAAAAATTGAATTATGAATATAATTTCTTAAAAAAAATTGAAATAAAAATCATCACATAATATTAAAAATAAAATTAATAAAATCAAAAATCAAAAGTAAAGAGAAGAAATTAAAAAAATGAAAAATTATTAAAAAATTTAATCTTGCATTATTTCTTAATTTTT
This sequence comes from Garcia nutans, assembly GCA_947685225.1. NCBI lineage: Eukaryota > Viridiplantae > Streptophyta > Magnoliopsida > Malpighiales > Euphorbiaceae > Garcia > Garcia nutans. The sequence goes on from CANTUV010000072.1 coordinate 10,384,356, forward strand.
CTTCTTATTTATTTTATCATTACAATAAATCTCATATTCAATTATGGAATTTTGTAGTAAAATTTTTTTTCTATAGCTATATAATTTAGTTAAACTAGTTAGTTATATAATTAATTATTTATAGCAAATATATCATCTTATATTATTGTTGTTATAATATTTTAAATTGATAATAATAAATTTAAATTTAACCATAATATTTTTGCTATATTGAAATAATGCAACTATTTAATAAGTAGTCCTAAAAATTTAATTTTTTTAATCCATTGATTCAATAGATGAATTCAAGTTAATTTGATTGAAAAGTTTTACTGTCTAATTTTCATTTTGTAATGTATCAATTTTTTAATTAATTTTTTACAAGAGAAACATATTTAATTGTATTGAAATAATTAATTGAGACTTATTTTCTTTGACTTATTGCATATTTTAAAACATAGGAGCAAATTAAAATTTTGAGAGGGGGAAAATTAAAATTTTTTAAAATTTTAATAAAAATAAATATATATAATAATTATTTTTTTAAAATCCCCCTTCTCCAATGAGTAGCTTCATCCTTGACTAAGCCACATTGCCCACCTTTTGAGGAGAGTATACCCATCCAACTTAGCCATAATGGCTCACCATTCAACCTAGTTATATGGCACACTTTTTGGACCATACCTATCTAGCCTAGCCACATAGATCATCTTTTGGGAACACACCTGCCCAACTTAACCACACCTTAGCTCACCTTCTAACCGAGTCATATAGCTCCTCATCTAATTTAGACAATACATATCCACCCTTGCCCATTATCCCACCAAGCCTCAATGGCTCTCCTTTTAGCCAACATGACTTATGCTTTTTTGGAACACACCATACCATACAACCAGACCCCATGGCTCTCCTTTTGAACATACCCATCTAACATGGCTTACCTTTTGGGAACATATACATTCAACTTAGCTGCAATGGCTTACAATCCAAACCACCCAGCCACTGGGTTAGCCGTAATGGTGCACCATCCAACTTAGTCACAATGAACATAATCGGCTAACCACATGAACCATACCTATGTGAATCATCCCAAGTCATGGACCATAACTCATGCATGTAAACACCTACCACATGAATCATACCTATATGAACAACCTTAAGCCGTAAATCATAGCCTATGCACCAAACCATTTGACCCCATGAACCATGCCCATGTGAGCCATCTTAAACCATAGACTAGAGTCTATCCATATAACAGATTGACCATATGGACCAAGCCCCACACACCTACAGATTTAATCATGGATCAAAATTCATGGCCCTAAACATTTAGCCTTAGAAGCTAGCCACAACATATGGACCATGCCCCATGTGCCATGCTATCTTGACACATGAACCACTATTAAACCATGACCTATTGATTAAGGGTTTGGCCATACCCAAATTAAAAGTATCATCTACCACCATTGCCTTACTAATTGGGCCCATCTGTATAAGTCTTTAAGCATCACCTACACCATATTTCCTTGTTAAGTAATTCAACATTTCTTGACCTAGCCCTTTCATGTGAACAAAGAGACAATAATGAGAAGCTCCCTTGCCTGGAAGCTTTTCTCAAGAACAAGAAGACAACATTCAAATGGCTCTCAATGCCCAATAGGATTACTTTACCAACCTCCTTAAGAAGTAAGATGAGAATTTTCATGCGATCCTTGAAGCCCAACTAGTCTCCTAAAGAACAAAGGGAGAATTCATAGGCAGTTCTCATCACACAACATGCTTGTGTAGTTGAGCTCATCAAGAACTTGGTAAAACATACCAAAGCCACCACTACTTTAAGTACCCAATAGGCCAATTTTGGGAACATCTTAATTGATTATCTAGAGGCTCAACACTGGTCGTCAAATAAGCCAAATTAAGCTTAGAATGGGCCTTCCTTTATGCCCATTAAGATAGGTTTACATAGACATTTTATGGTCAAAACCTAGAATGGGTCATCCTTTACCCCCCTTATTAGGGTAGCTTTACATAGATATTTTAATTCAAAACCTAAAATGGACCTTCCCTTATTCTCTTTAGGGTAATTTACATAGACACTTTAGGTCAAATACCTAGAATAGGCTTTCCCATACCCCATTATGGTAGGTTTACATATACATCTTAGGACAAACCTAAAATGGACCTTTCCTTACCCCCATTAGGATAAATTTACATAAACATTCTAAGACACCTTAGAATGAACCATCTCAATCACCCTAGAGTGGACAATCATTTCATCACATGGCATGTAGCTTGCATTTAAGTCGTCATGTTCACAACATCATGGTTGCTTTTCAAAAGAAACCATGATGGGGGGGAGTGATAACCCCTAATTTAGCACCTAATTTATAAATTAGGGATTTAAATTTGAAAAATTAATTTTCATAAAATTAATTAATTTTTCCATTTTCAAAAATTAATAAATAATATATTTATTTATTTAAAAATATTAATTTCGATTGTGCCATAAGTCACACCGTGCGCCAGTTCTCCTGCATATCTACTTTTTGTCCCTATAAATAAGGGTCCCCTTTTTTTAGTTAGGTGTCCGATTTTGAGGCAACAAACTCTGCCTAATTGGTTTCTGACTCACCAAAATTAAATTAATTTTGCTAATTGCTTTATTTCTTCAAATCATTCATTACCATTACATTTATTCACTTAATTGCACAATTAATTCTTAAGTTGGTCAAGTGGAGTTATGAAGCAGCAAAACACTTCAACCATTCATCAAGAGGAAAAGATTACAAAAGGTATTTATTTTCTCACCCCCATATATTTTAATTCGGTAATGAAATTAACTAAAATTGCTTAATCAAGTCATTTGCAATCAAAGGCATGAATTAATTATGACTCTAATTTCCATTAAAACAGGATAAGTAGGCACACTTGGAATATCACTCCAAGTAGCAAGCCCTCATTTAAAAGATCCAAAATTGGTTCAATTAATTTATTTTATTTTCTTTCTTTATTTTCTGAAAGTCATATTTTAATTTTATTTTGTTCTCATTTTGAATGAATGTAACTTCAATTTTGTATTTTTTGTTTAAAATAAGATTAGTGATTTGTGCTTGACCTAGTACCCGTAAGGGCTAGAGTCAAAGCTCCCCTACGTATGAAATTGGGATTATAATTTACTTATTTTGCATTTATGGATGTCATACAATCAATTGCTCATCTATAACTGTCATTCATTATTTATTCTTATCATTAACAAGAAAATCTTGTCTTTAACTACAATGGTTAAAACCAATCAAAGAGAATCCATTTTCTTTAAATTTTATTTGAAAACCAAGCCCTGTACCCATCATGATTGGTTTCAAATTAGTGCCTTTTATGTAAAACTTAATCAAATTTTATGGAGTCAATCGATTGGTTTTTTCCTTGAATTTTGTCCCAACCCAAAATGATTTAAGGTGGCAACTCTCCAATTAACTCTTTCCAAAATAAAAGTCATCTCCTCTTTTTCATAATAAAAGGAGAGTAAAATATTTTCTTGAAATAGAAAATCAATTTTTAAACTCGTGCTTAATAAACTGACTAAGAAAGTAGTAGGAGTTCATGAGGTGGACAACATGTCTATGCTAGCAGCAAAAGTAGATGTTATAGCTAGAAAACTAGAACATGCGAAATTTGCTTTAGTTGCATGTTGTAAGAGCTGTAGGGGAAATGAATGAACCTTGGACTGTCAGAGCCATAAGTAGATTCAATTTGTGGGAAATTAGAGCCATACACCACAAGCTCCCTTTGGAAATACCTATGATCCAAATTGGTGTAACCATTCGAATTTATCTTGGGGTGGAAATGAAGGTAATCAAGGGAATTAATCTTTTTTTTAAAAAGAAAAATATTAAAAAAAATAGTGACTATTGAAGTTTTTGTCATTAATTCAAGTGGTATCACAGCTAGATTTCATAAAATTAAAATTTATAATATTATGATTATTTTTTTTTCACAATTCAATCGGTATATATAAAAATTTATGCACATAGGAATTGTGAATCTTGCCAAAGGAAAATTCACGATGAAGTCAAATAATAAATCATGTCTTATATGCTTAACAATTTGTCCAATCAATTCCCAAGATTAAACGAAATTGAGGACTTTAGATATTGGCACCTGCTAGCTTCGTTATTGAGGCCCAAGTAATTCTAATATATTTTATAATATTGGGGATATGATAAATATATATATATATACTTGTTGTCCATATAGTTTTTAAATTAACAAAACATTAGTTTATTAATGTTAAAAAAATTATGATTGATACAATTATGGCATTTGGGATATTTTCATCTTTTGCTTATAAGTCCCAGTGGTAAATATATCACGTATGCAACATCTACAATAGATTACATCTTTACCAATTCTTTTATTGAAGGTTGTTAGGCAGCTATGAAATATGCCTATTAATTTTTCTAATATTGTTTTGCAATTTAGAATAGAATTGCCTCTAAAACATGAAAAATCACTGATACTTCATCTTTCGCATTAAGCTATAATTTTATTTTATGAGCTAACTTCCATCCCATCCAATGTACTTGATCAATTGGATTAGTATGTGTACATTGATTATTGGAAGATGTTGATGGCTATATTTTATTATTTATCATTGCGTGTTTATTCATTAATTACATTCCTTCTGAATATTATAATCATATTTCGTATTATCATTGTTATTACATGATTGTCATTTATTTGTTGTTAGTTTATTTTGCCTCATATACCCAACATTTATTTGTAATTATGTATAAAATTGTGATAGTAAAAGTTTAGTCACATTGATACATAAATATTATGGCTTTCTAAATATTGATTTCTCATATTTGAATTTATAGATTAGTTTAAATGTTTATCACCAAAGTAATTCATTTCTATTAATTTATGGATTTTTTTACGTGTTGCACGTGAGATGGAATTTCCTAAGTTATTATATAATTTATGAATTTTTTTGCGTGTTGCACGTGAGATTATTGCATATGATAATTTGGGAATTAAAGGATGTAATATTAGAGAGGAGCAAGGGTATGAAAGTCAATTCACTTAAAGGAGATAGATTTTTCATTTCTTGGGAGTTCATGTTATGCTACATGGACTCTAATGTTGGAGAAACCTATTCAAATGTTATATTTTCTACCCAAAGGAGATTTTATAATGATGCTCTTGGATTCTCAATTAGAATAAGGCTATCATGTTATAAAGCTTATTCTTGAATTTTAAATGCCCATGTTTTTTATATTGTGTGTTTAATCATCTCTTGAACAGTGACTATTGCTAACAACAATCAATCAACCGATATTGAAATTTTGAATGGAGCAAATTATGCAAAGATGAAGTTAGATATTGAACTTGCTTTGGAAATGAGTGAACTTGGTATTGTTTTGCATGAGACTGAACCTCCTATGCCTATAGAAAATAGTACTGCTAAGTAGATTGTAGCTTATAAGCTTGGGCTAGAGCCAATCATCTTTGGGTGACTATCATTAAAAAGTTTGTAGCTGACAACATTTGTAACTCTATTTTTGATATCACTAATTCCAAAACTCTCTTTAATACTATAGAGAATTTATATCAACAAGTAGATAAGGCTGAATCTGGGGAGCTTAAGGGAGGCTAATGGCTATGAGGTATACTGTTGTAGGTAGGATGAGAGACTACATCCATGCCATGTTGGGTAACTAGAAAAAACTTAGAGTGCTTAATATTATCTTACCTAATGAGTTCATCATTTGTCAAGTCTTTGGCACTCTCCCATCCCAATTTAGTAAACTCAAAACTGCCTATAATGTTGTGAGAGATAAATGGTCCGTTAGTGAGCTTATAGCTAAATGTTCCCAAGAGGAGAAAAAGCAACATCAAGAAAAGGCGGGTGAGGTGATAAAATATTTTGTAGTCACTCAATTTTCTCCTTAGACCCACAACCATGAAAGGAACTATAAACCATTAAAGTATAGGCACTCTAAGAAAGGTCCCAATAGAGGTAATGGTCAGAATCACAATCTTAATGTTAAAAGTAATATAAAGAAAGAAGAAATTGTTTGTTTTGCAAAAAGAACGGCCATAAGAGACTTGAGTGCACAAAATATAAGAATTATATAGAAAAGAAGAATAAACAAGGTAACTCTTTTACTTTTGTTTATTTTGAATCCCATTTGGTTGATGTCCCTATTAATTCTTGGTGGATTGATACTAGTGCATCAATTTAAAATTGTAATCATTTACAGGGGTTCACAAACAAATGGAAGCCAAGTGAATCAAAAAGTAGTCTGGTCATAGGAAATAGTCGTAGAGTTAAAATTAAACTACTAGGATTTGTCAATTTGTTTTTGGATTCTGCTTTTACTTTAGTTTTGAAAGATGTTCTTTGTGTACCATCTATGGGATGAAGTTTGATTTCTGTTAAAAAAAACATGATTCGAAAAGTTATGTTTTAAAGATTGGTTTTGGAAAAATTGAGTTGTCTTTTAATTCTTCCACCATTTGGCATGCTTATTTATGTGGTGATCTTTATAAGCTTTCTCTGGCTGAAATTGAAAATTTTTTCATGCATGTAGATAAAACAACTATCAAATGACCATTGACTAAAGAAAATATATTATGTTATGGCACAAGCTTTTAGGACACATTTTTAAATAAAGAATTGAAAGACTAGTAAAAGATTGAATTTGTCTCTCATTGATAAAATAGATTTTGAAAACTATGTTGATTATTTTAGAGGTAAGTTTACTAAGACAAAAAGGAAAGGTTCCACCAATAGTCAAAATCTTTTGGAAATCATTCACACTGAAATTAGTGGTCTTTATCACCTTGTTTTATTGCTTATTTTATAACTTTCATTGATGATTTTTTTATTTTTATGGATATATATTTCTCATTAAAGAAAAATTAGAGGCCCTTGATGTATTTAAAATTTTTAAAACTAAGGTTGAACACCAATTAGGAAAAAGCATTAAGATTGTGAGGTCTGATCGTGGTGATAAGTACTATAGCAAATATGATAGAAAAGGCAACATATGGGACCATTTTCCTAGTACTTACAAGAGTATAGGATTGTTGTCCAATATACTATGCCATGTACTCCTAAACAAAATGATGTGGCAGGGAGACAAAATCATACTTTTGTGGACATAATTAGATCCATGATGACTAAAAGCAATTTGCAGAACACCTAGGGGTGAAGCCTTTAAGATTTCCATTTATATTTTGAATGGAGTACCTAGTAAGTTAGTTCCTAAAACTCCTTTTGTAATGTCTAGAATTTTGAGCAAGGATTGTACGATTGAGTGTATATATAAGTATATATCGGACAGATTATGATATTATGTGTGACATGAGTATTTGGAATTGGTAAAAAATAAGGTTGATTAAGCCTTAATAAGTGGAAAATTAAATCTGGGTATGGATTTAATTTGTATTTTAGGAAAAGATTTTTAAAGAGGTAAAAAATTATAGAAATACCCCTACGGCCCTATAATCAAATTCTACTATAATTGAGATATGGAATATGGATAATAGGACTTTAAAATATTAAAGGAATTACTTTTATAATTTTATGGAGTTAAAAACCAATTTAAGAGGCAATTAAAGAAAATAGGTGCATTGAAGTGTGCGCATTACATGGAATGGAAACCCTATGATATTATTAAAAAGTAAAGTTTAACTTTATTTTCTTCTTCTTCCTTCCATAATCTATGGTCTCCATCTCCACAATTCCAATTTCTCTTTTCTTTTTTCTTCTTCCATTTATTTACTTAGAAATCATGATTACTTTGAAAGAAAATCATAAGTTCAATGGAAATTAGCCACTTTAAGCATGAATCTTCTAGAAAACTACAATTAAACCAAAGGATTGAAAGGAAGAGTAAGGGAATAGCTACTTTGAAGAGGTTAGTGCTTGTATACTACTTACTTTGCTATTAATTGAATTTATATTGTATGAGCGGGGATTTTCACCCCCACTCTCGGTGAAATGGTTCTTGCGACTTTGGTACTGCTAGGCCTAGGGCCTTAGAGAATACGGGCCTAAACCAGAAGAAATGGAGTCGCCACCCAAACGGGTAGGGAAAGAAGTAGAAAGGGGTAATGATTCAATTCCTAAGGAATCCCCAACCCCTTACTTGGGTTCAAAAAGTTGGGTACATATGGGAAAGGTGAGAATGACCCAACACCCCCACAACTCTCGATTTATTGGAACCAGCCTCCTTTTCATATCTAAATATTATTAAGTTCATTATTAATATTATTATTATATTATCCATATTACATGCAAACAAATAAACATCCATACCATATTATAAATTAAGTCAAACAAACAAAATGGATACCCATCCAAGGATCGAAATATGCCCTTACAATGTCCAATGTCCGAACAAATAAATAAAATATGACACTCACCAATTGGTGGAAATGTGTCCCTTACAACAATCCCAAAATCCGTAACATAAATTAAATTACAAAAACTAAATAAATAAGGCACCCGCATAATGTGGAAATGTGGCCTTTTATATCTCCCTTAAAATTCAAACAACATTAAATAATCATAACTCAATCGCCCATAATAAGCAATCAAAATGCATCATCCACCATCAAGTTTTAGAAATTAAATTTGCAGACTAGAGTTTCAAAAATTAAACATACAAACTAGGGTTCTAGAAATTAAACATGCAAACTAGGGTTATGTAAATCAGGGATTTGAAAATTAATTATGCAAACTAGGGTTTCAGATGTTAAACAGGCAAACTAGGGTTTATACAAAGTCATGACTAAAATTATTTTGCTACTGTACTAAATAATTTTCAAATTGTTTAATGTTTGGCTACTGAGATTCAATTCCATTGCTACTGGATAAAAATTTCATAACCTTCAACAATTTAATAATACTTTACATGACGAACATGGCTACTTGTAGACCCTTAATTTTTTACCTAGTCTGGTCCGTTATTTTTTATATAGTCCAAAATAATTTTTATGGTATTTTAATTAAATAATATTTATTTTAGTATTTATTATTTATAAATTTTAATAAAAATAAAATTGGTGAAGTTAATAAAAAAATATAATAATAAAACATAATAATAATAATAATAATAATAATAATAATAATAAATAAAAATAAAAATCGGGCTACGGAAAAATCAGCGATGAAAAATTCATCGCCGAAAGTCAAATTGACCAAGGCCAATTTTGCCCGCAGGAATTTTCTGCGGCCATTTCGCCATAGAAATTGGCTGGCTGCACCAATCCTCGCAGCCAGCTCGCAGTTTCTCGCTAACGCTCACAATTCTTCCAGCGAAATTTTCCAACGTAATTTTTTTCGAAACCAAACTCTATTTGGTTTCAGTTTCTTTTCCTAATTAATTTTAGTTTCCTTAAACAACTAGAACTGGGCATATAATTTTTCCTATAAATACTACTTGAAAACAAGAAAAATTTGGACTGGGACTGGAACTAGGAGATCAGATAGTGGGACTTTGATTAGGTGATCGAAGCTTGGATTACAGAAAACACTAGCAATAAGCAAGCAAGCAATCAATCCATCAAAGGTAGCAACATTGCCTTTGTCCTTGTTCATCCAGAAATGAATTTTTGGTGGAACCAACTATGCAGGTTTGATCCTTCATCATAAATTACTCATGATCACAGTAGCTTTGTTTCTTTGATTTGATTCATAAGAATATACATACAAAACTTTAATCTTTAAATATGCAGTAACTTGATCTTCATTTCAATAACCCTAAATTATTTCTTCTATTTCTAAAACCTTAAGAACCCTAATTTGTTTCTTCTAAAACCTTAAGAACCCTAAATATATTCTTCTGATTCCAAAAACCTTAAAAAACCTAATTTGTTTCTTCTATCTCCAAAAAATCCTAATTCGTTTTTTCTATTTTCAAAAACCTAAAAAACCTTAAATTGTTTTTCCTATTTCTAAAAACTTTAAAAAAACCTAAACTGTTTTCCTCTAACTTTTTTCAAAATTCCCAAATGTTTTCTTAAATCTCCAAACCCTAACCTACTTTACAGTTTCTAAAAATCATAATTGTTTTATAAGACTCTAAAATTGTTTTCTCAAATCCTAAAATCAAATATGTTTTCCAAAATATCAAAAACCTAATTCACTCAAAACTAATACGGTAAACCCTAGTTTTCCTAAACCCTAATCCTTAAAACCTAATTTAGCAAAACTAAACCTTAAAATCTTATAAACCTAAGCCTTAAAACTCAATATATTAAATCTAAGACAACAATCTAGTAACCAAAAGCTATAAACCTATTGTCTTAATATTCTAAAACCCTAATTTCATAATGTTGCCCCTAAACCCTAATTTGATTCATGAAACCCTAATTCATTCCAATTTTCCATAGCCTTTACAGTAGGCTAAACAAATAACAATAATAATACTAAAATCCCAAAACCCTAAATGTTAATTAAGGAACTTTAAATATAAACAGTAAACCCTAATTTGTATCTTTACTTGCTTTAGATTTGATTATATAGTCTATTATATGCTTTGGTGGTTGATTTATTTAATTTTAATGCTTGTTTTATTTAATTTATCATGGATTAATGTTTATTATATATTTTGATTGATGTTTAATATCTTTGATGAATGATTTATTTATGATGAATGGTTATTTACCTTTATCTATTTATTTTGATTTTCAAATGTTGTAAGAGGTATGTTTCCACTTTGTGGGTACCTCATTAATTAATTTCTATGTAATTTAAATTGCTTTTACATTTTGGATGATGTAAAGGACATGTTTCTACCTTTTGGTGGGTATCCTATTTAGTTTAGACATGGATGATATAAGGACATGTTTCCATCTTCGGATGGGTGTCCATTTATTTGCTTTGTTTGGACATTGCTTTGATTTTAATATAATGATGCTTTATTTCAATTGCTGTGTGTAATATGGATAATATTGTTATATTTAAGAATTTTATAATATTAAGACCTGTAAAGGAGGCCGGTTCCAATGAACCGGGCATTGTAGGGGTGCTGGGCCATTTCTCACCTTCCCCACACGTACCCAACTTTTCAAATCCATTAGGGGGTTGGAGATTCCTTAGGAATCAAGTCATCCCTCCTTTCTTTTTCTCAAACCGTCCAGATGACGACTCCATTTTCTCCGGACTTAGGTCCATGTTCTCTAAGGCTCCGAGCCTAAACAATGCCGAAGTCGCAAGAACCATTCCACCGGGAGTGGGGGCGAAAATCCCCGCTCACACTACTAGATGTTTTAAGTAGATTAAATTTAGAAAACTAAACCTACGTCGTAGGCTCAACCAAGGTTGATGTGTTAAACCAAACCTGGTTATGCCACTGCCTGAGTCTATTCTGATTTTTGGTTGAGAAAAGCAATCTAAAGGCAATTCTACTGCCTTCCTTGGTTGCTTGATCTGGTGTTTTGGTTATGTGGGAATTGCTAGGTTAATTGTGGGTTTTCTTTGTTAATTGCTGCTACCCCTTCCGTTTGTTAATTCTGTGTATTTACAATGCTTAATTAGGGTTACTTGGCTCGTTTTATCCTATACATTTCAAAAGTCTCCCTTGTTTATCTGAAGCTTGGCAAAATTCAAGCCAAAGTAGGAATCTGAGGCTAGGTAGACCTCAAGCATAGGCAGGAATGAACTTGGTTGATAGCTCATGTCGAATTGGCTACGGCCAATTCGACTTAAGTCCTCTCATGTCGAACCAGCCAAGCACACTGAATTGATTCGTCCAATTTTTCTTTAAAGAAGCTCATGTTTGGACCGGCCAAATTAAATTAATTTTATTTTCAGACCGAATTTGGCCCTGCTCTAAATTTTAAGTTGGGTCAAAATTAATGGTCTACAGTCTTGTCTCTTGCTTGAGCGATCTTGAATTTATTCAGAGAGTGAAAAGTAATATGGTTTTGAACTGATATTGGAATTCTTGAGCTGGACTAAAAAAATAGAGTTGCTTTGATAGTTTGGATTCTGGACCTATGATTTGGTTTGAGTTCTTGACCCGCGAGACCCATAACTTTGTTCGGGTTCTGGACCTGTGATTGGCTAGGGTTCTAAACTAGTGATTTGGCTAGAGTTCTAGACCCGTGATTTGGCTCTGGTTCTAGACCCTTTGATTTGGCTCGAATTTTAGACCCATGACAAGATTTGGGTTTTGGACCCATGGCTCGACTCAGGTTTTGGACCCGTGGTTGGCTTGGGTTTGGGACCCATGACTAGTTTGAGTTCTAAAACAGTGACTCAGTTCAGATATTAGACCCGTGGTTGGCTCAGATTCTGGATTCGTGATTTGATTTAGGTTCTAGACCCGTAACTTGGTTCGAGTTCTGGACTTGTGACTTGCAAAGAAAAAATTCAACAAAAATTTTGGTTATTTTTTAACCATATATTGGGCTGGTATCATTCCCTATATATCCTTGCCCCCTGCATGGAAAAAATATTTTTACTGGAAAAAAATATTTTTTAGACACGCATAAATTTAGACCCATACCAATTTGTTGTGCACGTGTGAATAAGTTTGCAAGTGCTTTTCTTCTCCCGTCAGTTGCATTATTTATTCAACTGAAGTCATTTCTTTCTTTATTCTGACTATATTCCTTTCTTTGTTTTTTCTTTTCTTTCCTTTCACTTCACTTTTTTTTTCTTTTATCATTTTGTTCTTACCTTGAGACTGTTGCCTTACCATTTTTCTTATATAAACACATAATGCATTCATAATTTTTATTCAGAGTCTCCAAATTTTCTTTATCTTCAAAATTCTTCTATTATTTTAAACTCTTGAAAACATTAACACTTCTTATAAATGGCAGCTAATCAAAATTTTTCTAGGGTCAGACCCCGTTCAGATGCAGAACTTCTTAACCACATTTGGGTGAGTGAACATTGAATAGTTTTTCTATTAGCTGGCATGGAGTTACATCATAGTTCAAGTGAAAAAACTGAGGTAAGTATGATTTTTTTGCCAAGCAGTTACTTAATTTATTTTATGTGAGTAGGAAAATATTGGACTTTAAATATACTAATTGCTTAAGATGCTAAAAAATTAAATTTTTACTTACCTTTTATGACCTACCTGGTTTGTGGAAGAATGATGGTTGTGTAATTCATGGTAGCAGTTGTGTCTAAGGGTTTGACAGTGGTATAATCGTGCTCCTTCTTGAGCAAAGCAGATGATTCAGCAGTACATCTTTGAGGACTTTATCATGTAGTTACCTTCAAAAGGATACCAGATAGATAGAAGCGTAATCCAAACACTCAGAAAAAGGTGGATGGATACCACCCATACCTTCCACTTGATAGTGGGAGAAATTACTATCAGCCCAGTTGATTTTGCTGCCATAATTGGCATCCCGTGCCATGGAATCTACGTCCCTTTTACTGACAACATCTTGACGTGTGATGAAATTCAACATCTAATAGGCATGGAACCTTCTTTAAAAGATCATTTTAAGATCAAGTATGAACCGATTCAGGAATATTGGATGAATTATACCTAACCAGTTCATGGGCAAACGGCCGAACAATATGGTTGATGGTTGTTGCTATATTTAATGGGTTGACCATTTTATGCAGCACTGAGTCTATCGTCCACTTGTCATTATTATGGGCTCTTGCTGATTTTGATCTTATGCGTTATACAACTGGAAAGAGGCTGGTCTAGCCGGCTTGTATCACGATTTTGATAAACTTTGACGGAGGAAAAGATCATTTTTTGGTTTCATGGTGATCACTGAGGTATTAATTCAAATCATTTATTGAGTCAAATAAACGATTTGCATGAATCTGACCTTCATTGTTCCTGTAGGTTTAGGCGTATAAGCATAACCTTGTGCAAGTACTAGATATTTCCCAATAAAGAATCGGATATTCGAAACTGAGCCTTTGGTTAACGGGTCATACAATGACGTGTGGTTCTCATCATGTGCATTCTCATTGCTATCACTTGAGCTGATTGACCTGGGATCTGGTAAAAAAAGAATTAGTAACTATTAAAATTTATGGAGAAATTAACTCATCTTCTCTTCTTGGTTCTGCAGGTGGATATCACTTAGTGCGGGGACAAAGAGAGAGCCAATTGGACTCCTTTTATGAATGTCGCCTTGCCTCTTCAAAATTCCCATTGAGTTATTGCTGGTCCAGTATCTAGGGGCTAGTTCCTCGACGAAAGGGTGGACAACTGGTTTCTTTTCCTTGAGGAACAAAAGGTTCCTAAGGATATTTTGGCATATACATTAGACATCATGTCCATGCCCAAAAACGTTTGGATGCATGCTCAGGGCTGATATGATGTCGAATGGTATCTTTTCTTATCTACTGAGTCGTGCACCTAATTTATTGGGGAGCTGCTCTTGAATTTTGAAGTTTCTCCTGTTGGCATTTGAGAACTTCCTGAAGGAGAAGAAGAAGAAGAGGAGGAAGAAAAAGAAGGAGAAGTAAAGGAGGATGAAAATGATGATGGGGAGTCATCCGCTCCTCCTTTTGGTGATTATGATGGTGGCACTTCTCAGGTGAATGCCGACATATTTTCCATCATAACTGCTCATTCTTAATTTGTTCTGACTCTCTTTATGATCATTACAAGCTGTTGGTTCCTTTAGTCATGAAACTATCCCATTATACGTTACTCCGATTCAAAGGTAATTCTCTTCTTTTGCTCCTCCTTCTTATCCAAATATGCCATCTTATCCTCAGGGACTCGATTTGAGTTACCTAGTGTAATATCCTCATTTATGCCCTAGAAGTTTTGCATATTTTTGTTGTTGTTAATGTTATATATTGGATTGAATATATGTGTTAAATTGTAAGAGAAAAGAAATTGAGAAGAGAAAGTATATGTATATGTATTTTGGGAAGAAATAGGGTTTAGAGACAAATTTATATGTTGTGTATATGTTAATATATATGACATATAAAGTGGTCAAAAGGCTTGGTCAATGCAAGAGAAGATATTTATTTGAGATTGGTAAATTACTTAATTGGGCACATATAAGACAAAAAGATAATTATGTGAATAAGGGCACTTTGGTAATTGCTTGGATAAAATCACATGGTGGATATTTAAAGAAGGTTTGACTTGTGTTTTCTTCATCATTTCTTCTTCTTCTTCTTGTTGATGGCCGGCCCTCCATAGCCAAAGAGAAAGAAAGAGACAAGTGATGGTTTTGATGATTTCAAGCTTAAATTGAAGAAAGATTAAGTGTTCAAGTGTTGATTTAAGAAGTTTTTAACTAAGGTAAGATCTTTTCTCTAATTTCTTCAATTCTTTTGAAGTGGTATGATTAAGTTGCTTATGTTATGATTGTGAGTATTGATTTTGCTTGATAGATGAGAAGTTGGGTTGGTGTTGGTGATGGAAGAGTAAGATTGGTGTTTAGTGAAATTGTTTCTGTTTTAGGATTAGTAAAGGCTGTGACTTGTATGATTTTTAATTAATTTTAGAAAAATGTTCTTGAAGTGAATTTTTGATATGTTGTGCCTCTATGAGTCTAGAATGACTGAAAAATATGTTGATTCGATTTTGGAATGGTTATGAGTTTAGAAAGATTATTTTCATTAGACCTGTTCCAGCAAGTACCTTAACTGGGACAGCTATATTTCGGGATTTTTAATAAAATGTAGAAAAATCATATCCAATCGAATTTTGGATATGTTGTTTCTTAGTGAGTTTAGTATTTGAGAAAAATAATTTGGAATCACGTTGATTGAATTTGATTTATGGAATTCACAAAGTTCAGAACTGCTGCCAGGATGCAGGGCAATTGGGGCAGTCTGGTTAGGTGAACTATTTGACCAAGATTTTGTGTTCAGTTTGATCTGAAATTTTAAAGGGATTATTTTAAGATACAAAACTAAATTCTGTAAAAATTTTAGAATTTTTAGTCAAGTAGATTATTTTATACAATTTTTCAAAATAAGGATAAAATGGAGTTTAAAAACCAGAATGTACTATTTATGGTTAGGGTTTTAATTCTTTGTTCTTCTTGCATTGCTTTGGTTCTCCAAAGGTAGGTTGGTCCTTAAACCTAACCCTAAACACTTTAAATACACTTGAATCAATGAATGTTATAATCAATTGTTCTTTGCCTTAATTGCATTGTTGAGATTGAACAATGTTATGTTGTGCATTGTGAATGGTAATGTGTTTCATGAGTAATGTGGAATGAAATGTTGATATTTATGAATGATGCTATGTGAAATATAATGTGATCATGGATGAGATATATATATATATACTTGAATAATGAGATGTTATATTGTGAAATGAAATATGAAGCCATTGTTATTGGCTAAGATGATGTAATTGAAAGAAAGAAGGCATGTTTGCCTAAATGTGATGAGAATTGAGAATGGAAATGAATTGTTTGTTTAATATGTTATTCAGTTTCAGAGTTCTGGATTTGGGTGGCATGCCTAAGAAATGATGAAAGGTAACAGTCTTGCCGGGTTGAGGACCTCCTTATAGGTGTTGAGTTGATGGTCCAAGAGACTGGGTCTGTTACACTATGAGATATATGATTTGTAACAGTCTTGCTGGGTTGAGGATCTCCTCATATGTGTTGAGTTGATGATCCAAGAGACTGGGTCTGTTACACTATCCATGGATAGAGATACATGTATATACATTGCCTACGGGCGTGATTATTGTGACTATGAACCAAAGCAGTAACTCTGAACTCTGAATATCGTATTAAATACTTGTTGGGCCCATAGGTGTCAAGGTTATATGAATGTCCTAAATAATGTTATGAGTTTAATGAAATGAGATGTTGGTTATGGAGTATGATTGATTAATGTTGAATGTGAAAAGATGTTGAAATGTGGTATGCTCATATGACTATGATTTGTGAAATGCATAATTGTGTGGTTAACTTTATATTTATGATGTTGATCTTATCAATAACATATGTGGCATTGCATTTCATTAAAGCATACTGTTAGCATGTTTTATCTTACTAAGCCGTTGGCTTAGCGCGATAGTGTTTAATCGCGCAGGTAGTAGAGTGGATAGAGTTGAACCCGAGAGTTCATCAAGACCTAGTGAGAGTAGACCTTGAAGAATCCATTTTGGGAGCTTAAAGATCAGAGCAGACTTGCCAATCATGTATAAATTTTATGTGTTGTAAAACTTGAGTTTTGATGTATATGAATTTGTAAATATGTAAATATTTTATAACTTCCGCTGTGTAATATTTAAATATGGGGGTTGTCACAAAACCTTTATTTTATGTTGTACTAGAAGTGTAAATCCTTTTTGCAGGTTGTAGTTGAGGTTACAAGGGGGATTTATTGGGAATGTACTGAGAATGATTTTGTTTGCATTGGTTTGTGTAAAATGTTTTTTTTAAAATAAGAAAAAAAAAACCGGTTTTGTCGACACTTGGGACTTAATTTTTAGGCGAAACTATGGCAAAAATTTTGTAAAAAAATCGGAACTAAAATTTGACTAAGTAAAATTGGTAGCAACATTAGGTTAGTGTGGCGCCTCTACTCAGCTTACATATGTAGGTTGGGAAGGGGTGTTACACCTAGTCTATCACCCTATTTCATGCCGATTAATGTTGTATGTATTCATGAAAATGTATGGGCTTAACTTTTCCTTGTCGGGCTCACAGTGAATACTTGAGGAATAGAATAAAAAGCTACAGGAATAATTAACTACCAGTCTTCAGCATGCTGCTTGTTTTAAAGGATTACACCGTCAGTCAGAATAGAACTTTCAGGACTTCTGGTTTCAAGGCATAAGGGTTCCTAATGCTTCTTCTTGGAGGGGACCCTAAGCTGATGACTGTTATCATGATGTGCCTCCTTCCCTTTCAGGCGATGACTACTTCAGGGCTGACTTTCAAACCACATAGATCCTGATACTCCTTCATCAAGCAGACCTTGGGCAGACGATGTGCCTCCTCCTTCATCCGGTGATGATTTTTTTAGGGTTTTATTTGATTATTGACCGCCTCCTCCATCATAGTGATCTTGTAGTTTAATTAACTTGTATTAGATATTTAATGAAAAGAAAAACACTATAATTTAAATAAATTAACTAACTTTTAACTTTTTGACTTTTTTTTAACTTTTCTATAACACCTTTTTTCCTTGAGATTTGACTGAAAGAATGCTTTTTCTTGCTTGACACCCTAGCTATAGATCATGCAAGGTACTTACCTCGATACCATTATGCAAAAAAACTTCTTTGACCTGCTTTTTCATATATGGAATGGATTGAGTGTATCAATTCGAGGACTATTATCAACATCCATTGGTTGGTGCTTTGATGAAAAATTAGCCATATTACCACTCGGACATATTTGATGTATGTTCCACTTACTGCCCTTCATCGAGGTACCTGCTATGATCCTCGCCACATTGTTCGCCAATATAGAGCTCACCTTGAGATTCTGACTTTACAGCTGATTTGGATATGCCTATGCTGACTGAAGCTTTCTTAGATTGTTTGAGATAGAGCTGGCCTGCTTGTTATACCTGTCAGGTTACATGATTTATGCAATTGTCAATATTTGTCATCACTTTTTGCTATTATGTGATTGATTTTAACCTTTTAGTTGATATTCAAAATGGTGCACATAGAATAATTTCATTTTTATCTCTGTCTCATTAAATTAGGAACAACCATAAACATGTAGAAAGCGTACACAAAATTACTCCTCTAGCCAACTAGCCCTTTCAGGTTTTCTAGTTAATAATTTTCTCTCATTTTTAGCCCTAATTGTTGCCTAGTCCACCCTTTTGGGTTTTTAGAACTAGCGGGCTGCTCTAATTTTTTTTAGGCTGCCTTTTCGGGTTTTTGACCTAGCGAGCTTATTCTATTTTTTTTAATTAGAGATAGAACCTCCTTAGCCAGTCAGTATTTACTGGTTTGTTGAACTCGTTCCCATCCATAACTAAAAATTTAACTGTGCCTTTCTTCATCACTTCTTTCACAACATAGCGCCCTTCCCAGCTTGGCCTAAATTTTCCCATTAGATCAGAAACATTTTCTTTGCACTGTTTTAACACTAGATCGCCTGCCTTAAGTCTCTTGATATGGACCCTTTTGTTATAAGTTTAAGCTATCTTCCTCCGATATAGCTTATGGTGGTACAAAGCTGTTAATCTCTTCTCTTCTAATAATGCCAACTGTGTGTATTTGCTTAACACCCATTCTGCCTTGAGCAACTCAGCTTCTATGATTACCCTTAAAGATTTGACCTCAATTTCAATAGGCAGTACGGCTTCCATCCTGTAAACCAAAGAAAATGATGTCATCCCAGTCAGTATTAGAACACTTATTCTATACCCCCCACAAACTAAACGAAGCATTTTTGACCAATCCTTGTATGTCTTGGTCATCTTGGAAAGAATCTGCTTAATCGTCTTATTGGCTACTTCTACTACACCATTATCTTTTAATCTATATGGAGAAGATTGATGATGAGAAATGTGGTATTTGGCTAATATATCCTTAACAGCCTTTTGGAACTGCACTCCATTATTCGATACTATGCTATGTGGAACCCTATATTTGTAGAAGAGTTTTTTTTCAATAAACTAAGCCATTTTCCTTGCCCCAGTTTATTAAAAGATTCTACTTCCGACCACTTTAAAAAGTAATCGACTTCCATAACTATATATCAATGACCATTTGAAGCTGTGGGGTTCATCTCCCCAATAATATTTATTCCCATACAGCTGACATTATTGACATTTTCTTACAAAATCAATACAATCTTTTTCCATGGTCAACTAATAGTAGTCTTGCCGGATTATTTTCTTAACCAGGGCTAAGCCGTTCATGTGGGGCTCATAAGTCCCTACATGTATTTTTGACATGATCTGCCCAACTTCATATTTCTTCAGACATCTTAAATTCACCCCATTAGGCCATCTTCGATAAAACTCTCCTTGAAAAGTGATGCATTATAAAGGTCAGTGCCTTATTGCTCTTTTTTCTTCTTTTGCTGCCTTCGGCAGATAATCATGACTTTCCAAGAACTGCTTAATTGTATCATACCATGCATCATGGTCTATCCCAGTCTCCATAATCATCTCATACTCATAGCAGGGAGTTGATGAGCTAGTCAAAACTAGTGGTTTAAGAATAATTTAACAAGATCCTCCCATACCAAAGCCAATGTGGCTAGGGCATTAGCCATCTGGTTTTCTTCCCTTGGCAGGGGTATGAACCTATAATCCTTGAAGTTCTTCCTCATTATACTCAAGTAGTCATGGTATGGCTTTAGCTTTTCTTCTTTCAATTCCCTTTCTCCATTCACTTGGGATATCAGTAACAATGAGTCACTGAAAACCTGCACTTCAACCTTCATCATTATCAAGGTTTCCAAACTAAAAATACACGCTTCGTATTCTACCACATTATTAGTTACCTTGAATTTTAATTTCTTAGACAAGGGATTAGTTCTCCTTTAGGTGACTCCAATATAACTCATAGTCCAACTCCCTTCTTATTCACAGCTCCATTAAAGTACATCCTCCATTCTTGTACTTCTATTGCCTCCAAGTGCTCATCTGAAAATTCAAAGGTCACTTCCTCACTTTTAGGTACCGGTTGTTGAGCCAAGAATTCTACTACTGCTCTTCCTTTAATTGTTTTCCTAGTTATATATTCAATCTCAAATTCTTCTAAAATTATCAGTCATCATCCATATTTCCCAATCAACGAGGGTGTTTCTCTCAAGTATTTTATTGGATTCAACCTGGAGTGCTTGCACACTATAAGACTGAAAGTAGTGTCACATCTTCTTAGATGACCAAACCATGGCAATACAAGTCTTTTCAATGATACTATACTTGACCTCATAAGGCATGAGTTTTCTACTTAAGTAGTAGATTGCATACTCGACTCTTGATTCATCAGCTTAGGCTAGCATTACTTCTATCAATCCTTCTTCTACTGTTAAGTACAGTATCAATGGTCTACCGAGTTTGGGTAGTTTCAGTATAGGTGGATTCAATAGGTATTCTTTTATTTGATCGAAAGCCTTTTGGCACTCATTATTCCATTCTATTGGTTAGTGTTTCTAGAGCAACTTAAAGATGGGTTCATAAATGGTTGTGAGTTTTGCAATGAACCTGCTTATGTACTGTAACCTTCAAATAAACCTTGTGATCTCCTTCTCCATCTTAGGGGCTGGCATATCCTTGATTACCTTAACTTAATGCCATTTGGGCTAATGACATGCCCCAACATCTTACCTGAGGTAACTCCAAACACGTACTTCTTTGGGTTTAATTCGGGGTTGTACTTAACTGCTCTTTCAAAGAAACTTTCCAAGTTCTAGAAGTGTTGCTCTCTTGTTTTTGAGTTTATCATCATGTCATCGACATAGACCTCAACTTCCTTATGCATCAAAT
This sequence comes from Garcia nutans, assembly GCA_947685225.1. Taxonomy (NCBI): domain Eukaryota; kingdom Viridiplantae; phylum Streptophyta; class Magnoliopsida; order Malpighiales; family Euphorbiaceae; genus Garcia; species Garcia nutans. The sequence goes on from CANTUV010000072.1 coordinate 10,405,738, forward strand.
CATAAATAAAGCCATGGCCATTCTCTGATATGTTGCTCTAGCATTTTTTAGTCCAAAAGGAATCACCATGTAGCAAAATGTACCCCACGTAGTTATGAAAGCATTTTTGGCTTTATCCTCTTAGGCCATTAATACTTGATTGTATCCGAAAAATCCATCTACAAATGAGTGTAGCAGACTAGAGGTTGCGCTATCAATTAGAACGTCTATGTGGGGTAAAGGGAAATCATCCTTATAGGAAGCCTTGTTCAGGTCTCTGTAATCCACATAGACTCTAATTCTCCCATCTTTTTTCGATACACGGATAATATTGGCTAACCAGTCAGAGTAATCAATTACTTCAAAAAACTTTACATGCATCGATTTATTGACTTCTTCCTTTATCAACTCTGCCCATTTCGGTCTTAGGCACTTCAACTTTTGCTTGATGGGCTTCATGTGAGTGTAGGTTGGGATCATGTGTTAAGCAATATTGTAACATCCCAACGGCCCTGGGCTTAAGACTCGATCTTTTCACCCAGCCCGCTTCAAAGGACTGCTACAGTACCACTTCCCCTCACAGTTCCAAAGTAGGATTTGTTTATTTGGCCCAAGTCAAGGGTCGCCTCTCTCATTTCTATCCCAAGACCTCCCCCATAAGAGAGTCTTGTACTAGAAGAAATGGTACTTGTTGAGTGAAAAAGACTCTCTTAAGGAGGTCTTAGGATCGAAACTAGGGAGGCAACCCTTGACTTGGGCCAAATAAACAAATCCTGCTGTGGAACTGTGAGGGGAAGTGGTACTGTAGCAGTCCCTTGAAGCGGGCAGGGTGAAAAGACCTAGTCGTAAGCCCAGGGCTGTTGGGATGTTACAAATATCCCAATCAATTATCGACATATCATCATAAGACCAAGCAAAGACTTATTCATATTTTTTGAATATTTTTTCTAATCTCTCTCTCTCTCTTCAAGAGTAAGATCAGATGTTATGATAATATTTTTAGGATTTTTAGGTGTTCCCAAATTTAATGATTGAGTGTCAACATAGTTAATATTAAAAATGCTTATGTAATCATCACCTTGATGTATGCAACCATTAGGAAAAACATCACACAAGTAAGCAAAATTAGACTTTATTGCATTCATTTTAGAAAAGAAAACATCATGATCCTCATAAAGAGTAGAGAAATCAAAATCAAAATCAATGTCGTCGTCATCACATATTACAAGATCTTCAAACTAATCTTCAATGAGTGTAACAATCTCTTCTGGAGTTTTTAGGACTTTTGGCCCAGCTTCCTTTTCCTCTTCTTAGCTAGTTGACAGGGTGATCTCCTTTTTCACTTGTTCAGCAAGCTCAACAACATCGACAAAGATCTTAAACCCAGGGATCATTTTTTCCATGAACACCACATGCTATGGTTTCCCTTGTAGTGGTCCCAGCTCTGAAGCTTTGAGAAATATCTCCTCAAGTGGAGGGAATTCCATCTTTTTATCTCCCTTTAGCTGAGTACCTCCATCTATTCCTTCATAACCTAGCTCCTTCTTTGATATCTAAGTCTTGACATTTGGGAGTGCCATCACACCTGCTCTTCCTTTTCCAAGTCTGGTACCTGGAAAGTAGTTCATTTGCTTCATCATAGTCAGAAACTTAGAACCCATTATCATATCTTCAGACATACCAGCTACTTGGGAACCATTGAGAGGCCTTTCTACCATAAGGGCATGAACTGCTTCACTATTTTTTGCTTCAATTATTATCATCCCATCGTCACTTGGAAACTTGATCTTTTGATGGAGTGTAGAAGGAACTCCACCAAGAGGATGAAACCATGGGCAGCCCAGCAATAATGCAAAGGTAATTGGTATATCTAGAACTATAAATTCCACCTTGGATTTAATAGGACCCACCTTCACCATGGTCTTGAAAGTTCCCTCAGCTTGTCTCCTAGTATTGTCGTAAGCTCGTATTGTTACATCAGATAACCTCAGGTCACGAATAGTCATGGCAAGCTTTAGCAGAATCTTGAGTGTGCAAACATTTATAGCAGAGCCATCATTAACCATGACATAAGGGGTTCTCTTTCCCTTGACTTCCACTTTGATGAAAAGCAGGCAAACATGGTCTCTTTCATCTTTCGATAAATCAACATCTGAGAAAGAGACCATCCCAACTTCAACCTTGTTTTGCTCTTGAACCTATTCACACTTCATCACTTCTTCAGATCTTTTTGCTCCCACGAGCTTAACCAGCTCCTCTTGTGTTGTAGAAGTGGAAATCTGCATGCTAGTCAAAGCTTTGGCCATGGTTTGATGATGCTTCTTGGATGTAGCTAACAGGTCCCAAATGTTGATGCTAGCTTGGGTCCTTTTCAATTGCTTAAGGATTGCATCATCTTCATCTTCTTTTCTTTCTTTCTCAGTATCCTTCCCCCTTTCAGCTTCTTCTTCTTTTGTAGAAGCTCTGGCATAAGGCTTACCCAAATGGGTATTCAACACTTCCTCTTCGGGTTTGAACCAATCCCATTCTTCTTTCTTGACTACTAATTTTTCATCATTGTCAGTTCAATCCCAAAATTCATTCACCATATAGATGGTCAACATATTATTGCCCATAGATGACTCAGTAAGCAAAACCTCCCTTCTTATAGCTTCTTCACCTATGTCTTGAAAGGATGACAAAATAAAGCTTTCATCCAACCCTCCTCCTATCACGAAAGTTGCTGGTGGAGGTACCCTGTTAAAATTAGGCAAAGGATTGCCCTTTGTGTTAGGCTTGTTGGGTTTAGGCAACTTTCCACTATCAATCATATTTTGGATCTCATGCTTTAGCCAGATGCAATTATCTATCTCATCCCCTTGCACTGGTAGAATTGGCAGAAGGCTTTGGCATCAAATTTTAGTGGCAGTGGATTTGGTAGAGATCATGGGGCCAATGGATGTAACAACCCCTTCTTTTGTAACTTATTCAAAACCCAGGACAAAGGTCTCTCTAAATCTGAGAACTGCCTTCTGTTCCTTTGACAAGTTATTGCATTGACATCCACTGCTTTTTTGTGTATTCTGACCACTAGATTGATAACTACCCCTCTCATTCCTTCTTCTAATAAAGTAGTTCTTCTTCTTTTCCCACACTTCTATTTGTAAACCAGCTTGGAGAAGGTCTTTGAAATCCCTTATAAGGGTGTGGGACAGCCTCTCATGGAGGTTCGGTAGGACACCTCTCACTATCATTCTGATCTGGTCAAATTCATCAGGCCTCTTTTTGAGAAGAGCAGCTTGCTCCTCCACCTCTTCACATAGTCAACAAAACTCTCATTTTGCTTTTTTCGAATGGTCTCCACCTCCATCAGGATCACTTCAAGTTCAATATTATACCTATATTGTTGAATGAAGGCTTTATATAGCAAATCCCAATTCTTTTGAGTACCTTCCTTTAAGGTGTTGAACCAGTTTTGCACAACAAGATCTAAGGACAGCATGAAATACCTTAGAGTTTGAGCCTTAGTAGCTCTAGCAGACTACATGGTAGTGATGTACTGCTTGACATGCAAATGGGGATTCCCAGTTCCATCAAACTTAGCAAATAGAGACATATTGAATTTGTAAGGAACTGCTTCATCATCTTCAAATAATTTATCTACCTCTGACATCTCTTCTGTCTTCAGTTTCTTTTTGAACTTCTTTTCCAAGTCAGTAATCATCTTTTCAACATCGGTAGATTTAGTCTTCTCCACCTTCCTTTCTTTCTTCTTATCATGTTGGTCTTAGAGTATTGTTCCCAGTCATAATTTTCAATTATCGCCTTTTCATCATCAAAGGCTACCTCCCCTACCTTAGCCTTCCCTTTGTCTTTTTGCTTCTTAGTACTAGCAGACGCTTCGGCATTGTTGCTTTCCAGTAGTGTAGCCAACTGACTTCTCATGGCCTCAGCCAGGGTCCCCTTTAATTCTTCCATTCTTGAGTCTAGGGCCTCATTCACCAGGTTCTAAACTTATTCAGGATCAATTGGTTTTGATGTGCAGTTGATTGAATTCTCACTGAACTCTGAGTTACTAACGTAGGTCAGGTTGTCATAAGCTCTTGAACTGATGTACTCCAAGTCTGTGAGCTAGAAAGGGTTAATGCAGATGTAATGCAATGCATGGATGCATTCATGAGTGATAAACAAACAAACAAGTAAAGTCAGAATGTCCCTTCCAACCTTATATCACCAATACACGAGTGGTGAGTCTCTTTTCTTAGGTGTCATGGTTAACAAAGATATCAACAAGGGATACTTTGTTTTTTATTCACTCGAATGAAATAACCAATAATTGTGTTCTCAAAATAGAAGTCAGTTTATGATAATTCTCATTAATTAAGCTTTAATCCATTAGGTCCACTGAAACATTCAAGCGGCATTTCTGCCATATCTTGGATTAAAATTAAATTAATAGATTTATTATAAATAGACTTCTTAATTGAAAAAGCAATTAGTAGTTCATGCCATAGACAAGCCCATAATTAACATGTCTTAGTATAAATAAGGTCCACAATTAACTTTAATATTTCATAATTAAGCTAATCTAATTAAAAGCCCATTTCAAAAATTTTGGTCTATTGTAAAAAGAGTTTTGATTTTGAAAGCCCAATGAAAGCTTGATTTTGATAAATGGTTTTAGGCCCTTCTTTAGAAATATTTCAAAGCCCATTGTAAAAATTTATTTCAAAAATCAATTTTGGGCTTCCAACTTGGGCCATAAGAAAGCAATTGTTGTTTAAAAAGGTTTTGAAAAATGATTTGGGCTTTTGGGTTTAAAAGAATTTTTGGACCATAAAATAGTTTTGGCCCTTCATCATAATTAGGTCATATTAGGAAAAGACAAACCAAATCAGCCATAATTCAGCTAAGACATGTTTAACCATAGTCAAACAATAAATAATTAGGTCAAACCTAAGAAAAATTACTAGGCTAACTATACAGGCTTTCGTCTTTGGGTTGAAAAACTTAGGTTCCCATACCATGTATAGACCAAAAGGTATAAGACTATGAGTGGTTATGTAGTGCTCGATCTTCATACCTTGAGTGAAAGTATGGTATCACTTACACATGCATAACATGGGTTCCACAGAATATCATAACTCACGAACACAATACAATCTAAATGGTGAAATGAATAATACCATAATAATTAAGAATAAAATAATATAAAGACCAAGGAAACAACTTCTCTTATCCCCAGTAGAGTCGTCACTGTGAGCGGGGATTTTCTTCCCCAATCCCAGTGAAACAGTTCTTGCGACTTCGACACTGCTAGGCTCGGGGCCTTAGAGAACCACACCTAAACCCGGAGAAATGGAGTCATCACCCAGATGGGCTGGGGAAGAAGTAGGTGATGACTTGATTCCTAAGGAATCTCCAACCCCTTACTTTGGTTCTGAATGTTAGGTACGTTTGGGGAAGGTGAGAATGACCCAACACCTCCCATAATGCCCGGTTCATTAGAACTGACCTCCTTTTCAGGTCTAAATATTATTAAATTCTTTATTATTTTTATATTATCCATATTACATGCAAACAAATAAACATCCACACCATATTATAAATCAAGTCAAACAAACAAAATGGGGACCCATCCAAGGATGGAAATATGCCCTTACAATGTCCAATGTCCAAACAAATAAATAAAATAGGACACCCACCAATTGGTGCAAACGTGTCCCTTACAACAATTCCAAAGTCCTTAACATAAATTAAATTACATAAACTAAATAAATAAGGCATCCACATAATGTGAAAACATGCCTTTTTACATCTCCCTTAAAATTCAAACGACGTTAAACAATCATAACTCAATCGTCCATAATAAGCAATCAAAATGCATCATCCATCATCAAGTATATAATAATAAACGAATATTGAATTAGGGTTTAATTTTAAATTGAGTATTGAATATGTAAACTAGGGTTTTGAAAATTAAACATGCAAACTAGGGTTTTGGAAATACAAACTAGGGTTTTAGAAATTAAACATACAAACTAGGGTTTTGTAAATTAAACATGCAAACTAGGGTTATGCAAATTAAGGTTTTAGAAATTAAATATGCAAACTAGGGTTTCAAAAATTAAACATGCAAACTAGGGTTTTGGAAATTAAACATGAAACTAGGGTTATGCAAATTAGGTTTTTGGTAATTAAATATGCAAACTAGAGTTTCAGATGTTAAACATGCAAACTAGGGTTTATACAAAGTCATGACTAAAATTATTTTGCTACTGGACTAAAAACATTTCAAACTATTTAATGTTTGGCTACTAAGATTCAATTCCATTGCTACTGGATAAAAATTTCATAACCTTCGAACCACTTAATAATACTTTACATGACAAACATGGCTACTGGATGTTTTAAGTAGATTAAGTTTAGAAAACTAAACCTGCATCGTAGGTTCCACCAAGGTTAATGTATTAAACCAAGCCCGCTTATGCCATTGCCTAAGTCCACTCAAATTTTTGGTTGAGCAAAGCAATCTAAAGGAAATTCTACTTCCTTCCTTGGTTGTTGAGTTGATCTTGTGTTTTGATTCTGCGTGAATTGCTAGGTTGATTATGGTTTTTCTTTGTTAATTGCTACTGCCCTGTCTATTTATTAATTTTGTGCATTTATAATGCATAATTAGGGTTAATTGGCTAATTATATCCTATGCATTTCAAAACTCTTCCTTGCTTATCTGAAGCTTGGTAGAATTCAAGCCAAAGTAGGAATCTGAGGCTAGGTACACTTCAAGCGTAGGAGAAAATGAACCTGGATGATAGCTCATGTCGAACTGGCTGCGGCCAATTCGACATGAGAAGGCTCATATCAAATCGGTCAAGCTCACCAAATCGATTCGTCTGATTTTTCTTTAAAGAAGCTCATGTTTGGACTGGCCAAATTAAATTAATTTTATTTTTAAAGAAAATTTTGTCCGACTCTAAATTTTAAGTTAGGTTAAAATTAAGGCTCTACAATATTGATTTTAATTACTTATAGAAGCTAGTAATTTGATTAAGTAAATTTTTTGTGAAAGAAATTGCATATGAAGTGATTTGTGAAGAAGATGATTGTGAAACTTTACTTCTTTGAAAGTAAAACTATTTTTGTATTTATAAAGAGTGTGTTTGTTGGTTTTTGTTTTAAATTATGTTTAAATGAACCATTGAACCATTCAAGTGTTGATTTAGGGTTATGGAGAAAAAAATAAGATTTTGATAAATTTAGGGTTATGGAAGATTTTGGGGTTATGGAACTTTCTACCTTGAAAGTACAATTATATTTGTAATACTTGGAAGTGTATTTGTTAGATATTTAACATAAAATCATGTTTAAAATAATATTTGAATTAATTAAACATTGAACTATATGGTTAAGGAAGATTAGATAAATAGGAAAGAAAATCTCATTATTTTAATTTTAGATTATTAGATTATGGAAGAATTGGGTGATTAGGTTGATTATGGAAGAAAAATATTTATGGAGCTAAATGATTGTTTGAAGTATATTTGATAATTTTTGTTTAAATGAATTATATTTAAAATTAATTGTAATAGAATTTTTTAAATTATATTGCTAAATTGTGAATATCTAAGAGTTTGTGAAGAAAAGAGAAAGGAAAGTGCAATTGAAGGAGAATCAAAGTGGGAAAAAATCAATTTTGAGGAGGAAAAGATTAGCATTAAACTTAATTGAAATCAGTGCTTGTGTATTGAATTTTACTTGATTGATGTGCTTATGGAGGTTTATGCTTAAGTCTAATCGTGTTCTTGGAGTGTTGAATACCATTTTATTGGTTTAGTAGGGTGGAATTTGTAATGAATTATTAAGTAAATCATGGAAGATATATATATATATATATATATTTGATGAAAGGTTATTCTTAACAAAATTGATGGAAGATTAATCCATTAGAAGGTGAAACTTAGAAAGAGGGAAAAACTTGAAGAAATTATTCAAAAATATATTTGAATATTCAGAATGAGTAAGTTGTAATTGTATGTGATTAAATGTTATGATATTCTTGAAGAAACAAGAAAACTTGAGGATTAAGGTAAGAGAATCAATAGGATGATGAATCCCCAGTGACTTGAAATAGATTGGAAAGAAAGATAATAAAAATAAGAATCAAATAAATAAAGAATCAAATAAGTTATAGTAGCCAATTTTGCAAACAATGTTTAGATATACAGACCGTATACCTGCTATATACATGATAGCAACATCACTTGGAAATTTAAGATAATTTGTAAATTGTATGTAGAAGTGTTTGATAAGATAAATTATATTAATCGTTAATAATTAGAGAGAAAGAAGTGGTTACGTGTAGGGAGAACCTAATAAGAATCAAGTTAAGGTATGTTGTGATGCTACTAGGATTAAGAAGAAAGATATTTAAAGATTGAGTTAAAATCTATAAAGAGATCAAATAACATATTAGAAGAAAATGACAAAGTTTTTAGTGGAAAATATATAAATTATATAATATATATATATATAAGTTATACATAGTGTATACTCAAAATATACACTCTTAGAATGAAGATAATAATTTGAGAAATTTATATATTTGGAAATAGCTAATTAAGAGAAATTAGAGTAACTGATTAGAATTTAATCAAAATTTTACTAGTTTATGTATGTTTAATGCAAGTGATGATATTATGAGAATAGTGTTACCTTTATATGTGAGGTTTGGTTGGAAGTAATTTTATATGTATAGATCTCCAAATAGGTATGTATAGAAAATTTGATTGGTAGAGGATTTAAGATGGATTATTATGATCAAAGGTAAAAGGAATTATATAAACAAACAAGTGTAGTAAGAAGTAAATGAACAACAAATGAGAAACTTGGGTATACTTGTAACATACCTAGAAGTAACATTGTTGAGATTTAAAAATAATTTTATGAAATATATTTAGAATTAATTGAAATAGAGCTTATATATATATATATATTAAAGTGGAAAAGATTATAAGTTGGTAAGAAAAGAAGTGTTTACCTAAAAGAAATGTTTTTAGCAAAATTAATATTATATTTGTGAAATTGATTGGAATGAGAAAATAAATGAATTGCCCGAAATATACTACCTAGTTATCAGATAGAATGGCTAGCCAGAGAGTGGACGTTTATAGTGATATTGGGCACATTGTGCCATTATTGGACACTTTGTACCACTATTGAAGTGGGCATTAATTGATGTAGGCATAAGTGTTGTAAAGCTTATGTTGAGTTTCTCTTCTCATCTTAAACTCTGAAGTAGGTATTTAATTTCCATTATTGAACTCATTATCCGAGTCTAGAGTTTGAAACTAAGTATATGAGGGAAAACTTTGTAAAACTTATTGGAATATGAAAAATTACATTACGAATGCTTATAATGAAAATGCATTGACAAGTGTAGTTAAATGAAGCATGAGAAACACATTATAAATGTGTACAAGGTGTTGCATTGATAAATGAAAATATACTGACAAATGGAACATGCATTAAGTATACTCATAATGTACTGTATTGGAAACTGAATATGAAAGTGTGATTCGTAAATTATAAGTGGAGAATATAAATTGCACTTTAAATAGTGATGTTTTAATAAATGATTGTAATGATGATCTATTTTATTATTTAAACTGAATTTGAAACTTATCAATATTAAAATAAGTTTGACTGAGATTTATTTGAATAAGTGATTTGTTTTCAAAAATTGAGATTTGCTACTTTTACTATTATAATTATTTTCCTTGATATTAAATAGAAAAATATGTATATACAAGTACCACTAAGCAATTTACTTAGCGTGTTAGATTTTTCTAATATGTAAATCATAAGAACTGGAGCAGATCCAACAAGTGGAGAATTAGAGATTTAAAGATTAAATACAGCCTTTAAAGGTGTTATTATTGGAAAAAATTTTGTATTACATATTTAAATATAGTTCACATAGTAGTATGATGGGTTATTGGAAAATTGTATGATTTTTTGTTATAAATTATGAATTTTTGTTAAGACCAATAATGGTCAAGTGTAGGATTGTACTTAATGTGTATTTTGGATGGGTTTTATATGTCTTATTTTGAGTTTTAATTTAAGTATAAGGTTTTTATTTTAGGAGATTGTAAAGATATATATAAAGTTATACAGATTGATATAAGAATGTTAAATTTATTAGGATTGTGATTGACTATTAGTGCACTGTAATACCCCGATTTTTTATGTACTTTGGAATAGTAGTTGTGAGAGAGTATGTTGGTGAAATATGTAAAGAAAATATTATAAAAGATAGATGTATATGAAGGATGATATGTATATATTGTATTTGAAAAATATAGGAAATATAAATACAATATATAAGACATATACATATATGTCAACATATACATCACATATACATGATGTATATATTGGTGTAGGAAAGTAAATTGTAAATAATTAAATAATTAATAATAATGATAATGATAATAATGACAAGAGAAAAAGAAGAAAAGAAAGTCAAAGGGAAGGACAAATATTGTGGTGGAGAATTTTTAGGGGTATTTAATTATATTATTATTATTATTATTATTATATAAGATAAGTTTGAAAAGGGAAGAGAAGATTTTCTTTCTTTCTTTCTTCTTCTTCTTCTTCCTCTAGAACGTGGGAGAGAGAGAGAGAGAGAGAGAGAGAGAGAGAGAGAGAGAAAGGTGTGATTTTGTTCACATACACATCAAATTCATAAGGGCTTTAAGAGAATTGAAGATGGATATTGAAGATTTGGCAAAGAATTCAAGTAAGTTTTCTTTTCCTTGTGTTGATTTCTATAGATTGAGTTTATATTTGATATGGTTAGTGTGTGAAGATGATGATGATAATGAAAGATTAAAGTATATATATGTGTTGAATTGGTATTTAGATGATGATAATATGGCTATTTTGTGAGGATGATGATGAGTTGTTGAAATTGTTTAGTAAGGGTTTAGTATAAATGAGTTGGGGAATTGAGTAATTGGTACATGGATGATGTATATAATGATTATTATTTTGATATGTTGAAGTTATATAAGTGTTGAATTGATAGGTGATTTATGAAGATAAACTAAGATGTTGATTAAGGGCGTTGTAGTATGGATTTTAGAGTGATTGTGTTTACACAGATGAGAGTTCGAAATACATGATTTTTGCCGGACACGGCTAGTGACACGGCCATGTCATTAGGCGTGTCAACGGTGCTGAGTTTAACGTTTGTCACACGACCATTAACACGGCCATGTCATTGGGTGTGTCATAGCTACTGTGAGATAAAGTAATTGACACGGCCATGAACACGCCCATGTTGTTGGGCATGTCAATGTTTCTGTGAGGAAGAATGAATGACACGTCTAGTGACACGCCCATATTATTAAGCGTGTCAAAGCATCTGTGTTGTTGGTTTAGGGCACGATCGGGGACATGCCCGTGTTGTTGAGTGTGTCATGTGTAGAGTTTGCCCTAGTTAGTTCTTATTCTTATTTTCTTATGTGTATCACTAAGTGAGTGTGTATAATCACCTTTGCATTAGGTTTTTAAGAGATTGAGTTGCCCTAATCCAAATGTTAAAGGATTCTTGGAAGAGCAGTTTGGAATTGGTGTGAGTTTCTCTTAGAGGTAAGTACAAACCCTATATGATTTTATATATTGGTATGACTATGGGACTTAACACATTTGATTGGAAAATGTGTTAAGTCATTTATTATATTGTTGATGTGTGAGAAATGTGCTATGATTTGTATTATGTGTACTATGTGGAATGTATGTTAAAGATTCTAAATATATGAATAATGTAATTTGTTATGTATCTCTCAATGATGAAATATGAAACTATTGTTAATGGATATAAAGGTGAAATATGAAATATGAAAGATATAATGAGCATTCAAAATGTATGTATAATGCAATTAGTTATGTATACCTTAATGATGGAATGTGAAGCCATTGTTGTTGGCTTTAATGATGCAAATGAAATAATTGGGGCATGTTTGCCTAGATGATTATGAGAACATGAGAATGGAATTGACAATGAAATAATAAAAGAATTGTGTGCCTAATATGTTATTCAATTTTCAGAGTTTTGTTATTGGTGGCATGCCTAAAAGTAACAATCCCTTGAAGCTGGGTTGGGCTTGGTCCTTGAAGCCAAGTTGGGTTGAAGTTTAGCATGCTTAACTCCCCTTGAAGCTTGGTTGGGCCTAGTCCTTGAAGCCTAGTTGGGATGTTACAAACCCTTAAAGTTGGGTTGGGTTTGGTCCTTGAAGCCATGTTAGGTTGATGCTTAGCATGCTTCACTCCCCTTGAAGCTTGGTTGGGCCTAATCCTTGAAGCCTAGTTGGGATGATAAATGTGATAATTGAACAAAAATATTAACTCTAAAAGTTGAATGACATATTAGTTTCTTTTGGGCCCATGCTTGTCTTTGCTTTAATGTGAATTATGGAATAAAATATAATGTTATGAGATATATGATGATAATTATGGAATGAGACGATTACAGTACAAAAGCAAATTACTGAAAATGAATGTGGCTTGAGAAACTATGCTGAATGATGAGATTATGAAAATACAATATGATGTGTAATATGTATATGGATATGGGAATTGTGGTTTGTTGTAATGATATATGTGTATATGTATATAAATTATGAGATTAGTGGAAATATATAAAGAGTGCATTGAAAAGGGAAAACATGATAAGAAAATGATGATACATGAAGTTAGTATATGAGTATGATTTTTGTGTAATGTATATTTATAATATTTATTTGTACCACTAAGCTTTCGAGCTTGGTGCGGTTGTGTAAATCGCGCAGGTGAGTAGATGATAGATCTGGGAGTCAAACCGTTATGCCACGAGAAGGGTAAGAGTATTTCGAGACCAACTAAAAGGTGGTGCATACATGTACAATTTAATTATATTGTATTTTGATAAAAATGTATATATATACCTAAATGAATTTTAGAAAAGACAAGGTAATTTATATATATGTGATATCATCAAAAGTATAATGATTTTGTAAATGTTCTTTAAATAAAATTTATTATTGTTTGGAACTAAGGTAAAGGTTTTAATCTGTAATGAAAAGTGACATCCTTATATTTTATATACGTGCTGTATGTATACAAGGTATATGTATAGTACTTATATAGAGTATAGGGGTGTTACAATTATTTTGGTATCAGAGCTTAGGTTTGAGATTCTCAGCCTAAGTAAATTTAAAAAAAGAGGAAACTTTTTGAAAAGTGAAATTTGTGATACCTGCATATGCATTAACACCTAGGTTGGTCTCGGATGTGGCATTATGTGATTTGTGATGTATTTGAATTACATGAGATGGATGATAGTGTGTGAATGAGGTTCTACATGAAAGTAAAACTAGAGTAAGAAATAATATGAGAAATTTTGTACAAGTTTAATTGATAAATTAAAGCATGGGAGTTTACTTAAGTAAAGCAAATTTTGAAATTTTTGATTATTGAAGTGTGTCTGTGAAATATGTTATAAAGAAATGAATATGAGAATAATGTTGAAAATGAGAAAAAAAATCATTAAGATTAAAGTAAGTACTCTTATCTCTAAAAATTTGGATTTCTTTCTAATAAAGATTATATTTGGATTGCTAGAGAGAGGAAATATTATTCGATTGTTAAAATGGATAGATATGATATTAAATTGAAGAGAGTATGGTGGAATATTGAGTGAGTTGATTGGTATAGACAAAGTGTGACAATTTAAGGTTTGGGTATGTAAACTTCAGGTTTTTAAAAGGGGATGGTGTTGGTTAAAGTAAGGAGATATAATGGTGTTGTTTGCATTGTTGTTTTAATGCAAATATTGTGATTTTAATGTTAGAAATGTGATATGCTTAAGTGTTGATAAAGCTCATGTTAATGGTGGTAATATGTGAAATTTGAATTTTTGAAATGAGCTTTAATAATTGTGAAAATGATATGTTTTGATGTTACATTATGGCATATATATATATAATGTTTTTAAAGTTAATATTCAGAAAACGAGATTAGTAAATTGAAGTTTAGGCAAGTTTTAATGGAATTTTGATGAGGATTATTTAAATATCAATAGTTTAATGTATATTAAGCATATGAGCTATTTTGAATGAATATTATTGCATATGAAAGTACTAGGAATTGAGCAATGTGATTGATGATACGAAAATTTGTTTTGAAATAAAGGAAAAAGGACCAAGCAAGTGAAAATGAGTTACTTTAAGTAATTTGGCTGGAAATGATGAAAATGGATAGGAAGGGTATACTAAATGCATTTAAAAACAAATGTGAGAGAGATGTCACCTTAGAAATGTGACTAATATTTATATGAAGTGTTATTATGGTTAGAGTGTATATATATGTTGAGTTGATGAACAACCTAAGTCATGTCAAAAGAATGAGAATGATAATGTTTAATGAAAAATAATAAATGTTAAATTTGTATGGATTGCATGTAAAAGAGGAATTAAATATAATTATATGATTATGTGTATACATGCATATGATATGTGAGATGAGTTTTTCAATATAAAAGCAATTGTAATATGTAAGAAAATATGGAAAGTAAGTCACATTATGAATGTGACCTATGAATGTGTATGTGGTATAACTACTTGTCTAGTGGTATTGAGAATGATATTGCATGTATTAATGGACCTAAGAGAGATTAGGTATTGACCTACACAGAGCTAGATTATGTGATGAAATTGAGAGTGAGAATGGACTTGAGTAAGACTGGACGGTGAAATTGTTATGGTAACAACTGAACTTGACTATCATATAATGTTTTGGGCCCAAGGTATATGCATGTGGAAATGTTTGAAGCAGAATAATAGAGGGACAGTATTGATTTATAAGCCACAGGCGTGACCATTAATCTACTATGGCCATATGATTTGTTTAGTATATTTGGCCGGTTAGTTTTGTTATCCACGGACATGGGCCTGAGATGATATGATTATAGGATAGTTTTTGTAAGATTGATAATTATACTTCAAGAAACATGGTCAAGAGTTATGGTTGGTATGATTGTACCTTAAAATTTTATGTTAGAAATTTGTTTATAATTATAGAAAGCATAGAAAGAGAAGAGAACTATGAAAATGTTTTGAGTTATGGATAATGTGAGAGAAAAGGGTGATTATGGAAATATAGTAATGGTATGAAAAGGTGAGGAGATGATAAATGGGAGAAATTACAAAATGTGATTGAGAGTTATATTGAATATGTTCATAATGGTATAAGGTGAATAAGTTGATGGAAATAATGTTTAAGTGAATGAACTATGGGTAATAAATACGGTATGAAATAATCATGAGATTTATGTGAACATTGTACTAAGATAATAGAAAATAAAATATATGAATATTAAAAATAATAATAATAATAATAATTTGAAGTGATTCGTTATAAATAATCAAAATTTCAGAAAGTTGAAAAGATGGATCCGAAGAGATTAGAATTTGAATATAAATTTGACCTAATAGAGTTACGTCATTGAAATCTAATGATAAGTTTAAATAAGTTAATTGTTGGCTTGAATCGAATAAGATCGAGACGTTGGTATATTGTGACAGATAGATCAATTGATCTAGATTTCGCTAAGATTACGAATCATTATTGAGATTTAATATGTATAGTTGTACAAAGAGTATAAGATATATGTGATAATGTATGTTATGTAATATTCTGATATGTATATGGACATGAATGAGTTAAGATATATCAGTTGTAAATGATGATAAAAGGAAAAAGGTTGATTATCTGTAAAGTAAGTTTAAAGGCATTGTATTAATATTAATGTTAAGTGAAAAACAGGTTAAAGAAGGAATTAAGTGTATGAAAAAAAAATAAGAATATTGTTATAAATTAAGATTTGATAAGTGTTTATTTTAAAAAGGACTGTAGTAACGGGATAATCAATATTAAGATATAATTCAATAACATCTAAATTTAAAGTTAAGAGAGTATCTATAAAGAGATGAAGTGATAAAATATTTTGAACGTAATAGATGGGTGAGGTATATGTATACTATAAGAGGAGCCGATTCTTGTATAAAGATAAATTCATTGGGAATGTAATGAGTTATCTTGATTGCTTTGTTGAGAAAGTAATAAGATATATAGATATGTAATGATGAGTTATGAAATTGGGAGAAAATGATTGACTCTAAGGGGGAGAGTGGAATTTATGTGATTTGATGAAATAATAGCTTAAGAATATGATTAATTTCATATGAAAATTAAGATGATATTTTGTTAAGAATGGATTGTTACTGTACTAGATAATTTTGAGGACGAAATTATTTAAGGGGGAGAGAATTTTAATACCCTGATTTTTGATGTATTTTGGAATAGTAGTTGTGAGAGAGTATGTTAGCAAAATATGTAGAGAAAGTATTATAAAAGATAGATGTATATGAAGGATGATATGTATATATTGTATTTGAAAAATATAGGAAATATAAATACAATATATAAGACATACATATATATCAACATATATATCACATATACATGATGTATATATTGGTGTAGGAAAAGTAAATTGTAAATAATTAATTAATTAATAATAATGATAATGATAATAGTGACAAGAGAAAAAGAAGAAAAGAAAGACAAAGGGAAGGACAAATATTGTGGTGGAGAATTTTTAGGGGTATTTAATTATATTATTATTATATATATATAAGATAAGTTTGAAAATGGAAGAGAAGATTTTCTTTCTTTCTTTCTTATTCTTCTTCTTCCTCTAGAATGTGGGAGAGAGAGAGAGAGAGAGAGAGAAAGGTGTGATTTTGTTCACATACACATCAAATTCATAAGGGCTTTAAGAGAATTGAAGATGGATATTGAAGATTTGGCAAAGAATTCAAGTAAGTATTCTTTTCCTTATGTTGATTTCTATAGATTGAGTTTATATTTGATATGGTTAGAGTGTGAAGATGATGATGATAATGAAAGATTAAAGTATATATATATATATATGTGTTGAATTGGTATTTAGATGATGATAATATGGCTATTTTGTGAGGACGATGATGAGTTGTTGAAATTGTTTAGTAAGGGTTTAGTATAAATGAGTTGGGGAATTGAGTAATTGGTACATGGATGATGTATATAATGATTATTATTATGATATGTTGAAGTTATATAAGTGTTGAATTGATAGGTGATTTATTAAGATAAACTAAGATGTTGATTATGGGCGTTGTAGTATGGATTTTAGAGTGATTGTGTTTACACGGATGAGAGTTCGAAATACATGATTTTTGCCTGACACGGCCAGTGACACGGCCATGTCGTTGGATGTGTCAACGGTGCTAAGTTTAACATTTGTGACACGACCATTAACACGGCCATGTCATTGGGCGTGTCATAGCTACTGTGAGATAAAGTAATTGACACGGCCATGAACACGCCCGTGTTGTTGGCATGTCAATATTTCTGTGAGGTAGAATGAATGACACGTCCAGTGACACGCCCGTGTTACTGAGCGTGTCAAAGCATTTGTGTTGTTGGTTTAGGGCACAATCAGGGACTCGCCCGTGTTGTTGAGTGTGTCATGTGTAGAGTTTGCCCTAGTTAGTTCTTATTCTTATTTTCTTATGTGTATCACTAAGTGAGTGTGTATAATCACCTTTCGATTAGGTTTTGAAGAGATTGAGTTGCCCTAATCCAAATGTTAAAGGATTATTGGAAGAGGAGTTTGGAATTGATGTGAGTTGCTCTTAGAGGTAAGTAAAAACCCTATATGATTTTATATATTGGTATGACTATGGGACTTAACACATTTGATTGGAAAATGTGTTAAGTTATTTATTATATTGTTGATGTGTGAGAAATGTGCTATGATTTGTATTATGTGTACTATGTGGAATGTATGTTGAAGATTCTAAATATATGAATAATGTAATTTGTTATGTATCTCTCAATGATGAAATATGAAACTATTGTTAATGGATATAAGGGTGAAATATGAAATATGAAAGATATAATGAGCATTCAAAATGTATGTACAATACAATTAGTTATGTATACCCTAATGATGAGATGTGAAGCCATTGTTGTTGGCTTTAATGATGCAAATGAAAAAATTGGGGCATGTTTGCCTAGATGATTATGAGAACATGAGAATGGAATTGACAATGAAATAATAAAATAATTGTGTGCCTAATATGTTATTCAATTTTCAAAGTTTTGTTATTGGTGGCATGCCTAACAGTAACAATCCCTTGAAGCTGGTTTGGGCTTGGTCCTTGAAGCCAAGTTGGGTTGAAGTTTAGCATGGTTAACTCCCCTTGAAGCTTGGTTGGGCCTAGCCCTTGAAGCCTAGTTGGGATGTTACAAACCCTTAAAGCTGGGTTGGGTTTGGTCCTTGAAGCCAAGTTGGGTTGATGCTTAGCATGCTTCGCTCCCCTTGAAGCTTGGTTAGGCCTAATCCTTGAAGCCTAGTTGGGATGATAAATGTGATAATTGAACCAAAACATTAACTCTGAAAGTTGAATGGCATATTAGTTTCTTTTGGGCCCATGCTTGTCTTTGCTTTAATATGAATTATGGAATAAAATATAATGTTTTGAGATATATGATGATAATTATGGAATGAGACGATTACAGTACATAAGGAAATTACTGAAAATGAATGTGGCTTGAGAAACTATGCTAAATGATGAGATTATGAAAATACAATATGATGTGTAATATGTATCTGGATGTGGGAATTGTGGTTTGTTGTAATGATATATGTGTATATGTATATAAATTATGAGATTAGTGGAAATATATGAAGAGTGCATTGAAAAGGGAAAACATGATAAGAAAATGATGATACATGAAGTTAGTATATGTGTATGATTTTTGTGTAATGTATATTTATAATATTTATTTGTACTACTAAGCTTTCGAGCTTGGCGCGGTTGTGTAAATCGCGCAGGTGAGTAGATGGTTGATCTGGGAGTCAAACTGTTATGCCACGAGAAGGGTAAGAGTATTTCGAGACCAACTAAAAGGTGGTGCATACATGTACAATTTACTTATGTTGTATTTTGATAAAAATGTATATATATACCTAAATGAATTTTGGAAAAGACAAGGTAATTTATATATATGTGATATCATCGAAAGTATAATGATTTTGTAAATGTTCTTTAAATAAAATGTATTATTGTTTGGAACTAAGGTAAAGGTTTTAATCTGTAATGAAAAGTGACATCTTTATATTTTATATACGTGCTGTATGTATACAAGGTATATGTATAGTACTTATATAGAGTATAGGGGTGTTACATGCACTATTGCTATTGGAGATGAGTTTGATTTTATGAATGACAGAAGCGTTTTTATGCAGGTGGTGTTAAACTAAAAGGATATTTTGGTAGTGATTATTTCAGAGAAAACTCTATCGAAATATTTAGTTGAATTGTTGTTAATGTTTATTTAATATTGGATATAGGAGTGTACTATACTGGGTAGCATCTTTTGATGATTTTGAGACAAGAATGTCAGATGGTGTTACACCTTTTGAATTATGGACCGGTAGAAAATCCAATCTTATCCATTTTTGTGTTTGGGGTTGTCCTATATAAGTTAAGATTTATAATCCTTTTGAGAGGAAAATTAACCCCCAAAACCTTTCGTTGCTTCTTCATAGGCTATCCAGAATGGTCTAAAGGGTACAAATTTTGTTGTCCTAATCATGGTATAAAGAGTGTTGAGTCCATTAATGCCAAATTCTTAGAGTTTGATATTTGTGATGAAGATTGCAATAGTGATATTGGATTGCTTCCACCAAAAGAGCAAGTTATCATTCCTATACCAATTGTGCATGAGAAAATAGTTTAGGAGACAAAATCACAACCGGTTGAGGATGTGACTATTAGGAGAGCATAGATTACAATGAAAATTTTCTCATGTGTCTTCTAAGGACTCTTTTAGAGTTATTGTGGCATTGGTAGCACATTTTGATTTAGAGATGTATCAAATGGATGCAAAAATTGCTTTCTTAAATGGGAATTTAGATGAAGAACTCTACATGATAC
This sequence comes from Garcia nutans, assembly GCA_947685225.1. Classification (NCBI taxonomy): domain Eukaryota; kingdom Viridiplantae; phylum Streptophyta; class Magnoliopsida; order Malpighiales; family Euphorbiaceae; genus Garcia; species Garcia nutans. The sequence goes on from CANTUV010000072.1 coordinate 10,425,792, forward strand.
AACCTGAGGGTTTGGTAGTTCCTGGAAAGGAGCATATGGTATGCAAGTAAAAATGTAACACCCTTACACCCTATATACGTATAATACACACACCTAGTATATGTAATGTAACACCCCCTATATCCTGTATACGTACCAAGCATGCTTAAACGATCGTAACATACGTATACTGAATATAGAAAATGCCACAGTTTAAAAAGACACAACAATAATCTTTATAAATAAAGGACACCAATTTCAAACATTTATAAGAAATCCAAAAGACACCATATATAAAAATGTTTATCAAATTTACAGCGGAAGTTATTACAAATAAGTTATAAATCAAAGTTTACAAAACATAAAATATATATATACATGATTGGCAGCTTTTCTCTGATCTTTAAATCCCAAAAGAACTCTTCAAGGTCTACTCTCACTCGGTCTCGAAGAACTCTCAGGTTCAACTCTGTCACCTGCGCGATCAAACACTATCGCGCTAAGCCATCGGCTTAGTAATACAAAACATTCTATCATTTTGCTTAAATGCAATGCAATGTCACACATGTTACTAATAAAGGTAACATCTTAGGTAGCAATATAATACTACATCTTTGCATTTCACAATTCATATTCATATAATCATATCACATTTCAAGAATCCTTCCATGAATCTCATTATTCAATTATTTCAACATCAATAAATCACATATAAACAAAGACAAGCATGGGCCCAACATACACTAATATGCCATTCCGTTTTCAGAGTTAATGTTTTGGTTCATTTATCATATTCATCAATATCATAACCCCAACTAGGCTTCAAGGATTAAGTTCAACCCAGCTTCAAGGGGAGCAAAGCATGCTAAGCATCAACCCAACTTGGCTTCAAGAACTAACCCAACCTAGCTTCAAGGGTTGTAACATCTCAATTAGGCTTCAAGGATCAAATCCAACCTAACTTCAAGAGATTGTTACTAATATTAGGCATGCCACCAACAACAAACTCTGAAAATGGAATAACACATTAGCCACACAATTCATTTATTATTTAATTATCAATTCCATTCTCATTTCCCATTATCAACTAGGCAAACATGCCTTATTTCTTTCAATTAAATCATCATAGCCAATCACAATGGCTTCACCTTTCATTATACCTCCAATCACATCTCATAATAGCAATTCATCTTTCAAATACACAATCATTTACCTCATATTCTTCACATGATACATATGTCATCATTAATATTAACATAACAAAGTACATCATTCATATGGAACATCATATCTTCATACTCATCACAACATTCACATTATGCCAACCTAACAATAACAATATGCATCAATAATGCATTAGGTTTTTCAACACATGAACATACAAGTGTGAGTTAAGCCTCAACACTTTATAAATATATGCAATGATGTGGTTTGTACTTACCTCAATAACAATTCTAAACACTTTCCCTTTCCAAGTTTTCTTCACTTCCCAAATTAGGGCAAATCACCTTCTTTCAAAACCTAATTCAAAAAAAATGATACAATTCATAAATTCCAATACCATTTATCATTTATTAACTTCATCTTAGACCGTTAGATTACAAAGTATCACTCATCATCACTCACAAAGGCCCACAGCCGTGGCCACCTCAACCCCCACGGGCGTGGCTTAGAAATCACTTCTGCCTCCCTTGCATCCAACCTCCACGGCCATGGCTACAAATGACCACGGCCATGGCAACCAAGGCCACGGGCATGGCATCAAGAATGCTACTGCCTTCCATCAAAATCACCTATTTTGAGCTTACAACTCCAACAAACACAAACAACAAGAAAAACTATGAAAATAATTGATCAAACTCAAGTTAAACTTCACCCATCACTTCAAAACCCTAAAACAAACTCAATCCAACACTTCCAATATCAACAACAATTTAACTTCTTAACTTAACATCACTTCCAACACTTCAAAACATACCACAAACAAATCTAAACCACCATCCATTTTAACTCATCAATCCCAAACACAATTTCAAAAGAACAAAGGAAAAGCAAGGAAAAGAACTTACCAAAGTTGATGAATTTCACAAATCTTCAACTTAATCCTTTGATTCTTCCTTCAAATTTGAGTTTAGAAATCACAACACCTCACTTGCTCTCTTTCCCTTTGGATAGCCGGCCACACATATGGAAAAGAAGAAAAGATGATGAATAAACAAAGTCAACTCTTCTTTAAATCTCCACCAAGTGTTCCAAAACAAGAAATTACTATCATACCCTCTTCTCACTTGTTCCAATTACCTTTCATCCACAAGTCCTTTTAGTAATTTCACAATCCACAATTAAAATATCCTCTTCCCTTGACCACTTATTTTGACCAACTTATATGTTATATATATTGACATATACACAACATATACCATATCTCTCTACACATTACTTTCCTTTTAAACAATACATAAACATTTCCCCTTTTACATTACTTTTCTTATCAACATATCATATACACATAATTCAAACAACAATAATAATATTCAAAACTTCTAGGGCATACATTGGGATATTACAATTCTCCCCCTCTAAAAAGAAATTTCGTCCTCGAAATTACCTATTATCAAGTCTGAAACAACTGAGGATATTGATCTCGCATTGATTGCTCACTCTCCCAAGTTGCCTCTTCTCTTCCATTATTCTTCCACAAAATCTTTACCAAAGGCACTTTCTTATTTCTCAACTCTTTCACATCACGTGCCAAGATAGCAACTGGTTCCTCTTCAAATGTCAGATCTGGATTTACTTCAATAAATTCAATTGGCAAAACATGAGATGGATCCGACCTGTATCTCCTCAACATAGAAACATGGAATACATTATGGATCCTTTCTAACTCAGGTGGCAAAGCAAGCCGATAAGCAACTGGTCCAACTCTTTCCAACACTTCATACGGTCCAATGAAACGAGGACTCAATTTTCCTTTCCGACCAAACCTCAAGATCTTTTTCCAAGGAGACACCTTCAAAAATACCTTATCTCCCACATTATACTCAATGTCTCTCCTCTTCAAATCTGAATAAGATTTATGTCGGTCTGAAGCTGTTTTCAACCTTTCTCGAATCATTTTCACTTTCTCTTCCGTTTCTTTAATCAAATCAGGACCAATTAATTTACTTTCACCAAGTTCATTCCAACATAGAGGTGTCCTGCACCGTCTACCATACAATGCTTCGAATGGTGCCATACCAATGCTGGATTGATGACTGTTATTGTAAGAAAATTCCACAAGCGGTAAAAGTCTATCCCAACTTCCAGAGAAATCAATGACACAACTTCTCAACATGTCCTCGATAATATGTATCACTCTCTCGGATTGCCCATCCGTCTGCGGATGGAAAGCAGTACTAAAGTGCAGTCGAGAACCCAAAACACTATGTAAACTCTTCCAAAACCTTGAAGTAAATAGGGGATCTCTATCAGACACTAAAGAAGTTGGGACACCATGCAGCTTCACAATTTCATAAATATACAGCTCAGCTAACCTCTCCAAAGAGTAATCCATCCGAACCGGAAGAAAATGAGCTGTTTTAGATAACCTATCAACAATCACCCAAATAGCATCATGCTTCCTTTGTGTCAATGGTAAACCAGACACAAAATCCATGGTTACTCTATCCCACTTCCATTCAGGCACTGACAACGGTTGAAGTAACCCTGTTGGAACTTGATGCTCAGCTTTTACCCTTTGACATGTGAGACATTTGGACACAAAATCTGCAATGTCTCTTTTCATACCAGACCACCAGTAATATTGCTTCACATCATGATACATCTTTGTATTGCCCAGATGCATAGCAAACACTGACTGATGTGCTTCTTCTAAAATGATCCTTTTCAAATTAGCATCACCAGGTACACACAATCTATTCTTAAACCAAAGACTCCTATCACTACTTACAATAAAATCTTGACTCTTTCCATTCTGACAATCTGAAACAATCTTTTGAATCTTCTCATCAACCAATTGAGCCTCTTTAATTTGATCCAACAAAACTGGTTTCAATTGTAACTGTGCCAACAATGCACCATCATCACAAGATACAAAACTAGCATGCAATGCTCTCAACTCAACAAGTAACGAGAGCAAATAAACAGTCAAACCTGCTAAAGACTTCCGACTCAAGGCATCAGCAACAACATTTGCTTTGCCAGGATGATAATCAATCAAACAGTCGTAGTCTTTAATCAATTCCAACCATCTTCTCTGACGAAGATTGAGCTCTCTTTGGACACCCAAATATTTCAAACTTTTATGGTCTGTATAGATAAAACACTTCTCCCCATACAGATAATGTCGCCAAATCTTCAATGCAAACACAATAGCTGCCAACTCTAGATCATGGGTCGGATAATTAAATTCATGCGGTTTCAACTGTCGAGATGCATAAGCTATAACTTTACCTTCTTGCATCAGCACACAACCCAAACCACTATGTGAAGCATCACTGTATATCACATATGGTTTATCCTCTACAGGTAAAGTCAAAACAGGCGCTTGAGTCAACATCTCTCTTAACTGATCGAAGCTAGCTTGACACTGATCTGTCCACACAAATCTAACTCCCTTTCGAAGTAATCTGGTAAGTGGAGTAGCTATCAAAGAAAATCCTTTCACAAATCGTCGGTAATAGCCTGCCAAACCCAGAAAACTTCTAACTTCAGTCACAGACTTTGGTGGACTCCAATTCAAAATAGCTTCAACTTTACTCGGATCAACTCTAATACCCTCTGCTGAAACTATATGACCGAGAAAAGTTACTTGGTCAAGCCAAAACTCACACTTTGACAGTTTAGCAAACAATTGCTTCTCTCTTAAGATCTGCAGCACAATCCACAGATGCTTATCATGCTCCTCCTCATTACGCGAATACACCAGAATGTCATCGATAAAGACCACTACAAACTGATCCAGATAGGGCCTAAACACCCTATTCATCAAATCCATAAAAACTGCAGGTGCATTCGTCAAACCAAAAGGCATAACCATAAATTCATAATGCCCATACCTGGTCCGAAAAGCAGTCTTAGGAACATCTTCAGCTCTGACCCTCAATTGATGGTACCCTGATCTCAAATCAATTTTGGAAAACACAGCTGCACCCTTCAATTGATCAAAGAGATCATCAATTCTAGGCAAAGGATATTTATTTTTAATAGTCACCTTGTTCAATTGCCTATAATCGATACACAGTCTCATAGTACCATCCTTCTTCTTCACAAATAAGACAGGAGCTCCCCAAGGTGAAACACTAGGGCGAACAAACCCTTTATCCAACAACTCCTGCAACTGCACCTTCAGTTCTCTCAGTTCAGCAGGTGCCATTCTATAAGGAGTAATAGAGATAGGAGTGGTACCGGACAATAATTCAATACCAAACTCCACCTCTCTCTCAGGAGGTAACCCTGGTAACTCCTCTGGAAACACATCTGGAAACTCTGCAACGGTGGGTATACTATCAAGTTGAGAACCCTTTACTCTCGTATCCACCACATGAGCAAGATAAGCATCACACCCTTTTCTAATCAATTTCCTAGCTGCAACAGCTGAAATAAACAAGGATGCTAGCTGTCCCTGCTCACTAGATACTAACACCTCTCTACCATCATTGGTTCTCAAAGTAACCACTTTCTTTTGGCAGTCAACCATAGCTCCATGTCTAGATAACCAGTCCATGCCTAGGATCACATCATATTCCTTAAAAGGCATCTCAATCAAATCTCCAAGAAATTTCTCACCTTGAACCACTACTGCACTATCTCGGTGTACTTTGCTAACAATCACACTATGCCCTAACGGATTTGTCACCAATACATCAAATCCTAGGGATTCAGCATGCACATCAGACATAGGCAAAACAGATGCACTATTATATGAATGTGTGGAACCCGGATCAATCAAAGCAAGTACTGAAATACCAAATAAAGAGAAAGTACCAACTATGACTGCCGAAGCATCTGGTTGCCTCTGCATCACATAAATCCTCTGAGAAGATCCAGCCTCCTCTGGTCTACTCTCCCTGGATGCAGAACCTCCTCTAGGACTGAATCCAGATCTGCCTCCTCTGCCAAAACCTCTGCTTCCTCGACCTCCCCTCACACTAGGTCGAGAAGCTGCAGTATCCACTGACATCTGCTCCTGTCTCTCAGGACAATCTCTAACAAAATGATCAGGAGATCCACATCTAAAACATACCCCTGCTACACCAGTCTTCCAACAAGTACCACCATGTGGCCTATCACAATGAATACACATGGGTGGAGTGGATCTCTGAGTCACTGGGGTTGGAGCACTCGCCACTAAAACTGTAGGTCTAGATCTCTGTCTCTAAAACTGTGCTGACCTACCAGCTGGTCTCTGACTCCTACTAACCCGAGGAATAAAACTTCCTTTACCTCTCTTTGCTGATGAAGACCCGGCTTCAAACTGGGGTCTTCTCACCCTGATCTCTTCTTCAGAGACAGCCGCAATACCCTGAGCTCTTTCCACACTCCTAGCTGCTGCCACAAGCTGGGAAAAATCATGATATCTAGATCCAGCTACCAAACACATGATAGAGGGCCTCAATCCCTCCTCAAATCTCCTGCATCTATCTATCTCATCAGATATAATACCTCCAGCATAATGGCTCAACCGTATGAACTCAACCTCATATTCCGTTACGGTCCGGTGATCTTGCTTCAAACTTAAGAACTCCATTTTCTTCATATCTTTATACTCCCTTAGAGTATATTTCAATTCAAACTCTCTTAGGAAATCAGCATAGGACAAGGTAGGTGGGTCATCCATAGCATGGGGCACTGTCTTCCACCAATCATATGCGTCCTTCTGCAGCAATGATCTTACATAATCAAATTTTTCCTCTGGAGTGGCTTGCAACTGAACAAATATTCTCTGTACTTTGTCTAGCCACTGTTCTGCTACAGCTGGATCAATGGTACCTAAGAAATCTTCTGCTCCATATTTCCTTAATTTGTCATACTGTCTCACTGCTACCAAAGGCTGTGGGGGTGGTGGCGGTGGTTGCACTGGTGCTTGCCTCAATAAATCAATCACATGCCTAAACCAACCTGGCGGAACCTCCCCACCAGCTGGTCTCCCCGACACAGAAGCAGGTACCTCTCTAACACTATCCACTCTAGCTCCATCCCTAACTTCAACAGGAGCTACACTCTCCTCACTACCCTCAACTGACTGACGCAAGTGAGAATCCATCACAACCTATATCTGCAAACACAGCAGAATACATCTTATTAAAGATCAGATACTGCCAATTCCAAACATGTATGTAATTCAAAAATCCACTTTTTAAAATCAAAACACTCTTTTTCTTACACTTGACCTAGGTTGAGAATCTCAAACCTAGGCTCTGATACCAAAACAATTGTAACACCCCTATATCCTGTATACATACCAAGCATGCTTAAACGATCGTAACATACGTATACTGAATATAGAAAATGCCACAGTTTAAAAAGACACAACAATAATCTTTATAAATAAATGACACCAATTTCAAACATTTATAAGAAATCCAAAAGACACCATATATAAAAATGTTTATCAAATTTACAGCCGAAGTTATTACAAATAAGTTATAAATCAAAGTTTACAAAACATAAAATATATATATACATGATTGGCAGCTTTTCTTTGATCTTTAAATCCCAAAAGAACTCTTCAAGGTCTACTCTCACTCGGTCTCGAAGAACTCTCAGGTTCAACTCTGTCACCTGCGCGATCAAACACTATCGCGCTAAGCCATCGGCTTAGTAATACAAAACATTCTATCATTTTGCTTTAATGCAATGCAATGTCACACATGTTACTAATAAAGGTAACATCTTAGGTAGCAATATAATACTACATCTTTGCATTTCACAATTCATATTCATATAATCATATCACATTTCAAGAATCCTTCCATGAATCTCATTATTCAATTATTTCAACATCAATAAATCACATATAAACAAAGACAAGCACGGGCCCAACATACACTAATATGCCATTCCGTTTTCAGAGTTAATGTTTTGGTTCATTTATCATATTCATCAATATCATAATCCCAACTAGGCTTCAAGGATTAAGTTCAACCAAGCTTCAAGGGGAGCAAAGCATGCTAAGCATCAACCCAACTTGGCTTCAAGAACTAACCCAACCTAGCTTCAAGGGTTGTAACATCTCAATTAGGCTTCAAGGATCAAATCTAACCTAACTTCAAGAGATTGTTACTAATATTAGGCATGCCACCAACAACAAACTCTGAAAATGGAATAACACATTAGCCACACAATTCATTTATTATTTAATTATCAATTCCATTCTCATTTCTCATTATCAACTAGGCAAACATGCCTTATTTCTTTCAATTAAATCATCATAGCCAATCACAATGGCTTCACCTTTCATTATACCTCCAATCACATCTCATAATAGCAATTCATCTTTCAAATACACAATCATTTACCTCATATTCTTCACATGATACATATGTCATCATTAATATTAACATAACAAAGTACATTATTCATATGCAACATCATATCTTCATACTCATCACAACATTCACATTATGCCAACCTAACAATAACAATATGCATCAACAATGCATTAGGTTTTTCAACACATGAACATACAAGTGTGAGTTAAGCCTCAACACTTTATAAATATATGCAATGATGTGGTTTGTACTTACCTCAATAACAATTCTATACACTTTCCCTTTCCAAGTTTTCTTCACTTCCCAAATTAGGGCAAATCACCTTCTTTCAAAACCTAATTCAAAAAAAAAATGATACAATTCATAAATTCCAATACCATTTATCATTTATTAACTTCATCTTAGACCGTTAGATTACAAAGTATCACTCAACATCACTCACAAAGGCCTACGGCCGTGGCCACCTCAACCCCCACGGGCGTGGCTTAGAAATCACTTCTGCCTCCCTTGCATCCAACCTCCACGGCCATGGCTACAAATGACCACGGCCATGGCAACCAAGGCCACGGGCGTGGCATCAAGAATGCTACTGCCTTCCATCAAAATCACCTATTTTGAGCTTACAACTCCAACAAACACAAACAACAAGAAAAACTATGAAAATAATTGATCAAACTCAAGTTAAACTTCACCCATCACTTCAAAACCCTAAAACAAACTCAATCCAACACTTCCAATATCAACAACAATTTAACTTCTTAACTTAACATCACTTCCAACACTTCAAAACATACCACAAACAAATCTAAACCACCATCCATTTTAACTCATCAATCCCAAACACAATTTCAAAAGAACAAAGGAAAAGAACTTACCAAAGTTGATGAATTTCACAAATCTTCAACTTAATCCTTTGATTCTTCCTTCAAATTTGAGTTTAGAAATCACAACACCTCACTTGCTCTCTTTCCCTTTGGATAGCCGGCCACACATATGGAAAAGAAGAAAAGATGATGAATAAACAAAGTCAACTCTTCTTTAAATCTCCACCAAGTGTTCCAAAATAAGAAATTACTATCATACCCTCTTCTCACTTGTTCTAATTACCTTTCATCCACAAGTCCTTTTAGTAATTTCACAATCCACAATTAAAATATCCTCTTCCCTTGACCACTTATTTTGACCAACTTATATGTTATATATATTGACATATACACAACATATACCATATCTCTCTACACATTACTTTCCTTTTAAACAATACATAAACATTTCTCCTTTTACATTACTTTTCTTATCAACATATCATATACACATAATTCAAACAACAATAATAATATTCAAAACTTCTAGGGCATACATTGGGATATTACATGTAAAATATGCATATACGATATAAGAATGTCACAATCCAATTTAATAAAAATTTACTTATTCCCCATTCCTCAAAACATTTATACATATATATATTTATATTTATATATATATCAAAATATATAAAACCTCACATTACTCAATTATTCAAAACATTCTTTATAATTTACAATATATATATTTATACTCCAAAAAATTATAATATAATATACATAATATTAAAATGTACTATGACATAAAATATATATACATACTAGCAAAATGAATATGATCTTGATGTAGCAGAAATGCTTCAAGCTCAACAAACGCAAGTCAAGACCTGACCAGGTGTAGTGGAACTCTCTGGCTCTACTGGATCGCCCCTGTCACCTGCGCGATGAGTTACAATCACGCTAAGCTAAAAGCCTAGTGGTACAAACTTTGATAATAATAAAACTTTAAAAACAATGCCAATGCAAAATGCTTATATGCTATGCCACAATGTGACATCCAAGCTCACTTTTAAACATATTCTTTCATCATTTAATAATTCATACAAATACATGCACAAGCATGGGCCCAAACAACTAATACATCATTAAAATCTCAGAGTTACTGTTTGGTCCATAATGACACCATGTGTCTAGCCCCGAAGGCAAATCAAGTAATACTCAAAAGCTAGCCCTGAAGGCAAATCATATCACAGTGACGCCAAACATCTAGCCCCGAAGGCAAATAGTGATGATAACCTCATAGGCATGCCGCCAAACACATAACTCTGAAAATTGAAAAACATACTAGGCACACAATTATTTCACATTTTCCATTTTCAATTGCTTTCTCATTTCCCATTTCCTCATTCATATAAATATCATTTCATTTCAACATTTCATCACAACATAGGATATTTCATAACGAAACCACATTACCCAAACATTTTGGATCATTTTCACATTTTGCACATAATTCACATTTTATTCAATCTAGCCATTAACAATGGCTTTTCATAATGCATATATAATAATTTTCATGTCACAACACAATATTCATGTATCAAGTAGCTTAACACATTACAATATTCATGTAACAAGTAGCATAACACATTTTCTATCTAAAATGTGTTAAGCCCAATCTAATGCCATCAAATTTATCAAAATTTTGTACTTACCTTAGAAAACACTCCAAAACAAGCTTCAAAATTCCCTCCAACCTTGTCTTCCAAGTTGCCCTTCAACACTAGAACTGGGCCAACTACTCTCTCTCAACGCCTAAGCCAAATTTGATCATAAACAACCATTTAATATCACATTCTAAGGCATTCTCAACATCAAACCATTTAAATTAGGAATTACAAATGAAAGAAAAAGAAAAGAATTATTTTAGATAATTTCCTCAAGTAATACGCCTAACAATACGAGAGTGTTAATGACCGTGTCATTAACCCACTCTTACAGAAGCTTTGACACATCCAACGATATGGGCGTGTCACTGCCCGTGTCATTAATTTTTTCTTACAAAAACTTTAACACACCCAGCAACATGGGCATGTTAATAGCCATGTCAATTATCTTGCCTTACAGTAGCTACGACACGCTCAGGGACACGGCCGTGTTACTGGTCGTGTTATCAATGTTGAAACTCAGCACCGTTGACAGGCCCAACGACATGGCCGTGTCAAGCAAAATTCTGCATTTCGTATAGTCAACCATTTAAACACAATTACTTCCAAACTCAACTTAAATTCAACCATTTCTTTAATCCAACATTAAAATCATTATTAACTACTCACAACAACTTCATACATACCCAAATAAGTTATTAAAACATGCTAATACACAATCCCAAAATCCAAGTATCATGTTCTTCCATAGAATTCCAAAGAACTTGCAAAATTGATAAAGAAACTTACCAATTGATGAAGAATCCTCAAAAACTCCACTTAAATCCTTAAAATTCTTTCAATCCTTAGTTTAAATATGAAAAACTCACTCTATTCTCACCTCTCTCTCTAACTCATGTTCAAGGAAGAAGAAGAAAGAAGAAAATATCATCTTCCTTTAATCCCATCCTTATCTATATATATATATATATAATTATTTTAGATTTTTATATAAAATATTATTATTTTATATTTTAACTTTTTTACTTTTACTCCTTTTATTTGTGGTGTATATCTTAGGTATATGTATATGTCTTATATATGTCATATTTATTTTCAATATATTTCAAATAAACATTATACTTTATCACTTAAAATCCTTTCATTTTTCATTTAAATTATTTATTTAATTTATCCAATTAAATTTAAATTTATTTTATTTAGTTTTCTAAAAATTAGGGGTGTTACAAAAAAAAAAGGTCCATTTATGGTCTCAAACAAACTTTTAGACAATGGTACTTGAAATTTGATGAAGTCATTACTAAATTGGATTTTACAGAGAATAAGATTGAGCAATGTATATATATCTCAAGACTAGTGGAGGATATTTATTTTTCTTATTTTATATGTTGATGATATATTACTTACTTATAATGATTTGGGATTATTGCATGAGATGAAGGCTTTGTTGTCCAAGACTTTTGATATGAAAAATTTAAGGGAAGCATCTTTTGTTCTTGGAATTGAAATTGTTAGGGATAGATCTCAAAAGATTTTGGGATTTTCTCAAAGATCTTGTAATGATAGACTGTTGAAGCATTTTAATTTGGAGAGTTGCAAGACATAGCATGTTCCCATGACTAAAGGAGACAAATATAGGAAGAATCAATGTCCTAAAAATGAGGTTGAGAAATAGTCTATAAGTAATGTGCCTTATGCTAGTGTTATGGGTAGCTTGATGTATGCAATGGTTTACACATGCCTTGATATATCTTATGTAGTAAGTGTCCTTGGCAGGTATATGTATAATCCTAATTGGGATCATTGGGTAGCTGCAAAGAAAGTAATACGATATCTAAAGCATACAAGAGACTTTATGCTTACTTTTAGGCAGGAAAATGAGCTTGCGGTACTAGATTATTCAAATTTAAATTTTGGTTGATGTCCAAATGACTTGAAATCCACTTCTAGTTATATTTTCATGTTGGTAGGTGATGTTATTTCTTAGAAGAGTATTATTTCTTGGAAGAGTATTAAGCAGTCTCTTATTGCTTCATCTACCATGCATGTAGAGTACATAGCATGTTATAATACTGCAGCTCATTCCATTTGGTTAAAGAATTTTATTTTTGGCTTAAAAATTATTGATTCTATCGCTAAGCCAATGGCCAATGTAGTTATATTGTGATAGTATGGCGGCTGTGAATTTTTCTAATAACAATAAAGGCACTAGTGCTCTAAACATACACTTAAAATTCCTTTCTATTAAGAGATGGTAAAGAATAAAAAGATAGAAGAGCAAATTTCAACCAAGAACATGTTAGCTGACCATTTGACTCAAGCAATTGCAATTGAGTCATCTAAGATTCATGTGATAAATATGGGTGTAGTTAGTTCTTTTGATATTTTTTTATTAGTGGGGGTTTTATGTTTATTTTATAATTTGTTGAACTCCTTTTAGCTCAATTTTTATGATGCATGATTGAGTTGTTATTTATATATGGATGATCATTATTGTCTTTTATTGTAAACAATAAAGGCACTAGTGACTCTAAATATATTCACATAAAATTCCTTTCTATTAAGAGATTGTAAAGTATAAAAAGATAGAAGTAAAACATATTTCAACCATGAACATGTTAGATGACCATTTGACTCAAGCAATTACACTTGAGTCATCTAAGATTCATGTGATGAATATGGGTATAGTTGGTTCTTTTGATATTTTTTTATTAGTGGGAGTTTTATATTTATTTTATAATGTTTTGAACTCCTTTTAGCTTAATTTTTATTATGTATGATTGAGTTGATATATATATATGGATGATCATCATTGTCTTTTATTGTTGTTTTGCATAAAATAAATTTATAAGTATTAGAAGCAAAAGTCTTAAGATATTGTTAATGTAATATCCCAAAGTGTGCCTAGAAGTTTTGATACAATTGTTGTTTTGATTTGAATTAAATGTATATATGTTTTTGCAAAGGAAATGAAGGTGTAAATGGAAGGTATATGTTGTATATATGTTAATATAAATAACATATACATAAGTCAATATGAGGAGTCAATGGGAGAGGATATTTTTATGTGATATGTGAAATTACTATCATGGGCAAACAAGTGACAAAAGTTAAGTTAACTGAAAAAGGGTATTAAGGTAATTTTCTTTTGGAATTGCTTGGTGTAGATTTAAAGAGAGGAAGAGGTTGACTTTGCTTCTTCAATTTCTTTTCTTCTTCTTTGGTGGTCGAACCTTGTCAAGAGAAAAGGAGCAAGAGGAAAGTTTGATTTCTAAAATCAAATTGAAGGAGAAATCAAAGGAGTTGGTTGAAGATTGGTGAAATTTCTTCATCTAAGGTAAGTACTCTCTTGTCTTTCTTTGGTATTTTGAAGATGTGTTTGATGTGTGTTATGATTTGTTGATATCATGATTTAGAGGGTTGAGATGTGTTTAAAGGTATGGAAATTGATTGTAAGTTAAAAAGGTTAAAGTGGATGTTGTTATTAAAAGAAGAAGATTGATGTTGGTTTTCGTTGGAGGATGATAAATTAAGAGTGATATTTGGTTTAGGGTTTTGAAATGGTAGATGATTAAGGGTATTGTTGATATGTTGTTAATGTGCAAATTGTGATGAATATGTGTTTAGAACATTGATTACATTCATTTAAATTAAGTTATATTGTGTATAATGTAATTGAGTGCAACCAAAGGAGACTTGGACATGATTAGGGTTTCAATTCATGAGTGACATGGCCAAAAGCAAGGAGAGACACGGCCAATTCATGAGAGAAACGGCCAAGTCAAGGAAAATTGAGCCGTGTTGGATTGATTTTGGAGAGACACGGCCGTGTCTTATGCATGTGTTTGCTACTGCCAAAATTGTGTTGAGAGACACGGCCACAAGCTTGGCCGTGTCCCTCAAGTGTGCTGCCCGTGTCCCTCAAATGTGTTAGTTAATGTTTCTATTCTTTGTTCGTCTTGCATGGTTTTGATTCTCCAAAGGTATTTTTGGTATCTAAACCTAAACATAAACACTTTAAACATACTTAAAACAATAATGATCCAAACAAATGTATGTGGAAGATTCTAAGTCCATGAATGATGTAAATTGTTATGTATATATATACATGATGATCATTCTTAATGGATGTTTAATGTGTTTGATTATGCATACTTGAGTGATGAAGTATTATAATGTGACTAATATTGCGACTTGTATAGTGTGGAAGAGATGAGGATCATTCAAAAAGGTATGTGCAATGCAATTTGTTATGTTAAATGTTTTAATAATGAATGGTGTAAATGTGTCTTGAGAAATGATGAAATGTGATGTTATTATGGTTGCTAATAATGATCAAAATGAAATAAATGGACATATGGTTTATATGACAATGAATTTAAGATACATGTGCAATGTAATTGACTATGTATGCTTGAATGATAAAGTGTATAACGTGAATTGAGATAAAATGTGATGTGAAGCCATTGTGTTTGGCTATGATGATTCAAATGTGATATGAAGCCATTGTGTTTGGCTATGATGATTCAAATGTGATGTAAAGCCATTGTGATTGGCTATGATGATTCAATTGAGATAAATGAGGCATGTTGCCTAGATGATGATGAGAATTGAGAATGAAAATGCTAATGAAATAATAAATGAATTGTGTGGCTAATGTGTTATTCCGTTTTCAGAGTTTGTTGTTGGTGACATGCCTAATATTTAGTAACAATCTCTTGAAGTTAGGTTGGACTTGATCCTTGAAGCCAAGTTGGGTTGAAGTTTAACATGTTTTACTCCCCTTGAAGCTTGGTTGGGTCTAATCCTTGAAGCCTAATTGAGATGTTACAACCCTTGAAGCTAGGTTGGATTGGTTCTTGAAGCCAAGTTGGGTTGATACTTAGCATGCTTTGTTTCCCCTTGAAGCTTGGTTGAACCTAATCCTTGAAGCCTAGTTGGGATAATGATAAATGTGATGATTGAACCAAAGCATTAACTCTGAAAGTTGAATGGCATATTAGTGTTTTTGGGCCCGATTCTGTCTTTGTTTTCAATGTGATATTCTAATGTTGAAATAAATGAGATCTATGGTTGTCTTTGTTGGAAATATGATTCATGATTGGTGAATTGTGAATAAAATAATGACATGAAATGTTATGAAATATGATATGTAATGTGTGTATTGATATATTGATGGTAAGTATTAGTGATGGATCTGTGATTGGTGATAATGATATGATATGCAATGTGTGTATTGATATATTGATTGTGAGTATTAGTGATGGATCTGTGATTGGTGATAATGATATGATATGTAATGTGTGTATCGATATATTGATTGTGAGTATTAGTGATGGATCTGTGGTTAGTGATAATGATATGTTTATATGTAGATAACATATGAAATCAGACGATATATATGAAAGGTGAAATTAAGAAGAAAAATAAAAGTATGATAAGAAATTAATGGTACCTGGAATTGATATTTCATTATATGTTAGAATTTCTATAAGGTATGTTTATATTTTATATTTGTACTACTAAGCTTTCGGGCTTAGCGCGGATGTGTAATCGCGCAGGTGTCTAAGTGGAAGATTTGAAGTCTTTCGTTATGCCACAAGAAGAGTAAGAGTTTATCGAGACCAACTAGAGGGTAATGCATAATGTATAATTATTAATTATAATGTATTTCCGTCACGAATGTATTTATATGTATAAATGAAGTTATGATAAAGATAAGATTATTATATATTTACAAGATCATTAAAACTATAACAAATTTGGTGAATATTCTTTAAATTAATGTATGGTGGTTTAAACTCAGTTAAAGGTTTTTACATTGTAACGAAAAGTGACATCCTTATACTTTATATAGTTACTGTATGTATACCAAGTATATGTATAGTACTTATATGAAGTATCGGGGTGTTACAGTTAAACATGGCAGTTTATCGATTTAAAAGCTTATTGGTGAAGCATAAATAGTATCTTTATGAGAGACTGAAAGCAGGACAAAAATGAAATTAGCACATTCAATCACATACTAGGTGCTAATATTCATCTCATACTAAAACACATTGATAGTTTATGTCAATACATCAATTAACATTGTAATTATAGATGATCATGTATCTATAAATTGATACAATGATTGTTATAGTTTGGTGTTAGTTGTTTATATGACCGAACTATTAGACTTAAGCATCTTTTGGACTATGATGTTTTTAAATTGTGGCCACATAAAAATTTTCTTTATTGACCAAAATCTTTTTCGGTAAATAAAATTTTCACATAAATTTTATAAATCAATTATGCCCAAGTAAGAGAATGTTAGAATTTTCTATTGAATTTATTTTATGTTTTATTAAAATATATATTTGGATTAATATTATAATCTAAAATAATATATTAATATCATGTTTTAAAGAGTGATTATTAAATGTAAACAGAATGCGACTAAGTAATATTATTTCTTATGTATTTTGTATTATAAGTATGGTATAATCCTAATAGAATTAGGATGAGAGTGCTCCGATGAGTATAAATATAAAGGTTGTATCTGCCTCTAACTACTACAATATATTATTCTACCCGTTGAGAATTAGTAGATAAAAAAAAGAAACATTATAACCGTTAAACTGTTTATCATATTGCTAAACGTATCTAATTGATTCTACAATTCATTTCTCTCATTCTCTAATTGTCAGAATGATTTCCAGTCCTAACAGATATTTAGAGTACTGTATTAATTTATTCTTTCCTCATTTTTTTGCTCATCTTATTTTGGGTATGTGTGTTGGTTTGGGAGTGGGAGTGGGCTATTTGGCATTGAAGTAAAGATTCCTCAAAATTTTAATCATTATAAATGTCACTAGTAGTTAACTTTTTTAATAAATAATGTTCAACAGACAAAACTGGGACAATGTTTCTATTTTTCTCAACTTTTTCTCTACACTTTTCTAATTACCCTATTTGACTATGGACTGGAAATTTTGAGTGATAACTAAAGCTGGTGTGAACATATGACCACAGATACTCAATACTGCTGCTTAACTTCTTCACCAATGCCTCAAACTTTCAAGTTGCTTGCCTCATTCCACAAGCAAGCTGATTGAGACCTTCTTATGCTAGAATTGCTTGCCCTCAAATGTCTGGCCGAATTGCCAATTCGCTGGTGCAACATTGTAAGGCGTCAATGTTCTTCCACTGCTCGCAGTAACTTCAAAAGAAAGAGGCTGCCTACGAAGGTTGACATTGGATTGCCAATTCTGTCCCCAATTCCTTGCCATAGGTATCCACCCTGTTTTTGATCCCTTCACTTTCACAGCAATCACTTCACCATCTAATCCTACATTTGTAATGAGGACCTGATAGAACAGAAAACTTCCACTCCTTGTGAATCTCAGCCCACCCTTTCTCTCACACTTTACGCTGCACGGCACAAATTTTGCATAAATGGTTTTTGTTTGCTCATCCAATTATGGCATAAAATTGAGTTGTTTTGCAAATTGTTTGTAGTTGAATTCATTTTTACCTCCTGTACTGAACTGGAATAATATCGGCTTTTTTTCAGCAATTTCAGCAAATGCAGTCTCTGACATTTCAAAATGTTCTTTGGGGAAATTACACCAACCACCATAATCTGCTGAAAGTCCATAATTCGGAGGACAGAAATCCGTGGCAGTGAGAATCATAGAAGGGCTACCTTGCAGGCACTACAGAATGTGGTCTACGCATCTGAGCTAAAATCAAGCTCCACAGGTACTCCCTCTGTTGAATAATATGCTACTTAGTCCAGTACTATACTTATCATGAGTGGCTTTGTGAAGATCTCCATACCCACAAGCTCCTTCTGCAACACCAAACAATGCCATTTAAGTACTCACAAAAACTCAAAATTTTAACTCCGCTGAACCGAGTCTTGTAATCCCAGAAAGCTGAAATCTTACATGTTTATCTTTTTTCCTGCATTCCCAATTAAAAGTGATAAATATTCCATATAATAGGACTAGAAGTGAGAAATTACCTATAATGATTGACCTATCTTTTTCTTTGGTGTTAGTAGCTGAAGCAGTCTTCCATTCCTCATCAGTGGCATTAATGGCCGTAATCTTGCATATTTGTAACATAATCAAGAAGAGAAATGTGGCTTTAAGAGCATCCATTAGAGATAATAAGGCATAAGAGAAGTCTAATTCTGTACTTCGCTTTGATTACTTCATTTTTGTTTGCCGTTTCTCCGTTGTGGGACGCTGTGGAGTTAACTTTTCTTTAGGAAATGACCTGAATCTCCTTCAAATATTAAAGAAAATACAACTGAATTTGTGAAAAAAGCACCCATGGAGACTTTAGTTCAAACTGTGGGGACAGGCAGCAAACCCAAGATCAAGCAGAGCTTAGCCCATCCCAAACAAAGGGAGAGTATTCAATGGAGACCATTTGGCTAATAACAATATTTCTGAAGGTGAAGGGTTAATTGTTAAGTTTTCCTTGTGGCAGACACAGATGGCGGAAAGCCTTGGAATTAGAAAGATAATACAAAACTTTTGTTGAATTAGGGTTTCGACCTTCTTTTTTTTTTTTTTTAAATCTTTGGACTTTGATGTTATTTTGGCTCTTCTTTTGAGGATGAGAAACTCAAGGTTTTGCGGAGCCCATAAACACCGGAAGAAGAAGAAAAAAAAAAGTCATTAGATTTACACTAGTTAGAGGATCAAGATTCAAGGGGCTGGCTCCTCTTGTACGAAGGAAAAAGGCCAATGGGCACTTGTTATTTTCTATTTATATGTATAAAGGTGGTTTAAAATAGTTTTATATTTTTATATTTTTAAAATAATATAATTTATAATTACTTTAAGTGAAAAAAGAAATCGAGAGGGAGAGTTCACATAGGCTATAGTCGATCCTATATGAGACTATGTACATGTGTGACTATGGTAAAGCAATGTACGCAATGCAAAATTATAAGCTTTGGATTTGGATTAGTTAATTGCAACCAATAATTTTGTTGGGGTTGTATATTTTTTTTGTATATTTTAGTATATGTTAAGTAGATTTTTAATATATGTCTTGAAAATATAAAAAAATAATAAAAAATACTATTTTTGTAAATTCAAAAAAATAATAAAAATAAAAATTTGAAGAAAAAAATATTTCATGTAATTTTATCTAAATTTTAAATTATATAATTTTAAGTTTGTTAATTTGAGAGCTCATTTGTTGGGTTAGAAAATGGGGTTTTTAGAAAACTACTCATAAAAATATTTTTTTTTCAAAAATATCACACAAAAAAAATTTACTCTAAAAAAGTTTGAGCCAAATTTTAAAAAATACCTTACTCCTTATTAAACAATTTTTTTTCAAAAATACATTTCTCACTATAAATAATATTTTACTACAAATTTCATCTTTTTTTTTCAAACTTTAATATTCAATAAATATATTTCAATAAAATAATAAAAATTTATACTTTAAATTATATCTTCAATATATAAAATGTATTAATTTTTATAAAGAAAAAATTTTAATTTTGAATACAAATAAAATATAATACTCATAAAAAATATATTAATAAAAATTATTAAATTTATTTTTAAATAAATTTTACATATTATAAACATAAAAAATAAAGTTAAAAAATATTAATTTTATTATGCAGATATTATGTAGATGTTATATAAATATTTTATATATGTTATATAAATATTGTATAAATATTGTATTTATATTATATATTTGTTATGTATATTATGTGGATGTGTGAGCGTAAATTGTACATATAAAAAATTTTAAAAAATAAAGTTAAAAAAATATTAGATAAATTATGTAAACATTATATAGATGTTGTGGGTATGCTTGACCTATGTTGTATAGATATTATAATTTGTTATGTTTGTATTTTATAGATGATGTGTATATATTTATATTTTTTTGTGTATGTTGAGAATATTAAAATAAAAAATTATTTATGAGTAAAAATAAATAAATAGAAACAAAAAGAAAAAGAAAAAATCACCGTTGAAAAGAAATAAAAATGAAAAAAAGTAGTACTCCATAAACATGAAAGATGGCCAACTATGTGCCGGTGTAATTTTCCCTTAGAAAAAGTCCATTTTAGTTGAGTTTAACTTGTGTTTCTGGTCTATTTGAGATGGTTGAAGAAAAAGCTCTATTTGTGCTAGCTTCTCACTTTAACGGACATCAATGCTCTCTTAAAAAAAATGGAAAAATCGTGTTGATTCAATTATAACACAAATATAAAGATATGTACAATTAATTTTTTCCAACAAATTGGAATATGTTGCAATTACATATTTATTTGTTACAATTTATGTATAGCTCCATGTACTTATTATTTTAATCACTCTATTCTCTATACTCATATATTTATCACTTGGCCCTCATATATTTGTCTATTTTATCATAATAAATACTTATATTAATAAATATTAATTACTTTATTCCTTGTATTTGTATATTTTATACCAAATAGATACGTCAGTGACTCAGCGTGATTCAGTAAGTTTATATTTATATGTTAATAAAAATATAAGTTTAAGGGATTATATAGTTATATTGAAAGTTTAAAGATAAACTAATTAAACAAATAAAATTTAAGGAGTTACATATATATTTGGCCTATTTATTTTAAATAAATTTTTTATTTTTGAAGTAATCAATTAATTATTGAATTTGTAGTCTAGCAATAAAATGTGAAGGAACACATCTATATTTAATAAAAAGCATAGATATAAGGGTTGGTCTTTTGAGGAATTTAACATATGAGTATTATTTAAAATAATTAGAATTTAAACAATTGTATATAATTAATGAATTTAATTTTTTAAATTTTTTTAAAATATTTCTGGTGAGAGAAGATAATTGATCCCTTAATTAAAATGCTATTGAGAAGAAGGTTACTATTTATTACAGTAATATAATTAATTAAATCAAGGATATAAGAAAGTAGTCTAAATATATTAATTACGAGTTACGGGCCACCCTTTATGTAATGTTTAAAATTTTAGATACTAAACTTTTAAATTAATAGTGATAATTAATAGGAAATTGTGATATAAGTGATATGGATAAGTAATGTAAATAGTGGATCTCAAAAATTTACCAAAGCAATTAATTATTTTTACGGTCTTATGAGAGTTAAAATCGAATTAGAATCAACGGTTAAGAAAGAGGGTGCACCATAACTAAGATAAGATTGGCCACACTAGATTGAGCTGTATGTATATATGTGTGTGTGTGTGTATGGACAGGTGTAAGAGTGTAGAAATTTATTTTCTCTCTTCATCATTCACGTTCAGCACCACCTTCACCATCAAAAGCCCTTCTTGCATCCTTCCTTCCAAGATTTTGATCAAAAATAAAGAGCAAACAATGTTTAGTTATAAGTTTTGAGAAGATTAAGATAAAAAGTTGAGATTATTAACAAGTAGAGAAAAGAAGAGTTAAAGGGGTATGTGTTTATGTATTTTAATTTACAAATATTTATTTTTCTTTGAATTTCATGTTTAAATTAGTTTATTGGGTCGTTTAGAGGAAATATTTCCTAAAAATTGGATAAACGAATTATTGTGTGATATAAGTAGAAATTGAAGTTGTTAATGTTGTTTTTCTTCATTTTGAATGATGATTGTAAAAGTTGATAAGTAGATCATTTGTTAAATACTTGATTAATTAAAGTTTTAGTAAGGTATTAGATATAAATTCTTTTCATGTCAAAACTTTGATGTTGATTCATTTTTATCTTCGATCTTCATTTACATTTGTGTTTTATGAAGTTACAAGTGTAAAATACATTATGTTAATATGCCACGGGAGTGGTGTTAAGGTGCCATGGGTGTAGAATCGAAGTTCGGATTGTTGGACGAAGAATTACTCCGAAAACTGTCCCAAAATCAATGCCACGGTCTTGGCCACTGAGATGCCACGACCGTGGGATTGAAAGTGATGTTGTTTCTTCAAAAAAAATTAGATAAAACAGAGGAGTTTTATATGCCATGACCGTGGCCTTAGAAGGCCACGACCGTGGGGGTCTTTAACATCATTTTACAGCTTCATTTTGTATCCCACGGGCGTGGGCTTGAGTTGCCACGGCCGTGGATACCTAATTGATGTTTTTGACTTGTATTTTATGATATACGGGCCTAATATAAGGCTACTATATTTATATTTATTACTTTTGTGTTGTGTAAGTGTTGAAAGTATGAAAAAGAGTGATACATGTTGAAATTGTGATAAATATATATAATACTAAATGTTGATGAAAGTATTGTTTCATTGAAATGATATATACAATTCAATTTTAACTACATACTAATGAATTGCCCTAATCATACTGATTTTAGATCTAGCTTGGAATTGAATGGCTAGCCAAAAGGGAGGATATCCAAAGTGTTAGTGGGCACTCTGTGCCATCAATAGACACTCGGTGTCATCATATTCAGTGGGCATTCTTGCCATAGTGGGTCATTGGCCAACATTCTATACAGCGGCATTCAAATGTCATCAGTGACCCGTTATCCAAATCTAGAATCTGAGTTCAGTGTGTTTGGGCATAATTAAAATAGTTATCTATAATGAACATAATGTGTTATTCAATTGTCGATAAATTAGTTAAATCTGAATCTAATTGTATTTAGTATTTCACTTTACAATGAAGTTAGCTAATTTCTTTATTTAATATTTGGAAAGTTTGCAAGTCGATGTTTCTAAATTACTTAATTGCTAGATCTCTTTTTATTAATTTCTTGTATATTATAAATACATAAGCACCACTAAGCTTTGCTTAGCGTATTGGAATTGTTTTTCTGACACGCAGATCAAACAAGGAGAGTTGAAATCGCAGAGTGAGAGACTTACGTTCTTGGACAACTGCATCATCAAGGTTCAATGAACAATATTGTAAATATTGTACTCATTATGGTTCACATAGCAAATCTTTATAATTTGGTATGACAGTTGTACTAGTTTGAGTGTAGTTTGAGAATACTTATCATAATGTAAGTTTTTGTTAAGAGTTCTTATAAATATATGAATATATGTGTGTAATATAGAGAACTTAACAGTGGCATTATTGCTTAAAGATATTATGACTTTATTTCTTTAGTACATACATAGATATATATAGAAAAATTGTGAATGTTAGGTGACATCTCCTATGTAGATAAGTGTGTGGACTATGTAGGGGGTGTGACACTTTAGATGCATTGGACATCGATAAATTGTCGGGCTTATTCTCTGTTGGTTTTCTATAACAGGCTGCACAACATTATTGTTGGTGCATGTTCATCTAAATATATAGAAGGCAACAAAACACATAACGAGTATATTTGTTGCCGGATAAATATAATTGATTTTTTTTTATCTTTTGTTATTAATCTTTTTGTTAAAATATGTTAATTTATTTTTCATTAATTTATAGTTTAATTTTCATTAATTTACTAAGAGAAGCAGTTGGGGCAGCCCCTTGACCTAGCATGAGTTGTTCTTCTATACTCACAGCAAAAGTCATGACGGACAAATTTTTATTGATTAGAGCTTCCGAGATGTATATGTAAGTTTATAAATTTTAATTTTTCTATGTTATACCTATTGTACTAATATATTTTTTATAGAATCACTTTGTAACATCTTGGGACGACTAGTTGCAAATAGATGAGTTTATTGATGAAACTTAACTGTTTATAGAGACTGTTGGTAGAGAGAGGAAGAGAAGGGTATATAGGATGCAATCTCAGTCTGAGGCCGGCTACTCAATTTTAACTTTCTTTTAGCGTTGCTTATCAAGAAGTGGAGCATGAAGGTAGTTCTTTAGGAGCAACTCACGAATCAATAGTGGACATATGAGGAGCAACTCTAAGTACAACAGAAAGAGTTGAAAAGTACAAGAACGGGAGCTTGCATAGCGAGAGCAAACATAGAGAGACATCTAAGCATAGTTGGATCAATTTCTATTACATTACCTCCCCTCCATCTCCATCTCTCAGGGTTTAACTACTCTGCCTCAGCCTTTGCCTCCCCCTCCCCATTACTTTTTCTGTACATTATTTATACATTTTATTTGTATACATTATTTGTATATTTTATTTTATATATTATTTTATTATTGTTATAATTTTATTTTATTTATATGTATATTTTTGTTATTATAATTTTATTTATATTTTTTTGCTTATTTATATGTATTTTTATTTATTTTATTATTATATATATTTGTAATTAAAATAATAATTTAAAATTCCATTTTTTAAAAATATTTTTAAAAATTTACCAATATATTACATATAGATAAATAAAATATTAATTATTTACTGACAAAATTATTAATGAATTACCAATGTAAATATAGTTTTTTGATTGAATTCCAACAGAAAATTTATAGATCTAGAAAAGATACCAACATATTAATGACTGAAATATTCATTTTAGAAAATGTTATCTTAACCGACTGATTACTAACAGATTTGAAAATTCTTAGAATAATATAAATATAAATTACAGATGATTTATCGACTACCTTGTTAATTTAGTATAGAATTTGACATATACTTTACCAAAAGCTTTGCAGTCGGCAATTACTGAAGAATAATATTTCTCAATAAATTAAAATATTTTCAGAGCCAAATTGTTGTTAGCATGCTCTCGGTAAATGTCGACACAACATATTATCTCTCTGTAACTTTATTGCTAATAAAGTAATCACAGATGAAAATATTTAGTTGGAAATCTATTGATAAATTAAATTACCGACGGATTTTTAATAGTTACTGATAGAAATATCCTTTGATAATCCGTGTGTTTCTTATATTATTATAATCCAATACTTTTTTTTAGAAAATTACATCATATATCACTTTTTTAAGTGCATCATATATCATTTTTAATTTTTTTTAAAAATAATTTATAATTTTTTAAAAATTTTAATATTATTTCATTTTACATTTGACTGAAAATATATTCCACATATGCAATTTGGAATTATGTATTTTTGAAATTTAAAAATTTATGGTTTGAACAAATTTGAAAAAATAATGAGAATAAATAATTTAAAATATTTTCTTTTTAAAATATTTTTATATAAAATTCATATTTTGTTTAGAAGAAGAAAAAATTTATTACCTTAGATCATCGTAAATTGCTTGTACAATTGAACTCGGGACATGATTCCAAATAATGAAAGTGGCTCTTGCCAAATAATGAAAGTGGCTCTTGCCAAAATATGGGCTGCCATGTTTGCTTACCTTGTAATCCATCTCAATGAAATACCTTGCTTTTTTGAGATCAGAAACCATAAAATTCAATTTTTTTTTACTTGATATCATATTACAGGTTTTAATATGCTTTTAATTGTTATATATTTTTTAATGATTGGATATATAATAATTTATAAAAAAAAATATTTGAAAAATAATAAAAAAATTATATTCTATTAATTTAGAAAAGAAAATAAATTTAAATTTAAAAGAATAATCAATCTCTTATTATGTTTATTTTTTCCAAACTCATCTATAAACTGCAATATTTTATAATGCATGACACAAACAAGCAACTAAAAATGATACCAATGTATAGTCATTTTTTTTTCTTTTAATAAGAAGATATGATCCAAATTTTAATGGATGAGATATAATACATGGCTACAACCATCCCAAATACATAAAAAAAAAAGATGCTAAATTTAAAGGACGGTTCAAGCTAACATGTAAATCATAAAATGTATTGATAAAGTTAAGAATTAGTGTTGTGCTTGTTGAGGGTGAGTGTGGACGGCACTTCCAGAAAGGGTGGGGGCATCAGTGGCACCACCACCTTGATTGGGCTTAACTTGTTGGTGGCCGTGGGTGCCATAGCCTTGCTTCTTATAATCTTCCAAATCTGTGTACTTTAAGTATGGACTGCTCTCCAGAGGCAATCCTTCTACAACTTCCTTCTTTTCCTGGTTTTCTTCTGTCTCTTTTACCATTCTTTGGCTGCTGTTCTCCATCACTCTCTCTCTCTCTCTGTCTCTCTCTAAATTTCCGTGTAAATGAAATAAATAAATAAACAATAATGTCTTGTTCTATTCTAATGTTATTTATACATGCATGGAAAAAATGGTGTCCAAGAACTCTGCTTGATTTAAGGTAGAGCCCTTTGACTAATTCAATTCAACTTACTTCTCTTCTTATACAACTTATCCATTAATTAGGACTGCTATCATTAAAAATAAAAGAAAATTTAGACGAATTGGAGGCTACTTTGCCACAATAGCTGGCTTGTGTGACTTTCAATTCCGCAAAACTCCCACGAGCTAACCGATTATATATAAGAATGCCTTATCAATTATAATAAGAAAAATTATCTAATTTAAATGGATCAAGTCATTTTGTGTTGTAAAATTTAACTTATTGTTATAAATATAAAGAAAAATAGGTAGAGATAGAGAACTTTTTTTTTATTGTGAATTATCTCTCCTACACCACCCATAATGGGTATGTATAGTAGTGTAAATAGACTTTAGATAAGAATAAATATTACAATTATTATGAAGTTAATCATAATCTGAATAGGATAAAGTTAATCATAATCTTGATAAGATAATATTAATCTAATTAAATCGTCATCTATATATTTCATAACACTTCTTCTTAGATGACTACCTCTATGAATTGTCTTATTAAAACCTTGCTAAGAAAAATCCAGTGGGATAAAAACTTAGTGAAGAAAAAATAATACAGTATTCATAAGTAACTTCCCCTTAAAAATACATCCAACTAAGATATTTTAAGTGAACGAATTCCAATATTGTATACATATCTTTTGAAAACTGATGTTGGCAGTGTCTTTATAAACAAATATACTAAATTGTCACTTGAACGAACTTTGCAAATATTGACTTTTCCTTCCTTCATGAGTTCATGAGTGTAAAAGAATTTTGGTTATATATATTTAGTCTTGTCACCTTTTATATAGCCTTCCATGATTTGTGCACTATATGTTGTATTATCTTCATGCAATATTGTTATCTTGTTGTTTCATATAGGTAATCTACATGCTCCTCAAATATGTTCAATTATATTTCTCAACCATATACATTTACGACTAGCTCATGAATAACTAATAACTCTGAATAATTTGATGAAGTAGCAATGATGTTTACTTCATATATCACAATGAAATAGTAGTATTATTATATGTGAAGACATAACTTGTTTACGACTAAACTTTATGAGAATAAAAAAGACATCCAATTCAGACTTTATTCCTTTCAGGAAAATCGGACCCATATTAGATGTGTTATATAGATAGCGTAGAACATACTTCACTACATTCCAATTCCTTCTAATTGGTGCATAACTAAACTTTGCAAACAAGTTAGCTGTAAAAATAATATATAGTCTTCTATTGTTAGCAAAATATAAAACCGCCCTTATTACACTAAGATTTGATACTTTAGGACCAAGAAGATTTATCTTTTCATGAGTGAAAATGATCTCCTTTTACATCAAGAGAACGCATAACTATTAGAGTGTATAATGGATAAGATTTATCCATATAAAATTATTTCAAGTTTGATATATGATGCTTGATAGATAAGAATTCCATTTGATAGCTACTCAACTTGAAATCCAAGATAAAATTTTATTCTTCCAGGATCTTTCATTTCAAATTCATTCTTTAAATAATCTGCATTATTTGAGATCTCTTTTAGAGTTCGCAAGATATTTAAATCATCAAAATAAACTGTAACTATAATAAATTCTAAATTTATCTTATAGATAAAAATACACGAGCAAACGAAATTATTTCCATATCCATTTTTCTAAGTATTGAAATATACGATTATACCACATTCGCTTAAATTGCTTTAGCCCATACAAGGATCTTTAGAGCTCAATATAGTATATTTTCAAAGTATTATATGTTTCAAGCATCTTGATGCTTCATGCATCTTAAATCATTTAGGAATTTTCATATGTATATCATTATCTATTGACCATATGAGTAAACTGTCACAATATCTATCAAATATATGTTGATCCCTTCAAAGGCTGCCAAACATATCAAAAATCTAAAGGTAATAGCATCCATGACGAGGGAATATGTCTTATCATAATTTTTATCAGATATTTGTGAGAATCATTATACCATAAGCCGCGCCTTATATCTCACAATTTCATTTAACTCATTTCTCTTACGAGCCATGTGAGTAAGTTATCATAATGTATATCAAGCCCCTTCGGGGCTACCAAACTAATTTTGAGAGTAATTGCATAATAGAGGAAATGTATTCTTTTCATAATCTCATTTGATTTATTTCTTTTATATACAATACCCCATGGGTATGAAATCTTCTAGTATCTGGACTATTGGTCCAAATATTGTATATTTAGAAAATGAATCTAGCTCAGCCTTGATTACTTTCCATTTTGGCTAATCACTTCGACGTTGATAATTTTAAATGTTTTTAGGCTCAAGAATATTTTGATAATTTCAATAGCAACATATGCAAACATATTATCAACAATAATTTCATCTATTTTTCACATATTTCTAGATTTAATGAGATCTCATAATTTTTCAGTACCAGAACCACTTCTAGGGTTACTTCTCTAGAAATATGAGTTGTTAATTTATGTTTCTTTTGACCTCTTCAGGGGTATCATTTTGAAATAATTTATTTTCCCTTCTTTCAAAGAATAATAATTTAAACTAAGTGGTCTACCATACTTTAGCCATATATTAGATTCATTGGCTGTCATATTAATATGATGTCCTACACGGACAATCAATCAAGCATGAGTATTAGCAGCTGGAATATGTAATTTAGACACCTTTTAGGTATCTAAGAAGATATCTGGTAATTGATTTGCAATATTCTACAAACGAATTAGTTTTTAAACTTTTAGTTCACATTGACTTGTGTGTGTATCAAGATTGGATAAAGTTGGTGTATTCTAACTAATCTCTTGTGCTTTTGGCCCTCATTTTAAAAAGTTATGAAAATACCTTTGGTCTTTTGGACTTTAAAGAAAAAGTTTATTTTGAGCTTACAATGTACTTAGGTCATATTAGAAAAAGAACAAATCAAATAATCCATGATTTAAGCCAAGATAAATTAACCATAGTCAAACAAGAAGCATTTGGGGCAAAAACCTAATGAATGTAACTACGCCAATTACATGAGCTTTAGTCTTTAGGTTGAAAAGGCTTAAGTTTCCATATCAAGTATATACCTAAAAGGTACAAGGCTATGAGTGGTTATGCCATGCTTGATCTCTATACCTTGAGTGAAAGTATGGTATCCCTTACATAATACAACACGGGTAACACGGGCGTCCTAACTCACGCATACGATGCAAACTAAATGATGCAAAGGATAATATCATGATAAGAAAGAATAGAATAATATAAAGACCATTGGAATCAACTTCTCTTATCCCCAGTGGAGTCGCCACTGTGAGCGGGAGTTTTTGCCCCCACTCTCGGTGGAATGGTTCTTGCGACTTCGGCATTGTTTAGGCTCAGGGCCTTAGAGAACATGGGCCTAAGCTTAGAGAAAATGGAGTCGCCACCCGGACGGGCCGAGAAAAAGAAAGGGGCGGATGACTCGATTTCTAAGGAATCCCCAACCTCCTAATGGGTTCAAAAAGTTGAGTACGTATGAGGAAGGTGAGAAATGGCCCAACACCCCCCACAATGCCCGATTCATTAGAACCGGCCTCCTTTGCATGTCTTAATATTATAAAATTCTTAAATATAACAATATTATCCATACTACATGCAACAATTTAAATAAAGCATTATTATATTAAAATCAAAGCAATGTCCAAACAAAATAAATAAATGGATACCCATCCGAGTATGGAAACATGTCCTTACATCGTCCATGTCTAAAACTAAATAGGACACCCACTGAAAGGTGGAAACGTGTCCTTTACATTAATACCAAAATATAAGAATAATTTAAATTACATGAAAATTAATTAATGAGGTATCCAATAATGGAAACATACCTCTTATAATATTTTGAAGCCAAAGCAAATTAATAAAAGTAAACAACCATTCATCATAAATAAATCATTCATCTAATTTAAACAAAATAGTAAGTATATAACTTTAGAGTTTAAGTAAATAAGATTGAAGCTTATGAGAATAAAATAAAATATTTAGAATATTTGAAAGGAACAAGCTATTGTGATGATTTGGAAAATAGAATTAATTAAGATTTATGGCTTTTGATACTTGAAAAAATAAGGCTACTGGATGTTTGAAGAAATAAGCTACTGTAAATCTTAGAAAAATTGAATTGATTATGGTTTTGAGAAAACATATTATTGTTTTGTGGTTTTAGAAAAGTGTAATTAGGGTTTTAGATTTCAAAAATATGTTTTACGGGTATTAAGGTATTAGTGTTTTGAAAAATAGTTTTTAGGGTTTCAAATAGAGTTTGGATGGCAAGTAAAACAATTGATCATCTATTGTACGTTTAAACAATTAATCCAATTTGAATGATGAAGTTAATGTAAAGATAAGTAAAGAAAAAGAGATTCAAACCTCCATTGTTGGTTCCACCACAATCTTTGAATTCTGGTTGAACAATAATAAAGACAGTGTAGGCTGCCTTTGATGGATTGTTTTTGCTTGCTCACTGCCTCTTGCTCCTTCAAGGTTCTCTTCTTTGGCCAAAAAAATCCAAAAGTCTAATAAAATATTTCATATCTCCAATTCTGTGTCTTTAATGTGGTATTTTATAAGAAAAAATTATAAACCTAATCCTAATTGGCTAAAAAAAATAAAAACCTATTAGGAAATAAAATTAAAAACCAAGTAGAATAGGGATTTGGCAAAACCGCGTGCGGGCTGGGCGTGTGAAAATACACTAGCAAAAAAAAATTACTGCGGGCGCTGGGCGCGGGCCATCCAATTTGCTGCAGGTTTTTCCTGCGGCGAATTGGCCTAAGCCAATTCATCTGTGACGAAAAAAGAATCGCCGATTTTTATTTATTTATTTATTATCCTTTTTTACTGGTACCTTTTTTTATTTTTTTTAAAAATAAATATTGCAAGTAATAAATATTAAAATAAATATTATTTAATTAAAACACCAAAAAAGTTATTTTGGACTATCGGATTGGACTGGGTCAAAAATTAAGGGTCTACACTACCCATCATAGGCGGAGCCGACGTAAAACCAACATCTCCCACTAGCACATGACGAGACACATGCTTAAAAAAAGGCAATTGTTTAATATAGTTCATACTAGATTAATAAATTGTGTGTTCGGTATAGTATGAGAGCTCTAAGCTACACACCTGTTAGAGATATGTAATGTCTCATTTTGGAGAAAAACTTGAAGTAGATAAAGTATGCTTTACTCCATATCACTTATCACATTTCTAATGTCTCTAACTGATCTCACAATAATTTTGCATCCATAATTACATTAGCTAACTAACATAATTGGTCGACTTATGGATATAAAGAGAATTTGAGTATCAAGTGATCTTCTTTTTAGTTCAGTTCCATTGATCATGGTTAAATTCACTTTTCTAGAAATGTCCCATTAGGTCGAATCATTCATAACCCTCTTGTAACACCATAAGATAGCAAACATCTAACCATATCTCAAGAACCAACCAAAAGTCAAAAGGGTAACTTTTTAAAAACAAAATTTCTCAAAGGGTCTCACATTGACAAAAGTTGAGATCATAAGCTTTTGTCCACCCTATGATCAAAATTTTGCACATGTGGTACGAAATACATGCCATAGTGTTCTTACCATTACAATGGAGGGTGTGTCTATAAAATTTTTTTATTTAAAACACCATGCAATGAAAATTTAGAAACACTCAATGCCTAATTTGAGGTCATATATCTGCTCAGTTTAATTCAGAACTCACATCCGACAACTTAGACAGAATTAGGCATAATCACGTGTAACCATCCCAAAAGTAAATAACAAATCTCATTTTTTAAATGAGATGGCTATCTTACTTCAAGTACAAGCTCATTATCTCTTAGATAAAATGCTTAAAATTGATCTCATCTTCACTAGCCACATATACAAATAGAAGGAAATTAACCATGTCAGAAGGTTAATTTATATCATGACTAACATGCTCCTAATAACATCAAATGCACCAAACATTTTAACTCATGTAAATACAAAACAAACATCATGTTCAGTATTAATAAAAGAAATAGTCAAGTGAACATAGTCTCGGAGAGATAAATAGTATAAAGATATCAACATCTATGCAATCCAAGAGACCTTATATGCCTAATGAATACATCTCTAAGAATTGATTAGGTAAAGGGACCTAAAACCATACCATGCTTAGAAATGTATTTTGTATTCACTACCTTATGTCTAACCATGTCTAAAAAAATAATTTTGTACAATATGCTTTTAATTGATTTTTCAAACCTATTCATATTTGCTTGTCAACCTATAGGGAAAGCCAATACCAAGTCTTATACACACCTTTGTCTACAAATGAAAAACCAAGAGTATTTGTATAAGGGATATTTTTCATATGCTCTATATCCTCTTGAAGATTTGGAACATTATGACTCAAGCCTTTGCCTTTAGAAACTGGGTTATCCATAAGTTTATGATTACACATGTTGAATCATCCCAGTAATTTCTAAATATATGTTTCTTTTAAAAGAGAACAATTTTCTCAAACAATCTTGAAGTCTTTACTCCATGAGTATATGTGGCTTCACTCATGTCTTTTATCTTAAAATTGGTTGATAACCACTCTTTAATGTAGTTCAGAAATGTCTTGTTTCCATTAATTAGAATGTCATCAACATATAATGACATTATGGAAAACTCTACTTTCAGTCATTTGATGTAGACACAATAGTCGTCATCTATCATGGTAAGCATTATGAAAGCGACTTTATCATTATTTTGAAAAAAATGCTTAAGGCAATAGATTGATGTTTCAACCTTCAAACTTTTTTTCTTGACCTTATTTGATGAAGCTTGATGGTCATTCCATGTAAATTTCTTCATATAATTCTTCATTGAGAAAAAAACAGTCATATTACATCCATTTGATGCAATTTAAGGTCAACATTTGCCACAATTTACTATAATCAACCTCATAGATATAAATGTTACAATAGGAGAAACATATCTTTGTAGTTTATTCCTTTCTATTGTGTATACCCTTTCAAAATGAGAAGAGCCATGTGCCTTTTAAAAAATTTATGGTCAGCTTTTGCTTTATTTTGAGAATCCATTTATTCCTAATGGCTTACTTATCTTTCGAAAGATCTACCAATTTTTATAGTTGGTTTTATCTCAAAGAAACTAATTCTTCTTCCATTGCCTTTATTCATTTAGTCCTTAGTAAGACACGAGAGAGCCTCTTAGATATTCCTCATCTTTGTCTTGAGAAAGAACCACAACTACAAATACTTCCCCATTGCCTTCGATTTTAAATTGTTAATGAGGTATTATTTCATAGTTGCTTCATCGCAAATCAAAATCTTGAGGAGCAGTCTCATGAAGTTATATTGATATGAAGTATTAAATCAAGATCCATATAGCTCCCACTAAAGCTAGGATTAGTATCCCACTCGGACTAGGATCACTCGCACTTGGACTAGTTGGTGGAGACAAACCTATCAAATTTCTCCCACTCGGATGAAGTAGTCCTTATGAACTTTAATCCAAGGTCTCATATAAGGAAAGCTCTTGATTTAATTTACCTTGCTTAGAAAATTCATTTTGTAAGAATGTGACATATGTGATTCAATTAAGTTGTTCTCCCACTATTTTACTTACCTATAAGCAGCGTCCCTAGGATTTTGGGACACTAAAATCAGCCTGCCAACCTATCCATAACTTATATGGATTGGAAGTAACTGACTCGAAGAGCACTAGAATAAGTACATATGTGACTCTTAGTAATACATCACCTCAATAGGCGATGGGTAGTTTAAGCCATAAGTGACCTAATCGTTCAAAAGAAAGTTTTATTTCTCCTTACAAAAACAACACCATTTTGTTGTGAAGTTCATGGAGTAGTCAACTATTACTTTATTAATTTTTCATCATACATCTTCTTGAACTAATCAGACAAATATTTACTACCTCTGTCAGTTTGTAGTGCTTTCAATTCCTTGTCTAATTGATTTTTCAACTGGGTTGAAATAAATCTGGAAGCAACTTAAAGCTTCAAATTAATGTGTTATCAAATAGACATAACTATACCGAGTACAGTCATCAATAACGATGATGAAATAATAAGCATTATACCATCACATTCATTGTATCATGAATGTTGTTATGATCAATTATGGGTGTGTTTTTAGAAGTAATTTTATCATATTTCTTGTGAATTTTTCTTAAAATATGTGTTTAAGTTTGCTTAGAGATTTATGATGTAGGTTGAAGAATGAATGGAGTTTTAATTCATTTGTTGAAGCAAATTGGAGGAAATGGCATTGAAAATGGCCAAATTGTTATTGACTTGGTCGTGTCCCTCATGAGAAAAGTGGGGAAATTTGGCAGACTTTGACACAAGCACAAGTCTTGGCCACAACCAAGACAAATGGAGAATGGTCATGACTTTCACAGCTTGAGAAGGAAATTGAAGGCAAAAGTAGACATATGGAAGCATCTTGGCAGTGTAACTAGCCGTGTCACATGACATGGCCATTGGCTTGGCCTTGTCCAAAGGAGAGGAAGAAGAATGAAGAAATTGAAAGCAAACAAGTAGAAGCAGAAACATGGAGAAGGCACGACCATGTCACATAACACGGCTAGTGACTTGGCCATGTTTTACCTGAAGAAGAAATGACCAAGAATGGTAGAAGAAGACACAGCCATGTCACTAGCTGTGTCACTCCACACAACAAATATGCATGATAAGCAGTGATGGACACATGCATATGACTTGGCCGTGTCTAAAGGAAAGATGAGAGACTCGGCCAAGACCAAACTGACTTGGCCATGTCTGAGGTAGATTCTATGTTTGTTTTTATACGATTTGAAGGAGACAATAGGAATGTTTCTTTAAAAATAATAATAAACAAGTGAAAAGATGAGCTATTTTTGGATGGATTAAGTATGAAAAAGAAGGAACAAATGGAGGTAGGAGTTTAGATGTGAGTTGGAAAAGGAAAATTCTCTTTGTCATGACATTTAAATAATTAGATGAGGGGATGGAGATGGGGACAACATGTTGGAAAAGGGGAAAATTCTTCTTGATATAACCATCCTTCTTCTTACTGGGAGGTATCTTGATGCACCATCTTGATGATACATCTTCATCACCATCTCCCATTCCTTTCATCTTCATTTTCATCTTCATAGCTAAGTTCTTTTTATATTTTTGGATTGTGCTTGGGTAATTTTTGGATCAAGCTCTCAAGAGGACTTGGGAGTTCTTCATCACATTCAAGTTGAGATAGGAGGGAGAACAAGAAGTTTCAACTCTTGGCATCTTCAAAGGGTTTTTCCATTCTCTTAATTAATCTATTTTTTTCAAATCTATTGTTGTATACATTAATACTTCAATGAGTATTTGTGAATTGAATTATATTGAGATGAATGTTTACTTTGCATTGATGATGAGCTAAATTACTCATGCGTAGGGTTTGTAGTAGATTTGATTAAATAACTTAATTCAACATTTTCATTAATATAACTTATTATTAGTTGTTTGCATTGGATTACATGTTAGGTTGATAGAGTGCCCACCTATTCATCTCTTAATATTGAATGAAGGACTAAGAGGTGAAATTTGATATTTAAACTATACAATCAACTTCCTTAAGAATGAATTAGAAATATAAGTTCTAGGGTGTACTTAATTTGCTAGTTAAGGTAATTGGTTTTTGTTAATTCATGAATGTAAGAACTAATGAATTGATAATTGCTAATTAATATTAAGGTGAAAATTAAGTTAAAGGGTTATGTTAATGGATAATTGAGAATTAAGGATTGATTAAGTTGACCTATAAACCCTAAGTACCATTCCAAGAAGTTAAATTAATTTTGCACAACCATCACTCTTTCACTTTTCAGTTTTAATTACTTTTCACCATAGCAACATAACGCACTCAATCTTTAAATTATTTATTTTCAATTAAACTATTATCAACAAACACTTTCCTTGTGAGATGATTTTGGGACGTTCCACCATTTGTCGCTCGTATTAATATTAAGTAGAGCGCAACAAGTTTTTGGCGCCATTGCCGGAGAAGACTATTTTAGTAGTAGTTTTATTCCTTTATTTTAATTTTGTTTAAGTGTTTCTTTTTTAATTGCTCAGGTGATTTATGCAAGGACATAGGTAGCAAGGCAACGAACTTATTCCCTTTGTAGACAATGTCCATAGACGTCCTAGAACCGAACAAGTGGATCCTTTGGGACAAGAAAGGGAAGGCGTTGAAGGGAAATTTAAAGAGAACGCAGGAGTAGAAATGGGTGAAGTCAAATAACCACCAATAAAGGATTTTGCCTGACCAATTATTAGAGTAACTACATCATGTATATGGTTGAGCAATGCAGCAAGAAACTATGAACTAAAAAACACAATATAGTATGCTGCCCTCTTTTTATGGAATGTCGAATGAAGATCCTCTCAACTTCATTCATGATTTTTACACAACATTGCATACATTCCCCTTGCAAGCATTAACAGAAGATGAGCTAAAAATGAGGTGTTTCCCATACAGTTTAAAGCATAGGGCAAAGGCGTGGTTGATGACCTTACCAGAAAATTCATTAACCACATGGACCGAAGTTTATAACAAATTTATTGGAAAGTTCTATTCACATCAGAAAACAAAAGAGCTTAGGGGGAGTATTGTAACATTCACCCAATTGGATGGAGAACCATTTCATGAGGCGTGGGATCGCTTCAAATCTTTGTTGTTCCAATGCCCTCATCATTATTATCCATAACAATTGCTCAATTAATTCTTTTACGATGGGCTTACTCAGCAAAGCCAAAATACAGTAGATAATGCAGTAGAAGGTGCAATGGGTAAAAAGATGGCTGCTAAAATGGTGCAATTGTTTGAAATGTTGGGAGCCAATTCGCAGTACAAAAGTATTGGAGAAAGGCATAAAGGATCCTTTGAGTTGAATGCAAATTCAGAAATCACAAGACAAATTACAGAGTTGACAAGGAAGTGAAATTAATAAATATCAGAGGAAACTTGCCTATGTCAAGTCAAGAAACATGTGCATCATGTGGTGTTATAGGCCATAATGTAAATATGTGTCCTTCAAGCTTTGATCAATTCCAAGAAGGGCAAGAACAAGTATATGCATTTGAAGGTTTCCAACACGGTTGGAGAAACCACTCAAATTTTTCA
Organism: Garcia nutans; assembly: GCA_947685225.1. Taxonomy (NCBI): domain Eukaryota; kingdom Viridiplantae; phylum Streptophyta; class Magnoliopsida; order Malpighiales; family Euphorbiaceae; genus Garcia; species Garcia nutans. The sequence continues at coordinate 10,464,067 of CANTUV010000072.1, forward strand.
TCGAAGAATCAACAAAAAGTTCCACCTCAACAATCCTTCCAACCCTATCAAAGAGGACCTAACTTCCAATAGAAAACTTCAAATCACGATCAACCAAAGAAACCCACATTGGAAGATAATTTGAATGCTTTTATTCATATTAGCACACAAAATCAGGAGGTGAACAACAAGAGGTTTGATTCTTTGGAGGCATCATTGAAAAAGGTTGAAATGCAAGTTTGTCAATTAGCTAACCAACTTCAAGCTCATCAAAAAGGAAAATTTCCAAGTCAACCTAAGTAAGCCAAGGCAATCACGGTCTTGAAAAGTGGTAAGGTGATTGATAACAAAATTGGTGATTCTTTAGATGCAGGTACAATTTAAGAAAATGGTGAGGGAATGCAAACAAACCAAGCCAAACCAAGTGAATCGAAGGAAGAGGAGAGTTGGAAGGCATCCACTTCACCAAAGTTACACAAATCTCCAAATTCTTATAGACCGCTAATCCCTTTCCCAAGCAGGTTAAAAAATGAGAAGCAAGATAAACAATTTTCTAAAATTTATAACTTGCTCTCAAAGGTAAGTATAAATCTTTCCTTACTTGAGGTTATTAAAAATATGCCAGCTTATACCAAATTCTTCAAAGAACTAAACTCTAAAAAGAAAAGGTATGAATTGAATGAAAAGGTGATAGTTTCAGAAGTAACAAGTGTTGTTTTACAACACATGTTACCTCCTAAACTAAAGGATCATGGAAGCTTTATAATTAATATCTCTATGGGGAATGGGAAAGAAACCACTGGCATGTGTGACCTTGGATCTAGCATAAATTTGATGCCATATTTCATTTATTTGAAATTAGAGTTGGGGGAACTTAAACCAACTGGAATGGTGTTGCAACTTACAGATAGAACTCTTAAATACCCTAAGGGAGTTATAAAGGATGTTCTATTTAAGGTAGGAGGTTTGATTGTTCTTGTTGATTTCATTATCTTAGATATGGAGGAAGAAATCCCTAAAGATTCTAAGCACACAATTTTGTTAGGAAGGCCTTTTATGGCCGTAACTAATACTTTGATTGATGTTAGAAATGGAAAATTAACCATGACTATTTTAGGATAAACTATGAAATTTTTAATTTTTAATACTTTTCCTATTCCCACTACTGTTGTGTATGAAGACTGCTCTTTTATTGATTATACTGATCTTACTGTTGAAGAAATTTTCTTGCAGGAAGGTAGTGAGGACAAGCTTGAGATGGACTTAATTTTGGGTGAAGATGTTGAAATTTCTGATGCATAAATTAAAGAATGCAAGTCCATGTTGGATGATGAGAGTAATGAGAAGGGACATGAGATTAAGGAAGAAGGGATTCAACCAAAAGAGGTTGAACTTAAAGAACTCCCAAAGCATTTAAAGTATATTTTTCTTAGGGAGAACAACACATAACCAGTGATAATTTCTGCGACTCTCAATGGTGAAGAAGAAGAGAAACTTGTGAGAGTACTAAAGAAACTTAAGAAAGCCATTAGTTGGGGATTAAGTGATATCAAGGGAATTAGTCCTTCTATATGTATGCATAAAATAATTCTAGAGGAAGGAGCTAAACCAGTGAGGGAAGCTCAAAGAAGGCTCAATCCAAACATATGTGAGGTAGTCAAAAGGAGGTTCTTAAATTGCTTGATGAAGGAGTAATTTACACCATTGCCGATAGTGAATGAGTTAGCCATGTACATGTGGTACAAAAGAAGGTAGGTTTAACAATGATTCAGAATGAGAAGGGAGAGTTGGTACCTACACAAACTCAGACTGGGTGGCGAATATGCGTAGATTATAGAAAATTGAACAATGTCACCAATAAAGATCATTTCCCTTTACCATTTATTGATCAAATGCTTGATAAATTATCTGGACACACTTTTTACTATTTTCTTGATGGTCTTTCAGGTTACTACCAAGTCCCTATAGCACTGGAGGATCAACCCAAGATGACTTTTACTTGTCTATTTGAAACATTTCCTTTTTAAAGGATGCTGTTTGGACTATGCAACGCACCGGGTACTTTTCAAAGATGCTTGCTGTCTATCTTTTCTAATATACTTGATAAATTCATAGAGGTGTTTATGGATGATTTCTCTATTTTTGGCACTTCCTTTGATGATTGCTTGGATAAATTGACTCTTGTACTTGCGAGGTGTATTGAATGTGATTTAACCTTGAACTGGGAAAAAAGACATTTTATAGTAGATCATGGAATAGTTCTGGGGCATGGAGTACCTAGTAAAGGTATTGAGGTGGATAAAGCCAAAATTGACTTCTACCACAACTGTTAAAGGAATTAGAAGTTTTTTAGGACATGTTGGATTCTATAGATGGATCATAAAGGACTTTATAAAATTTTACATCATTTGTGTCATTTACTTGGAAAAGATGTTCCATTCAACTTTGATGATAAGTGCTTAGAAGCTTTTAACATTTTGAAAGAAAAATTAACTTCTGCCCTTGTGATTGTTGCTCTTGATTGGGACTTGCCATTTAAGATTACGTGTGATGCTTCAAACTATGCTATAAGAGTTGTGCCAGGACAAAGGATAAATAAACTCTTATGTGTGATTTACTATGCTAGTTTATCTTTGAATGATACACAGGTAAACTACACAACTACTAAGCGTCAAATGTTAGCTGTGGTTTTTGCACTTGATAAATTTAGGTCTTATTTGATAGGCTCTAAAGTCATTGTATTTTTTAATCATATGGCCTTTTGCCAAGCCACAAGCTAAACCTAAGCTCATTAGGTGGGTTCTTATGCCATAAGAGTTTGATGTAGAAATCAAATATAGGAAAGGTAGCAAAAATGTGGTGGTTGATCATCTTTCAAGGTTACCTTTTAATGATGATGCATAAATTACCTTTGAGAATGCTTTTAAAAAATTTCTTGATGAACACTTGTTTTCCATAACACAAGCAGCATGGTATGCTGATATTGCTAATTATCTTTCTTGTGGTATTGTGAGGAATGACTTGAATTTTCAGGCAAAGAAGAGATTTCTACATTCCTATAAGTACTATTTTTTGGATGAGCCATATTTATTTAAAATCTGCAGGATGAGATCATCAGATGATGTGTACCAGAGGAGGAACAATTAGAGGTAATGCAATTTTTTCACAACTTGTATTGTGAAGGGCATTTCGGTAGTAAGAAGACCACCAAGAAAATTTTACAAAGTGGTTTGTATTGGCCTACCCTTTTTAAAGATGCTTATAATTTTTGCATAAGATGTGACAGATGTAAAAGAGTGGAAAATATAAGCAAGAGAAATGAAATGGCTCTTGATATTTTCATGGTGGTCGAAATTTTTAATGTATGGGGAATTGATTTCATGGGGCCATTTTCAAAATCTTTTGGGTTTGAGTATATCCTTCTTGTAGTAGATTAAGTGTCAAAGTGGGTGGAGGCTATCCCTACTAGGACTAATGATTTTAATGTTATTTTAAAATTTTTGAAGGAATATAACTTAAGCAGGTTTGGAACCCCTAAGGTGATAGTCGGTGATGGAGGGAGCCACTTTTGCAACAAGTGGTTCGAAAAGCTGATGACCAAGATGAGTATTCGGCATAAGGTAGCAACTCCCTATCATCCCTAAACATTCGGCCAAGCAGAAATCTCCAACAAGCAGATCAAGAGAATTTTAGAGAAAACGGTGAGTGTAACTAGGAAGGATTGGGCAATGCGCCTTCCAGAAGAACTTTGGGCATATCGAATAGCTTTTAAAACACCTTTAGGAATGAGTCATTTTCGTCTAGTCTTTGGAAACATGGAACTAGAGAACAAAGCCTATTGGGCAATCAAGGCTATGAATATGGACCTAAAAGAGACGAAAAATAAAGAATGTTACAAATTTCTAAGCTAGATGAGCTTAGAAATGAAGCCTATAAAAGTTTCAGGATTTATGAGGAAAAAACTAAGGCGATGCATGACAAGATGATCTTCAGAAGGAATTTCAAACAAGGAATGAAAGTACTTTTGTTCAACTCAAGGATAACGCTTTTTCCTAGAAAGCTGAAGTCTCATTGGAGTGGTCCATTCCAAGTTGTTCAAACCTTCCCATATGGAGTTGTTGAGTTGTTGAATTTAAAAAACAAAGATACTTTCAAGGTAAATGGCCAAAGGGTGAAACCATATTTGGATGAGTTTGAGGTTACTAGAGCAAGCGTGGTACTTATTGATGACTAGGGCAATCCCGTCCAGCTATATGACATTAAAGAAGCATTCAATGGGAGACAACCTGTCGGTTTGTATTTCTCTTCTTAATTAGTTTTTCATATTTTGGATTTCTAAATTTTCATTTCTAGTGTGTGAAAGTTGTTAATAAATTGAATGGAATGGGTACTCTAATAGGTGTTTTTATTATTGTGATTGAGTTTCAGGATAAGGAAATGGAGAAAAAAGATTAAACAAAATGGGGGAAAATGAGACACACTCAGATACATGGCCAACCCATGATCGAGAAGGCCCAAAATTTAAAAAAAAAGAGAGAGAGGGAATCTTGTTGCAGTAGCATACACGTCCAGACAATACAGCCGTGTCATTGGTCATGTCAAACAGCTAAAAAAATAAGCCCAGACATAGAATTGGACATGGCTATTGCACACGGCCGTGTCATGCAAACACGGCCAAGCCAACCGAGATCTCTAAAGTTGTGTCACTCACCACATTTGAGCCTAGAACCAGTAGACTTGAACACGACCATGTAACATAGCCGTGTTCGTGGCCGTGTCCAGTACCGAAACAGATGACACGGCCAAGATGAGTTAAACACGGCTGTGTCACGCAATTTTTAACCCTATAAAAATACGATTTTCCCATTTTCTTCTTCACTTAAAACCCTAACCTCCATTTTCTCTCTTAAAAAATTGCCTCCCTCACATGACCACACCCTAAACCCAACCTTAAAACTCCATTTTCCATCAAAACTTCCATTTTTCTTCCTCAAAACTCATACAAATCATAAAAAACCTTCAAATTTCATCTCATCTCAAGATGCCAAGGAAAAAAATGGTGTCTCACTATAGAAGAATGCAACCATCATCTTCTTCTTCTTCTTCTTCTTCAAGAAGTATGGCTCTCCAAGCTAGAGGATTCTTCCCCACAAGGTATGTTAGTGAAGAATCTCTTAATGCTCTACAAATTAGAGAGAATTTTACTAGGTATATACAAAATCTAGGTTGGGAGAGATTTGTTACTCTCAAACCCTTACAATTTCAAGAACTCACAATTGAGTTTCTAACCTCTATTAACGTAGAAAGAGATGAATCTAAGATTTGCACTAGGCTAGGATTCAAATTGCTTGGGAAATCATATATGATTGATATTGTGCGCTTAAATGGCATTTTTGGTTTTAATCAAGAGGGAGAAAAATGGTGCCAAAGGATTTTAAGCAACAATTTGCGTGAGGAGCATTAGAATCTGACGGGACATATATGGCCAAATCGGCCAAAGCAACAAAATTGATAAACCCCACTTTGCTATACTTGCACCATTTTATGTCTTATGGGTTCTTTAGTAGGAAGGAAAGTCCTGGAGTAGTTGAACTTAGTGAGCTATTTTTCTTGGATTGTGCTAATAATGTTACACATGTGAGCACCAAATATTGGTTAGTCGGTATGTTTGATGATGTGGCTAATAAGAAAAAGGGTGAAATTTGTATTGGTGGATTGCTAACCACCCTCACCATGGCACTTGATGATGACTTATACCCAAACACTTGAAACGTGACAAGGATTTTGGGAAGTCACTCGCTTGACCTTGCTACTCTTGAGAAAATGCACAGATTACCAAGAGGGGAGGGGCTTATGTGATGGCTTCTGAGGAGCCAAGCGCACAGAGGGATTAACAAAAGAGATAAAGAGTTGATGAGGAATCCGATTCTGATTCACTCGATTTGGATGAAGATGCCCCAGTTCCTGAAAATTATGAAGTCATTAATAGGATAGAAACCCTAGAGAACAAGGTCGAACGAAATCATGTCGAAGTCTTAAACCAACTAGAGCTCATCAACAGGAACCTAGCCAAGATTCTTAGCCTCCATTGCTCGGCAGCATCAGCGTCACATCCTCTACCGCCATAGATTCTATTAGCTTCAAATTATTGAGAAATCTATTTATTTATTTATTTCCAGTTGTTGGATGTTTTGGTTATTATTTTTAGTTACTATTTTTAACTATTATTTATTATTGGTAAGGAGGAAGTAGCATTTTATCGCACGTTGTGGATTAATGGAATACATGTTTTATCTAACTCTTATCCTTTCATATTGGGCAAACTCACATTGAGGACAATGTAAATCCTTAAATGTGGGGTGCAAATGTTTTACTTATAACTTACTTTTGTTTGCTTTTGTTGAAGCTGTGTTTGTTTTTGGAATGTTAAAAAGTTTAATTGTTATAAGATTATTGATGGGTGACCTTTAAATTTTTAAAGCATGAAATTGAGAATTGGATAAAATTGATGCTTATTATTGATTTGGATGGTTATTCCTTGCATTACCTTTAAACTTGTGAGAAAATTGAACCTCTTAAGTTGGATACCAACTTATTATTCTTTGTGTGTGAAGATTCTTGATTGATAAATTGCTAGAACTTACTTTGACATGCATTTTGAGACCATAATAAAATTTTAATTAGGCATCAATATGATTAAGGCAATTAGATGTACCCATTTTAGCTTAAAATGGCCAACCTTATATATGGCAATAGTTAGCCAATTTTGAGCCTATTCCATTTTCCCTTTTTCTTTCTTTTTCACAACATCATTAGTCTTGAACAATTTTGTTCTAACTCTCACCCTTTCATTAGGATCAAGAGCATTTTAAGGGCTTAAATGATTGAGTTTTGGGTCAAATTAGGTGTGGGGTTAAATTTAGTGGGTTGACAGTTGCAATAAACACTTTGTAATTACTTTGCTCCTTTATTATATTATGCTATTAAAAAATTTGTTCTTATAGCCAAAAGTTGGAAGCGTTTTTAAGATCCTTGCAATAAAATGAAAGAATTCTAAATTCTTTTGTAAAAGGTATTCTAGCTTTATGTGCTAAGGGAGTAGAGGTTGTTTTTGAGATTGTTCGGTCACATGTATGTTAATTACTTCATTTTTGAAGTACTCTTGAACTTAATGAATAGCTCACATTCCCAAATGTCATACCTTTAGCCCAAACCCCATTATAGCCAGATGGAAAGACCTTATGATTGATGCTTGATTGTAATTAAATGGTGGAGATTTGATTGATAAGCAAGCCTATGGAGATATTCTTTCATTAAATGTTGAGAGTGAAAAACACTACTCTAATTGAACACTTAAGAAATTTTGTGAGGGAGTGACAACTTATGGTATGTATGGAAGACCATTGAATTACATAAGTGTCATATTTTATTTAATTTGATATTGATTATAGATATAAAGAGAAGGGAGTCTTAATATATTCTTATAACTATTAAACTTAAATTTTCTATTCTATTTTGTTTTTAACTTTGTTTAGGGACAAGCAAAGTATTAAGTATGAGGTAGTTGTTGTGATCAATTATGTGTGTGTTTTTAGAAGTAATTTTATCAGATTTTCTAGTGAAATTTTCTTAAAATATGTGTTTAAGTTTGCTTGGTATTTTATGATATAGGTTGAAGCATGAATGGAGTTTTAATTCATTTGTTGAAGTAAATGGAGGAAATGGCATTGAACACGGCCAAGTTGTTATTGACTTGGCCGTGTCCCTCATGAGAAAAGCTAGGAAATTTGGCAAACTTTGACACAGGAACATGTCTTGGCCATGTCACATGACACAACCAAGAAAAATGGAGAATGGTCGTGTCTTTCATGGCTTGAGAAGGAAGTTGAATGCAGAAGCAGACACATGGAAGAATCTTGGTCTTGTCACATAGCATGGCCAGTGGCTTGGCCATGTCCAAAGGAAAGGAAGAAGAATGAAGAAAATGAAAGAAAATAGGTAGAAACAGACACATGGAGAAGGCATGGCAGTGTCACATGACACAGCCAGTGACTTGGTCATGTTCTACCTGAAGAAGAAATGACCAAGAATGGCAAAAGAAGACATAGCCAAGAGATATTGTAATATCCCAAAGTATACCCTAAAAGTTTTGAAATATTTATTGTTGTATTTGGATTAAATGTATATGTTTAAGTGGAAAGAGAAAAGAGGTAAAGAGAAGAGTGTATATGTTGTATATATAGAGATATATACAACATATACAAGTCAAAGAAATGGAAGGTCAAAAGAAGATTTAATTATTTTTAATTAAATTAATTGAAATGGAATTAGTAAGTGGAGGAAGATTTTTATGAATATTATATTAATAAAATTGCTTGATTGAGAATTAAAGGAAGTTTTAGTGGTTGAGAGAAGAGTTGAGTGTTGACTTTGCTCTTCTCTATTCTTCTTCTTCTTTTCTTTTCTCCTTGGCCGGCTATCTCCATAGCAAGAGAGGAAGAAAGATTTTGCTCATCTAAACTCAAGATTGAAGGATGTTTCAAGTGATCAAGTTGGAATTCTAAAGATTTTCATCACTTTTGGTAAGTTTTCCACTTGATTCCCTTATTTTCTTTTAAGTTTGTGTTTTGAGTTTGGTGTTTGATTGTTGATAGTATGTGTATATTTGATTATGGTGTATTTGAGGGTGTGTGATCTTCTTGGTATTGATTTTGGAGTTTGATTGAAGAGATAGAGTTAAGTTTGGTGTTGGAAGAGCAAGTGTTGTGTTTGACTTGTGTGTATATGATAGTTGTGAATTGGTGTTTGATGTACGTATTGAGTTGTTTTGGTGTTTTTGCAAGTTATTATGGTTTATGGGTGTGTTTAGTTAAGTTTCTTTGAAGTGGAAAATGGTGGAAGTAAGAGGTTTGTTGGATGTGATGTTGTTGCCGGAATTAGGATTTTTGGCCTGACACGCCCATGAGCACGGCCAGGTCTTTAGGTGTGTCAATGGTTCTATTTTCTGGATGGGTGACACGATCAGTGACACACCCATGTCACTGAGCGTGTCATAGTCACTGTGTTGAGGAAGAATTGACACGGCCATGAACACGCCCGTGTTGTTGGACGTGTCAATGTTTCTGTGAGACAGAATGAATGACACATCCAGTGACATGCCCGTGTTTCTGAACGTGTCTAAGCTTCTGTGTTGTGGATTTAGGGCACGGTCAGGTACACGCCCATGTTGTTGAGTGTGTCATGTGTAGAGTTTGCCCTAGTTGGTTCTTAGCCTTATTATCTCATGTGTATCTTTAAGTAAGTGTGTATTATTCCTTTTGGATTAGGTTTTTAAAGAGATTGAGTTGCCCTAATTCAAGTGTTGAAGAATTCTTGGAAGAGGAGTTTGGTGTTGTGTGAGTTGCTCTTGAGGTAAGTACAAACCCTACATTATTGCATACAATTATATGACTTTGGGACTTAACACATTTGGTTGTAAATGTGTTAAGTAATTTATTACATTGTTAATACATTTGATTAATGTTATGATTTGCATAATGTGAAAGATATGATGATCATTTAAAATGTATGTCCAATGCAATTGGTTATGTATACTTTAATGATGAAATGTGAAGCCATTATTGTTGGCTATAATGATGCAAATGAAATAATTGGGGCATGGTTGCCTAGTTTGATTATGAGAAATGAATTGTGAAAGAGATTGATAATGAGATAAATGAATTAATTGTGTGTCTAATATGTTATTCAATTTTCAGAGTTTTGGGTTTGGCGGCATGCCTATGAATCGCTGGGCAGGTGAAAAGACTGGATCGTAAGCCGAGCCCAGCTGAAAAATATGAAATATGATGTTTTTGGGATGAAAAGACCAGGGCCCTAGGGTCTAGCCGGGTTGAGGTCTGAGAGACTGGGTCTGTTACACTATCCATGGATATATATATATATTGCCTATGGGCTTGATGAATGTGATTATGGACCAAAGCAGTAACTCTAAACTTTGAATAGCATATTAAATTCTTTTGGGCCCATGCTTGTCTTTGTTTCAATGTGAATCATAAATGGTGAAACAATTGAATAAAATAATGAAATGTAATGTTATGAAATATAGCATTTTTGAATATTGTCTCTATTGCTTGAAAGTATGACATTGACATTGCATTAAAGCATATTATTATTATGGTTTGTACCACTAAGCCTATAGCTTATCACGATTGTGGTTCGTCGTGCAGGTGACAGGGTAGAACCGGAGAGTTCAGCTAGACTGAGTCGAGTCTAGACTTTGAAGTGTTGATTGTTGGCTTAAAGATCAGAGATGAACTGCCAAACATGTATAAACTTTATGTTTTGTAAACATTGATTTTGATGTATTTATATATGTAAATACCGCTACATTTTCCGTTGCATAATGAATAAATGTTTCACCTGTTATGTTCCATAATATATATAAATATACATATGAAATGTTTTAAGTTTTCTCATATTATTGCAGAAGAGAAAAAATTTGGTTGTCTAATATAAACTGTGGCACTCCTGTATCCGGTATACATATATTACAGATGTAGTAGTATGTAGTGTGAGTATACGGGGTATAGGGGTGTTACATCTGTTTTGGTATCAGAGCTAGGTTTGAGATTCTCAACCTAGGCCAATTGTAAGAAAAAGAAAATTTTGATTTTAAAATATGGTTTTTGAATAAGATACATGCTTTGGCACTGGCAGTCTCTGATCTTTGATGAGGTATATTCTGCTGTGTTTACAGATATAGGTAGTGATGGCGTCTCAGTCACTTCAGTCCATAGAAGATAGTGTTGAGAGTGTAGCTCCTGAAGAGGGTAGAGATGGAGCTAGGGATGAGAGAGCTGGAGAGGCACCTGCTCCTGTGTGAGAGAGATAAGCTACTGATGAGGTTCCACCGGTTTGGTTACGGCATATGCTAGAATTATTGAGGCAAGCTCCAGTGCAGCCACCACCGCCACCATAGCCACAAGTGTCGGTGAGGCATTATGATAAATTGAGAAAGTATGGGGCTGAGGATTTCTTTGGCACTACAGATCCTGCAGTAGCTGAGTAGTGGTTGGATAGAGTTCAGAGAGTATTCATCCAGTTGCAAGCCACTCCTGAAGAGAAGTTTGATTATGCTAGATCACTTCTGCAGAAAGATGCTTATGATTGGTGGAAGACAGTTCCACATACCATGGATGATCCACCAACTTTGTCTTATGGTGATTTTCTGCGGGAGTTTCAGCAGAAATATACTCTGAGGGAGTATAAGGATGCTAAGAAGATGGAATTCCTAAATCTGAGACAGGAGAACCAGACAGTGACAGAGTATGAGATTGAGTATATCTTGTTGAGTCACTATGCCGGTGGGATTATTTCAGATGAGATTGATCGGTGTAGGAGATTTGAGGAGGGATTGAGGCCCTCTATTATGTGTATTGTTGCTGGTTCTCAGTTTTTCTCAGTTGGTTGCCGCAGCTAGAAGTGTTGAGAGAACACAATGTATTGCAGTAGTTGCTACTAAGCAGGAGGCTAGAGTTAGGAGACCTCAGTTTGAGGCAGGGTCTTCATCTATGAAGAGAGGCCGAGGAAGTTTTATTCTGAGAGTTAGTAGGAGCCTGAGGCAGTCAGGTAGGTCATTTCAATATCAGAGGCAAAGATTGAGACCTACAGTTTCTGTAGCTAGTGCTCCGACTCCAGTGGTTCAGAGATCTACTCCACTTACATGTGTCCATTGTGGTAGGATACATGGGGGTGTTTGTTGGAAGATTGGTGGATCAGCTGTGTGTTTCAAATGTTGATCACCTGACCATTTCATCAGAGATTGTCCTGAGATACAGGAGCATAGGCAGGCAGATTCTGCAGTTTCTCGACCTAGTGTGAGAGGAGGTCGAAGTGGCAGAGGTATTAGTAGAAGTGGTTGACCTAAGATCAGTCAGAGAGGAGGCTCTACATCCAGAGGCAGTAGGCCAGATGAGGCTGGGTCTTCTCAGCGAGTGTATGTGATGTAGAGGCAGCTGAATGCTTCAACAGTTATTGCAGGTACATTTTCTTTATTTGGTATTTCATTTCTTGCTTTGATTGATCCTGTAACACCCCTTCCCAACCTACGTGTGTAAGCCGAGTAGAGGCGCCACACTAACCTAATGTTGCTACCAATTTTACTTAATTCGAATTCAGTTTCAGTTTTTATAGAAATTTTGCCAGAGGTTCGCCTAGAAATTGGGTCCCAAGTGTCGACAAAACTGGTTTTTCTGATTTTTGAAAACATTTTTACACAAACCAATGCGAATACAATCAATTTCAACACACTCCCAATGAATCCACCTTATACCCTCAACTACAAACCTGCAAGAAGAGTTCACACTTCTAATACAAAATAAAGTAGAGGTTTATTATTATTACATACTACTAATGTATAGTATAACATAGTAATTCTCAATCTTATATATACATATACATATACATGCCACAACTAGCTAACTCATAATATAGGAAATGAAAGACTACTCTGAGTTAATGCGTTGTGTTGTGCTGCTCGATGCTAATCACCGAAATCTACTGCTCCGAACCTATGAGTCAAGAAAACTTAACTCGCTGATCAATGACGCTCAGTGGGTACTTTACCGATGAAAATATAAGTAAAACATGAAAGCATTTGAACTAAAAGGAAATAATTAAATCAAAAATCAACCAACATTAAACCAATGGAAGTTATTGTCCATTCAGTGTAGATATACTTTCAACAATTTTAAAAACATAATTCAAACTCATATTGCAGTACGTAGTTTTAGAAAAATAGGACTTTGGCTTAGGCTCTACTGGCATATAGAGAACCATAGCGATAAGGCAGTGGCCCTCACCACTGTAACATAGGTGGCCCTCACCACCATGGTTATAACCAATTTCGCTCTATGGCCTATACCTGTAGGTAACCGTCGGAGCATTCCAATCACAATTTCATAACATCTCCGCTCCACGGCCTATACCCGAAGGTAACCGCCGGGGTGTATCAAACACAATAAGTGGCAGTACTGCATAAGTTAGTATAGTGCACCATACCCTTATCTACCACTCCCAACTATCCAGTAGAGCATAAAGGTTAAAATGATTCAATTTAAGTCTCAAACTTCATTTTAGAGTGACTCGAGAAATCATTTTAATTTCCGTCGCGCTTTGCCATTTACGCCGCGCACCACATTCTTTAGTCAAACCATTATCCTTTTTCACATATTTAACATCCACAATAAACATATCAAACATTTCAAAGCATTCCTCAAAGAGTAACAAATTGACCAAATGAATAGTATTGCGGCACGTAAAATCGGCAACGCAAAATGGCATGACCAAATGAATAGTAAAATCTGGATTTTCGTCAAAATTTTAGTCCACTTCAGTCATGAATTTGACCAAGTAAATGATCTTATTTTTGGCTAAAATTTTACATAAAAATTATTTCATATGTTGAATAATTACACATAAAATTTCGTTGAAAAATTCATTCATTTGCTACCTCAAACAGCTGCCACAAAAAGATCCAGAAATCTGCCATTTTGGGACCATTTCGGCCCAAACATATGAAATACATGAAATAGTTTATTTTTCTTTTCCAAATCAATATGAGTGCTTATTTAATGATAAAGTGAAGATTCAAACACTTCCCTTTGACAACTTTTGCATGTTGAACTTAAATCAAACTAATTAAAGTTCATCAAATCAACTTGCCAAATTTTTCTCAGAACCTTTGGTTTAAATTAAATTTAAACAACTCAATTGCCATAAGAACCCAAGAACATAACTCAAACATTTAATTTAAACTCAATCAATACATTTAAGCATCAACATCAAAAATTCCATAACCCAAAAGTTTGTAAGAAAAATAAAATTTCTTTTATGGTAAAGTACCAAACCTAGTTCTTTTAATTCCCTTTTGCCTTTCCTTCTTCTCCTTCCTTAATCTTTGTTTCTCCTTCAAGAAATTCAAGAACACAACCTTAAACATAAACCTTAGAAATTTAAAACAATAAACTACCCTTCCATTTCTTTTCAAACTAAACCCTAATCTAACCTTATTAAACCTTAGAAACCTTGATTCTTCCATTTAATTAATCAATATCATCACTACTTAAAATTTTCCCCAAATCCACCATAAGAACCCTAATTTCCAATCTTCCAATAGATATATAAATACTTAAAATTGATACTAGAATTGAATTCTACATACTTGAAAACCTTAAAACTTACCTTGAAAATCAAACTTGACAAAAATTTGAAACTTTTAGGTGTTCTTCCTATGGTGGCCTAATTTTTGAAGTGTGAGACAGAGAGTTTTGTTCTTCTTGCTATGATGATATATATATATATATAGTGGAAATGATGTCCACTTTTGGGTGAATGAATAGTTTAAGGCCAAATGTCCACGCCTTTTTCTTTTCTTCTTTTTATAAACCCTAAATGGCTAATTTTCATTAGCCCAAATGTCTCTTCCTTTTATTAGTTTAAAACCCGAGCCCTTAGACTTTCTTTTAATTATATTTTGGCCCCTCAACCTCCTTGTGCTGAAATTTTTATGGCCTAGGGTGTGAAAAGACTAAAATACCCTCCGGCGATTAACCTGTCGTAACTTTTAAACCGTATAGTTCCACGAGGCAAACTACATATGGTTTTGATCCTCTCGACCTCTACTTTCTATTTTTAAGGTCTATTTTAGGTTTCCAAGTCATTTTGAAAATTTACCAATAAGCCCTCGACGTTTTACAAAATTCCCCTTAGGTCCCTTCTTTGGTCGGGTTTTGCCCGGCTCCGTTTCTTCTGACGATAGTTTCATATTCAACCCCTCGACGTCCTCTACTCACTCTTATATTTATTTCCTACTTTAGATTCATGTATAAATTTTTATTAATAATGACCAACATGTCCCTAGTCAAAATCCCCTATATCTTCCAAACCGTGCGTTTTCTGGAAAAACCGTTACGCGTCGTTGCGACCCGATTTTTCTCTACTCTCCATTTTTGGAGTCTGTTATGTGCACTATTAAGAACCTCCAGTACAACTTTTAAAAATTACAGTTACCTCCCCAAAACTTTTTGAAATTACAGTCACCTCCCCAAAACTTTACATTTTTGCAATTAGGTCCCTTTGGTCCTACGACCTTCTCTAGGAACCGCAATCAGAGATGACCTCTCCAGATCCTTTCTCTTGCTGAGCATATGACTGCTAGACATAAATATAGTGGGCGGATGTGACAGATCCAGGATCTACTCATTCATACATAAGTTCATCTTCTTGCCTATGTCTGAATTGCATTTTGAGTCCTTAGGATTTGATGTCTTGGTGACAAATCCTTTAGGACATAGTGTTGTGGTGAGTAAGGTGCATCGTGATAGTTCAGTTGTAGTGCAAGGTGAGGAGTTTTTGGGTGATTTGATTGAAATGCCTTTTAAGGAATATGATTTGATCTTTGGCATGGATTGGTTGTCTAAGCATGGAGTTGTGGTAGACTGTCAAAAGAAGTGTGTTACCCTGAGAACCAGTGATGGTAGAAGTGTGATGGTATCTAGTGAGTAGAGACAACTTGCATCCTTGTTTGTTTCAGCTATTGAAGCTAGGAAGTTGATTAGAAAAGGGTGTGATGCTTATCTTGCTCATGTTGTGGATACCAGAGTAGTGGGTTCTCAACTTGATAGTATACCCACAGTTGCAAAATTTTCAGATGTTTTTCCTAAGGAGTTGTCAGGGTTACCCCCTGAGAGAGAGTTTGAGTTTGGTATCGATTTGTTGCCTGGTACCACTCCCATCTCTATTACTCCATATCGAATGGCACGAGCTGAGTTGAGAGAGTTGAATGTGCAGTTGTAGGAGTTGTTGGATAAAGGGTTTGTTCGCCCTAGTGTTTCTCCATGGGGAGCTCCTGTTTTGTTTGTAAAGAAGAAGGATGGTACTTTGAGATTGTGCATTGATTATAGGCAGTTGAATAAGGTGACTATTAAGAATATGTATCCTTTGCCTCAGATTGATGACCTCTTCGATCAGTTGAAGGGTGCAGCAGTGTTTTCCAAGATTGATTTGAGATCAGGGTACCATCAGTTGAGTGTTAGAGCTAAAGATGTTCCTAAGACAGCTTTTCGCACAAGGTATGGGCATTATGAGTTCTTGGTGATGCCTTTTGGGTTGACGAATGCACCTGCAACTTTTATGGATTTGATGAATAGGGTGTTTAGACCCTATCTGGATCAGTTTGTGGTGGTTTTTATTGATGATATTTTGGTGTATTTGCATAATAAGGAGGAGCATGACAAGCATTTGTGAATTGTATTGCAGACCTTGAGAGAGAAGCAATTGTATGCTAAGCTGTAGAAATGTGAGTTTTGGCTTGATCAAGTGACTTTTCTGTAATATCCTCATTTATGCCCTAGAAGTTTTGCATATTGTTGTTGTTGTTAATGTTATATATTGGATTGAATATATGTGTTAAATTGTAAGAGAAAAGAAATTGAGAAGAGAAAGTATATGTATATGTATTTTGGGAAGAAATAGGGTTTAGAGACAAATTTATATGTTGTGTATATGTTAATATATATGACATATAAAGTGGTCAAAAGGCTTGGTCAATGCAAGAGAAGATATTTATTTGAGATTGGTAAATTACTTAATTGGGCACATATAAGACAAAAAGATAATTATGTGAATAAGGGCACTTTGGTAATTGCTTGGATAAAATCACATGGTGGATATTTAAAGAAGGTTTGACTTGTGTTTTCTTCATCATTTCTTCTTCTTCTTCTTGTTGATGGCCAGCCCTCCATAGCCAAAGAGAAAGAAAGAGACAAGTGATGGTTTTGATGATTTCAAGCTTAAATTGAAGAAAGATTAAGTGTTCAAGTGTTGATTTAAGAAGTTTTTAACTAAGGTAAGATCTTTTCTCTAATTTCTTCAATTCTTTTGAAGTGGTATGATTAAGTTGCTTATGGTATGATTGTGAGTATTGATTTTGTTTGATAGATGAGAAGTTGGGTTGGTGTTGGTGATGGAAGAGTAAGATTGGTGTTTAGTGAAATTGTTTCTGTTTTAGGATTAGTAAAGGCTGTGACTTGTATGATTTTTAATTAATTTTAGAAAAATGTTCTTGAAGTGAATTTTTGATATGTTGTGCCTCTATGAGTCTAGAATGACTGAAAAATATGTTGATTCGATTTTGGAATGGTTATGAGTTTAGAAAGATTATTTTCATTAGACCTGTTCCAGCAAGTACCTTAACTTATATTTCGGGATTTTTAATAAAATGTAGAAAAATTATATCCAATCGAATTTTGGATATGTTGTTGCTTAGTGAGTTTAGTATTTGAGAAAAATAATTTGGAATCACGTTGATTGAATTTGATTTATGGAATTCACAAAGTTCAGAACTGCTGCCAGGATGCAGGGCAATTGGGGCAGTCTGGTTAGGTGAACTATTTGACCAAGATTTTGTGTTCAGTTTGATCTGAAATTTTAAAGGGATGATTTTAAGATACAAAACTAAATTCTGTAAAAATTTTAGAATTTTTAGTCAAGTAGATTATTTTATACAATTTTTCAAAATAAGGATAAAATGGAGTTTAAAAACCAGAATGTACTATTTATGGTTAGGGTTTTAATTCTTTGTTCTTCTTGCATTGCTTTGGTTCTCCAAAGGTAGGTTGGTCCTTAAACCTAACCCTAAACACTTTAAATACACTTGAATCAATGAATGTTATAATCAATTGTTCTTTGCCCTAATTGCATTGTTGAGATTGAACAATGTTATGTTGTGCATTGTGAATGGTAATGTGTTTCATGAGTAATGTGGAATGAAATGTTGATATTTATGAATGATGCTATGTGAAATATAATGTGATCATGGATGAGATATATATATATATATATATATACTTGAATAATGAGATGTTATATTGTGAAATGAAATGTGAAGCCATTGTTATTGGCTAAGATGATGTAATTGAAAGAAAGAAGGCATGTTTGCCTAAATGTGATGAGAATTGAGAATGGAAATGAATTGTTTGTTTAATATGTTATTCAGTTTCAGAGTTCTGGATTTGGGTGGCATGCCTAAGAAATGATGAAAGGTAACAGTCTTGCCGGGTTGAGGACCTCCTCATAGGTGTTGAGTTGATGGTCCAAGAGACTGGGTCTGTTACACTATGAGATATATGATTTGTAACAGTCTTGCCGGGTTGAGGATCTCCTCATATGTGTTGAGTTGATGATCCAAGAGACTGGGTCTGTTACACTATCCATGGATAGAGATACATGTATATACATTGCCTACGGGCGTGATTATTGTGACTATGAACCAAAGCAGTAACTCTGAACTCTGAATATCGTATTAAATACTTGTTGGGCCCATAGGTGTCAAGGTTATATGAATGTCCTAAATAATGTTATGAGTTTAATGAAATGAGATGTTGGTTATGGAGTATGATTGATTAATGTTGAAATGTGGTATGCTCATATGACTATGATTTGTGAAATGCATAATTGTGTGGTTAACTTTATATTTATGATGTTGATCTTATCAATAACATATGTGGTATTGCATTTCATTAAAGCATACTGTTAGCATGTTTTATCTTACTAAGCCGTTGGCTTAGCGCGATAGTGTTTAATCGCGCAGGTAGTAGAGTGGATAGAGTTGAACCCGAGAGTTCATCAAGACCTAGTGAGAGTAGACCTTGAAGAATCCATTTTGGGAGCTTAAAGATCAGAGCAGACTTGCCAATCATGTATAAATTTTATGTGTTGTAAAACTTGAGTTTTGATGTATATGAATTTGTAAATATGTAAATATTTTATAACTTCCACTGTGTAATATTTAAATATGGGGGTTGTCACAAAACCTTTATTTTATGTTGTACTAGAAGTGTAAATCCTTTTTGCAGGTTGTAGTTGAGGTTACAAGGGGGATTTATTGGGAGTGTACTGAGAATGATTTTGTTTGCATTGGTTTGTGTAAAATGTTTTTAAAATAAGAAAAAAACCGGTTTTGTCGACACTTGGGACTCAATTTTTAGGCGAAACTATGGCAAAAATTTTGTAAAAAAATCGGAACTAAAATTTGACTAAGTAAAATTTGTAGCAACATTAGGTTAGTGTGGCGCCTCTACTCAGCTTACATATGTAGGTTGGGAAGGGGTGTTACATTTTCTGTGTCATGTGGTGTCAGCAGATGGTATAAGAGTTGATCCAAGTAAAGTTAAGGCTATTTTGAATTGGAGTCCACCAAAGTCTGTAACTGAAGTTAGAAGTTTTATGAGTTTGGCAGGCTATTATTGACGCTTTGTGAAAGGTTTTTCTTTGATAGCTATTCCACTCACCAGATTACTTCGAAAGGGAGTTAGATTTGTGTGGACAGATCAGTGTCAAGCTAGTTTGGAGCAGTTGAAGGAGATGTTGACTCAAGCTTCTATTCTTACTTTTCCTGTGGAAGATAAACCATATGTGATTTATAGTGATGCTTCACATAATGGTTTAGGTTGTGTTTTGATGCAGGAGGGTAGAGTCATAGCTTATGCTTCTCGGCAGTTGAAGCCGCATGAGTTGAATTACCCGACGCATGATTTGGAATTGGCAGCAATAGTGTTTGCATTGAAGATTTGGCGACATTACTTGTATGGAGAGAAATGTTTCATTTTATATAGATCATAAGAGTTTGAAATATTTGGGTGTTCAGAGAGAGCTGAATCTTTGACAGAGACGGTGGTTGGAGTTTATCAAAGACTACGACATCCTGGTAAGGCAAATGTTGTTGCAGATGCCTTGAGTCGAAAGTCTTTAGCAGGTTTGACTGTTTATTCGCTCTCGTTGCTTGTTGAGTTGAGAGTGCTGCATGCTAATTTTGAGCTTTGTGATGATGGTGCTTTGTTAGCTCAGTTGCAATTGAGACCAGTGTTGTTTGATCAGATAAGGGAGGCTCAATTGGCAGATGAGAAAATTCAGAAGATTGTTTTGGATTGTCAAAAAGGAGAGAGTAGAGATTTTCATGTGAGAAGTGATGGCAGCCTTTGGTGCAAAGATAGATTGTGTGTTCCTGATGATTCTAGTTTGAGAAAGATTATTTTAGAGGAAGCACATCAGTCGGTTTTTTCTATGCACCCTGGGAGTACCAAGATGTATCATGATTTGAAGCAACATTACTGGTGGTCAGGTATGAAGAGGGACATAGCGGAATTTGTATTCAAATTTCTCATTTGTCAGAGGGTGAAAGTTGAGCATCAAGTTCCAACTGGGTTGCTCCAACCTTTATCAGTGCCTGAATAGAAATGGGAGCGAGTGACAATGGATTTTGTGACTGGTTTGCCGTTGACTCGGAAAAAGCATGATGCCATCTGGGTGATTGTTGATCGGTTGACAAAGACAACTCATTTTCTTCCAGTTAGAATGGACTATTCTCTGGAGAAGTTAGCTGAGCTGTATATCAGTGAGATAGTGATATTGCATGGAGTTTCAATTTCTTTAGTGTCTGATCGAGATCCCCGATTTACTTCGAGATTTTAGAAGAGTTTGCATGCTGCTTTTGGTCCTCGATTACACTTTAGCACTGCTTTTCATCTGCAGACAGATGGTCAGTCAAAGAGAGTGATACAGATTTTAGAGGATATGTTGAGAAGCTGTGTCATTGATTTCTCTGGAAGTTGGGACAAATTTTTGCCACTGATGGAATTTGCTTATAACAATAGTCATCAATCTAGTATTAGAATGGCACCATTTGAGTCATTGTATGGTAGAAGATGTAGAACGCCTCTATGTTGGAATGAAGTTGGAGAAGGTAAATTGGTTGGTCCTGATTTGATTAAAGAAATGGAAGAGAAAGTGAAGATAATTCAGGATCGGTTGAAAGCAGCTTCAGATCGATAGAAATCTTATTCAGATTTGAAGATAAGAGACATAGAGTTTGATGTTGGAGATAAGGTTTTTCTAAAAGTGTCTCCTTGGAAGAAGATTTTGAGATTTGGCAGCAAAGGGAAGCTAAGTCCTCATTTTATTGGACCTTATGAGGTATTGGAGAGAGTTGGACCAGTTGCTTATCGAATTGCTTTGCCGCTTGAGTTGGATAGAATTCACAATGTTTTCCATGTCTCTATGCTGCGGAGATACAGATCAGGCCCATCTCATATTTTGTCGGTTGAATCTATTGAGGTGAGTTCAGATCTGACTTTTGAAGAAGAACCAGTGGCTATTTTGGCACATGAAGTGAAAGAGTTGAGAAATAAGAAAGTGCCACTTGTGAAGGTTCTTTGGAAGAATAATGCAAAGGAAGAGGCAACTTGGAAGAGTGACCAAGCGATACGAGACCAGTATCCCCAGCTATTTCAGATTTAAGATCAGGTGAGGACGAAATTTCTTTTTAGAGGGGGAGAATTGTAATATCCCAAAGTATACCCTAAAAGTTTTGGAATATTTATTGTTGTATTTAGATTAAATGTATATGTTTAAGTGGAAAGAGAAAAGAGGTAAAGAGAAGAGTGTATATGTTGTATATATAGAGATATATACAACATATAAAAGTCAAAGAAATAGAAGGTCAAAAGAAGATTTAATTATTTTTTAATTAAATTAATTGAAATGGAAATTAGTAAGTGGAGGAAGATTTTTATGAATATTATATTAATAAAATTGCTTAGTTGAGAATTAAAGGAAGTTTTAGTGGTTGAGAGAAGAGTTGAGTGTTGACTTTGCTCTTCTCTATTCTTCTTCTTCTTTTCTTTTGTCCTTGGCTGGCTATCTCTATAGCAAGAGAGGAAGAAAGATTTTGCTCATCTAAACTCAAGATTGAAGGATGTTTCAAGTGATCAAGTTGGAATTCTAAAGATTTTCATCACTTTTGGTAAGTTTTCCACTTGATTCCCTTGTTTTCTTTTAAGTTTGCATTTTGAATTTGGTGTTTGATTGTTGATAGTATGTGTATATTTGATTATGGTGTATTTGAGGGTGTGTGATCTTCTTGGTGTTGATTTTGGAGTTTGATTGAAGAGATAGAGTTAAGTTTGGTGTTGGAAGAGCAAGTGTTGTGTTTGAGTTGTGTGTAATTTATTTTTAACTATGCAATCAACTCCCCTAAGAATGAATTAGAAATATAAGTTCAAGGGTGTACTTAATTTGCTAGTTAAGGTAATTGGTTTTTGTTAATTCATGAATGTGAGAACTAATGAATTGATAATTACTAATTAATATTAAGGTGGAAATTAAGTTAAAGGGTTGTGTTAATGGATAATTGAGAATTAATGATTGATAAAGTTGACCTATAAACCCTAGGTACCATTCCAAGAAGTTAAATTAATTTTGCACAGCCATCACTTTTTCAATTTTCAATTTTATTTACTTTTCACCATAGCAATACAACACATTCAATCTTTAAGTTATTTATTTTCAATCAAACTATCATCAACAATCACCTTCCTTGTGAGACGACCTTGGGACGTTCCACCATTTACTATAACTACCTTATATACTTGCAAGTATCGCTCGTAGTAGTATTAAATAGAGTGCAACAGATGTCTGAATTAATAAATTGCAATGGAATATGGGCTCTTGTGCCTTTTTTGAAGGTTTTCTTGTAGTTGTTTTAGTTAGACATAATTCGCAAGTAAACAATTCCACTTTATCAATATTTGATAGGAGACTAGTCATTAATAATTGATCCAGTCCTTGTTAGCCTTTAGCATGACCAAATCTAGCACATTCACATCTTTCTTATAATTTTGTGAAGATGTAAATAAGGGAAAAACCGATATTGAAAACCATTATGCTTACAATATCCATAATAAGAAAATTTTCTTAGAAACATATCCAAAGCCACAAAGAAAAAAATTACCTCAAATACAAATGTGCTTGATTATCAAGGAAACTCCAGGAAAAATAAGTCCCAATTAGGTAACTAAAAATATTTATGTAGCAAAAAAACAATTTAAATTATGATAAACACACTCAAAATAATTTTTTAGAAAATAGAAATAATTTTTAAAAATTTTTCTCAATTTTTTCAAGCTAAGAAAATATTTTTTTCAATTAAAATTGAATTTTCTACATTGAAAATAATATTTTAAATTAAAAATATTTTTCGGTAGCCCAAAGAAAATTATTTGAAATTTACCATTAAATTTAAAAAATTAGTTTTGAGTCAAAATGAGTGAAAACAATGAAAAACGGAGTCCAAAATAAAATTTACTCAAAAATAAAATCTGGCTAATCTGGAGCTACTACGTGATACGGTGCGTATTTGGAGGAGCCAGCTGACTGCGTGCAAAATGACTATGACGTGTCACAGCCTCTATAAGACATGCTGCCACCAGGCTTTTTCTAGTAAGGGGTTTTTTGGATCTTTGGTTCTAGCTAGATAGTTATTTTAAATTAAATGACACTTTATGATAGGGAGTGGTACACACAGTAGCCATCAAGGAGAGTGAAGAACATCAAAATATTTTTCAAAAAATCCTAAAATTTCATATTCAAATACCCAACTTTAGAAGGTCATATCTTACTCATTTAACTCTAGATTTTGCAAATAATATACCAAACCGAATCTTTGCATGCCTACTTTCATATGAAATCATAAAACCATATATACAGAAGCAATAAACTAGTTTTTTCATGCCTAAACATGCTCATATGAGTTGCTTACCAACTTTCACAAATAATTCACCAAAAATTATTTTAAATAACTAATAAACATAATTATTCATAAAATTTAGAGCACAAAAATCTAATTCTCTGATACTAATGATGAAAAATTAAATCCAAATAAGTAGAGGTTTGTATCTTACCTCTGACGATGCCTGCAGAAGATTAACCTTGTGCTTGTACTTTCAGTCTTGAAGAGCAATCACCACTTTACAAAATTTAAAAACCAACTATCTCCATAGTTTTTGCCTCAAGTTCTCACTCATAAAGTAGAGATTAAGTTTTGAGAGTTGAAGAAGAAAGAGAGAAAAATCTCAGAGAAAAAGAACGTATCTTTTTTCTGACAGATTTTTTAGATTGAATCAATCCACCTTAACCTATCACTATATCCTTATAGATATAGTAGTTTTATTTCCTAATTAAGATAAAACTAAGATTGGACATCCATATCATATCCAAAGTCTTCTTATTTAAATATTAAATATTATCCATATATAAAAATAAATATTATATAATTAATATTTAATCAAGTTAGGTTCATGGATTCTATCCACCCATCATGCTCGGACCTACCCAAACCAACATAACCTTTAAAATTAGGTCAAAATTTTCTTCCAAAGCCCAAAGGATAGACCTTGAAAAGGAAAGAGAGAAAAATAAGAAAAAAAAGAAGAAAATTTAGGGTTTTACCTTTTTCCAAAATTCTTGATCGGTGGTGGCTTGACAATATAACTGGATCGCAATTTGACCTTGGTTAGGGCTTATAGGTTACTAATGAAGTAACTGTGTTCAGAATGGCTTAAGCAAAGCACAAAACCAATTAGGCCAGCACCCAAGCTTGTTAAGGAAACTAGTTTTAGGCAATTCTTACTAAGGAAGAAAGAACCTTTTCCCTTTTTAGAAGAATAGAGGAAGAAAAGAAGAGCCAACTAGCAAAATAGGTATTACTTGGTTAGAAGGTGTATATAAAAGTGAGGTAAAAGAGGCCTATTTATAGACTTTTAAGGGAACAAAATCGTAAATATCCAAATTAGGTTGCTACATCAATTTTCTTGCCTCTGGTGACAACAGGCCCATTAGACATGTTATGTTGACATAGTGGGCCTAACACTGCACAAAAAAATTTTGGAGGCCCAGTCTCCCTTGTTCGACATTTATTTTAAGTGATTCAAGTTTTATTGTTGTAGACCCTTGAGTTTGGCCCTGACTAGTCTGTGGCCTGAGTCATAAAACTTTTGATTAGATGGTATATTTTAATAGGATGGTTGAACCATTAAAACCCTAAAGAGGTTTGTTTTGAAGGTTCAGTTGGGTCTTATTCGATGTAAGGCATTCAGGGGTGTATCCAAGTCAAATTGAGCCTCCCAATTTAATATGGGACAGCCCATATCGAATTAGGAAGCCCCAATTTGATATGGGATAGTCCCATATCGAATTGGGACCTTCCCAATTCGATATGGGACCTAAATTTTGGCTCCCATATCGAATTGGGAAGCCCCATTTCGATATAGGATAGTCCCATATTGAATTGGGACCTTCACAATTCGTTATGGGACCTTAGTTTGGCTCCCATATCTAATTGGGTCTTCCCTAATTCAATATGGAGCTTATTAATTTTGATTCCATGTAAGATTAGGAGATGGGGGAGTCCGACATGGTCTCAATTTCCCACGAATTCAAGTTTTATTAATTCGATATGCATTAGGAATCCATTTTTAAAATGAAAAGTTTTCACGATGTTTTCACCTAATGCAAGCTCATATAAATATAGGTTTTAAAACCTTCAAAAGGAGGATGACTTTCGAACTTTGAACCTCCAACAGAAAGCAACCTTCAGAACGATTAGCAACCTTCAGCAGAGAGCAACCTTCAGAATGATTAGCAACCTTTAGTAGGGATTAGAAAACTTTGAGAACACAGAAGCTTCAAACAGTAAAAGAACAACCTTATAAATGCAGTAGCATACTGCCTTTGTTTCTGCCAGCTAGAATTTAAGTTATTTAATTGTGATGGAGCCTTCAAATGCAGGTACAATCTTCTAAACTCTTTAAAATCATAACAAGTTCTATTTACTAATAATATGAAGTTCATACCTATGGTTTGGTTTAAACATGTCTAATAAGTTCTATTTTGATAATACTGTCAATTTATATCCACTGTGTCTTCATTAAAACATATTCAATAGCCATATCTCGTACCAGTATCAATATTAAAGTTCTTAGGGTTTATACAGTGACCAAATTTTTATCAGAACCCTAAATCTTAATTTATCTTTTTTAATTTTCCTAATAGCTAAATCCTTTCAAAAAATATATATAAAATCTTAGTTTTCAAATCTAAAACCTCAAAACCCTAATTTTATTCAAGAAACCCTAATTGAAGTGTAAACCCTATATTTATATATCTATTGCTTTACTTAAGTTTGGATGCATACTTATTGTACATGTTGATGGATGATTTATTTTTATTTGATTTTATAATGAGTGCTCAAATATTTGCTTATTGTTTTGTTTGATTAATTACTCAAAGAAATTGTAAGAGGTATGTTTCCATGTTATGGGCACGTCATTTGTTAGATCTCATGTAATATAATTTATTTGAGTTTTTGATTAATGCAAAGAATATGTTTCTACCAATTAGTGGGTATCCTATTTTATTTGTTTTCTTTTGGATATTGAACAATTGTAAAGGCATGTTTCCATCCATGGATGGGTGCCTATACATTTATTTTGTTTGAACTCATTGTGATTTTAACAAAGTGATTATTTATTCTTATGATTGCATGTATTATGGATAATATCGTATTAACTAAGAATTTTATAAGATTAAGACGTGAAAAGAAGGCCGGTTCCAATGAACCGGGCGCTATGGGGGTGTTGGGTCATTCTCATCTTCCCCACGTGTACCCAACTTTTCAAACCCATTAGGGGGTTGGAGATTTCATAGAAATCGAGTCATCCACCCTTTTCTTTTTCCCGGCCAGTCCGGGTGGCAACTCCATTTTCTCCAGGTTTAGGCCCATGTTCTCTAAGGCCCTGAGCCTAATAGTATCGAAGTTGCAAGAACCATTCCACATGGAAGTGGGGGCAAAATTTCAACTTACAATGGTGACTCCACTGGGGATAAGAGAAGTTGATTCCTTTGGTCTTTATATTATTTTATTCTTTCTTATTATGATATTGTCCATTGCATCATTTAGATTGCATTGTGTGCGTGAGTTAGGATGCATGTATAACCCGTGTTGTGTTATATAAGGGATACCATACCTTCACTCAAGGTATGGAGATTGAGCATGGCATAACCACTCATAGCCTTGTACATCTTGGTATATACTTGCTATGAGAGCCTAAAACTTTTTAACCCAAAGACTTAAGCTTATGCAATTGACCTAGTTATTTTTCATAGGTTTTTACCCTAAATGCTTGTTGTTTGACTATGATTGATATATCTTAGTTTGAACCATGGCTTATTTAGTTTGCTCTTTTTCTAATATGACCTACCTTTATTGTAAGCTCAAAATAATTTTTCCCTTAAATCCAAAAGACCAAATTTCAATCTTCAAAATTTTCAAGAAAGTCTTTAGACATGAAAACCTTTTAAGATGGGTCAAAAATCTTTTTCCTTATGACCCAAGTTCAAAGCCCAAAAAATAATATTTAACAAACCTTTTGAGTGGGTTTTTTTAATAAAATAAAACTGTTAAAACCTTTTCTTAAATGAGCTTACAAATTATTTAGGTCAATTATGGAAAACCAAAAATAAATTGTGGGCCTAATTTATACCAAGAATCATTAATCATGGGCTTATTTTTGGCATGAATTATTTATTTACTTTTTCCAAATGGAAAATCTATTTATGATAAACCTATTAATTTTGTTTTAATTCAATATAGCATAAAAGTTATTTTAGTTGAGATTCAATGGATTAAAACATAATTAATGGGGATTATCATGGACTAACTTCTATATTTGGAATGTAACTATTGGTTAAAGTTGTCCGAGGAAATTTTTGCGAAAGCAAGATATCCCATGTTTATATTTTGTTGACCATATACCTAAAAAAATGAAACTCGCCATTCTAATGTGGAAGTTATAAGGTTGGAAGGGACATCCTAATTATCTTTGTTTGTTTGTTATTTGTGCATACATGCATACACGCATTGCATAACATATCATTGATCCTTTCTGGCTCACAGACTTGGAGTACAGTAGTTCAAAAGCATACGACAACCCAACCTATGACAGTGACTTAGAATCCAGTAGCAACTCAATGAGCTTCTCACCAAGAGCAATGGATCCCAAACAGATTCAAAGGATGGTGGACAATGCCCTCAATGCCAAGATAGAAGAACTGAAGGGGGCCATGGCTGAGACTATGAGGAGCCAACTGGCTACACTTTTGGAGAGCACCACTGAGGCTTCTGCTAGCACAAAGAAACTGAAGGACAAAGGGAAGGCTATGGTTGGCTAAGTAGCCTTTGATGATGATAACGTAGTCATTGATGATGATAATGATTGGGCTCAATACTTCTACGATCCTCAAGATAAGAAGAAAGAACTAAAAGTTGTAGAAAGAGCATCTATGAAAAAGACTGAAACATCTGATGTGGAGAAGATGATTGCTGATTTAGAGAAGAAATTTAAAAAGAAGCAGAAAGCTGATGAGATGTCAGAAATAGACAAGATGTTCGAATAAGATGAGGAGATCCCTTATAAGTTCAAAATGCCTTTCTTCACTAAGTACAATGGCATAGGAAATTCTCACTTGCATGTTAAGCAATACATTACTACCATGCAGTCTACCAGGGCTACTAAGGCTTAAACTCTAAGATATTTCATGCTCTCATTGGATCCTGTTGTGCAAAACTAGTTCAACACCTTAGAGGAAAGTACCCAAAAAGATTGGGATACATTGTATAAAGCCTTCATTCAAAATTATGGGTACAATATCAAGCTGGGAGTTACCTTGATGGAGGTGAAGACTATCAGGAAAAAAAATGAAAGTTTTGTTGATTATGTAAAGAGATGGAGAAATAAGGCTGCACTTCTCAAAAGGAGGCCTGATGAATCGAACCAGATCAGGATGATAGTCAGAGGTGTCCTACCTAAACTTTGTGAGAGACTGTCTCATACCCTTATAAGGGATTTCAAATATCTCCTTCAAGTTGGCTTGCAAATAGAAGAGTGGAAAAGAGAGAAGAACCATTTTTCTGCAAAATGGAATTATCAGTCTGGCAATCAAAGTACACATAAGGAAGTCGATGTTAATGCAACTAGTCAAGGAAGTAGAAGATAGTTTTTAGAGTTGGGGAAACCTTTGTCTCTAATTTTCAACAAGCTACAAAAGAAGGGATTATTACATCCGTTGGCTTCTCGACCGCTACACGATCCTCATTTATCTATAGTGTCACATCAGCTCCAACTCAAAGATGGCTTTCATTTAACCCGTATCTCTTATAGACCTCATTTCAAGCTTGTTAAAGACATGTTGATCTCTCTTGGTATGAAGAGTCTATTAGTGGAGATAGGTTGAATAAGCATGCATATGAGATAGAAAATATTTAAATTCGATGAGACCTTTAA
The DNA here is from genome assembly GCA_947685225.1 of Garcia nutans. Lineage (NCBI taxonomy): Eukaryota > Viridiplantae > Streptophyta > Magnoliopsida > Malpighiales > Euphorbiaceae > Garcia > Garcia nutans. The sequence goes on from CANTUV010000072.1 coordinate 10,493,280, forward strand.
TAAGTAATATGTATGTACTATCTGAAGTGCAATAGTTCTTGCTTAAATGGAAATGATTTTCGAGTTTAATATGGTAATTAGGGTTATCATGTTATAGATATGTTAATTTGATGAATCGAGTACTGAGGTACAATGACACTGATTTGACAAAGTCAATATTTGATTTAAAAAATAAATAAATAAAAATAAAAATTATTTTCTTGTTGCATAAACCTTCAAGTTAAGGGAAGTATATTGCACTGCCGACACTCGAAGGATGCATTGGGCAAAATAAAGGATTATTTGCAAGGTTGTGAAGAAGTTACCAACTGTTGTGCTGAATCATAATTTGAAATGGATGTATCTCTGCTGCTTGGGCCCCCACCACTCATGTTTTCAACATCTTGAATATAAAAGTCATAAATGCAAAGCCTTCTGTCATTCTAATGTAAGACCTAAACCAATGAGAACACTTTAACTAAGCACCTCAGTTTGTGAGTCGATGGAACCACTATAAGTATCATCCATGCATAAGCATATCACACTGCATTCTTTGTCTTGTGTTCCTTTTCTTTGTCAAAGTAAACAGTAAATACTCTATAAAGCAAAGATGAAGCGGATATGGATTTAAAGGGCATGGAAGGTCCATTGCTTGAGAAAGATCTAGTCATTTTGCAAAAGAAAGAAGAAATGCATGCTTGTGCGAAGAACTAGACAACACAAACATCAATATAAGCCTGCATGGGAAAAATCATTGGTTTAAGCCTACACAGGGGGCAAAGTTTCCCCTTTCAATTTTTTGAGTTTATGCATGTACAAAATATTTTCATACTCATTTTCAATATTTTTCCATGCAAGGGCAAGAGAGGATAAAAGGACTAGCTAAAAAATAGATAAATTTTTTGCAAAAGGAAGAACAAAAATAATGGAAAAAGAAGAAGATTAGAACTCTCAAAAGAATGAAGTTGCAAAAGATAAAAGATCAGTCCAGCTAGAAGAGTTGAAGCCAATATAGAAAAAATCTCCAAAGGATGAAGATCCATTTTGAAGGGTAAAGACCCGATGTCCAAGGATGAAGATCCATTTTAAAGGGTAAAGACCCGATCTCCAAGGTTGAAAATCTATTTTGAAGAGTGAAGACCCAATGTCCAAGGATGAAGATCCATTTTGAAGGGTGAAGACCCAATGTCCAAGGATGAAGATCCATAATAGAAGATCAATCAGCTAGAAGAGCTAAAATTTATTAGCTAGAAGAAAGTCAAAACTCTCAAACTGATAGAAGGCCAAATCAAATCTAGTCTTAGGTCGAGAACCCAAATCTAGTTTAGGGTGAGAATCTAAAATCCAGTCTTGGGTTGAGAACCCAAATCTAGTTTAGGATCGAGAATCCAAAATCCAGTCGCTAGTTGAGAATTCAAATCCAGTTTAGGGCTGAGAACCCAAAATTCAGTCTCGGGTCGAGAACCCAAATCCAGTTTAGGGTCAAGAATCTGAAATCTAGTCTCAGGTTGAGAACCCAAATTCAGTTTAGGGTCAAGAACCCAAAATCTAGCCTCGGATCAAGAATCCAAATCTAGTCTAGGGTCAAAAATCTAAAATTTAGTCTCAGATCCAAGTACCCAAATCAAATTACTTTTGAGTCCATAACACATTTCGGGTCCAGAACCTAAAACATTTTCGAGTCCAGACCCTAAATATTTTTCAAGTTTAGAACTCATTCTTGGTCCAGAACACAAATCAAATCACATCTCGGGTCTAGAACCTAAATCAACTCCAACCTCGGGTCGAGAACCCATCCTTATCCAAAATTAGCTTAAAATCATGTTGCTTTTCACTTTTTCTACTGAAGTCTCAAATCATTCAAGTAGGGGGCAAACTATAGACTCTTGATTTTAGCCTTGACTAATATGTGGCCTGAGTCATAAACCTTTTGAGTAGATGGTATAATTTAATAGGATGGTTGAACCTTTAAAACCCTAAAGAGGTTTTTTTTTGAAGGTTCATTTGGATCTTATTTGATGTTAGGTCATTCAGGGGTATATCCAAATCAAACTGGACCTCCCAATTCAATATGGGATAGCGCATATCGAATTGGGATGGCCCAATTCGATATGGGATAGTCCCATATCTAATTGGGAACTTCCTAATTAGATATGGGACCTTAAGTTTGGCTCCCATATTGAAATTGGGAAGCCCCATTTCGATATGGGATAATCCCATATCAAATTGGGACCTTCCCAATTCTATATGGGACCTTAGTTTGGCTCCCATATCGAATTGGGTCTTCCCTAATTTGATATGAAGTTTATTAATTTTGATTACATGTCAGATTAGGAGATGGGGGAGTCTGACATGGTCTAAGTTTGCCACGAATTCAAGTTTCATTAATTCGATATGCATTAGGAATCCATTTTTAAAACAAGAAGTTTTCATGATATTTTAACCTAATGCATGCTCATATAAATACAGGTTTTAAAACCTTCAAAAGGAGGACGACTTTGGAACTTTAAACCTCCAACAAAGAGCAACCTTTAGAACAATTAGCAACCTTCAGCAGGGATTAGAAAACTTTTAGAACACAGAAGCTTCAAACAGTAAAAGAACAACCTTATAAATGCAGTAGCATACTGCTTTTGTTTCTGCCCAGCTAGAATTTAAGTTATTTAATTATGGTGAACCCTTCAAATGCAGGTACAATCTTCTAAACTCTTTAAAATCATAACAAGTTCTGTTTACTAATATTATGAAGTTCATAACTATGGTTTGGTTTAAACATGTCTAATAAGTTCTATTTTTGATAATACTGTCAATTTATATCCACTGTGTCTTCATTGAAACATATTCAATAGTCATGTCTCGTACCAGTATCAATATTAAAGTTCTTAGAGTTTATACAGTAACCAAATTTTTATCAAAACCCTAAATCTTAAGTTATCTTTTTTAATTTTCCCAGTAGCTAAATCCTTTCAAAAAATATATATAAAATCTTAGTTTTCAAATCTAAACCCTTAAAACCCTAATTTTATTCAAGAAACCCAAATTGAAGTGTAAACCCTATATTTATATATCTATTACTTTACTTAATTTTGGATGCATACTTATTGTACATGTTGATGGATGATTTATTTTTATTTGATTTTATAATGAATGGTCAAATATTTGCTTATTGTTTTATTTGATTAATTACTCAAAGAAATTGTAAGAGGTATGTTTCCATGTTATGGGTACTTCATTTGCTAGATCTCATGTAATGTAATTTATTTGACTTTTGGATTAATGTAAAGGATACATTTCCACCAATTAGTGGATATCCTATTTTATTTTTTTTTTCTTTTGGACATTGAACAATTGTAAATGCATGTTTCCATCCATGGATGGGTGCCTATTCATTTATTTTGTTTAAACTCGTTGTGATTTTAATAAAGTGATTATTTGTTCTTATGATTGCATGTATTATGGATAATATAGTATTAACTAAGAATTTTATAATATTAAGACCTGAAAAGGAGGTCGGTTCCAATGAACAGGGTGCTGTGGGAGTGTTGGGTCATTCTCACCTTCCCCATGCGTACCCAACTTTTCGAACCTATTAGGGGGTTGGGGATTCCTTAGGAATCAAGTTATCCACCCCTTTCTTTTTTTAAGCCCATCCGGGTGGCAACTCTATTTTCTCCGGGTTTAAGCCCGTGTTCTCTAAGGCCCTAAGTCTAACAGTTTCGAAGTCGCAAGAACCATTCCACATGGGAGTAGGGGCAAAAATCTCTGCTCATAGTAGTGACTCCACTGGGGATAAGAGAAGCTGATTATGTTGATCTTTATATTATTTTATTCTTTCTTATTATGATATTGTCAATTGCATCATTTAGATTGTATTGTGTGCGTGAGTTAGGACGCCCGTATAACCCGCGTTGTGTTATGTAAGGGATACCATACTTTCACTCAAAGACTTAAGCTCATGTAATTGACCTAGTTATTTTCCTTAGATTTTTACCCTAAATGATTGTTGTTTGACTATGATTGATATAACTTAGTTTGAACCGGCTTATTTGGTTTTGTAACATCCCGAATTCCAGATTGGTAAGAAACATACATTGAGGATATGAATTAGGCTTAGAGCAAAGGAGTTTAGAACATGACCTATAAATTGAACTCGAATTTCATCCAAGTCAATGACAGAATTAGAGAGTCTCAAAGAAGACTTAATTGTTTATTTGTGTCTTAGCTAGACGTATAACTTAAAATTACTTAATTTGGAGTTGTACAGAATAAGATATGATGGATTTACTAGACAATGTGCAAGCTGCCTCAGGACAGCATAGTAGGCTTGACTTCAAAGGACCGTCAAAAATCAGATATAGCTTGGATCGACCTGAAATTTTGATAGAATATGTCCCCGGATGTCTAGTTTCAGTGGGAATAAGAATTACTTAATTTGGAGTTGTGAGTAAAAAGATATTAATAAAGAAAGACAGCAAGGTCAAGAAGGGATATCAAAAGGACCTAAGTGGAAATTTCTCAAAAGTTAGGGGCAACTATGTAAACTTAAAAATTAAGTGTCGGAAGTTCTTAATAGTGCCCATATCCGACCCCGGAAGAATATTCTCGAGATTAATCGGGTCATAACCGTGGGTTTCAATTTTTCCTGAAAACGCACGGTTTGTAAGTTACGGCGATTTTCCGATAAGGACATTTTGGACATTTCCACTGGAGGGGCGATTTTGTAATTAAATATAACTTTGGGGGCAAAATATTAAAAGAACAAAAAACCACTTTCAAGTGGCCAAATCCTAGCCATTAAATCCAAATGTGTTGGACAAATCATGGCCATTGAAAATAAACCAAATCCTAGCCATTAAATCCAAATGTGTTGGACAAATCATGGCCATTGAAAATAAACCAAATCCTAGCCATTAAATCCAAATGTGTTGGACAAATCATGGCCATTGAAAATAAATAAATAAATTAAATGGAAATTAAATTATAAATAACTAATTATGGTCTTTCAAACATAAGTAAGGATCAAAAAGACACCACCATCACCACTTTTCTTCTTCTTTAAGTCGTGCTCCCCCTCCCTTCCATTTTCAAGGAGACAAGTTTCAAGTCCAAGCCATTTCTCAAGTGAAATTCAATAGGAAATAAGGTAAGATACCATCCTAAGTCTTATTCTTTCATTAGAATTAGGTATTAGGCTATGTTTAGGAAGATTTGATATTATGTTCATGTTGGGAAAGAATTAGTAAGTTGATGATTATGGTGAAAAATGATAAACTACTTAAAGGAAATGATGAAAATGGTGATTATTAGTAAGAATAAGTAAAGGATTGTTAGAAAATCATAAGGTAGCATCATGTTCATATCTAGGGTTTGTTCTTACATATGTGACATATTAAATTCATAGGAAATCAAGGAGATTAGAGAGGAAAGGAAGTGAAATAGATAAGAAGAGCAAGGAAAAGCAAGGTTTGGTACTTTACCTTTGAATAATTAATTTTGATTTGGTGCTTTACCATAAAAGAAATTCTATTTGCTTACAAACTTTGGTTTATGGAAGTTTTGAAATTGATGTTTAAATATATTGATTGAGTTTAAATTAAATAATTGAGTTATGTTCTTGTTTTCTTATGGCAATTGGGTTGTTAAATTTAATTGAAACCAAATGTTTTGAGAAAATTTGGCAAGTTGATTTAGTAAGTTGTTTGGACTTTAATTAGTTTGATTTGAGTTAAATTTGCAAAAATTGCTAAAAGGAAGTGTTTGAATCTTCACTTTACTATTAAAGAAGCCTTAATATTGATTTGCAAAAGAAAAATAAACTATCCTATGCATTTCAAATGTTTGGGCCGAAATGGTCCCAAAGTGACAGCTTCTGGACTATTTTTGTGGCAATCGTTTGAGGTAGCAAATGAATGAATTTTTCAACGAAATTTTACATGCAATTAGTCAACATATGAAATAAGTTTTCTGTAAAATTTCAGATAAAAATAAGATCATTTACTTGGTCAAATGCATGACTGAAGTGGACTAAAATTTTGACGAAAACCCAGATTTTACTATTCATTTGGTCATGCCATTTTGCGTTGCCGATTTTTCTCGCCGCAACACTATTCATTTGGTCAATTTGTGATCTTTTGAGGAATACTTTGAAATGTTTGATGTGTTTATTGTGGATATTAAATATGTGAAAAAGGGGAATGGTTTGACTAAAGAATGTGTTGCGCGGCATAAATGGCAAAGCGCAATGAGAATTTAAATTGATTTCTTGAATCATTCTAAAATGAAGTTGAGACTTAAATTGAATCATTTTAATCTTTTTGCTCTATTAGATAGTGGGAGTGGTAGATAAGGGTATGGTGCACTATACTAACGCATGCAGTACTGCTCATTATTGTGATATGATATTTTATTCAGTGGTGAGGCCACTGAAGCCAATGGAGAGGCCCATTGGTTAACCAGGATGGGGAGGCCCATTCCTGTGATATGATATCGGTGGCCACTGAAGCCAATGGGGAGGCCCATTGGTTAACCAGGATGGGGAGGCCCATTCCTGTGATTTGATATCGGTGGGGAGGCCCACCTATGTTACAGTGGGGAGGCCCACTGCCTTATCACTATGGTTCCCTATATACCAGTAGAGCTTGATCCAAAGTCTTGTTTCTTTTAAACCACGTAATGCAAAATGAGTTTGAATTATGGTTTTTACATTTGTTGGAAGCATATTTACATTGAATGTACAGAAACTTCCATTGGTTTAAGGTTGGTTGATTTATGAATTAATTATTTTGTTTTGTTTCAAAGGCTTTCATGTTTTACTTATATTTTCATCGGTAAAGTACCCACTGAGCGACAACGCTCAGCGAGTTAAGTTTTTCTTGACTCATAGGTTCGGAGCAGTAGATAAATCTTGGGAAAGCAACGACCAGACCACAGCAAATCTCAGAGGTAGATCTTTTAGTTCCAATATGAGTTAGCTAGTTGTGGCATGTATATGTATATATAAGATTGAGAGTCAGTATGTGATACTGTACGTTGTTGGTATGTAATAATAATAAATCTTTACTTTATGTTATATTAGAAGTGTGAACTCTTCGTGCAGGTTTGTAGTTGAGGGTATAAGGTGGATTCATTGGGAGTGCATTAAATTTGATGGTATTCACATTGGTCTGTGTAAAATGTTTTCAAAAATCAGAAAAATAAGTTTTGTCGACACTTGGGATCCAAATTTCTAGGCGAAACTATGGCAAAATTTCTGTAAAAATCGGAACTAAAATTTGACTAAGTAAATTGGTAGCAACATTAGGATAGTGCGGCGCCTCTACTCGGCTTACACATGTAGGTTGGGAAGGGGTGTTACAGGTTTTCTCCTTTTCTAATATGACCTACATATATTGTAAACTCAAAGTAATTTTTCCCTTTCATCCAATCTACACAAGGTTATATAAGGTACTCTAGTCAAGCCACTTAATTCCAAAGCTTCAAATCAAAGGTCACTGGAGAAAGATTGTTCATTTAATAAATTTTGAATATCATACCATAATCGTCCAATACTAATACTGTAGGCCCCTAATTTTTTATCTAATCCAGTCCAAAGATTTTAAAACAGTCTAAAATAATTTTTGTGGTATATTTATTTATTTTATTTTTTATTTATTTTAATATAATATTTATTTTACCTTTCATTTATTTATTTTTTTTAAAAATATAATAATAATATATAAATAATAAATAAATAATAAATAATAAATAAATAAATCGACCATGGAAGAATCGGCAACGAAAGTCGGTGGCGACGAATTGGCCACGGGCCAATTTTCCCGCAAGCAAAAACTTGAGGCAAAATTGTGCCCCGGGCGTAGTTTTGCCCTCGCCCAGCTCGTTCGCTCGCAGTTTTTGCCAAAACCCTATTTTAGTTGGTTTTTTATTTTATTTCCAAAACAATTTTTAATTTCCATAACATACTAGGTTTTTTATTTTAGTTGCTTATAAATACCACATTAAAACACACTAAAAGGGGATTGAGACTTTTGGAATTAGAATTTTATTCAAGAATTATTCAAACTCTTTTTCAGAATTTTTTCAAAAGCTTGGACTTGAAGAAGTAGCAAAACAACAAAGAATCTATCAAAGGCAGCACACACTGTCTTTGTTATTGTTCAACCAGAATTCAAATTGTGGTAGAACCAACAACGGAGGTTTGAGTTTTTATTGACTTGTTTATATTTACAGTAGCCATAACATGCTTCCTTTTTAATATTTTATTAAAGTATTTTGATATTAGTTTTCCAGTAGCATGAAATTGTTAAATCCAAATTATATGTTTTATGAACCAAAACTCTAATATCTTAATACCCGTAAAACTTATTTTTGAAATCTAAAATCCTAATTACACTTTTCTAAAACCACAAAGCAATAATCTATTTTCTCAATACCATAATCAATTCTATTTCTCTAAGATTCACAATAGCCTATTCTTTCCAAATACCTAACTTAAAATCTTATTTGCATGATCTTCAAATTTTATTTATTTAAATCCTAAACTTTAATATTAGTTTCATACAACTTTTGAAACCCTAAATTCAAAACATTTATTCTTTAGATTCAAACCCTAAATTATTTCAAAACTAATATTTAATTCAAACATCCAGTAGCTATATTATTTCTTTTACATTAAATATTTATCAATTGATTAATCCTGTAATTAAAATATAAAATCCTAATTGTTAAACATAAAACCCAAGGAACCCTAATTGATGCATAAACCCTAAATTCATATACTTACTATTTTATTTAAATGAGATGAATGTTTGTTATACATTTTGATTGATGTTTCATGTCCTAGATTTTTTTTTTATTTATGATGAATGGTTGGTTACTTTTATTGATTTGCTTTGGTTTCAAAACATTGTAAGAGGTATGTTTCCATATTTTGGGTACCTCATATTGTGAGCATCATGTAATTTAATTTATTTTAAAGTTTTTGGATCAATGTAAAGGACATGTTTCCATCTTTTGGTGGGTGTCCTTTACATTGATCCAAAAGCTTTAAATAAATTAATCCTTTACATTGATCCAAAAGCTTTAAATAAATTAAATTACATGATGCTCACAATATGAGGTATCCAAAAAATGGAAACATACCTTTTACAATGTTTTAAAACCAAAGCAAATCAGTAAAGTAACCAACCATTCGTCATAAATAAATCATTCATCAAAGGCATGAAACATCAATCAAAATATATAATAAACATTCATCTCATTTAAATAAAACAGTAAGCACATGAATTTAAGGTTTATGCATCACTTAGGGTTTCTTTGTAATGGACCCCACTTTTCACCAGCTGGGCCCGGCTTATAGCCTGGCCTTTTCACCATCCCAGTCTGCGAGGGTTCGCACAGTACCCGTTCACCTCACGGTTCCCAAGCAGTGATTTGTTTATTTGGCCTCAATGAGGTCGCATCCCTCATTCGAATCCACGACCTCCTCCCGTAAGAGGAAACCATGAGTTGAACGAGTACCATTTCTTCTATGCCTTTTTAACTATAACGAACCCAAGATTTATCAGGCTGGGCTTGGCTTATGACCCAGTCTTTTCACCAGTCCAGACTGTAGGGGTCTGCCACAGTACCCGTTCACCTCATGACTCCCGAGCAGGATTTGTTAATTTGGCCTCAAATGAGGTCGCCTCCCTCATTCGAACACACGACCTCCCCCTTAAGAGAGAACCGCGAGCTGAATGAGTACCATTTCTTCTCTCCCCCTCTACAAATAAATTTCATCCTCGAAACTACCTGTTCTCAAGTCTAGCATAACTGAGGACACTGATCCTGAATCATCTACTCACTCTCCCATGTTGCTTCTTCCCTAGCATGATTCTTCCAAAGAACCTTCACAAGTGGCACTTTCTTATTTCTCAACTCTTTCACTTCACGTGCCAAACTAGCCACTGGTTCTTCCTCATAAGTCAGATCTAGACTCACCTCATTGGACTCCACTAACAAAATATGAGATGGGTCTGATCTGTACCTCCAAAGCATAGAAACATGGAAGACATTGTGAATTCGATCCAACTCAGGAGGTAAAGCTAGACGATAGGCCACTGGTCCAACTCTATCTAGTACCTCATATGGTCCTATAAAACATGGACTCAACTTCCCTCTACTGCCAAATCTCAAAATTCTCTTCCAAGGAGACACTTTCAAAAATACTTTATCTCCAACACTGAACTGAATATCTCTTCTCTTTAAATCTGAATATAATTCCTGTCGGTCTGAGGCTTCTTTCAAATGATATCGAATCACCTTCACTTTCTCTTCTGTTTCTTTTATCAAGTTGGGACTGACCAGTTTACCTTCTCCAACCTCAACCCAACACAAAGGTGTCCTGCACCTCCTACCATACAATGCCTCATAAGGTGCCATCCCAATACTAGATTCATGACTATTATTATAAGCAAATTCCATCAGTGGTAAGAACCTTTCCCAACTTCCAGAGAAATAAATGACACAACTTCTTAACATGTCCTCTAAAATCTATATTACTCTCTCTGACTGCCCATCTGTCTGAGGATGGAATGCAGTACTAAAATGTAACCAAGAACCCAAAGCATCATGCAAACTCTTTCAAAACCTTGAAGTAAATCGAGTATCTCAATAAGATACCAAAGAAATTAGGACTCCATGTAACCTTACTATTTCACTGATATACAGCTCAGCCAACCTCTCAAGAGAATAATGCATCTGAACTGTAAGGAAATGAGCTGTCTTTGTCATCCGATCAACAATTACCCAGATGGCATCATGCTTCTTCTGAGTTAATGGCAACCCAGTCACAAAATCCATCGTTACTCGCTCCCATTTCCACTCTAGCACTGATAATGGCTGAAGTAATCCCGAAGGAACTTGGTGTTCAGCTTTCACTCTCTGACAAGTGAGACATTTGGATACAAACTCTACTATGTCCCTTTTCATACCTGACCACCAATAATATTGTTTCAAATCCCGATACATCTTGGTATTCCCAGGGTGCATAGCATAAGTTGACTGACGTCCTCCAAAATTACCTTTTTCAATCTTGCATCATTAGGAACACACAACCTATCTCTAAACCACAAACTCTCTTCACTTCTCACATGGAAATCTCGACTCTCCCCTTTTTGGCAATCCAATACAGCTTTCTGGATTTTCTCATCTGCCAATTGGGCCTCCCTTATCTGATCCAATAACACAGGCCTCAATTGCAACTGGGCCATTAATGCACCATCATCACATGACTCAAATCTGGCATGTAACGCTCTCAATTCAATAAGCAACAAGAGCGAATAAGCAGTCAAACCTGCTAAAGACTTCTGACTCAAGGCATCAACACCTACATTTGCCTTACCAAGATGGTAATCAATTAAACAATCATAATCTTTAATCAATTCCAACCATCATCTCTGTCGAAGATTCAGCTCTCTCTGAACACCTAAGTAATTCAAACTCTTGTGATCTATATAAATGTAACACTTCTCCCCATTCAAGTAATGTCGCCAAATCTTCAAAGCAAAAACTATGACTGCTAACTCCAAATTATGCGTCGGGTAATTTAGTTCATGCGGCTTCAACTTTCGAGAGGCATAAGCAATGACTCTACCCTCCTGCTTCAAAACACAACCTAAACCATTATGTGAAGTATCACTGTATATCACATATGGTTTACCTTCCACAGGCAGGGTAAGGACAGGAGCCTGAGTCAACATCTCCTTCAGCAGCTCAAAGCTCATCTGACACCGATCTGTCCACACAAATCTAACTCCCTTCCGAAGTAATCTGGTACGTGGAGTAGCTATCATATAAAAACCTTTCACAAACCATCGATAATAGCCTGCTAAACCCAGAAAACTTCTAACCTCTGTCACATTCTTTGGTGGACTCCAATTCAAAATGGCCTCAGCTTTACTCAGATCAACTCTTATACCCTCTGCTGAAACCACATGACCGAGAAAAGTCACTTGATCAGGCCAAAACTCACATTAGATAGCTTAGCATACAACTGCTTCTCTCTCAGAGTCTGTAATACAATCCGTAAATGCTTGACATGGTCCTCCTCATTACGCGAATACACCAAAATATCATCAATAAAAACCACAATAAATTGATCTAGATAGGGTCTGAATACCCTGTTCATCAGATCCATAAAAGTTGCTTGTGCATTTGTTAACCCAAAAGGCATCACCAAAAACTCATAATGTCCATACCTTGTACGGAAATCTATCTTAGGTACATCTTCATCTCTGACTCTTAACTGATGGTACCCTGATCTCAAATCAACCTTAAAGAATATAGCTGCTCATTTCAACTGATCAAAGAGATCATCTATCCTAGGCAAAGGATACTTGTTCTTAATGGTCACCTTATTCAACTGCCTATAATCAATGCACAATCTTAAGGTATCATCCTTCTTCTTCACAAACAAAATGGGCGCTCCCCACGGAGACACACTGGGGCGAACAAACCCTTTATCTAACAACTCATGCAACTGCACCTTCAGCTCTCTCAACTCAGCAGGTGCCATTTGATAAGGAGTAACAGAGATGGAAGTGGTACCAGGTAACAAATCGATACCAAACTCAACCGCTCTCTCAGGGGGTATCCCTGGCAACTCCTCAGAAAAAACATCTGAAAATTCAGCAACTGTGGGTATACTGTCTAGCTGGGAACCCATTACTCTGGTATCCACAACATGAGCAAGATAAGCTTCACATCCTTTCCGAATCATCCTCATAGCTGAAACAGCTGAAACAAACATGGATGAAATATGTCTCTTCTCACTAGATACCATCACACTTCTATCATCACAGGTTCTCAGGGTAACACACTTTTGCTGACAATCTACCATAGCCCCATGCTTAGATAACCAATCCATGCCTAAAATTAAATCATACTCCTTGAAAGGCATCTCAATCAAATCACTAAGGAACTTCTCATCCTGAACCACAACCGAACTATCATGGTGTACCTTGCTAACTACAACACTATGCCCTAAAGTATTTGTCACCAAAACATCAAATCCTAGGGACTCAGAATGCAATTTAGTCACAGGCAAGATAGATGCACTAATGTATGCACGAGTTGATCCAGGATCTATCAAAGCAAGAACTGAAGTACCAAATAAAGAAAATGTACCAACAATAACAGCTGAAGCATCCGGCTGCCTGTGCATCACATAAACCCGCTGTGATGGTCCTACCTCATCTTGTCTACTTCCTCCAAATGTAGAACCTCCTCTCTGACCAGACATGTCCGACCTCCTCTGCTAGAACCTTTGCCTCCACGACCTCCTCTAACACTGGGTTGAGAAGCTACAGTATCAGTCTGTCTATCCTCTAGTAGCTCAGAATAATCTTTGATGAAATGGCCTGGTGACCCACATCTAAAACACACGGCTGGACCACCTATCTTCCAATAAACACCCCCATGTGCCCTACCACAATGGACACATGAAGGTGGAGCAGACCTTAGGACCACTGTAGGTGGACCACATGTAGGTCTTGATCTCTGCCTCTGTTGTTGTACTGACCTACTAGACTGCCTCTAGCTCCTACTGAACCTTGAAAAATATCCTCCTCTGCCTCTCTTCATAAATGAAGATCCTTGCTCACTCTGAGGTCTCCTAACCCTGGTCTCTTCATCCTTAGTAGTTGATGTAAGACCTTATGCTCTCTCAACACTCCTGGCTGCTAAAACCAGCTTGGAAAAATCCTAATACCAGGAGCCTACGATAATACACATGATAGAGGGTCTACCTCCTACACCGGCCAATCTTATCAGAAATAATCCCACCGGTATAATGACTCAACCGGATAAACTCGATCTCATAATCTGTCACTGTCCAGTTATCCTGTCTCAAATTCAGGAACTCCATCTTCTTTACTTCTTTATATTCCCTCGGAGTATACTTCTGCTCAAATTCTCGTAGGAAATCATCATAAGTCAAAGTTGGTAGATCATCCAAGGCATGTGGAACCGTCTTCCACCAATCATACGCATCCCTCTGCAAAAGAGATCTAGCATAATAAAACTTTTCTTTTGGAGTAGCCTGCAGTTGGATGAATACTCTCTTGACTCTATCTAGCGACTGCTCAGCTGCAGCAGGATCTGTGGTACCCATAAAGTCCTCCACTCCATACTTTCTCAACTTATCATATCTCCTCAACAGTACTTGCGGCTGCTGCTGCGGTGGCGGCGGCTGCGGAACTGGAGCCTGCCTCAATAACACCAACATATGCCGTACCCAAACCAACGGAATCTCATCAACTACCGGTCTCTCTGGCACAGGAGCAGGTGCCTCTCTAGCTAACTCAACTCTAGCTCCATCTCTACCCTCAACAGGAGCCACACTCTCAGCACTACCCTCAGCTAACTGACGTGTCTGAGGCGCCATCACTATATCTACAAACACAGCAGAAATTGCTACATTAGAGATCGAAAACTGCTAGTGCCAATGTATGTATCAATTTTAAAAACCATATTTAAAAATTTTCATTTTGTTTCTCTTAAAAGCCACCTGGGTTGAGAACCTCAAACCTAGGCTCTGATACCAAAACAAATGTAACACCCTTATACCCAATATACGTACACTACATACACTCATATATGTAATATACGTATAGAGGATACAAGAATGTCACAATCATTTAAACAAAAATAAAACTTCACTTTTAAAAACCTGAGTAAACGTAAAACAATTCATTGATATCTTATAATTAGTAAATAAAACATTACTTGTTAAAACATATATGTATCTTCATTACTCAAAAGATTATTTAAAACATTTTTAATAAGCAGCGGAATATACATCTATATATACATCAAAATCAATATGTACAAAAATATAAGATTTATACATGCTGGCAGTTTGTCTTTGATCTTGATGTTCCACTAACAACTCTGATCTCAAAATCTCAAGCCTAGACTCGACTTGGTCTAGCTAAACTCTTCGGCTCAACCGGTTCTACCCTCTCACCTGCGCGATGAATCACAATCGCGCTAAGCCAGAAGCTTAGTGGTACAAACTTTGATAACATTATAGTTCAAATGCAATGTAAATGCACAACACATAAGGATATCATATCTCATAGCATTACATCATTATATCTCAATAAATTGTTCAATTATTCCATAATTCTTAATTCACATTAAAGCAAAGACAAGCATGGGCCCAAAAAGGTTCTAATATGCTATTCGAATTTCAGAGTTACTGCTTTGGTCCATAATGACACCTTGCGTCTAGCCCCGTAGGCAATATATCCATGGATAATCCAACTAGATCTGAGCTTACAACCCGGTCTTTTCACTCAGTGTAGCTTCAAGGATTTATTTTTGAGGCTTACGACCCAATCTTTTCACCCTAAAAACATCATATTTATCAACTGGACCAGGCTTACGACCCGGTTTTTTCACTAGCCCAGCGTTTAGCTCGTAGGCAATATATAGGCATGCCGCCAAATCCATACTAGGCACACAATTTATTCATATTTCTCATTATCAAATCCTTTCATTTCTTCATTCTCAAATCCTTTCTCATTTTCTCATGATCAAACTAGGCACATTGTCTTATTATAACATCTTTTTCCCACTTTTCTCATTTTTCTCTTTTATATCAATATCAATTTATTACATTATGTTTTCACATATCTCATCATATTATTCCACATTTCTTTTCAATTACAACACATTACTTTGATACATCAACATAATTCACATTATGCATATCATAACATATTTCCCATTCATCAACAATATATTAAATAACTTAACACATTTTTCCAACCAAATGTGTTAAGTCCCAATGTCATGTAAATGTATGCAATCATTCAAAGTTTGTACTTACCTCTAAGAGCAACAAACACCAATTCCAACCACCTCTTCCAAGATATCCCTCAACACTTGGATTGATAGCTCAATTCTCTTCAAAGCCTAAACCAAAGGTGATTATAAATACTCACTTAGTGATACACATAGGAAATAAGGAAAAGCACTATCTAGGGCAAACTCTACACTTGACATGCTCAACAACACGGGCGTGTCCATGACCATGCCCTAAACCCACAACTCAAAAACTATGACACGCTCAGTGACAAGGGCGTGTCATTGCACGTGTCAATTCTCCAACAACACAGTAGCTATGACACGCTCAGTAACATGGGCATGTCACTGCACGTGTCAAAACTACAACACCACAAAAGTTGTGACACGCTCAGTGACATGGGCGTGTCACTGGTCGTGTCACCAACACTGAAAATAGAACCATCGACATGCCCAAATACATGTGGGTGCCAGTGGGCGTGTCAGGCCAAAAACCTGATATCGCCACAATAATGCCTCATCCAAAAATCATCTTTCATTAACCTTTTCAACTTCATACAAACTCAACCAATTCCATCATAATCCCATAAGACACTTATGTAAATATCAAAATAACTCAAACACAATCAACAATACACATTCATAACCATATTTCACAACTCAAAACTTATACAATCCACAACTCTTATTCTTTTCACCAAACTTAACCTTTTTCTTCAATCCACCCCCAAAATCATAGCAAACTAGACAAAAGAACTTCAAACATACCAATTTCAACCATAAACACAACTACATCAAACATCCAACAAATTTATAAATACACACTCAAAGGAAATCAAAGAAATAAGTTGGAAACTTACCAAATATGAAGAAAAATCCTTAAAACTCCAACTTGATCACTTGAAATCCTTCAATTTCTTGAGTTAGGAAGAACAAAATCTCTTTCCTTTGATGAAGATGGTGGTGGCCGGCCCAAAGAAGAAAGAAGAAGATGAAGATGATAGTCAACAACAACTTAAACCAAGCACTTCTCTTTTAACCAAACACATGTCTCTAATTCACTCTCCACCAAGCAATTAATTAATATAATAATAATTCCAAATATGTCATCTTCCACTATCATTAATTAATATATAAATAACTAAAATATCTCTTAACCTTATCAAGATATTAACTTGTATATATTGTATATGTAACACCCTGATACTCCATATAAGTACTATACATATACCTGGTATACATACAGTAAGTATATAAAGTATAAGGATGTCACTTTTCGTTACAATTTAAAAACCTTCAACAGAGTTCAAACCACAATGCATTAATTTAAAGAACATTTACAAAATCATTATACTTTTAATGATCTTACATATATATAATAATCTTATTTTTATCATAACTTCATTTATACATATAATACACTCTTGTCAGAAATATATCATAATTAAAAATTATACATGTATGCATCACCCTCTAGTTGGTCTCGACAAACTCTTACTCTTCTCGTGGCATAACGAAAGACTTCATATCTTCCACCTAGTCACCTGCGCGATTACACATCCGCGCTAAGCCCGAGAGCTTAGTAGTACAAATATAACATATAAACATACATTATAGAAATTCTGACATATAATGAAATATCACTTCTATGTACCATTAGTTTCTTATCATGTTTTTCCTTTTGAATTGCACCTTTCATAAATCTCGACTAATTTCATATATTATATACATATCATTATCACCAACCACAATCCATCATTAATACTCACAATCAATATATCAATATACACATTACACATCATACTTTATAACATTGTTTTATTCACAATTCACCAATCATAATCCATCACTAACACTCACAATCAATATATCGATACACATATTACACACCATACTTCATAACATTATTTTATTCACAATTCACCAATCATGAATCACATTTCCAACAAAGTCTCATTACTCATTTATTTCAACATTTGTATATCATATTGACAACAAAGACAGACTCGGGCCCAAAAGACACTAATATGCCATTCAATTTTCAGAGTTAATACTTTGGTTTTGTTATCACATTTATCATTATCATAGACCCAACTAGGCTTCAAGGATTTAGGTTCAACCAAGCTTCAAGGGGAACAAAGCATGCTATGTATCAACCCAACTTGGCTTCAAGAACCAACCCAACCTAGCTTCAAGGGTTGTAACATCTCAATTAGGCTTCAAGGACTAGACCCAACCAAGCTTCAAGGGGAGTAAAACATGTTAAACTTCTACCCAACTTGGCTTCAAGGATCAAGCCCAACCTAACTTCAAGAGATTGTTACTATCATTAGGCATGCCACCAACAACAAACTCTGAAAATGGAATAACACATTAGCCACACAATTCATTTATCAATTTCATTCTTAATTCTCTTCATCAATTAGGCAAACATGCCTTATGTCTTTCCATTGAATCATCATAGCCAATCACAATGGCTTCACATCACATTTGAGTTATTATAGCCAATCACAATGGCTTCACATCACATTTGAGTTATCATAGCCAATCACAATGGCTTCACATCACATTATATTTCAATTTACATATTAATACTTCATTATTCAAGTATACATAATCAATTACATTGAACATTATCATCCAAGCAAATATGCTTCAATTATCTCAATTCACATTTCATAAAGCTCATATTATGCCAAACATAATATTATTGATATGCAATAATGTGGATTAGGGTTTGTACTTACCTCAAGAACCACTCCCATCAAGCTATACATAATCATTTACCTCATCATATCCTTCACATTTTACATATAGCATCATTGATGTAACATTATGAAGTATATTATTCATATAACACATTACCATTCACAATATTCACAATGTATATAACATAACATTGTTCATATAGTATCATATGCATCATCAAATGTATGTTCATTCTCAACAATGCAAGAAGAGCAAAGAACATTCACAGTAGCCAACACACTCAAGGGACACGGCCAAGCTTGTGGCCATGTCCCTCAACACCAAATCAACCGAGGCAGACACGGGCAAGGGAACACGGTCGTGTCTCTCAACCAACACCAGGCAGTGGCAAACACGGGCAAGGGAGACGGCCAAGCCAGTGGCCGTGTCTCTCCAAAATTGATCCAACACGGCCAAATTTCCTTAAACTTGGCCGTGTCTCCCAACAATCTTTTGTTTTGGCCGTGTCTCATCCTTAGTTTGGCCGTGTCTCCCATGAACAAAAACCCTAAACATGGCCAAATCTCTTTTGATTGAATTAAAACACATTATACACAACCTAACCTTATTCAAATTAATATAATCAATGTCTTTAACACTTATTTTACATGTTCATCACAATAATCACATTAACAATACATTTAAACACATACCACTTCAAAACCCTAAAACCAACATCATTCTTATTCTTTCCATATCAACATCCACTTAACTTACCATCTTCAAACCAAAACCAACACCAATTTAACTTTGTAACTTACAATCAATTTCAACACTTGTAAACACATCTCAAACACACTTAATCATAATAACAACAAATCATAACTCACCTCAAACACAACTTCATAAATAACAAAGGAAAACAAGAGAGTACTTACCAAAATTAAGGAAATTTCACAAATCTCCAACTTAATCCTTTGCTTCTTCCTTCAATTTGATAATAGAATTTAGAACACCTCTCTTGCTCTCTTTTTCCTTTGGTAGCCGGCCACCCACATGAGAAGAAATGAAAATGAATACAAGTCAAACTTCTTTTCTTCTTTAAATCTCCACCAAGCAATTCTAACCAAGCAATTACCTAAATGCCCTCATCCATATAACTTAGCTTCTTTCACTTATATGCCCATTTAAGTAATTTCACATATCACAAATAAAATATCTTCTACCCTTGACTCCTCATTTTGACCAACATATATGCTATATATATTACCATATACCCAACATACACACTTTCTCTCTACACATTATTTTCCTTTTTAAACAATACCTAAACATTCTCTTTTCAATTTCTTTTCTTATCAACATAACATATACACATAATTCAAACAAACAACAATTGTATCCAAACTTCTAGGACACACATTGGGATATTACAATTCTCCCCCTCTAAAAAGAAATTTCGTCCTCGAAATTATCAGTACCGTAACAATTCATTCTTAACAAAATACTATCTTAACTTCCATATGAAGTTAATTATATGCTTAAGTTATTATGTCATCAAATCATATAACTTCAACTCTCCCCTTAAATAATCAACCATCTTCTCTAAATTCCATAACTCATCATTCTATATGTTAATATATCTTATTATTTCCTTGATCAAACATTCAAAATAACTCATTACACTTCCTATTAATATCTTTATACAAGAATCAGATCATTTTATAGTACACTTATACTTCGTCCAATCTCTATATTCAATATATTTTATTCATTCACCTCTTTATAATTACTCTCTTAACTTTAACTTTAAAATCATTGGTTTATATCTTAGCATTAATTATTCCATCATTACAATCATCATCTAAATAGACATTTATCAAGCCTCAATGGATAACAAGATCCTTATTCATCACAAACTGATTTACTTCTTTAACATGCTTTTCACTTAACTTACATATTAATACATTACCTTTCAACTTATTTTATAAATAACCAATCTTTTCCCTTTTTATCATGATTTATAACTACTATAACTCCATTCATTCATGTCCAATCACATTTTAAAATTTTACATCGTATACATTATCATGTAAATAATTATACTCTTAGTACAACTATACATGTTAAATCTCAATAATGATTCATAATCTTAGCCAAATCTAGATCAATTGATCTATCTGTCACAATATACCCACGTTCCAATCTTGTTCAATTCCAACCAACGATTAATTTATTTAACTTATCATGAAATTTCACAATATTCATATATGTATATATATAACCTAATTCCATTAGGGCAAACTTATATACAATTCCTGATCTCCTCCGATCCATATTCAATCAAATTATCATGATAACAAATCACTTCAAATTATCTTAATATAATTCCCACCAATTCTCATAATAATTTTATACTATATTTACTATCCATAGCTCATTCATTTAAACCTCAAGTTCATTCATTTATTCATTACATATCATAAACATATTCAGTATAACTCTCAGTCACATTTTATATTTTCTCCCTTTTTAATATCTCCTCACATTTCATATCATTGCTATATTTATTTTGATTACCTTTTTGTCATATTATCCATAACTCAAAACATTTCCATAATTTCCTTTTCTCTCTATACCTTCATAATTATAACCAAATTCTTAACATAAAATGATAAGGTACAACTTTATCCATCATAACTTTTAACTATACTTCTCAAACAAAATTTTCAATCTCACCAAATCTGTATTACAATCATTTTATCTAAGACCCAAATCTATGGATAACAAAATTAACCGATCAAATATACTGAACAACACATATGGCTTTAAGAGATTAATATTCAAACCTGGGACTTTCAAATCAATACTGTTCTTTTTATAATTTTATTCTCAAGCTTTACAAATACAAGGCTAAGGTGTATCTCAAGAATTACATATTCAATCATATGCAGTTCCTATACAATTTCTATTCGTCACTTCATTTCTAATCCATTTACAATCTCTTATAATATATAATTACATAGAACTTTCCTTATGTGAATACTTTGGGACTCTAAATATCATATGATCATCAAGTTTAATACTCACTATAACAATACCACTGTCCAATATTACTCAAGTCCATTCTATACTCATTTTCATCACATAATCCATTTAGCTTTACACAGTTCAAGACCTAATATCTCTTAGGTCCACTAATACATACAACATCGTTTCCATATCACTAATTCTATAATTATACCACATACATATTCATAAGTCACCTTCATAATGTAATTCACACATTTTTTTTTCTCATAATTTCATTCATGTTGAAAAACTCAGTTCACATATCATATATATGTATACACTTAATTATATGCTTTTATTTTATTTTCCTTTTTCATACATTCCATACAAATTTAATGTTTATCACTTTCTTTTAAACACTATCATTTTCATTCTTCCAATATGATGTAAAGTATTTATTCACACAACACACATATATATTCTGACTATAATAACACTTCACATCCATCTTAATCACATTCCCAATGTGACATCTCTTTCACTTTCGTCTTTAAAAGCATTTAATATACTTCCATATCCAATTTTACCCTTTGCAGTAAAATGACTTAAAATAGTTCATTTTCATTTGCTTATCCACTTCCCTTTTTAATTCAAAACAATTCTCATACTATCAATCACATTACTCAATTCATAATACTTTTATGTGCAATATTAGTCATTTCACCTAGCTCATGTATTGAATATACATTAAACCATCAATATCCAAAATAATCTTTATCAAATTCCACTAAAACTTTAACTTTTCAACTTACTATTTCGCTTAAGCTTCAATTTGCCAAACTCATCTTTTCTTAATATCACTTTAAAAACATCTTTTATATATATATATATATATATATATATATCACAAAGCAATTTCAAAGCATATAATTTCCCCAATTATTTAGCTCATTTTGAAAATTTTCAAATATTACATATTATCACCATTACCATGAGCTTTCACAATATCCAAACATCTCACATTTCTAACATTGAATTTACAATGTTTGCATTAAAATAACAATAACAATTTATATTCTTACTTAACCAATATCATCTCTTTTTCTTTTAAACAAAACCTTAACTTTATATATATACCCCAAACTTTAAATAGTCACACTTTGTCTATACTAATCAACTCATTCAATATTCCACCATACTCTTCTCATTTCAATAACATATCTTTCAATATTAACAATCCAACATTATTTCCTCTGTCTAGCAAACCCAACATAAACTTTATTATAAAGAGATTCAAAGTGTAGAGGAAAGAGTACATACTTTAATCTTGATTTTGTTTCCAACTCATTTCCAACTTTATTCTCCTTTTCATTTCTTTATACTTCAACACATTTAACAGGTCACTTTACTTGCATAAATTTCCATTTTTTTTTAATTTATCAATTAAACTTATATAAATCCATATCATTACTTTCTCTAGCTTTTCTTTCATGTAAAACATCATTCACACTCTAGCATCCATCTCATATAACACAGATATACTACAAATCATATAATGCCACATCCGAGACCAACCTAGGTGTTAATGCATATGCATGTATTACCAATTGCATTTCAAAACTCTTCTTTTTAATTCATTTTAAGCGTTTCAAAACTTTTTCTTTTTAATTTCACTTAGGCCGAGAATCTCGAACCTAAGCTCTGATACCAAAATAATTGTAACACCCTGATACTCCATATAAGTACTATACATATACCTGGTATACATACAGTAAGTATATAAAGTATTAGGATGTCACTTTTCGTTACAATTTAAAAATCTTCAACAGAGTTCAAACCACAATGCATTAATTTAAAGAACATTTACAAAATCATTATACTTTTAATGATCTTACATATATATAATAATCTTATTTTTATCATAACTTCATTTATACATATAATACACTCTTGTTAGAAATATATCATAATTAAAAATTATACATGTATGCATCACCCTCTAGTTGGTCTCGACAAACTCTTACTCTTCTCGTGGCATAACGAAAGACTTCATATCTTCCACCTAGTCACCTGCGCGATTACACATCCGCGCTAAGCCCGAGAGCTTAGTAGTACAAATATAACATATAAACATACATTATAGAAATTCTGACATATAATGAAATATCACTTCTATGTACCATTAGTTTCTTATCATGTTTTTCCTTTTGAATTGCACCTTTCATATATCTCGACTAATTTCATATATTATATACATATCATTATCACCAACCACAATCCATCATTAATACTCACAATCAATATATCAATATACACATTACACATCATACTTTATAACATTGTTTTATTCACAATTCACCAATCATAATCCATCACTAACACTCACAATCAATATATCGATACACACATTACACACCATACTTCATAACATTATTTTATTCACAATTCACCAATCATGAATCACATTTCCAACAAAGTCAACCATAGATCTCATTACTCATTTATTTCAACATTTGTATATCATATTGACAACAAAGACAGACTCGGACCCAAAAGACACTAATATGCCATTCAATTTTCAGAGTTAATGCTTTGGTTTTGTTATCACATTTATCATTATCATAGACCCAACTAGGCTTCAAGGATTTAGGTTCAACCAAGCTTCAAGGGGAACAAAGCATGCTAAGTATCAACCCAACTTGGCTTCAAGAACCAACCCAACCTAGCTTCAAGGGTTGTAACATCTCAATTAGTCTTCAAGGACTAGACCCAACCAAGCTTCAAGGGGAGTAAAACATGTTACACTTCTACCCAACTTGGCTTCAAGGATCAAGCCCAACCTAACTTCAAGAGATTGTTACTATCATTAGGCATGCCACCAACAACAAACTCTGAAAATGGAATAACACATTAGCCACACAATTCATTTATCAATTTCATTCTTAATTCTCTTCATCAATTAGGCAAACATGCCTTATGTCTTTCCATTGAATCATCATAGCCAATCACAATGGCTTCACATCACATTTGAGTTATCATAGCCAATCACAATGGCTTCACATCACATTATATTTCAATTTACATATTAATACTTCATTATTCAAGTATACATAATCAATTACATTGAACATTATCATCCAAGCAAATATGCTTCAATTATCTCAATTCACATTTCATAAAGCTCATATTATGCCAAACATAATATTATTGATATGCAATAATGTGGATTAGGGTTTGTACTTACCTCAAGAACCACTCCCATCAAGCTATACATAATCATTTACCTCATCATATCCTTCACATTTTACATATAGCATCATTGATGTAACATTATGAAGTATATTATTCATATAACACATTACCATTCACAATATTCACAATGTATATAACATAACATTGTTCATATAGTATCATATGCATCATCAAATGTATGTTCATTCTCAACAATGCAAGAAGAGCAAAGAACATTCACAGTAGCCAACACACTCAAGGGACACGGCCAAGCTTGTGGCCGTGTCCCTCAACACCAAATCAACCGAGGCAGACACGGGCAAGGGACCACGGTCGTGTCTCTCAACCAACACCAGGCAGTGGCAAACACGGGCAAGGGAGACGGCCAAGCCAGTGGCCGTGTCTCTCCAAAATTGATCCAACACGGCCAAATTTCCTTAAACTTGGCCGTGTCTCCCAAAAATCTTTAGTTTTGGCCGTGTCTCATCCTTAGTTTGGCCTTGTCTCCCATGAACAAAAACCCTAAACATGGCGAAATCTCTTTTGATTAAATTAAAACACATTATACACAACATAACCTTATTCAAATTAATATAATCAATGTCTTTAACACTTATTTTACATGTTCATCACAATAATCACATTAACAATACATTTAAACACATACCACTTCAAAACCCTAAAACCAACATCATTCTTATTCTTTCCATATCAACATCCACTTAACTTACCATCTTCAAACCAAAACCAACACCAAAGCCCTAATTTAAATTTATTTTTTCCAAAGCCCTAATTTAGTAATTAAAATTCTAAAAACCTTAATTTAGGATGTAAACCCTAAATTTATATATTCATTGCTTTATTTAGTTTTAGATTTGATTATGCAGTTTATTATATGTTTTGATGATTGATTTATTTAATTTCAATACGTGATTTTTTTAATTTATCATGGATGAATATTTTTTCAATTATTATTTATTTATTTTGGTATTAAAATTGCAAGAGTTACGTTTCCATTATTAGGTACCTCATTAATTAATTTTCATGTAATTTAAATTATTTTTATATTTTGGGATTAATGTAAAGGACACGTTTTCACCTTTTGGTGGGTGTCCTATTTTGATTTAGAGATTGGACGATGTAAGGACACGTTTCCATCCTCGGATGGGTGTCCATTTATTTATTTTGTTTGAACATTACTTTAATTTTAATATAATGATGCTTTATTTTAATAATTGCATGTAGTATGGATAATATCATTATATTTAAGAATTTTATAATATTAGGACCTAAAAAGGAGGTTGGTTCCAATAAACCGGGCATTGTGGGGGTGTTGTGCCATTTCTCACCTTTCTCACATGTACCCAACTTTTAAAACCCATTAGGGGGTTGGAGATTCCTTAGGAATCGAGTCATCCATCCCTTTTTTTTTCGGCCCATCTGGGTGGCGACTCCATTTTCTTCGGGCTTAGGTCTGTGTTCTCTAAGGCCCTAAGCCTAAATAGTGCCGAAGTAGCAAGAACTATTCCACCGGGAGTGGGGGAGAAAATCCCTGCTCACAAATACACTAGCATCAAATTCAAATTTATTTCCTTACATGCTTCAAGGACATTTAACACTTATCTTCACAATCAAGTTCTTTCCATCTACAACTATGACAATGATAAGTGGCGCCTACATTAAACTTAACTTAAGATTCTTAGCCACCCTTGAGTCAATAAAATTGCGATTTCTTCCACTTTTAATAAGAATCACAATTCTAAAATGACCGTTTGTAGACTAGAACGGACTTGTATTTAACTTTTGATTCTTCATTTCAGACACATCTTCTTGGTATGATAATTTCACTAATGAAATGATCTTGTACATAGTTTCTACCTAAGTGTTATAATATTGATGTTTATAGTACATACATACTTATAGTAGAACAATTGTTGGAAGATTGCTTTATCCCAAAAAGGTGCATTCTCAATTGTTCTTGTTATGTATGATCATAACTTTAGTTCTCCTCTTGTTTTTAGCACTTTCACCAAGTGTGGAGTGACCACGTTTATATGATTATGATCATGACCTTTATATTTACTCTTTGTCTTTTCAACTCGAATGGCCATTTGTAGTTGTCGAACGTGCATACTTAATAAGGCATCTACAAGAAAAATTAAGTACCAATCTCTTTCTCTTTTTCCTTTCAAGTCAGATGCGCCATAAACATTTTCAATTTTAATCGATTGAAATTATTTTAAGGATTTGTCATCATTAAAATCGGTTTCATATTTGGATACAATACTTGATTATTTGTTTGATAGGTTGATAATTTTAATGATTTGATCATTTAATATGATTAGTTGTTTTCAATTATCCTTGAGATGTGATTGACATATTACATGTGAATTATCCAATAATATTATGGTTGAGTCGATCACCTACATCAATTTTAATCTTGCAAAATAGTGTCATTTTTTTTAATGAACCTTTCATGTGTTTTCATTTATTTTTCTGGATGACCCTTAAATTGCGATCATGACATAGCTTTAGCAAGTGTGAATCTCATAAATTCTTGGCACTACTTTTGATTCATCAAACATTTATAATTGTTTTATATTTTTTAATCTTTTCTTGATGAAATGTCGATTTGTATGTTTCCTTTTAATCTTGTTTTTTCATTTTGCATCCCTCAATCTCTTGGTTTAATCTTTCCAATGAAGGAAAGAACTTGGAATATTTGAATATGGAACTTGTTAACTGTTTTCAAGTTTTCATCTCTTGAGGAGAGATCTTTAATTGATGGGGAGCTCTTAACCTTTCTTTAAAATTAATGTTATTTACTTAATTAAATTGTTTATTTAATTCCATAGTTTCCTCTAAATGGAACTTGATTTTAATTATCCTCCCTACTTGTTGCTTGCTTGTTATTTAGACTCCCACCATTGTCAAAGGGGGAGAAAATTTATTGAATGTGAAATTGTTAAATGCAAGCTTGCAAATTGATATAGGGTCTTTGAAAATAAATTTTTTACTCATACTTTCTAAGTCATTCTTTGAGGGGAAGTTATTGAATTATTTTATATGATTATTTTAATTTTAAATTCAATTTGATTACTAAAATAAAAATGGGGGAGGTTGTTTGTCACACCCCAAATTCAGAGTGACGGTGCTAGAGTTCGGGTTAGTATAATGTGCTAGAACCACGTAGAACCCATTCTCAGAATAGAATAAATATTAAAAATTTTACTAAGTTTTTTTTCTTGTATCTTTTTAAATATAAATCGTCCTTTATTACTCTTGGATATCACAATATCGTCATCGTCAAAGTTGCACTATCTGTAAGACAATACTGATAACAACAACAAAGCAAGAGGTAAATCGCAGCTTAGTGAGTGTTCTTGCTTTTTAGTATGTTTTTTAGTTTCACTTTACGTTTTAACCAAACATAAAAATAGCAACTTAACAATTTAGCATGTGATTGTCATAAGTTCATGTATAATGATACTAATTCATTTCTATGCTTACTATTTTTTTAGTCTAACTTTATGGACTTTATCATGTGAATAGATAGATTATCAAATGCTAGGTAATTAAAGTGGGCCTAGTGATGTTGACTTTGTGTTATTCCAATGCTACCGCAAGTGCATGGGTCGCGCAAGTAATGATGTAGTGAATAAGATATCGTTCTACTGGGGACAAAGTCAATTACTAGTGCAAACTTCAACTGTTGTTTAGCAATCCAATGATTTTTGTGATGATTAAAATAAATAAACAATGAAATACCTAATAAATTAAATTTGTAACACCCTTATACCCTATAAATGTATAATATACACACTCCCAATATGTAAGATATGCATATACAGTATGAAAATGTCACAATTCGGTTTAATAAAAATTTTCATATTCCCTTATTACTCAAAACATTTGTATAAAAAAAAATATGTATACATATGAAAATACACAAAATTCTCACATTATTTAATTATTTAAACATTCTTTGTAATTTACAATGTATATACATGTACTCCCAAAACATAATATAATATACATAATGTCAAAATATACTATAAAATAAAATATGTACATGTTGGCAAAGTGGCACTAATCTTGTTGTACCACAAATACTTCAAGCTCTAATAACATAAGCCTAGACCTGATATGGTCTAGTAGAACTCTCTAGCTCTACCGGATTACCCCTGTCACCTGCGCAATGAGTTACAATCGTGCTAAGTCGAAGCCTAGTGGTATAAACTTTGATAATGATAAAATTCAAATATAATGCCAATGTAGAATGTTCATATGCTGTGTCATCACATGATATTCAAGACCACTTTTGGATATATGCTTTCATCACTTGATAATTCACACAAACACATACACAAGCATGGGCCCAAACAACTAATACATCATTCAATTCTCAGAGTTACCATTTTGGTCCATAATAATAATGTAACGGTCCAACTAGGCCTGGGCTTACGACCCAGTCTTTTCATCCAGCCCAGCTTCAAGGACTTATTTTTGAGGCTTACGACCCAGATTTTTCACCTCAAAAATATTTTTACAGTGACGCCAAGTGTCTAGCCTCATAGGCCAATATAGGCATGTCGCCAAACATAAAACTCTGAAAATTGAAAATATACTAGGCACACAATTATTTCATATTTCCATTATCAATTTCTTTCTCATTTTCTCATGATCAAGCTAGGCACATTCCCTCATTTATCTCATTTATATCAACATCATCATATAATCATAATGTATGTCATTTTATACAATCTAGCCATCACTAATGGCTTTACATAATATCTTTAATGTATACACAACAAACCACATTACCCAAACATTTTGGGTCATTTTCATATTTTGCACAAAGTTTACATTTCATTCAATTTAGCCATTAACAATGGCTTTTCACAATGCATAATAATGCATACATAACAATTCACATGTTTTAGCACCATATTCATGAATACTTAATGTATCAAGTAGCTTAAAACATTTTCCATCCAAAATGTGTTAAGCCAAATGTAATGCAATCACATTCCATTTATCAAGAGTTTGTACATACCTTAGGAAACACTCCAAAACAAGCTTTAAAATTTCCTCTAACCTTCTCTTCCAAGTTGCCCTTCAACACTAGGGTTGGGCAAATTACTCTCTCTCAATGCCTATACCAAATGTGATCATAAACAACCATTTAATATCACATTCTAAGGCATTCTCAACATTAAATCATTTAAATAGGAATTGCAAATGAAAAATAAAGAAAAGATTTATTCTCAAGTGACACGCCCAATAACACGGGCGTGTTAATGACCGTGTCATTAACTCACTCATATAGAAGCATTGACACGTCCAATGACATAGGTGTGTCACTACCCGTGTCATTCATTCTGCCTCATAAAAACTTTGACACGCCCAAGAACACGGGCATGTTAATGGCCGTGTTAATTATTTTTCCTTACATAAGCTATGACACGCTTAGGGATATGGCCATGTTAATAGTCATGTCATCAATGTTGATCTCAGCACCATTGACACGGCCAACGATATAGCCGTGTCACTAGCCGTGACACTGGTTGTGTAAGGCAAAATCTGCATTTCGAACTCTCAACCATATGAACATAATCATTCCAAACTCAACACTACAACACCCTTAATCATCATCTTAGTTTATATCCATAATTCACCCATAAATTCAACACTTATATAACTCCAACGTGTCATAACTATCATCTTATTCAATCAATCATCACTTTCTCTCATAACACATTCAAAGAAGAAGAAAGAAAAGAAACCTCTTCTCTTTCAATCCAACCTTAAAAATCATCATTAGCTACTCACAACATCTTCATACATATCCAAATATCATGGTCTTCCATAGAATTCCAAAGAAACTTGCAAAATGATAAAGGAACTTACCAATTGATGAAGAATCCTCAAAATCATCACTTGAATCCTTGAAATCCCTTCAATCTTTGATGTATGGAAGAAGAACTCTCCTCTAGACTCTCTCTCTCTCTCAAGCTCACGTCAAAGAAGAAGGAAGAAAAGAAAAGTCTCTTCTCTTTTCTTTCATCCTTATCTATATATATATATATATAATTACTATGCACTTAATTATATAATATATATATATATGTATTGTATATCTTGAATATATGTATATATCTTATATATATATCATATTTACTCCAAATATATTTCAAATATACATTTCACTTAAAATTCTTTCATTTTTCATTCAAATCATTTATTTAATTTATCCAAATTTAATTTATTTTACTTAATATTCAAAAATTAGGGGTATTACAATTCTTTCCTCTTTAATAGAATTTCATCCACTAAATTATCTGCTATCAACTATGGAACAACTGAGGATATTGACTCCGCATCAGTTGTTCACTCTCCCATGTCACCTCTTCAGTATTATGATTCTTCCAAAGAACTTTCACAAGTGGTATTTTCTTATTTCTCAACTCTTTTACTTCTCGTGCCAAGATCGCTACTAGTTCTTCCTCACAAGTCAGATCTGAACTCAGCTCAATAGATTCTACTGACAAGATATGAGATGGATCTGACATGTACCTCTGAAGCATTGAGACATGGAAGACACTATGAATTTAATCCAACTCAGACGACAAAGCCAGTCTATAGGTCACTGGACCAACTCTCTCCAGTACCTAATATGGCCCTATGAAACGAGGGCTCAACTTTCCTTTGCGGCTGAATCTCAAAATCTTTTTCCACAGAGACACTTTCAGAAACACTTTATCTCCCACACTAAACTCTATGTCTCTTCTTTTTAAATTTGAATAGGATTTCTATCATCTGAAGCAGCTTTCAAATGACTCCATATCAATTTTACTTTCTCTTCTGTTTCCTTAATCAAATCAGGACCAACCAATTTACCTTTTCCAACCTTATCCCAACACAAAAGTGTTCTGCATCTTCTGCCATACAAGGCCTCATAAGGTGCCATTCTGTGAGCTTGGATTTTCGTCCCCACTCCTGGTAGCATGGTTCTTGCAACTTTGGCACTGTTAGGTTCGGGGTCTTAGAGAACATGGGCCTAAGCCCAGAGAAAATAGAGTCGCCACCCGGACGGATCGAAAAAAAGAAAGGGGTGGATGACTCGATTCCTAAGGAATCCCTAACCCCTTAATGGGTTTGAAAAGTTGGGTACATGTGGGGAAGGTGAGAAATGGCCCAACACCCCCCCCCCCACAATGCCCGGTTCATTGGAACTGACCTCCTTTTTAGGTCTTAATATTATAAAATTCTTAAATATAACAATATTATCCATACTACATGCAATAATTAAAATAAAGCATCATTATATTAAAATCAAAGCAATGTTGAAACAAAATAAATAAATAGACACCCATCCAAGGATGAAAATGTGTTCTTACATCATCCAATGTCCAAAACTAAATAGGACACTCACCGAAAGATGAAAACGTGTCCTTTACATTAATCCCAAAATATAAAAATAATTTAAATTACATGAAAATTAATTAATGAGGTATCCAATAATGGAAACATACCTCTTACAATTTTAATAAAAAATAATAATTAAAAAATATTCATCCATGATAAATTAAATAAACCAAACATCAAAATTAAATAAATCAATCATCAAAACATATAATAAACTACATAATCAAATCTAAAATTAAATAAAGCAATAAATATATAAATTTAGGGTTTACATATTAAATTAAGGTTTTTAGAATTTTAATAACTATATTAGGATTTAAAATAAAGGAAGTTAAACACAAAGACTTATAATACACAAATAAATATTGACCCCTTTGACGAGCCCATATGGCAGTCTCGCTAGGGTTAGAGTTTAGGGTTTGAGGGTTTGAGGAAAATATGATTAGGGTTTTGAAAAATAAGGCTAGGGTTTTTAGTTTAGAAATTAGGGTTAGAATTTTGATAAAAATTTGAAACTTTTATAAAGACAGTGCTAGGGTTTAGAGTTTTGATAAAAATATGGTCACTGTGTATTTTAAATTAGGGTTTGGATTTTAATATCCGCTACTACGATGAATAAAACAAACCTAAATATGGCTACTGATTTGTTTGAATGTCTAGTAAATTAATGCATGAGATAACAATAATGTAACTATTATAATTTAAATGAAGTAAACATAACAAATAAACCTTCATTTGTTGGCTCCATCAAAATTAAAAGATTTGAACCAAACTTTTGTTAGATTTTTGCTACTGCCTGAGTCAATTACTTTTTTAGTTGAAGTTTGGCAATTTGGCAATTGCCTTGACATTGCCAGTTGCTTCCTTCATTCAATAATTTTTGCTACTTTGGTTGCTAAGGTTTCTCCTTTGTTTTCATTGCTTTCTCCTTTTAAATTTCCGAAGTCTAGTCCCTGAACCAATTGCTAAGAAAAAGTCTAAATAATTCTTTCGTAAATTTTTCCTTGGCCGAATAAAATTCTCCTCCCCTCTGGCCGAAATCAAATCCTCTCCTCTGTGTTTTTTTAATTTGGTATTTATAAGAAAAAATAAAAACCTAATGCTAATTGGCTAAAGAAATAAAAATTATTTAGAAAAATATTAAAAACCAAGTAAAATAAGGTTTTGACGAAAATTACGCACGAGCCTGGGCGAGACTGGCACTAGGCGCTGCTGCTCGTGTAATATCCCAAATAATACCCTAAAATTTTGGAATGTTTATTATTGAAATGGGATTAAATGATATTAAGTGTATATATGATTGAGTGAGAAGATAAAAGAAGGAGTGTGTATATGTTGTATATATAGAGATATATACAACATATACAAGTTAATTAGTAGAGTGGTCAAATGAGGTAATTAATTATTTTAAAATAGAAATTATGTGATGGTGGAAGATGATATTTATTATTATAATATTTAATTGCTTGGTTGAGATTAAAGAGAGTTTTTATGTGGTTAAGAGAGGAGATTTGCTTTGACTTGAGGAAAGCTCATCTTCATTTTCTTCTTTCTTCTTCAAGAGCCGGCCATCACTAAACCTAAAGGGAAAGAGAGGTTTTTTTTATTCCTAATTCAAGCAACTGAAGGATTTCAAGAGGTCAAGTTGGAGTTTTAAGGATTTTCTTCACTTTTGGTAAGTTTCCAACTTGTTTCTTTGTGTTCTTTTGGAGTTTGTGTATTTGAGTTTGGTGGATGGTTATTGTAGTTGTATGTATGGTTGATTTTGATATGTTTGAGGTTGTTTGGTCTAATTGACTTTGATTTTGGGATTGGATTGAAGAAAATGTTAAGTTTGGTGAAGAAAACAAGAGTTGTGGATTGTATATGTGTTGAGTTGTAAAATATGGTTGTGTTTGTTTGTTGATGCATATAATTGAGTTGTTTTGATGTTATGCAAGTTTATTATGGTATATTGATGGTTTTGGTTAAGTTTGTTTGGAGTGGAATAGGGTTTAAGAAAGATATTTGTTGGATGTGGTGTTTTGGTGCCGATTTCAGGTTTTTGGCCTGACACGCCCAGTAGCATGGCCATGTCTTTGGGCGTGTTGTTGGTTCTGTTTTCAGTGTAGGTGACACGAGCAGTGACACGCCCATGTCACTGAGCGTGTCACAGCTTCTGTGTAGTGGTGGATTGACACGTCCAGTGACACCCCATGTCACTGAGCGTGTCATAGCTACTGTGTTGTTGGTGGATTGACACATCTAGTGACACGCCCATGTCACTGAGTGTGTCAAAGCTTTTGTGTTGTGGGTTTAGGGCATGGTCAGGGACATGCCCGTGCTGTTGAGCGTGTCATGTGTGGAGTTTGCCCTAGTTAATTCTTATTCTTATTTTCTTATGTGTATCACTAAGTTAGTATGTATAATCACCTTTGGATTAGGTTTTAAAGAGATTTGAGTTGCCCTAATCCAAGTGTTGAAGATATCTTGGAAGAGGAGGTTGTTAGATTTGTGTTTGTTACTCTTAGAGGTAAGTACAAACCTTACATGATTGCATACATTAACATGACTTGGGACTTAACGCATTTGGTTAGAAAATGTGTTAGGTTACCTATTATATTATTGAGATATGAGAATGGTGCTATGATTTGCATTATGTGAACTATGTGAAATATATGTTGAGGATTCAAAATATATGAACAATATGATTTGTTATATATCCTCTAATGATGATATGTTAAGCCATTGGTGATGGCTATAATGATATAAATGAAATATTTGGGGCATTGTGCCTAGATGATAATGAGAAAATGAAAAAGGATTTGGTAATGAAATAATGAAAGAATTGTGTGCCTATTATGTTATTCAACTTTCAGAGTTTTTTTATTGGTGGCATGCCTAAAAGTAACAATCCCTTGAAGCTGGGTTGGGTTTGGTCCTTGAAGCCAAGTTGGGTTGATACTGAGCTCCCATTGAAGCTTGGTTAGGCATAGTCCTTGAAGCCTAGTTGGGATGTTACATATGAGGTAATCCTCATTGTGATAATGATTCATCTACGGGCTTGATAAATGTGATTATTGGACCAAAGCAGTAACTCTGAAATTTGAATGACATATTAGTTTCTTTTGGGCCCATGCTTGTCTTTGCTTTAATGTGAATTATGAATGATGGAACAATTAAACAATATAATGAGATTTAATGTTATGAAATATGATATCCTTGTATATTGCTTTTAATTCTTGAAAGTTTGACATCAGCATTACATTGAATCATATTGTTATAATTGTTAGTACCACTAAGCCTTTGGCTTAGCGCGATTGTGATTTATCGCGCAGGTGTCAGGGTAGATCCGGTTGAACCGGAGAGTTCAGTTAGACCGAGTCGAGTCTAGGCTTGTGATCCCTTGTGAAGTGTTGATTGTTGGACTTCAAGATCAGAGACGAATTGCCAAGCATGTATAAACTCTATATTTTTGTAAATATTATTTTTGATGTATATATATGTATATTCCGCTACATTTTCCGCTGCTTGTTAAACAAATGTTTTGGATAAACTTTAGGTGTAATGAAAATATATGTATATGTATTTTAACAAGGAATGTTCTATCTATTACTACTTATAATGATTATTCGATATTAAAGTTTTAAAGATGGGTTTGCTTCAAATAGACTATGATATTCTTGTATCCGGTATACGTATATCACATGTGTGGGTGTATGTGGTGTATGTATATGGGGTATAGGGGTGTTACAGCGTGAGGATCGGGCTGGGCGAGGGCAAAATTATGCGCCTGGCAGGGGCAAAATTGCATGTGGGGCGCGGGCAAAATTGTGTGTGGGACGCAATTTACTTCAGGTAAAACTTGCGGCGAATTGGCCTAAGCCAATTTGTCGCTAGCGACTTTCACCGCTGATTCTGTCGTCGTCGATTTTTTTTATTTTTTATTTGATTTTTTTATTTTTATTAAAAATAACTATTAAATTTTATAAAATTAAAATAAATATTATAAGTAATAAATTTTATTAAAAATAAATTTTATTAAAATAAATAATAAATATTAAAATGCCACAAAAAATTATTTTGGACTGTTTTAAAATCTTTGGACTGGACTGGGTCAAAAATTAAGGGTCTACACATTCCAATACTAGACTGATGACTGATATTATATGTAAACTCAATCGGTGCAAGAATCTATCCCAGCTTCCACTGAAATCAATGATACAAATCCTTAACATATCCTCTAAAATTTGTATCACTCTTTCTGACTGCCCATCTGTCTGAGGATGGAAAGTAGTACTAAAATGCAATCGAGAACCCAATACATTATGCAAACTCCTCCAAAATCTTGATGTAAATCGGAGATCTCAGTCTGACACCAAAGAAACTGAGACCCCATGCAATCTCACTATTTCACTGATATACAGCTCAGCTAACCTCTCAAGTGAGTAATCCATCTGAACTGGAAGAAAATTAGTGTCTTCGTCATCCGATCAACTATCACCCAGATCGCATCATGCTTCTTTTGAGTCAAAGGCAGTCTAGTCACAAAATCCATCGTTATTTGCTCCCATTTCCACCTAGTACTGATAAAGGCTGAAGCAACCCTAAAGGAACTTGGTGCTCAAATTTTACTCTTTGACAAGTGAGACATTTGTCCCTCTTCATACATGACCACCAATAATGTTGCTTCAAATCCTGATACATCTTGGTACCCACAGGATGCATAGCATAAACCGACTGATGTGATTCCTCCAAAATCACCCTCTTTAATCCAGCATCGTCAGGAATACATAACCTATCTCTGTACCACAGACTGCATCATTTCTCAAATGAAAGTCTTGACTCTCCCCCCTTTTGGCAATCCAATACAATCTTCTAGATTTTCTCATCTACCAACTGAGTTTCCCTAATTTGATCCAACAACATTAGCCTTAACTGCAACTGAGCTTTCAAAGCACCATCATCATAAGACTCAAATATGACATTCAACGTTCTCAACTCAATAAGCAATAAAAGTGAAAAAGCAGTCAAACTTGCCAAAGATTTTCGACTCAAGGCATCAGCAACAATATTTGCCTTGCCAGGGTGATAATTAATCAAACAGTCATAATCTTTAATTAACTCTAACCACCATCTCTGCCAAAGATTCAGCTCTCTCCAAACTTTTAACACCCCTATACCCAATATACGTACATCACATACACCCACATATGTAATATACGTATACCGGGTACAAGAATGTCACAGGCTATTTTAAACAAACATTCCTTATGAGAAAACTTAAAACATTAACTTATATTATAGAACATAATAGATAAAACATTTGTTTATTAAGCAGTGGAATATACATATGTATGCATCAAATTCAATATTAAAAAAATATAGAGTTTATACATGCTTGGCAGTTTGTCTCTAATCTTGAAGTCCAAAAATCAACTCTTCACAAGGGATCACAAGTCTAGATTCGACTCGGTCTAGCTGAACTATCTGGTTCAACAGGATCTACCCTATCACTTATGCAATAAATTACAATCGCGCTAAGCCAAAGGCTTAGTGGTACTAACCATGATAACAATATTATTCAATGTGTAATGCCAATGTCAAACTTTCAAGAATTATAAACAATATACAAAGATATCATATTTCATAACATTACATTTCATTATATTGTTCAATTGTTTCATCATTCATGATTCACATTTAAGCAAAGAAAAGCATGGGCCCAAAAGAAACTAATATGCCATTCAAATTCTAGAGTTACTATTTTGGTCCAATAATCACATTTATCAAGCCCATAGGCAAATCATTATCACAATTAGAAACATCTCATATGTAACATCCCAACTAGGCTTCAAGGACTAGGCCCAACCAAGCTTCAAGGGGAGCATAGCATCAACCCAACCTTGCTTCAAGGACCAAGCCCAACCCAGCTTCAAGGGATTGTTACTTTTAGGCATGCCACCAACAACAAATCTCTAAAAATTGAATAACATACTAGGCACACAATTCTTTCATAATTTCATTATCAATTCCATTCTCATTTTCTCATGATCATTTAGGCATAATGCCCCAAAAATTTCATTTATATTATTATAGCCATCAACAATGACTTCACATTTCATCACTAGAGTGCACATCACAAATTACATCGTTCATATATTTTGAATCCTCAATATATATTTCACATAGTTTACATAATGCAAATCATAGCACCATTCTCATTTATCAACAATATAATAGGTAACCTAACACATTTTTCAACCAAATGTGTTAAGTCCCAAAGTCATGTAAATGTAAGCAATCATGTAAGGTTGGTACTTGCCTCTAAGAGCAACACACACCAATCTATCAACCTCCTCTTCCAAGAATCCTTCAACGCTTGGATTGGTTACCTCAAATCTCTTCAAAACCTAATCCAAATGTGATTATACACACTCACTTAGTGATACACATAAGAAAATAAGGATAAGAAATAACTAGGGCAAACTCCACACATGACGTGCTCAACAACACGGGCGTGTCCCTGATCGTGCCCTAAACCCACAACACAGAAGCTTTGACACCCTCAGTGGCATGGGCATTTCACTGCACGTGTCAATTCTCCTCCAACACAGAAGCTATGACACGCTCAATGACATGGGCATGTCACTGGACGTGTCAATCCACCAATAACACAGTAGCTATGATACGCTCAGTGACATGGGCGTGTCAATGGACGTGTCAATACTACTCCAACACAGAAGTTGTGACACACTCAGTGACATGTGCGTGTCACTGCTCGTGTCACCCATACTGAAAATAGAACCAACGATACGCCCAAAGACATGGCCTTGCTACTGGGCGTGTCAGGCCAAAAACCTAAAATCGACACCAACAACACCACATCCAACAAACATCTTTCTTAACCCTTTTCCACTACAAACAAACTTAACCAAAATCATCAATATACCAAAATAAACTTACCTAACATCAAAACAACTCAATAACATGCATCAAAACACAATCACAACCATACTTTACAACTCAATACATACACAATCCACAACTCTTGTTATCTTCACCAAACTTAACATTTTCTCCAAACCAACCCCCAAAATCAAAGTTAATTAGACCAAACAACCTCAAACGTACCAAATCAACCATACACACAACTACAACAACCATTCAATAAACTCAAATACACAAACTCCAAAAGAACACAAAGAAACAAGTTGAAAACTTACCAAAAGTGAAGAAAATCCTTAGTACTCCAACTTGATCACTTGAAACACCCTTCAATCTTGAGTGAGGAATCAACAAAACCTCTCTTTCCCTTTGGTAATGGTGATGGCCGGCTCTTGAAGAAATAAAGAAGAAGATGATGATAGTTATTCTCAAGTCAAAGCAATCAACCTCTCTTAGCCACAAAAAAACTCCCTTTAATCTCAACCAAGCAATTAATATATTAAAATATAATAAATATCATCTTCCACCATCACATAATTTCTATTTTAAATAATTAATTATCTTTTTTTACTGAATCAGCTTATTGACTTATATATGTTGTTTATATCTCTATATGTATAACATATACATGCTCCTTCCTTTTTATCTTTTCAATAATCAAATATACACTAATCAAATAATTCAATTCCAACAATTAGCATTTTCAAAATTTTAGGGTATTGTTTGGGATATTACAATTCTCCCCCTCTATAAATAAATTTCATCCTCGAAATTACCTGATCTCAAGTCTGGAATAGCTGGGGATACTGATCTTGCATCACTTGCTCACTCTCCCAAGTTGCTTCTTCCTTAGCATGATTCTTCCAAAGAACCTTCACAAGAGGCACTTTCTTATTTCTCAACTCTTTCACTTCATGTGCCAAAATAGCCACTGGTTCTTCTTCAAAATAGATTCAATTGACAAAATATGAGATGGGTCTGACCTGTACCTCCGCAGCATAGAGACATGGAAGACATTGTGAATTATATCCAATTCAGGAGGCAAAGCAAGTCGATAAGCAACTAGTCCAACTCTATCCAGTACCTCATAAGGTCCAATGAAACGAGGACTCACCTTTCCTTTTTGGCCAAATCTCAATTTCAAGGAGACACTTTCAAAAATACTTTATCTCCT
Organism: Garcia nutans; assembly: GCA_947685225.1. Lineage (NCBI taxonomy): Eukaryota > Viridiplantae > Streptophyta > Magnoliopsida > Malpighiales > Euphorbiaceae > Garcia > Garcia nutans. The sequence continues at coordinate 10,533,565 of CANTUV010000072.1, forward strand.
ACACTAAACTCCATGTCTCTCCTCTTCAAATCTGAATAAGATTTCTGTCGATCTGAAGCTTTCAACCGATCCTGAATTATCTTCACTTTCTCTTTTGTTTCTTTAATCAAATCGGGACCAACCAACTTACCTTGTCCAACTTCATCCCAACATATAGGCATCCTACATCTTCTACCATACAATGCCTCATAAGTTGCAATTTTAATGCTGGACTAATGACTGTTGTTATAGGAAAATTCCATCAATGGTGAAAATCTGTCCCAACTCCCAGAGAAATCAATAACACAGCTCCTCAACATATCCTCCAAAATCTGTATCACTCTCTCTGATTGCCCATCTATCTGAGGATGAAAAGCAGTGCTAAAATGCAATCAAGAACCCAAAGCATCATGCAAACTTTTCCAAAACCTTGAAGTGAACCGAGGATCTCGATCAGATACCAAAGAAATTGGAACTCCATGCAATCTTACTAATATACAGCTTAGCCAACTTCTCAAGAGAATAGTCCATCCGAATTGGAAGGAAATGAGCTGTCTTCGTCAACCGATCCACAATCACCCAGATTGCATCATGCTTCCTCTGAGCCAATGGCAAACCAGTCACAAAATCCATTGTTACATGCTCCCATTTCCACTCAGGCACTGATAAAGGTTGGAGCAACCCCAAAGGAACTTGGTGCTCGGCCTTCACTCTCTGACAAATGAGACATTTAGATACAAACTCCGCTATGTCCCTTTTCATACCTGGCCACCAATAATATTGCTTCAAATCATGATACATCTTGGCATTCCCAAGGTGTATAGCAAAAGTCGACTGATGTGATTCCTCCAAAATAATCTTTTTCAATCTTGCATCATCAGGAACACATAATCTATCTTTGAACCATAAACTACCATCACCTCTCACATGGAAATCTCGGTTCTCACCCTTCTGGCAATCCGAAACAATCTTCTGAATTTTTTCATCTGCTAATTAAGACTCTCTAATATGATCCAACAATATCAGTCTTAATTGCAATTGAGCCAACAAAGCACCATCATCACATGATTTAAATCTAGCATGCAACGCTCTTAACTTAATAAACATCGAGAGCAAATAAGCAGTCAAACCTGCCAAAGACTTTCGACTCAAGGTATCTGCAACAACATTTGCCTTATCAGGATGATAATCAATCAAACAGTCATAGTCTTTAATCAATTCCAACCACCGTCTCTACCGAAGATTTAGCTCTCTCTGAACCCCCAAATATTTCAAACTCTTGTGATCTGTATAAATGAAACACTTCTCCCCATAAAGGTAATGTCGCTAAATCTTCAAAGCAAAAACTATGGTTGCCAATTCCAAATCATACATCGGATAATTCATCTCATGCGGCTTCAACTGCCGAGAAGCATAAGCTATGACTCTACCCTTCTGCATCAAAACACAACCTAAACTATTATGTGAAGCATCACTGCAAATCACATATGGTTTATCTTCCACAGGCAAGGTAAGAACAGGAGCTTGAGTCAACTTCTCCTTCAACTGCTCAAAACTTGCTTGACACCGATCTATCCATACGAATCTAACTCCCTTCCGAAGTAATCTAGTGAGTGGAGTAGCTATCAAAGAAAAACCTTTCACAAACCATCGATAATAACCTGCCAAACCCAGAAAACTTCTAACTTCAGTCACTGTCTTCAGTGGACTCCAATTCAAAATGGCCTCGACTTTACTCAGATCAACTCTTATACCATCTGCTGACACCACATGACCGAGAAAAGTCACTTAATCAAGCCAAAACTCACACTTAGACAGCTTAGCATACAACTGCTTCTCTCTCAAAGTCTCTAATACAATCCGCAAGTGCTTATCATGGTCCTCCTCATTATGCGAATACACCAAAATATCATCGATAAAGACCACCATAAACTGATTTAGATAGGGTCTAAACACCCTGTTCATCAAATCCTTAAAAGTTGCTGGTACATTCATCAATCCAAAAGGCATCACCAAAAACTCATAATGCCCATACCTTGTACAAAAAGCTGTCTTAGGAACATCTTCTTCTCCGACTCTCAACTTATGGTACCCTGATCTCAAATCAATTTTAGAGAAAATCGTTGCTTCCTTCAACTGATCAAAGAGATCATCTATCCTAGGCAAAGGATACTTATTCTTTATGGTCACCTTATTCAACTGCCTATAATCAATGCACAGTCTCAAATTACCATCCTTCTTCTTCACAAGTAAAACAGGCACTCCCCACGGAGACACACTAGGACGAACAAACCCTTTATCCAACAACTCCTGCAACTACACCTTCAACTCTCTCAACTCAGCAGGTGCCATTCGATAGGGAGTAATAGAGATGGGAGTGGTACCAAGCAACAAATCGATACCAAACTCAACCTCTCTCTTAGGAGGTATCCCTAGCAACTCCTCAGGAAAAATATCTGGGAAATCAGCTACTGTGGGTATAATATTAAGTTGAGAGCCCACTACTCTGGTATCTACAACATGAGAAAAATAAGCATCACACCCTTTCCGAATCAACTTTCTAGCTGCAACAGCTGAATCAAACATAGATGCAAGTTGTCTCTGCTCACTAGATACCATCACACTCCTATCATCACCGGTTCTAAGGGTAACACACTTATTCCGAGAGTCTACCACAGCCCCATGCTTAGACAAACAATCCATGCCTAAAATCAAATCATACTCCTTAAAAGGCATTTCAATCAAATCACTAAGGAATTCCTCATCTTGCACCGCAACTGAACTATTAAAATGCACCTTACTAACTACCACACTATGTCCTAAAGGATTTGTCACCAAGACATCAAATCCTAGGGACTTTGAATGCAATTCATTCACAGGCAAGATAGATGCACTTATAAATGAATGAGTAGATCCTAGATCAATAAGAGCAAGAACTGAAATGCCAAATAAAGAAAATATACCCGCAATGACGGCTGAAGCATCCGGCTGCCTCTGCATCACATACACTCGCTGAGATGGCCCAGCCTCATCTGGCCTACTGCCTCCGGATGTAGAACCTCCTCTCTGACTAAACCCGGGTCGACCACCTCTACTAAAACCTCTGCCCCCTCAACCTCCTCTGACATTGGGTCAAGAAGCTGCAGTATCAGTCTGTCTATCTTCCGGTAGCTCAGGGAAATCTTTGATGAAATGATCTGGTGACCCACATCTAAAACACACTCCTGCTCCACCCGTCTTCCAGCAACCACCCCCATGTGCCCTACCACAATGGACACATGTAGGTGGAATAGACCTATGAACCACTGAAGTTAGAGCACTAGCTACATAAACTATAGGTCTCGGTCTCTGCCTCTGATACTGAACTAACCTACCAGACTGCCTCTGGCTCCTACTGACCCTCAAAAAATAGCTTCCTATGCCTCTCTTCGTAGATGAAGATCCTGCCTCAAACTGGAGTCTCCTAACTCTAGTCTCCTCCTCAGTAGCAGCTGCTGCAATACCCTATGCTCTCTCAACACTCCTAGCAGCTGCAACCAACTGAGAAAAATCTTAGTACCGAGAACCAGCAATAATACACATAATAGAGGGTCTCAACCCCTCCTCAAATCTCCTGCACCGGTCTATCTCATCTGAAATAATCCCACCGGCATAATGACTCAACCGGATAAACTCTATCTCGTACTCTATCACTGTCCGATTATCCTATCTCAGATTCAGAAACTCCATCTTCTTAGCATCTTTATACTCCCTCGGAGAATATTTCTGTTCAAATTCCCGTAGAAAATCACCATAAGTGAAGGTTGGTGGATCATCCATTGCATGTGGAACCGTCTTCCACCAATCATAAGCATCTCTCTGCAGAAGGGATCTAGCATAATCAAATTTTTCCTCAGGAGTAGCTTGCAGTTGGATGAATACCATATGAACTCTATCCAACCACTACTCAGCTACTGTAGGAACTGTAGTGCCAAAGAAATCCTCAACTCTGAACTTCCTCAATTTATCATACTGCCTCACCGGTACTTACGGCTATAGTTGCGGTGGCGGTTGCTGCACTGGAGTCTGCCTCATTAACTCTACTATACGCCGTAACCAAATCGGCAAAATCTCATCAGTATCCACTCTCAACACTATCCTCTATGGACTGACGTGACTAAGACGCCATCACTACCTATATCTGCAAACACAGCAGAAGATTACCTCAGCAAAGATCAGAAACTGTCAGTGCCAATGCATGTATCTTATTCAAAAACCATATTTTAAAAACCAAAATTTTCTTTTTCTTACAATTCACCTAGGTTAAGAACCTCAAACCTAGGCTCTGATACCAAAACAATTGTAACACCCCTATACCAAATATACATACATCACATACACCCACAAATGTAATATATGTATACCGAATACAAGAATGTCACAGGCTATTTTAAACAAACATTCCTTATGAGAAAACTTAAAATATTTAACTTATATTATAGAATATAATAGATAAAATATATTATATTACATCAAATTCAATATTAAAAAAAATATAGAGTTTATACATGCTTGGCAGTTCGTCTCTGATCTTGAAGTCCAACAATCAACTCTTCACAAGGGATCACAAGTCTAGACTCGAATCCATCTAGCCGAACTCTCCGGTTCAACCGGATCTACCCTGTCACCCGCGAGATAAATCATAATCGCACTAAGCCAAAGGCTTAGTGGTACTAACCATGATAACAATATGATTCAATGTAATGCCAATGTCAAACTTTCAAGAATTATAAACAATATACAAAGATATCATATTTCATAACATTACATTTCATTATATTGTTCAATTATTTCATCATTCATGATTCACATTTAAGCAAAGAAAAGCATGGGCCCAAAAGAAACTAATATGCCATTCAAATTCCAGAGTTACTATTTTGGTCCAATAATCACATTTATTAAGCCCGTAGGCGAATCATTATCACAATGAGAAACATCTCATATGTAACATCCCAACTAGGCTTCAAGGACTAGGCCCAACCAGGCTTCAAGGGGAGCATAGCATCAACCCAACTTGGCTTCAAGGACCAAGCCCAACTCAGCTTCAAGGGATTGTTACTTTTAGGCATGCTACCAACAACAAAACTCTAAAAATTGAATAACATACTAGGCACATAATTCTTTCATAATCTAATTATCAATTCCATTCTCATTTTCTCATGATCATTTAGGCACAATGCCCCAAATATTTCATTTATATCATTATAGCCATCAACAATGGCTTCACATTTCATCATTAGAGTGCACATCACAAATTACATCGTTCATATATTTTGAATCCTCAACATTTATTTCACATAGTTTACATAATGCAAATCATAGCACCATTCTCATATATCAACAATATAATAGGTAACCTAACACATTTTTCAACCAAATGTGTTAAGTCCCAAAGTCATGCAAATGTATGCAATCGTGTAAGGTTGGTACTTACCTCTAAGAGCAACACATACCAATCTATCAACCTCCTCTTCCAAGAATCCTTCAACACTTGGATTGGTTACCTCAAATCGCTTTAAAACCTAATCCAAATGTGATTATACTCACTCACTTAGTGATACACATAAGAAAATAAGGATAAGAACTAACTAGGGAAAACTCCACACATGACATGTTCAACAACACGGGCGTGCACCTAATCATGCCCTAAACCCACAACACAGAAGCTTTGACATGCTCAGTGACATGGTCGTGTCACTGCACGTGTCAATTCTCCTCCAACACAGAAGCTGTAACACGCTCAGTGACATGGGCGTGTCACTGGACGTGTCAATACTGCTCCAACATAGAAGCTGTGACACACTCAGTGACATGGGCATGTCACTGCTCGTGTCACCCATACTGAAAACAGAACCAACGACACGCCCAAATACATGGCTGTGCTACTGGGCGTGTCAGGCCAAAAACCTGAAATCGACACCAACAACACCACATCCAACAAACATATTTCTTAACCCTTTTCCACTCCAAACAAACTTAACCAAAACCATCAATATACAAAAATAAACTTACATAACATCAAAACAACTTAATAACATGCATCAAAACACAATCACAGCCATACTTTACAACTCAACACAAACACAATCCACAACTCTTGTTATCTTCACCAAAGTTAACATTTTCTCCAAACCAACCCCCAAAATCAAAGTTAATTAGACCAAACAACCTCAAACATACCAAATCAACCATACACACAACTACAACAACCATTCACCAAACTCAAATACACAAACTCCAAAAGAACACAAAGAATCAAGTTGGAAACTTACCAAAAGTGAAGAAAATCCTTAATACTCCAACTTGATCACTTGAAACACCCTTCAATCTTGAGTGAGGAATCAACAAAACCTCTCTTTCCCTTTGGCAATGGCGATGGCTGGCTCTTGAAGAAAGAAAGAAGAAGATGATGATAGTTATTCTGAAGTCAAAGCAATCAACCTCTCTTATCCATACAAAAACTCCCTTTAATCTCAACCAAGCAATTAATATATTAAAATATAATAAATATCATCTTCCACCATCACATTATTTCTATTTTAAATAATTAATTATCTCTTTTAACCAAATCAACTTATTGACTTGTATATGTTATTTATATCTCTATATATACAAGATATACACACTCCTTCCTTTTTATCTTTTCACATAATCAAATATACACTAATCAAATAATTCAATTCCCACAATTAGCATTTCCAAAATTTTAGGGTATTGTTTGGGATATTACAAAACTCCTAGGTACTTCAAACTCTTATGGTCAGTATAAATGAGACACTTCTCCCCATACAAGTAATGTCGCCAAATCTTCAATGCAACAACTATGGTTACTAACTCCAAATCATGAGTCGGGTAATTCAGCTCATGCAGCTTCAACTATCGAGAGGCATATGCAATGACTCTACCTTCCTACATCAGAACACAACCTAAGCTACTATATGAAGCATCGCTATAAATCACATAAGGTTTGCCTTCCACAGGCAGGGTAAGAATAAGAGCCTGAGTCAGCATCTCCCTCAGCTGCTCAAAACTTGCCTGACACTGATTTGTCCACATAAATATAACTCCCTTCCAAAGTAATCTGGTGAGTGGTGTATCTATCATAGAAAAACCCTTCACAAACTGATGATAATAGCCTACCAAACCCAAAAAAACTTCTAATCTCTGTCACAGTCTTATGTGGACTCCAATTCAAACTAGCCTTAACTTTACACGGATCAACTCTAATACCCTCTGCTGATACCACATGACCGAGAAAATTTACCTGATCAATCCAGAACTCACATTTAGACAGCTTAGCATACAACTGCTTCTCTCTCAGAGTCTATGATACAATCCGCAAATGCCTGTCATGATCCTCCTTATTACGCGAATACACCAGAATATCATCAATAAAGACCACCACAAACTGATCTAGATAGGGTCTGAAATACCATGTTCATCAAATCCATAAATGTTGTTGGTGCATTCGTCAATCCAAAGGGCATCACCAAAAACTCATAATGCCCATACCTCATGCAGAAAGTTGTCTTAGGTACATCCACATCTCTAACTCTCAACTAATGGTACCATGATCTCATATCAATCTTAGAGAATGTTGTTGCTCCCTTCAACTGATCAAATAGATCATCTATCCAAGGCAATGGATATTTATTCATGATGGTCACTTTATTCAACTGCCGATAATCAATACACAATCTCAAGGTGTCATCCTTCTTCTTCACAAACAACACAGGCGCTCCCCACGGGGACACACTAGGGCAAATGAACCCTTTATCTAGCAATTCATGCAACTGCACCTTCAACTCTCTTAACTCAGCTAGTGCCATATGATAAGGAGTTATAGAGATGGGAGTGGTACCAGGCAATAAATCGATACTAAACTCAACCTCTCTCTCTCAGGGTGTATTCCTGGTAACTCCTCAGAAAAAAATATCTGAAAACTTGACAACTGTAGGTATACTGTCAAGCTGGGATTCCACTACTTTGGTATCTATCATGTGAGCAAGATATGCTTCACATCCCTTCTGGATCATTCTTTCAGTTGAAATAGCTAAAATAAACATGGATGAAAGATGTCTATGCTCACTAGATACTATCACATAAATATCATCACGTGTTCTCAGAGTAACAATTTTTTGCTGACAGTCTACCATAGCCCCATGCTTGGATAACCAATCCATGCCTAAAATCATATCATAATCCTTAAAAGGCATCTCAATCATGTCACTGAGAAATTCCTTATTCTGAACAATAACTGGACTATCTTGGTGCACCCTACTAACCATAACACTATGTAACACCCCTATATCACGTATACGTACCAAGCATGCTTAAACGATCGTAATATACGTATACTGAATATAGAAAATGCCACAATTTAAAACTACACAACATATATCGTTGTAAATAAGTGAAACCAATCTCAAACATTTAAAAGAAATTCAAAAGACACCATATATATAAAACATTTATTAACTCGCAGCGAAAGTTATTACAAATATTTGCAAATACAAATATGTTATAAATCAAAGTTTACAAAACATAGAATATATACATGATTGGCAGCTCTTCTCTGATCTTTAAATTCCAAAAATAAATCCTTCAATGCCTAGTCTCACTTGGTCTTGAGGAGCTCTCAGGTTCAACTCTGTCACCTGCGCGATCAAACACTATCGTGCTAAGCCAACGGCTTAGTAGCACAAACTATAATACTACTACGTTTCGATGCAATGCCGATGTCACAATTAATCTCAAACATCATTCAAAAGAATATAACATTTCAACATCATACTTTGTTCAATGTCATAACAAAATTCATATTATATCTTCATAGTTCCATTAATTTCACCATTCAAGAATCACATTAAATACAAAGACAAGCATGGGCCCAAAAACACTAATATGCCATTCAACTTTCAGAGTTAATGTTTTGGTTCAATTATCACATTTATCATTATCCCAACTAGGCTTCCAGGATTAGGCTCAACCAAGCTTCAAGGGGAACAAAGCATGCTAAGTATCAACCCAACTTGGCTTCAAGAACCAACCCAACCTAGCTTCAAGGGTTGTAACATCTCAATTAGGCTTCAAGGACTAGACCCAACCAAGCTTCAAGGGGAGTAAAACATGTTAAACTTCAACCCAACTTGGCTTCAAGGATCAAGCCCAACCTTACTTCAAGAGATTGTTACTAATAGGCATGCCACCAACAACAAAACTCTGAAAATGAATAACATATTAGACACACAATTCATTTATTATTTCATTATCAACTTCATTCTCTAATCTCATCATTATTTAGGCAAACATGCCTCACTTAACTCAATTGAAGTATCATAGCCAATCACAATGGCTTCACATCTCATTTGAATCACCATAGCCAATCATAATGGCTTCACCTTTCATTATATTTCAAATCACATTTCATATTTCATCATTGATATATATATAACAATTTACATTACTCATAGATTTAGAATCTTCCACATACATTTGTTTGGATCATTTTTGTTTTAAGTGTGTTTAAAATGTTTATTTTTATGTTTAGGTGCAAAAAGACCATTAGGGAATTAAAACAATGCAAGAAGAGCAAAGAACAAAGAAAAGTAGCTATCACACTCAAGGGACACGGCCAAGCTTCTGGCCGTGTCTCTCAACACAAGCTCCAACACGGCCAAGTCACTTCAGCTTGGCCGTGTCACACTTAAATCCAAAGAAAAAAAATAAATGATGAAATCAGGCAGTAGACGACACGGGCAAGGGACACGGCCAAGCCAGTGGCCGTGTCTCTTCAAATTGATCCAACACGGCCAAAACTCCCTTAACTTGGCCGTGTCTCCTATCATCTTGGCCGTGTCTCTCATGGCTAAAGATTTCAAACAAGGCCAAATCTCCTTTTATTGAATTAAATCACATTGTACACAACATAGCATTATTCAAATGGACATAATCAACATCATTAACACTTATTTTACATGCTCATCACAATATTCACATTACTAATATACATTAGCAATACATTTGATTCCTTAACACATTTACAAACAAGTGTGTGCTAAGTTTAAACATCATATGCATATATGCAACAATATGGTTTGTACTTACCTTAAGCACCACTTATACACTTCTAAACACTTTCTTTTTCCAAGAATTCTTCACTTCTCAAATTAGGGCAAAACCTTCTTCCAAAACCTAATCCAAAATGATACAATACAATTTATCACTTACCACTTCAAAACCCTAAAACCAACATATAACAATCAACACAAACCCTAAACACAAATATAACACCATCTCTTCCAACCAACTTACTCTTTTCTTCAATCCATCCTTAAAATCCATAATCAATTTAATCAAACACTCTTAAACATCTCACAATCAATCAACACACCCTTAAATAATCTATCAAACTCACACACAACTTCAAATAAGCAAAGAAATCAAAAGAGGACTTACCAAAGTAATGAAATTTCTTGAATCACCAACTTGATCACTTAGATCTTCCTTCAATTGAAGCTTAGAACATCCAAAATCCTCTCTTGGTCTCTTGCTTTCTCTTGTCTTTGGAGGAGCCGGCCACACACATGGAAAAGAAGAAAAGATGATGAAGAAACAAAGTCAACTTCTCTTTAAATCTCCACCAAGTGTTCCAAAAAGACAATTACCAACATACCCTCTTCTCACTTGTTCTAGCTTTCTTATTAATCAAGTGCCCTTTATAGTAATTTCACACATAACAAATAAATATCCTCTTCCCTTGACCACTCATTTTGACTTGCATATATGTTATATATATTGCCATATACACAACATATACATTTTCTTTTAAACCCTCTAAACAATCTTTTCCTTTCCAATAACACACATACATTTGATTCAAATCAAACAACAATTATATCAAAACTTCTAGGGCACACTTTGGGATATTACACACTATGTCCTAAAGGATTTGTCACCAAAACATCAAATCCTAGGGACTCTGAATGCAAATCACTCATAGGCAAGATGGATGTACTAATGTATAAATGAGTCAACCCAGGGTCTATTAATGCAAGAACTGAAGTACCAAATAAAAAAAAAGTACCAGCAATCATAGTTGAAGCATCCGACTTCCTCTACATCACATAGACCCGCTGCAATGGCCCTGCCTCATCTGGTTTACTTTTGGCTGTAGAACCTCCTTTCTGACCAGATCCAGATCTACCACCCCTACCAAAACCTCTGCTACCAAGACTCCCTCTAACACTGGGTCGAGAAGCTGCAGTATTTGTTTGTCTATCATCTGGTGGCTCTGGACAATTTGTAATAAAATGATCTGGTGATCCACATCTATAACATATTGTTGGTCCACCTATCCTCCAGTAAACACATCCATGTACTTTACCACAATGAACACAGGTAGGTGGAGCAAATCTATGAGTCACTGGGGACGAAGCACTAGCCACTGAAACTATAGGTCTTTATCATTGTCTCTGCTACTGTACTTACCTGCCAGGCTGCCCCTGGCTCCTACTGAATCTTTAAAAATATCCCCCTCGACCTCTCTTCACTGATGAAGACCATGCCTTACTTTGGGGTCTCCTAGCTTTGGTCTCTTGAACCCTAGCAGCTGCTGCAATATCTTGTGCTCTCTCAACATCCCTGGCAGCTGCAACCAATTGGGAAAAATTCTAGTACCGGGAGCCTGCTATAATGCACATGATAGAAGGTCTTAGCCCTTTCACAAACCTCTGACACTGGTCAATCTCATCAGAAATGATCCCACCAGCAAACTGACTCAGCCGAGTAAACTCTATCTCATACTCCGACACTATCCTGGTATCTTGCCTCAAACTCATGAACTCTATCTTTTTCTCATCCTTATACTCCCATGAAGTCTACTTCTACTTGAATTCCCGCAGGAAATCATCATAGGTCAAGACTGATGGATCATCCAGAGCATGTGGAATCGTCTTCCACCAATCATATGCATCCCTCTACAGAAGAGATCTGGCATAATCAAACTTCTCCTCTAGAGTAGCCTGTAGCTAGATGAATACTCTCTGGACCCTGTCTAGCCACTGCTCTGCTATAGCAGGGTCTATAGTTCCAACAAAATCCTCAACTCCAAACTTTCTCATATTAATATATTTTCTCATCGACAACTGCAGCTGCGCCTGTGGCTGCAACGGCTGCTGAACTGGAGCCTGCCTCAATAGCTCCACCATATGTCGTACCCAGCCCGGTGGAATCTCATCAACTGCTGGTCTCTCAGGCACAAAAGCAGGTGCCTCTCTAGCAATCTTAGTTCTAGTTCCATCTCTACCATCACTAAGAGCCACACTCTCTGCACTACTCTCTGCAAACTGAAGCGTCCGAGATGCCATAATTACCTAAATTTGCAAACATAGCGGAAATTGCCACATCAAAGATCAAAAATTGCCAGTGCCAATGCATGTATCATAATTGAAAACCATATTTAAAAATCCCCATTTCCTTTCTCTCATAACCCACCTAGGTTGAGAATCTCAAACCTAAGCTCTGATACCAAAATAAATATAATACTCTTATACTCTATAAACGTATAATACACACACTCCCAGTATGTAAGATGCGCATATACAGTATAAAAATGTCACAATTCGGTTTAATAAAAATTTTCATATTCCCTTATTACTCAAAATATTTGTATAAAAACATATGTATACATATGAAAATACACAAAATTCTCACATCATTTAATTATTTAAACATCCTTTGTAATTTATAATGTATATACATATACTCCCAAAACATAATATAATATACATAATATCAAAATATACTATTAAATAAAATATGTACATGCTGGTAAAGTGGCACTGATCTTATTGTAGCACAAACACTTCAAGCTCTAATAACACAAGTCTAGACCCAATATGGTCTAGTAAAACTCTTCGACTCTACTGGATAACCCATGTCACCTGCACGATAAGTTACAATCGCGCGCCGAAGCCTAGTGGTACAGCGTCCCTGAAAATTTTGAAAACTGGTTCTGAGGGTTGTAGGTTTTGGTGTTAAAAATTAAGATTTTAGGGTTTAAGATTTAAAAAATAGGGTTTGGGGATTTTATGAAAATGATATTATTAACTATAGTATTAACTTTGCATGAAAGATATTAATAATCGCCAAAACTTAATATCATTTATTTGAATAAATTTAAATTTAGAGACGTACCTTCATTTGTTGGGTCCACCAAAATAGTTGGATGAAAATCATGGGTGAGCTTTTCCAAGACAGTGAGTGCACTACTTTTGTAAGGTTTGTGTGTCTTTGATCTTCTTTGTCTATCATCCTCTCTGTCTCCTTTATCAATGAAACTTCTAGGGTTTGTTTGTTGATGAAGTTTGGTTACTGAGTTTCCCAGAGTCTCAGTCGAAAAAAAGAAAAAAGTCCTATCTAAATAATTTTCCCAAGTCTTTGAATAATCCTTGAATAATTATGTCGTCCCCTGTTTCTGTGTTTAAAACTGCTATTTATAGGAAATTAAAACAAAATCTAATATGTTAAGGAAAATAAAAACTATTTAGGAAATTAATTGAGGTTTCCGAGTAAAATAAAGTTTTGGCAAAAATCGGCCAACGCACTGACACGGGCTGCTGCTAGGCTCTAGGCTGCTGGCACAAGAGCAACGGGCTGCTGGGTGAGCAAGGCTGCTGGCACTCAAGCAACGGGCGAGCAAGCAATGAGGCTGGGCGAGGCGCTGCAGGCTTGCGGCAAACTAAAATAAAATCATTCATCATGGTCCGTTCGATTTTTTATTTTTTTCTTTATATATATATTTAAAAATAAATATTATATATTATTAAAAAAATAAATAAAATATTATATTATATTAATAAAATAAATAATAAATACTACAAAAATTATTTCAGACTTGTTTTAAAATATTGGACTAGACTTGGTCAAAAATTAAGAATCTACAAAACTCTCAACCATATGAACACAATCATTCCAAACTCAACACTACAACACCCTTAATCATCATTTTAGTTTATATCCATAATTCACCCATAAATTTAACACTTATATAACTCTAACATATCATAACTATCATCTTATTCAATCAATCATCACTTTCTCTCATAACACAATCAAAGAAGAAGAAAGAAAAGAAACTTCTTCTCTTTCAATCCAAGCTTAAAAATCATCATTAGCTACTCACAACATCTTCATACATATCCAAATATCATGTTCTTTCATAGAATTCCAAAGAAACTTGCAAAATGATAAAGGAACTTACCAATTGATGAAGAATCCTCAAAATGTTCACTTGAATTCTTGAAATCCCTTCAATCTTTATAGAAGAAGAACTCTCCTCTAGACTCTCTCTCTCTCTCAAGCTCACGTCAAAGAAGAAGGAAGAAAAGAAAAGACTATTCTCTTTTCTTTCATCCTTATCTATATATATAATAATAATAATTACTATGCACTTAATTATACAATATACATATATGTAATGTATATCTTGAAAATATGTATATATCTTTTATATATATATATATCATATTTACTCCAAATATATTTCAAATATACATTTCACTTAAAATTCTTTCATTTTCCAATCAAATCATTTATTTAATTTATCCAAATTTAATTTATTTTATTTAATATTCCAAAATTAGGGATATTACAAATTTAAGGAAAGATTGAGTATTGTGCAAAAAGAATTGATGATAAAGACACTATCCAGAAATTGAATCCCCTATCTATAAAGAGTATTTATGAATATTAATTCAATTAAATCAAATAATAGAGCTGAATTGGCATTTATCTAAATTAGATCAAAACTTCTCTCGATTGAATTAATCCCTAATCACTGGTCATATCAATTTTTCCCAGGTCAATAATATGAAAATTACAACCAATCAATAAGCATGTTATTATAAATTGAAAATAAACAATTAAGAATCATGAGAATAAGACAACTCAATCAAATAATTTTGTAACACCCCAATACTCCATATAAATACTATACATATACCTAGTATACATACAGTAAGTATATAAAGTGTAAGGATGCCACTTTTTTTTTTTACCTTTCAATACCTGTAACAAAATTCAAACCATAATAGGTCAATTTAAAGAACACTTACAAATTATTGTCTTTATCAAAACTTCATTTATACATATAATATAACATACTTAAAGTGGATACATGTATGCATTACCCTCTAGTTGGTCTCGACAAAATCTTACTCTTCTCGTGGCCTACCAAAAGACTTCATATCTTCCACCAAGCTACCTGCGCGATAATACATCCGCGCTAAGCTCGAAAGTTTAGTAGTACAAATATAAAATACAAACATATATCATGGAAACACTAACATATAAAGATATCTCAATTCCATATACTTTTAGTTCTTATTAAGTTTATCCCTATTCATTTACACCTTTCATATCTTTCAACTAATCTCCTATCTTATACACATATAAACATAACATTTCTACCAAGTCCAACCCATCACTAATATTCACAATCAACATCTCAATACACACATTATACATCATACTAATCATAAGTCACATTTCCAATTAAGACAATCATTGTCATCAACCACAATTCATCAATTGAATTCACAATCAATGCTAATACACACATTATACATCATACCAATCATAACATTTCTTTATTCACAATTCAACATTAATGATTCATCACTAGTGCTCATAATCAATATTTCAATGCACATAATACATATCATCAATCACATGTCCAATGAAGTATACCAAAGATTTCATTATCCATTTCTTTCAACATTTGTATATCACATTGACAACAAAGACAGACTCGGGCCCAACAGACACCACTATGTTATTCAGAGTTCAGAGTTACTGCTTTGGTCTATAATCATAATCATCAAGCCTGTAGGCATCATATATCAATATTTCTATCCATGGATAGTGTAACAGACCCAGTCTCTTGGACCATCAACTCATCATGAGGAGATCCTCAACCCGGCAAGACTGTTACCAATCATATATTTCACATTCACAATTCTCATAGTGTAACAGACCCAGTCTCTTGGACCTCAATTCAACTTAATTTGAAGAGATCCTCAACCCGGCAAGACTGTTACCTTTTTCATTTTATAGGCATGCCTCCAAACCCAGAACTCTGAAGACTGAATAACACATTAAACACATATTTCACTTATTGTTTCATTATCAATTTCAATCTCAATGTTCATTATCATCTAGGCAAACATGCCTTGTTTCTTTCAATTAGATCATCATAGCCAATCACAATGGCTTCATCTCACATTTGAATCATCATGGCCAATTATAATGGCTTCACAACATATCCTATCTCAATCCATATGATACATATAACATCATTGCTATAACATTACAAAGTACCTTATTCATATAGCACAATACAATTCACAAGATTCATAATACACAAAACATAGTATTGTTCATATAGTATCATGTGCATCATCATTATAATACTCAACATCAATTACATTAACCAAATGAACATATCATTATTCAATCGCATGATTCACATTATACATATAGCATCATTGCTATAACATTACAAAGTACATTAAAGTAATTCTTCATAAAAGTGTTTATCATAATAAATTTGCATAGCTCATACCTTGTTGAATGATCCTCTTCTCTTTCACACTATACAAGTCACATTAGATTAACAATGTAATAATTTACCTAACATTATTTAATTATACTCAATCAATTGTATTCTCATACATTAATATTCATCAAATCATTCACATCTTTCATTTTCCCATAACACAATTATATATATACATATCATTAATGATATAAACACATCAAAATACATTAGTGATATGCATTAACAATGCAATCATGCAACATTGGTACTTACCTTAATAACATTTCACACCACTCTAAACTCTTCTCCACTCAATAGTTCTTCACTTCACAAATTAGGGCAATTCAACCTCTTCACAACCTAATCCAAAAGGAATATAAGCAAAATGACCATATGAATAGTACATTCTGGTTTTAGACTCCATTTTATCCTTATTTTGAAAAATTGTATAAAATAATCTACTTGACTAAAAATTATAAAATTTTTACAGAATTTAGTTTTGTATCTTAAAATCATTCCTTTAAAATTTCAGATCAAACTGAGCACAAAATCTTGGTCAAATAGTTCACCTAACCAGACTGCCCCAATTGCCCTGCATCCTGGCAGCAGTTCTGAACTTTGTGAATTCCATAAATCAAATTCAATCAACGTGGTTCCAAATTATTTTTCTCAAATACTAGACTCACTAAGCAACAACATATCCAAAATTCAATTGGATATGATTTTTCTACATTTTATTAAAAATCCCGAAATATAGCTGTCTCAGTTAAGGTACCTGCTGGAACAGGTCTAATAAAAATAATCTTTCTAAACTCATAACCATTCCAAAATCGAATCAACATATTTTTCAGTCATTCTAGACTCATAGAGGCACAACATATCAAAAATTCACTTCAAGAACATTTTTCTATAATTAATTAAAACTCATACAAGTCACAGCCTTTACTAATTGTAAAACAGAAAAATATTCACTAAACACAACTCTTACTCTTCCATCACCAACACCAATTTAACTTCTTATTTTAAAATCAATTTCAACTCTAATCAACAAATCATCAACACACTTAATCATACTATCAATAACCCTAACTCAACTCACACACATCTTCAAAAATAACAAAGGCAAACAAGAGAAAACTTACTAAAATCATGAAATTCTTGAAATTCCAACTTGTATACTTGAGATCTTCCTTCACTTTTGAGCTTAAAATTCCAAAATCATCACTTGCTCTCTTGCTTTCCTTTGTCTTTGAGTGAGCCGGCCATCAACAAGAAGAAGAAGAAGAAATGATGAAGAAAACACAAAGTCCATAGGCATTAAATACCCTTCCAAAAGAAAATTACTAAACTACCCTCAACCATATAACTAAACCTTTGTCTTTTACAAGCCCATGTTGGTAATTTCACAATCACAAATAAAATATCCTCTTCCCTTGACCAAGCCCTTTGACCAACTTATATTATATATATATGACCATATACACAACATATACACTTCACTCTACACAATGCTTTTCTTCAAACAACATAATTACCACTTATTAATCACACACTCAATTCAATAATAACAACATTATCATAACTTCTAAGCACACTTAGGGATATTACAAATTTAATTTAATAAAAAACTATTCAATCCATACTATAAAGCAAGGGTTCATCAATATCTAGATAGAAATAATTTAGTTCATGTTCATAACCAGAAAATCAGAACAAAAGAAATAAGTAAAAGAATCTAAACAATCCATGATGAATGATTTGTGCTTCTTCACTTCAATCTTTGATTCTTGATTTAAATCTTACCTAAATTGGATCTTCACCTCCAAACTCAATTGCCAAAACTCTCTCTTATAAAAGAAGTCACCTCTTAAGTAATAAAAATTGGATCACTAAATTGCACTTTAGATCAAATTTTATAACCCAGCAATTTAGCCTGGCACCGCCATGTCTCTGGGCGTGTCGATGATATTTTTTTCAGCATTGATGACATGGGCAACTACACGGCCAAGCTGTTGGACGTGTCATAGCTAGTGTGATAAATGATTAAGGACACAGGTAGTGACACGAGTGTGTCACTGGGCATGTCAAAGCTTATGTAAGTTGGGCGAATGACACGGTCATTGACACACCTATGTCCTTAGGCATGTCACTTGAAAAATTTGCCCAAAGTAGCTCTTTTCCTCGCCTTTCATCCATGATTCTGTCCTAAATGACCATAAGGCCTCAATGTGTAAAAGATTCTAGAAATTAACCCTAATAAGCACTAAACAAACAAATTAAACTCAATTTGACCATAAATATACCAAGGAATATGGACAAAAATATAATCAATTATATACTTATCAAATTCCCCCACACTTGAATTTTTGTTTGTCCTCAAGCAAACTAAATCACTATAATAAGCAGGAATGAAGGATCCCTCTATATCCAAAAAGAAAAGGAAAGTTTCTCAATACTCGAATCAGAAAATTCGGCATTCCCAACCAAAAACTAATTCTCAAGCATGACAGTTGAATTAAGAAGTTTCAAAATGAAAATATTACAGATCTAAAATTTAAAAATCCAGAGTTAAAAGATTGAGCATAAAATTTCAAGAACTCAAAAGTCATGAACAAATTAAAAAAGTGTAAATTTTCTCTTAAGTTCTTTGACTTACTTGAACCATTCTTTCTAAGGAGCTCAACTTGTTTGAACTGATACTAGCATTTTGACGCGAAAGTAAACATTTGTGATGCCGGCCCCTAGCTACTCAGTTAGAATCACTGTTCAAATGGCTGCTAATACTATTTATGATTCTGACTCCTTCGTTTCAATTAAAGAGTTAAAATCAGCGAAAAATGGATAAATTTTCAAAGCTTCTTATGCAATTTTATATTATTATTATTATTATTATTATTATTATTATTATTATTATTATTATTATTATTATTATTATTATTATTAAGAATACTCAAGTGGTCAGAAACTTAAGATACTAAATATGTCCTAGGAAATTTGACTCAAGTATCTAAGAATTTTAGAATGCTCAAAAATGTAACTACGGTTTCAAACTTCAGGTGTGCAATTCTCATCAATCAACTTCCTAACTATGACTAATACATTCGATCCTTAGCAATTAATTATGAAAGTCGAGTCAACCTCAACAAGACATTGTCATTTTGTAAATCAACAATTAATTTAATCTAAAGAGAAACCATTTCAATTCATACTATTATAGCAATCTAGTTTACTTGAACCCAGAAACAAGTTAAAGAAACTGGATGAGACTAATGAATTAAATGATATTAATGAAACAAATACTAATAAAACTCGATCCAGAAAGTGTACCTCTTCTCTCCCCCACACTTAAGATGCACATTGTCCTCATTGTGTGTAAAATAAGAAAAACAACAAAAGAGAGAGAAAATTGCCCTGTCATGTCCATAAATCCGCATATATTAATTTGGTCCCAAAAGTGTTGCGAACTTGAATTAGCTACATAACAGAGATTGACATGCAAAAGTGTGAAGATTCATGTATATATAATAAAAAAATAAATTTAGAAAGAAAGAAATATAGAAATAAAATAAAATAAAATAAAAAATAGTAAACTAATCATCCATGGATGCAGCATCCTCACTGCTGGCACTGGCATCATCACCGGTATCATCATCCGAAACATCGACGCGTCACACGGGGGCTGATATGGTGGAGAAGGTGACTATGAAGGGTTGAATCCCTGAACAAAGTTGGCCAATAAAATCCTAATTCTAATACCTTTTGAGCAGTTCAATGACAGAGAATATTCATTGTTTCGGGCCATGCCACGTAACGCCTGATCATGTGGTCCTTACATAACTTAAACAAAAAGAGATCCTCCCTCGGAAAAGAATTTCTTTTTTTCTTGATAAGTTAGATCCTTAGGGAGTTCCCTAACAACCAAATAATTAGCAAAATCTGCAAACCAAGGCATTTCAAAGTTTGAACTACTTACCTCACTTACCATGGCATACAGTTGCTCATCGGGAAAATGGTCATTAATGTCTCCTTCTTCAAACCTCTCCAAGGTTGGGTTCTCTAAGTGAGCTGCCAAATTTTCATCTCCCTTTTTGTCTTGAATCTTCAAGTCATATTCATGCAATAACAAAATCCATCGAATTAGCCTAGGCTTTGCATCAATTTTTGTAAATAAATACCTCAAAGTTGAATGGTCCGTATAAATGATCACTTTTGACAAGATTAGATATGATATGAACTTGTCAAAAGCAAAAACCACAGCTAGTAGTTCTTTCTCTGTAGTTGTGTAATTGGCCTAAGCTACATTTAGAGTCTTGCTTGCATAATAGATGGATTGAAAATGCAACATCTTAAAATTTTTGAAAAAGTAAATTATAATTTAAAGGATAAATTAAATTAATTGTTTTAAATGGAAAATGAAGGGATTTTAAATGAAAAAGTGGAATATATATTTGATATATATGCAAAATATACATAACATATATAAAAGTCAACACTTTTATAAGAAAAGGGTATTTTGGTAATTGAATCTTATAAATTCAAAATTAATAAAATAATTTAAAAATAAATTATTTTTGAATGGAAGAGTGAAATTAGAACTTTTAATTTATCAAAAAAATAATTAAATAATTAAATATTAAATTATTTTAATATATATATGTGGTTAAAAAAATGAAAAGGAAAAGAATATAAAAGTCTTCATCATCTTCTTCTTCTTCTTCAAGGACGTGTTTTCCATGGGAGTTTGAAGACCAAGGATTTTGCTTCTTCCATACTCTATAAATTGAAGAAATTAACAAGTTGCAAGTGGATTTTTGGTGATCTCCACCAAAATTAGTAAGTTTCCATCTCTTTTCTTTGAATTCCTTGGAAATTTGGATTATGTAAGTTTTGAGATTTTGATGTAGTATTTTATAATTGTTGAAATTGGTGTGTATGATGTTATTTTGGGTAGTTAACAATGATTCTAAGGTTAAATTGAAGAGATGATGGAGTTTGGTTAAAAAATGGTGAAGAGAGAGAATTTAGGATTATGGATTTTTGGGGTTTTGAAAACATGAACTTTAATTGTGCAATTTGATTCCAAATGAGTTGTTTTGATTCATAAACAACTATTTTAAAGTCAAATATTGGATTTGGTGGTGTTGGATAGGAGTTTGAGAATGGAAGTGGAGATTTAGGGTTTTGGAAAAGTGATTTTCCAATGTTTAAGCATGTTGTTTAGTATTAAAAGTGATGAATATAAGCTTGGAATGAGCAATGGATTGTGTTGGAATGGAAAACCTTCAATGGGGAAAGGTTATGCCATTTTTGAGATTTTGTGTATAAGAGTGTATTTTTATAATGTAAATGATTTAAATATATTAAAATATATTTTTAATAATATAAATAAACTTAAAACACTAATTTAATTGTAGTAGAATGGAATTCCAATGTTGAAGTAAGGAAAGGCTAAATTTTTGGAAATTTGTAGGAGTGATGTGTAATTATGGTTTAATGTTGAAAATGCCATTAAATGTGATACTAAATGATTATTGGCTATCACATTTGGTTTAGGCATTGAGGGAGGCTGATTTGCTTCATCCAAGTGGTGAAGGGCAAGTTGGAAAGATTGGATTGAAGGTTGTTTTTATCTTGCTTTGGGTTGCTAGTGGAGGTATGTACAAACTTTGAATATAATGTTTATATTTGCATAACATTTGGACTTAACACATTTTGGTTAGAAAATGTGTTAAGCTACTTGGTTCATTGATTGTGTATGAATAATGTGCTATGCCTATGATTGCCTACGGGCTACACGCTGGAATGGTGAAAAGACTGGATCGTAAGCCTCAAAAACTGTAGCAATCTAGCTGGGTTGAGAACCAAGATACTAGGGCCTAAGGGTCTAGCTGGGTTGAGGTCCAAGAGACTGGGGCTGTTACATTATCCATGGATATATATATATTGTCTAACGGGCTAGACACATGGTGTCATTATGGACCAAAGCAGTAACTCTGAAATTTGAATAGCATATTAGATCCTTTTTGGGCCCATGCTTGTCTTTGTTTTAATATGAAATGTTTGAAAAATAAAAGAAAGTGGATTGATGTGACATCTATATGCATTATGCATTGGCATTGCATTGAGTTATGTTGTTATTATCAAAGTTTGTACCACTAGGCTTCGGCTTAGCACGATTGTTTCCATCACGCAGGTGACAGGGTAGACCCAGCTGAGCCAGAGAGTTCTTCTAGATCAGGTCGGGTCTAGACTTGTAGTTGAGCTTATTGAGTTGCTATCGAGATCAGAAACACTACCAGCAGCATGTATATATTTTTATGTTATTGTACATTTTGATTTTTATGCATAATATATTATATTTTGGATTTTACGTATTGTATATTTTAAAGAATTTTGGGTCAATGTATTTGAAATGGGAGAGTAAGTGTGTTTTAAATTATATATATATCTATATATAAATGTTTGAGAAACTTGGTGAAATTAAGAAGTATGGTTGAGATGGTGAATTGAAAATTATTTGTGAGTGTTTTCTTTTTGCAGGTTGAGTAATTGCTAAATTTTGGGATGTCCAAAATACAGACAAAACTCTGGCGATTTTTTTCCAAAGATTTATATATATATTATTTATTTTGGGTTCTTATAATAAGTAAAGAATATTTATATTCTATTTAATTTTTATATATTTAGAATTTTAAATTTTAAATTGAAAATGTGAAAAAAAAAATTAGTAAACCGGTCTGTGACATTTTTGTACCGTATATGTGTATTTTACATATGCTGAAAATATATATTGTACGTATATAGGGTATAAGGGTGTTACAAAAAATACTTCTCCCTGTGTTAACCTAAGACTGCCTCACTACTAAATCACTCGCATCACACATCAATTCAAAATTTAAATTCTGATTGGGAGCCACCATGATTGGAGCATGGGTCAATTTTTTCTTAAGAGTTGTGAAAGCTCTTAGACATTCCTCATTAAATACAAAATCGACATCATTCTTTAGGAGTCTTGTTAGAGGGCGAGCCATCTTAGAAAAATCTTGTATGAACCTCTGATAGAAGCTCGCATGTCCTAAAAAACTTCTAATGGCCTTGACTAATGTGGGTGATGGTAATTTCTCAATGGTTTCCACCTTAGCCCGGTCCACATCAATAGCCTTACTTGAGATCTTGTGTCCCGACACAATTCTCTCTTGAACCATAAAGTGACATTTTTCCCAATTAAGAATGAGGTTTGTTTCCTCACATCTTACCAGCATCCTCTCAAGGTTTTCCAAACATCCTTCAAATGAGCTACCATAAATTGAGAAATCATCCATGAATACCTTCATAATATCCTCAATCAGCTCATCGAAGATTGCCACCATGCACCATTGAAAAGTTGCAGGTGCATTGCACAGTCTGAATGGCATTCTTTGATACGCAAATGTCCCATATGGGCAGGTGAACATAGTTTTCTCTTGGTCTTCCGAGACAATAGAAATTTGGAAGTATCCCGAAAGACCATCCAAAAAATAGTAGTATTCATGTTCGGATAACCTCTCCAACATCTGATCAATAAAGGGTAATGAAAAATGGTCCTTCCTAGTTGCATCATTCAACTTCCAATAGTCGATGCAAACCCTCCCATCGGTAACCATTCTTGCTGGAATCAACTTATTATTTTCATTGGAAACCACCACCATCCCTCTTTTCCTTGGTACTACCTGAACCGAGCTCACCCAAGAGCTATCCGAAATTGGATATATAATTCTCGCATTAAGTAGATTGATCACTTCAACTTTCACTACATCTTTCATCTTAGAGTTCAATCTTCGCTTTGGTTGCACCACTCGCTTGATTTCATCCTCCATCAATATCTTGTGAGTGCAATAGGATGGACTAATACCCTTGATGTCTGCTATCTTCCAAGTTGTGACTTTCTTATGCTTTTGTAACAGCTCGATGAACTTTACCTTCTGCTCAAAAGATAGGTGGGAACTCAGAATTATGGGCAGTTTATTTTCCTCTGCTAGGAATCCATACTTAAGGTGATCCGGAAGGGCTTTAAGTTCTAAGTTAGGTGGATCGATCATAGATGGTTTTGGCCTCTTTTCTTTCGACATCTCAATGGTTTCATATGCTTAACACTTAAACGACTTGCTTGCTTCAAGATAAGCAAGTTGCTCCATTGCTTCTTAATCCTTAACATTATCCTGCATTAAACACAACTCAAGGCGATTCTTAGAAATAATGTTAGTAACAAAATTTATGGTTTCATGCTCAATAATATCATTGCATGAATCCACCTCATCGAGTGTAAGTGGGTGCTTCATAGCATAATGTAAATAAAAAAATAACTTTCTCGCTTCCCACTCTCAAAGTTAACATGCCATCATGGACATCAATAAGGGCACGAGCTATATTTAAAAATGGCCTACCAAGGATAAGTGAAACATCTGCGTCCTCATCTATATCAATGACAGCAAAATCATTGAGGAAGATGAAATCCCCGACTTTTACCAACACATCCTCTATAATACCACGAGGGTGGATTACTAACTTATCAACAAGTTGAATGGTCATTAGTGTTGGTTTAGGTTGTCTGATACCTAATTCTTTAAACATCTTGTAGGGCATAACACTTATGTTAGCCCCCAAATCAATCAATGCACTTTTAACTTCAAGATTACCTATCAAACATGGAATAGTAAAACTACCAGGATCTTTTAATTTCTTAGGTAACCTCTTCTGCAAAATTGCCAAACTCTTTCCTGATAAATGCACTGATGATACTTCCTTAAGTTTCCTTTTGTTAGAAAGGAGATCTTTCAAAAATTTAGCATATTTGGGCATTTGCGATAAATCTTCGGCAAATGAAATATTAATGTGCAATTATTTAAAGAGTTCAAGAAACTTACCGAACCGAGCATCCATCTTATCCTTGTTCAACCTTGCTGGATATGGCACTCAAGGTCAGTATTCCTTCGCTATTGGACTGGGCTCTTGTGATTGGTTCCCTTTCTCATTTTCTATTGTAGCCTTCTCTCCCGAAGTGACAGTAGAATCATCTTCTTTTCTTTTTCTTATGCCTCGGCCTCTTCCTCAATCACCTCTTGGAAATTTCTAAAGTTTAAGCTGCCGTGACTTTTTATGGAATTAAAATAGATTGAGGTTTTATGTTGTAAAAGGTTAGTAAGACTCTTTGATTAAACAAATTAAGGTTTGAATGGTAAAATCATGAAACTAGGGTTTTGGACACTTTAAAACACTTTTATTTATTATTTTAAATGGTGATTTATTGTATTTTTAAGCTACTGTGTAAAATTTATGTTTTTTTTGTTTTTTAATATTTTAAAAGGATTAGGGTTCATAAAAATTAGGGTTTAAGGTTTTAAAAGGGTTAGTGTTCATTATTTTGAATTTTGGAAGTTGAATTTGGGTTTAGTATTTTTAGAATTTAGGGTCACGGTGATGCATGATTTTTAAGAATTTGGAAATCAATTTGATAATTTCATTAATTTTTATGAATTTAAACAAACAAATTAAAGTTTTTATAAGTAGAAAAGATGTTTTTTAAGGTTTTTTGAATGAAATAGAACCTACTTTAAAATTTTAAAAGAAACAGAATTTAAATCTTAGTTTTGTTGAAAAATATGTTCAATTAGAGTTTTAAGGTTTTTAAGAAAAAAAATAACAATTTTAAGTCTTTTTGGAAAATAAAGTAACGTTTTAGTGTTTTTAACTTTAGAAAACTAAATTAAAGTTCTAAGATTTTAATTTTTGAAAAACACAAAAATCCTAGTTTTAGCTACTGTGTAAAAAAAATTAAAGAAAATCAATTGACACATACCTTCTTTTGATGATTCCTCCAAAAACAATTCTTCTTGGATAAACTAGCTCCAAAGAAAAACCTTTTTTTGCCTTTGAATTGCTTAAATCGTGATGCTGCTGTTCCAGAAAAAAAAAAAGTTGAATGAATTGCTTCTTTTCCTTCCTTGATTTGATTTCAAATTTTTCAAGCTACTGTTGGATTTTTGCCTCCTCCAAATTAATTGCTTTTGGTCCTTATTTATAGTGGTTTGAGGTTATTTATTCCTAATTAGTTAAGGTAAGTAGTATTAATAAAAAAAACCAAAACCTAATTGGATTAGGTTTCGAAAAATTTGCGTCGGAAAATTTGCGCTGCCGAAAAAAATTGCCGCAGGAAAAAATGCACTGGCAATAAAATTCTGCCACAGAAATCTGCGACAGCACTAGCGGAGCGGGCCCGTAAGCTATTTCGCAGGCAGAAAATTTCTGCGTGCAAAATTGCACAGTGATTTTGCCCGCAGCAGGCGAAATGCCCACGGGCCCGTGCAGCGATTTTTTCGTCGTCGATTTTTCCGACTCCGATTTTTATTTTTATTTTTTGACTTTATTTGTTTATTTCTATTTTTATTAATAAAAATTAGATAGTAAAGCAAAAATTATTTAATAAAAATTATTTTGGACTAATTAGACAACAAAAATCATTTTAGACTAAATAAAACATATTGGACCGGATTGGGTCAAAAATTAAGGGTCTACAGTTTGTCCCCTGCTTGAATGATCTGAAACCTTAGTGAAAGAGAGTGAAAAACATTAAGACTTAATTTTTGAGGTTTTGGGTTCTGGACCCGAGAGATTTGGACACTCGGTCCTAAACTAGACTTGGATACTCGATCCTATCTGGATTTGGGTACTCGATCCTAAACTTAATTTATGTTTTTATGTTTTTTAATGTTTTAAAAGGATTAGAGTTCATAAAAATTAGGGTTTAAGGTTTTAAAAGGGTTAGTGTTCATTATTTTGAATTTTGGAAGTTGAATTTGGGTTTAGTATTTTTAGAATTTAGGGTCACGGTGATGCATGATTTTTAAGAATTTGGAAAACAATTTGATAATTTCATTAAGTTTTATGAATTTAAATAAACAAATTAAAGTTTTTATAAGTATAAAAGATGTTTTTGAAAGTTTTTTGAATGAAATAGAACCTACTTTAAAATTTTAAAAGAAACAGAATTTAAATCTTAGTTTTGTTGAAAAATATGTTCAATTAGAGTTTGAAGGTTTTTAAGAAGAAAAATAACAATTTTAAGTCTTTTTGGAAAATAAAGTAACGTTTTAGTGTTTTTAACTTTGGAAAACTAAATTAAAGTTCTAAGATTTTAATTTTTGAAAAACACAAAAATCCTAGTTTTAGCTACTATGTAAAAAAAATTAAAGAAAATCAATTAACACATACCTTCTTTTGATGATTCCTCCAAAAATAATTCTTCTTGGATGAACTAGCTCCAAAGACAAACCTTTTTTTGCCTTTGAATTGCTTAAATCGTGATGCTGCTGTTCCAGAAAAACGTTGAATTGAATTGCTTCTTTTCCTTCCTTGATTTGGTTTCAAATTTTCCAAGCTACTGTTGGATTTTTGCCTCCTCCAAATTAATTGCCTTTGGTCCTTATTTATAATGGTTTGAGGTTTTTTATTCCTAATTAGTTAAGGTAAGTAATATTAATAAAAAAAACAAAACCTAATTTGATTAGATATCGGAAAATTTGCGTCGGAAAATTTGCACTGCCGAAAAAAATTGCCGCAGGAAAAATGCGCTGGCAAAAAAATTCTGCCACAGAAATCTATGGTAGCGCACGCAAAGCGGGCCTGTAAGCTATTTCACAGGCAGAAAATTTCTGCGTGCAAAATAGCACAGTGATTCCGTCCGCAACGGGCGAAATGCCCACAGGCCAATGCCCATAAGCCCGCGCGACTCTGATTTTTATTTTTATTTTTATTTTTTGACTTTTATTTGTTTATTTCTATTTTTTATTAATAAAAATTAGATACTAAAGCAAAAATTATTTAATAAAAATTATTTGGACCAATTAGACAACAAAAATCATTTTAGACTAAATAAAACATATTGGACCGGATTGGGTCAAAAATTAAGGGTCTACAGTTACTGTAGGGGTTGTTCTGTTGTTGCCTTGGCATATTCTCAATAAAGTCCACCTACTCCTGTCTAGCAAACATATTATCATTTTGCAAATCTTGACTTTAATGTCCACCTCCACACTATTCACAAGACATCACCTGCATTGATTTCACTAAATATGAAGCTAAAGAATCAATCTTTTTATTCATTACTTCTAATTGTGTTGTCAAAGCCACCACATGATCCAATTGATGTGAACCAGTGACTCTTAGTTTTCCTTATTCCCTTGGAGCTTGCCACTAATAATTGGTAAGGGCCATATCTTCAACAAATCCCTTGCTTATTCAGGCGTCTTGTTATATGGTATCCCCAGCTGCTGCATTAATGGATTGCTTACTTGTATAGTTCAATCCATTGTAGAAAGTTTGAATCTGAAGCTATAGTGGAAGCCCATGATGAGGACACCTTCTCGATACATCTTTAAACCTCTCCCAAGCATCATAAAGGGTCTCATCATCTTGCTAAAAGAAGGATGAGATATCATTCCTCAATTTGGCAGTCTTGGAAGGTGAAAAGTATTTTGTAAAAATTTCTCTACCAACTAACCCCATATGGTGAAAGTGCCTAGGGAAAAAGATTAAGCCATTTCTTTGGTCGGTCTCTAAGTGAAAATGGGAAAAACCTCAACCTAATCGCATCATCTGAGATATTATTTATCTTGAACGTGTCACATATCTCCAGAAAATTCTCAAGATGTGCATTAGGATATTCAACTGGGAACCCATCAAACTGGCAAGTTTGCTGCACCATTTGAATTACATTTGGCTTTATCTCAAAGTTATTCTCAGCAACTGCCAGCCTCTGTATGCTAGAATCAACCCCATTGAGAGTGGGCTTAGCATAGTCCTGCATTGTTCTAGGTCCAGTTTCTGCCATTATTTCAAGTTCTTCTTCTGAGCTTGAGTCGTTCAGATTTGTTTTCATTTCTGCCAAAACTATTTGCCTTTCTTCCTTTCTCTTTTGCCTCAATATTCTCTCTAGTTCTTGATCTAATCCAAGTAAATGGGAAGATCTAGCTCGGGTCATAAATAGAAAAAAGTACCTGAGATGAGAGTCAACAACCAAGAACCAATGTAAAAAAACAAATAAAATAAAAGATAAATCAACGGTCTTAATTATATTACTAATATTAAAAACTATTATCCCCGACAACAGCACTAAAAACTTGATGTTGACTTTGTGTTATTGCAATGCTACTGCAAGTACATGGAACGCAAGTAATAAAGTAGTGAATAAGAAATCGTTCAACTGGGGACAATGTCAATTACTAGTACAAACTTCAACTGTTGTTTAGCAATCCAATGATTCTTGTGATGATTACAATAAATAAACAACGAAATACCTAATAAATTAAATTAAGGAAAGATTGAGTATTGTGCAAAAAGAATTTATGATAAAGACACTATCTAGATATTGAATCCCCCTAGCTATAAAGAGTATTTATGAATATTAATTCAATTCAATCAAATAACAGAGCTGAATTGGCATTCCTCTAAATTAGATCAAAACCTCTCTCGAGTGAATTAATCCTTAATCACTAAGTAGAATGCTAGAAATCTCTTCTCAAGCATAATTAACTAGATCATACAATAGGAACCAAGAATTATAAACCAAAGGATCTTGTAAGTCTATCTCTAGCACACCAATCAACCCTCAATTTGAATAAGAATTTTATTCATATCAAGCTTTCTCAAGCCAATAATATGAAAATTGCAACCAATCAATAAGCATGCTATTATCAATTGAAAATAAATAATTAAGAATCATGAGAATAAGACAACTCAATTAAATGATTTAATTTAATAAAAACTATTCAATCCATACAATAAAGCAAGGGTTCATCAATATCTAGATAGAAATAATTTAGTTCATGTTTATAACCAAAAAATCAGAACAAAAGAAATAAGTAAAATAATTCAAATAATCCATGATGAATGATTTGTGTTTCTTCACTTCAATCTTTGTTTCTTGATTTAAATCTTGCCTAAATTGGATCTTCACCTCCAACCTCAATTGCCAAAACTCTCTCTTTTAAAAAAAGTCGCCTCTTAAGTGATAAAAAAATGGATCCCTAATTCGCACTTCAGCTCAGATTTTATAAAAGCCTGGCACGCCTAGTGACACGGCCATGTCTCTGGGTATGTCGATGATATTTTCTTCAACGTTGATGACCTGAGCAACAATATGACCAAGCTGTTGAGCGTGTCGTAGCTACTGTGATGCACAATTAAAGACACAGACAGTGACACGGGCGTGTGAGCAGGGATTTTTGCCCTCACTCATGGTGGAATGGTTCTTACGACTTCAGCACTGTTTAGGCTTGAGGCCTTAGAGAACACGGACCTAAGTTCAGAGAAAATGGAGTCACCACCTAGACGGGCCGGGAAAAAGAAAGGGGTGGATGACTCAATTCCTAAGGAATCCCCAACCCCCTAATGAGTTCGGAAAGTTGGGTACGTGTGGGGAAGGTGAGAAATGGCCCAGCACCCCAACAACGCCCGGTTCATTGGAACCGGCCTCCTTTACAGGTCATAATATTATAAAATTCTTACATATAACAACATTATTCGTATTACACACAATAATTAAAAGAAAACATCAATATATTAAAATCAAAGTAAGGTCCAAGTAAAACAAATAAATGGACACCCATCCGAAGATGGAAACATGTCCTTACATCACAAGCCTAAATCGGACACCCACCGAAAGGTAGAAACATTTCCTTTACACAGATTCTAAAATAGAAAAGCAAATTAAATTACATGATATTTAACTAATGAGGTACCCACCAAGTGGAAACATACCTCTTACAACATTTGAAAATCTAAATAAATTGATAAAAGTAAATAATCATTTATCATAAATAAATCATTCATTAAAGGTGTTAAACATCAATAGAAAGTAAACATCCATCCATGATAAATTAAATAAACCAAGCATTGAACTTAAATAAATTAAAGCATGTAAAATAAATCAAGGCATAATCAAATATAGAATTAAATAAGGCAAATAAAAAATCCAATTATAGCTACTGTTTCCATTTAGGGTGTAACACCCCATCTTAGCCTACGTTTATAGACCAAGATGGACTGTTAACTCATGGTGGTTGTGTCTTAATATTTTACTTAGCCAATTTTAAGTGCTGATTTATAAAAAAAAATTTGCCATAACCTCCCCTAAAAATGGAGGTCCCAAGTGTCGCCAAAACTGATTTTTAAAAATTTTTGAAAAACATTTTGTTTCACAATTCAACTCAAGCACACTCCCAATAATCCACCCTTATAACCTCAACTACAATCCTGCAAGAAGAATTCACACTTCTATACTTGCATACATAAGTGCTAAACCCAAATAAGATTTATTAGATTACTAGCAGTGTACGTGTTCTGGCTTTTCAGTATAATACATTTATTTGCTAGATCATACAAGCTTATGTACATGCCATATTGCTACAATCAATCATATCCAAACTCCTACCCAAAGTAGTAGTCAAGGCCAGCTGCGCTGGACATGCTGCAATCTCGTCTCCTCGTTTAACCTACGAGTTTAGAGGAAAACTAAACTCGCTAAGCAATTGCTTAGTGGGTACTTAAATCATTGCAATAAAATGAAAGAATTATTTGAACATATATTTATATACTTTAAACAATTGAAAGGAATAAATACAAAACACAGAAGGTAAAAAGGCTTGACTGAATATTTTGAATTTAAATCATTTTCTTGCTTTTATCATTTTGGTTGCTCTACTGGTTTAACAGAACATCAGCGGATAAGGAAGGGTCATGATAAACATATCTCATCATGATCATATTTCATTATCTTTCATCATAATTCTTACACATGTGCCAATGGCCATTATCATTGCATCATTGATCATGTCATTGTAATCATCGGCCTTCAGCCGGAATATCATATCATGTCATAAGCAGTACTGCAGTAATAGTATGATGCATCATACCCTTGTCTCAAGGGTTCTGATATACAAAGTAGAGCATAAATAATTTATTAAATTACTTTGGTCATGATATTCAATAGATCATGATTTTTCCATAAGGTATGTATTGTCGGAATAGCTTGTCATGATGCCTTTCTGATCATTTCCAATTCTCCTTCATGTCATTTTATATGATTTAACATCAATCCATATCATAATATTCAAGTTTTAACACATTTAGAAAAATGACCAAATGAATAGTAGCGCGGCACGTAAAATCGGCAACGCAATGGCGCGCGACAACTAAATAGTAAAATCTGTTTTACTGCTGAAAATCAGTCAACTTTGGCAACAGTTTTGACCAAGTGAACAACCTTATTTTTGGATGAATTTTTGCAGGAAAACACTTTCATAAGTTAACTAAATGCATGTAAAATTTCGTCGAAAAATTCTTTCGTTTGCCCCTTCAACGGACTGCCCAAAATGAAAGCTGCAGAATGGTGCCCAAAAGGGACCATTCGGCCCAATTTTCAAAATTTGAGGGAAATTCATTTTTTTCTTGCAAAATTGATTTTTAGACTCCTTTTGTGATACCATTGAAAGACTAAGGGTCCCTCTTTCAAAAATTAAACCAAAGGAGTGATTAAAAGTTCATCAAAGTTTATGGATAGTTGAGCAAATTTAGCTAGTTTGTTTTGTTTTCATTCTTTTCACAATCAATTGATTACAAATGGTTCAAAAGCACTTTCCCACATATTTACCACACATAATAACATTATTTCAAAACCATTTCAAAAATGCCATAATGCAATATATGTGAATTAATTGAAAAGGCAATGATTTAAGTACCAAACCTTGTTTATTTGCTTTGTTCCTTGCTTGTCTTATTCTTTCTTCCCTTCTTCTTCTTTATCCCTTTGATTTCCTATAATTTTCATAACTTCCATAATAAGAACGTGATAAAAACTATATGTTCAAGCCTTGATTCTTACTATCTAAAGCTACTAATTACCATTTACTCATCACTTCTACATGTATGGATCATTTAATCTAATTTCTCTTCACTTTCTTAACTTTCCCATAATCTTCCCAACTTTTCTTTCATTGATAACTTGAAAACTATCAATCAAATTAATAAACTAAAGCTAGAATTGGAATCCTTACCTTAAAATTAAGCTTTTCCTTTCCAAAAATCCATTTGAACACTTGAAAAATTCCTTCCCTTTTTTGGTGGAGAGAATTCGGCCATGCCTCTCAAAAATGGAGAGAAAAATGTGTCCTTAGTTCTTTAATCATCCTTCTCTCTCTTTTTATATTTTTCCATTTTCCATTTATTTAATTAATTTCATTTTGGAGGGTTAAGATGTAACCACCACAAAAGTATCTTTAACTAGGATGGTGCCATATGGAGGGTTAAGATTAATCCAACCCAAAAGTGTCTTTAAACAAGATTTTGCCATGTGTCCTTTTCTAGAAAATTACTATGCCATGTGTCCCTTTTCTAGAAAATGAGTGGAAATGAAAAGACCAAAATACCCTTCAATGGAAGGTTTTGCCTTTTCTTCGTAACCGGGTGGTTTTACGACGCGTAAAATGTACCATTCTCCTCCTTTCAACCTCTCGTTAACATTTCCGACATTCATTCTTGATTTTGAACTAATTTATAAAAATTGCGCTCATGCCCTTGACTTTTGTAAAAATTCCCTTTAGGTCCTTACGTGATTCGGGTCTCCACTTAGGTTCGTTCTTCAACATCGATCACTGCGGAGTCCTTCCATTTACTTCGGATACCTTTACGTGTCTTGTTTTCCAGTGTATACATTATTATCACAAGAATGACAAAAATACCCTTGGTCAAGAATCCACTTTATCTCTCAAACTAGGCGTTTTCGGGAAAAACCGTGGTGTTCCATTTCGACCCAATTTTTCTCTACTTTCCATTTCTGGAGTCTGTTATATGCACTATTAAGAACCTCCAGTACAACTTTTAAAAATTACAGTTACCTCCCCAAAACTTTTACAATCTTTTCAGTTAGGTCCTTTTTGTCCTATAGAGCTTCCTTTCACTTCGTGTTCTTTGGTGATTACTCGGGACGGCTCCTGTTACTGTACGCGGATGTACTGTACATGGATATACTGTACATATGTACAAATTGGATCGTGACATTTTTTCCCCTCTAAAATTTAGGCTTCGTCCCGAAGCCGATCGGGTGTAAAATTTAGGCTTCCATCCTCATTATTCCTTCTCTTTCCCAAAATATCTCTTCCATTCTATGGTACCTTCGCCGCACTTTAACTGGAGGAAATCTCTTATTTCTTAATCCTTTGACTTTTCATGCTAAAATTTCTATTGGTTCTTCTTCATAATTTAGGTCAGATTGGACTCTAATGTTTTGTGTCTTTATATCGTGTGTGAAGTTCAACGATATTGCCTTATCATTGAAACGTGAAAAACATTATGTATTTTGTTCAGTTCTGGTAATAGAGTTAACCGATAGGCTATTGATCTATGCGTTCGATGATCTCGTATAGTCCAATAAGCCTAAGGCTTAACTTACTTTTCTGCTTAATTCTTAATACCTTCTTTCAAAGGAAAGTCTTAAGAAAAACCTTGTCTTCCACTTAGAGTTCTATGTCCCTTCATTTCGAGTCTGCATATGATTTTGCTCCTACCTACCCGCATATGATTTTATCTTGTCTTTACTTAATTTCGTCCAACACTCTAGTGTTCCATGTTTTCTTTCGTATAATTCTTTATAGGGCGTCACCGTATGCTGAATTAATAGTTGTTGTTATATGCATATTCAATTAAACTCAAATACCTATTCCAGCCACCCTTAAATTCTATAACACATACTCTTCATATGTCCTCCCAAAATTTGGATTACTCTTTCAAATCGTCCATCTGTTTACGGGTGAAAGGCAGTGCTATAATTTGTTTAGGTTTCAGAAGCTGTTTGCGACTTCTATCATAAATTCATGATGAACTGTGGACCTCTGCCTAAAATGATAGACGTTGGAATCCTGTGTAATCGTACAATTTCCTTGGCGTACATTTCCACCAATTTATCTATTGAATAATCCATTAGTAAAAGTAGAAAATGAGCTAACTTAGTTAGGCAGTCAACAATTATCCGAACAACGTCCTGCCGGCCTCGTGTCATTGGTACTTCTATGACGAAATCCATAGTGATATGTTCCCACTTCCATACCAGACTGGGAATTAGTTGTAACTGTCCCGATAGGATTTGATATTTCGCTTTTGTTTGTTGACATATTAAACATTTGGTCATAAAATCAACAATATCTCTCTTCATTCCAGGCTACCATTAAAACTTCTTTAGATATTGATACTTTTGTAACTCCTGGATTCATTGCGTAGAGACTACTATATGCTTTTCGAAAAAAAAAATTTCTTTCTTATGTCTCCCATTGTTCGTATCATTATTCTATTGTCATAATACAAACCACTGTTCTTAGAAATTTAGAATTTTATATCCTTTCCTCCTTGCACTTGCTTGATCCATTTTTGTATTTGTTCATTTTTCTTTTGCACTTGATGAATTTCTTGAAAAGAAACATAGTTTATGCTTGCATTTCTATTACTAGTACTTCCTCTTCCATTGGTCTTAAACTGATCTTTATAGCGCCTAAGGCTGGTATCAAATTTCCACCAAGTGCATCGGCCACCACGTTAGCTTTTCCTAGATGATAATTTATAACTTAGCTGTTATTTCCAAAACTTGGGCTTACTTTCCTTACCATAAATTGAGATCCTCATGGGTTGGCTGATATTTTAAACTTTTGCGTCTGCATAAATATAACACTTTTCTCCATATAAATCATATCTCCAAATCTTGAAAGCCAATACGATAACTGTTAATTCCAAACAATGTGCCGGGTTATTATTATTTTTTTCGTATGGTTTAAATCATCAAAAGAATTATGCGACTATTTTATCCTTTTTCATATGCATATAACCTTAACCGATGTGTGAAGCATCACTATATATCACAAATTCTTTGCTGGACACGGGCCGTATGGGTATTGAAGCATTCGTTAACTTTTCCTTTAGTTTCTCAAAGTTCCTCTAACATTTATCAGTCCATTGGAGTTTGGCATTCCTTTGAACAACCTTGTCATTGGGATGATAATAATGGAAAACCCTTTTATAAAACATTAATAGTACCCAGTCGGTCCTAAGAAGATTTTTACTTCTATTACTGTCTTTGGTGTTTTCCATTCCAAAATGGCTTTTGTTTTATTAAGACCTACTTTAATGCCTTATGCTAATATGGTGTGTTCTAAGAATGTCACTTTTTCCAATCAAAACTCGCATTTGTCATATTTGACGTACAACTGCTTCTCTCGCAACATTTGCAATACTATGCAAAAGTATCGATTGTATTCTTCTTTGTTCCTTAAATAAACGAAGGTGTCATCTATGAACACCATTTATAAATTGGTCAAAGTATGGATGAAAGATATGATTCATTAAATCCATGAACACTACTAACACATGTGTGGGCTCAAAAGGCATTACAAGGAACTTATAACATCCGTATCGAGTTCTAGATGTAGTCTTTGGAATGTCTTTTCCTTTGATCCGTAGCTGCTGATATCCCAGTCGGTGATCTATATATTTTTTTAAAAGACCTTAGTTCCTTTAAGTTGGTCGAATACATCGTCGATGGATGGTAATGGATATTTATCCTTAATCGTAAGCTCATTCAACTACTTATAGTTCACATATGACCTTAAGGATTTATCTTTCTTCTTAACGAAGAGTATTGGCGTGCCCCATGAAGAAATACTTGGCCATATAAGACCCTTGTCGAGTAGCTCCTATAATTGCATTTTCATTTCTTTGGGTTCCGCTGGTACCATTCGGTATGAGGCAACCGACACCAGTGCAATTCCCGGATATACATTTATAGTGAATCCTACTTTTCTCTTAGGTGATAATCCGGGTAGCTCGTCTAAAGAAACATCGAGAAAATCACGCATTGTTGATACCTCTTGAATCTTTATCACATTCTTCTTTGCGTCCATAGTGCTTACCAAGTGTGCCTCACATCCATTTGTATGGAACGCCTTGTTGTAACTGCTGCTGTTACGTTGTTTAGGTAATTGGATCTCTTTCCTACTACCGTCACTTCCTCCTTGTGAGGAGTATGAAGTGTTACTCTCTTTCTTCATATAATCAACCACTGTTTTATGCCTTGTTAGCCAATCCAATACCAACATTACGTCAAATTCTCAGAATGGTAACTCTATTAAATTTTCTGGAAATGCATTTTCATGTAACTCTATAGAACATTCTTTAATCACTTGTGTGTAACTACCTCGTCTATCGGATTTATAACTAATGTTTCAAACTTAACATATCCTACTGGTAATTCTTCTAAATTTTCATTGCGTAGGCTCTAGCTGGTGTACTTGAATTGAGCTAGTCAACGGTCTCTGATTGTGCTCTTTAAAAATTTGAATCACTTTCCTTTCGCCTGCTTCGGCCTCGGCCAAAAGCGGGCCATGATTTTTCTGTCGATGCGGGTGCATTCACTTGTCTTTCCGGCAGTTTACCCTAACACGATCTGGTGCCACGCATTCCCAGCATCCATCTGTTAAATACTAGCATTCACTCTTATATCTTCATCCACAGTGTTTGAATAAAGGAGTAATATATCCTTCAAATCTATATTTCTTTCCAATCCTCTAGTAATTTTTGTATTGTTACTTTTTCCTTTTTCCTTTACCTAATCCTTGGGTTGTTATTACTTTCATTCTTTCCTTTTTAATCTAATTTTAATTTTGCACTTTCTACCTCTTTAGTTCTCAATTTCTCTCTTTCTCTTCTTTCTCTTTTTTTTTCCATCATTGACTGAATTCATAAATCTCATATATCTTCTTCTTATAATTTCTTAATTTTGATGATTACATTGGGGCATTTTCAGGAGAAATCACAATACAGTGTTTTGATTAGATTTCGTCTAGTTTCTACTCATATAGTACGTCACCTACCTTATTAAGACTTCACGGGATGGTCACCCATCATCATTGGTTGAGCACGTTTAACTCTGATTTCTTGCTAAATTTCAACATGACCTTCTTAGTTTGCTTACTTCATCTGCTTATGTGAATATTGTACATGGGGTTACTGTACATATTCTATAGTGGCCGGACATGAGAATTTCTCATATACTTATTTCTGTTCACTCATCTTTGTTATCTAAGTTCTATCTATTTTATCTCTTACCGTTTGGTCTTAACATTTTACGTACTTTTCTTTTTTCCTCTTATTTTGTTCCTCTTTTTATTCCATTCTTCAAATTTCATTTTCTTATATACATTTTCATTTTTACATTCATATACGCCTATCTAACCTTCTACTGGAACCCCTTATAAGGACCCCGGTATACTAGCTACGGATGTCTGGCACCTTGAACCTTGGTCGGATCCTTGGCTTTGCAATCGCTGGCTTTACTGTGTAAAACTATCTTCACTTCTAAACTTCTTCCCAACTTGTCGAAATCTTCCTAAGCCTTTAAGTTTGTACTCTCTTTTGTTGCATGCGTTGGTGTCTACTTCTCTAATCCATGTATACCCTCTCAATACCTAAAACTTTCACAACTAATCTTGAAAATTCAAACACGTCCATGACTATTAATTGTACTTTAATTCCATTATTTAATCCTTTCAAAACCTTTGACGTCTTTCTTGCTTTGTTTCTATCATTTTCTTTGCATACTTACTGAGGCGAGTGAACTCTCTATCATACTCAGATACTGTCATTCTTCCTTGCTGTAGATATATAAACTCATTTCTCCTTGCGTTTAAGTACCAAGTGTATGTTTCTTCTACCCAAAGGGACATGGCATAAATATATCTTTTATCTGGCGTGCATCTCAGTTGTTCCAATGCCCTATTGGTACTGTCCAAATAGTACTCAACTTCTTCAAGTCCTTCTTCTCTACTAGCCTTAAATTCTTTAGCCCCATATTTTCTTAACTTCTTGATTGGGGACTTCCTTTCTCTTTTGGTAGCAACAGGTACCATTCTTGCCGTTTATTGTAATGGTACTATCATCTATCTTAAATAAACTTCGGGGCCTTCCACAGCCACCGTTGCGGGTCGTGGCATAAGTCCGAGACCCATTTCTACATTTATGGGTACGAAAGCTTGTGATTCCTTCTCTTGATCTATAACTCTTTGTGATTCTGCCTCTTGCAACCTTATACCGTATACATATATCGTGATAAGAATTAGCAGCTGGCTTGACTCAACACATTAACTTTCCTATATGGCATGTACGTAAGCACTATTAGATTTTCCTTTATCACATGTACCTTATATACTTATGTATTTATAATATTCTTTCTGCTATACTGACATTTCGTACCTAAATGATATATGATCTCATTTCTTATCTGCTATAGGATATCCCATTTTACATTGGTAATGGCCACTCCCAACATAAAATGTGTATCCTCCTATGTTGAAATTTCCAGGACCGGCTAAACCGGTGCTCTGATACCACTAAATGTAACACTACATCTTAGCCTACGTTTATAGA
Source organism: Garcia nutans (assembly GCA_947685225.1). Taxonomy (NCBI): domain Eukaryota; kingdom Viridiplantae; phylum Streptophyta; class Magnoliopsida; order Malpighiales; family Euphorbiaceae; genus Garcia; species Garcia nutans. The sequence goes on from CANTUV010000072.1 coordinate 10,573,679, forward strand.
CCAAATGGACTGTTAACTCATGGTGGTTGTGTCTTAATATTTTACTTAGCCAATTTTAAGTGCTGATTTATAAAAAAAATTTGCCATAACCTCCCCTAAAAATGGAGGTTCCAAGTGTCGCCAAAACTGATTTTTAAAAATTTTTGAAAAACATTTTGTTTCACAATTCAACTCAAGCACACTCCCAATAATCCACCCTTATAACCTCAACTACAATCCTGCAAGAAGAATTCACACTTCTATACTTGCATACATAAGTGCTAAACCCAAATAAGATTTATTAGATTACTAGCAGTATACGTGTTCTGGCTTTTCAGTATAATACATTTATTTGCTAGATCATACAAGCTTATGTACATGCCATATTGCTACAATCAATCATATCCAAACTCCTACCCAAAGTAGTAGTCAAGGCCAGCTGCGCAGGACATGCTGCAATCTCGTCTCCTCGTTTAACCTACGAGTTTAGAGGGAAACTAAACTCGCTAAGCAATTGCTGAGTGGGTACTTAAATCATTGCAATAAAATGAAAGAATTATTTGAACATATATTTATATACTTTAAACAATTGAAAGGAATAAATACAAAACACAGAAGGTAAAAAGGCTTGACTGAATATTTTGAATTTAAATCATTTTTTTGCTTTTATCATTTTGGTTGCTCTACTGGTTTAACAGAACATCAGCGGATAAGGAAGGGTCATGATAAACATATCTCATCATGATCATATTTCATTATCTTTCATCATAATTCTTGCACATGTGCCAATGGCCATTATCATTGCATCATTGATCATGTCATTATAATCATCGGCCTTCAGCCGGAATATCATATCATGTCATAAGCAGTACTGCAGTAATAGTATGATGCATCATACCCTTGTCTCAAGGGTTCTGATATACCAAGTAAAGCATAAATAATTTATTAAATTACTTTGGTCATGATATTCAATAGATCATGATTTTTCCATAAGGTATGTATTGTCGGAATAGCTTGTCATGATGCCTTTCTGATCATTTCCAATTCTCCTTCATGTCATTTTATATGATTTAACATCAATCCATATCATAATATTCAAGTTTTAACACATTTAGAAAAATGACCAAATGAATAGTAGCACGGCACGTAAAATCGGCAACGCAATGGCGCGCGACAACTAAATAGTAAAATCTGTTTTACTGCTGAAAATCAGTCAACTTTGGCAACAGTTTTGACCAAGTGAACAACCTTATTTTTGGATGCATTTTTTCAGGAAAACACTTTCATAAGTTAACTAAATGCATGTAAAATTTCGTCGAAAAATTCTTTCGTTTGCCCCTTCAACGGACTGCCCAAAATGAAAGCTGCAGAATGGTGCCCAAAAGGGACCATTCGGCCCAATTTTCAAAATTTGAGGGAAATTCATTTTTTCTTGCAAAATTGATTTTTAGACTCCTTTTGTGATACCATTGAAAGACTAAGGGTCCCTCTTTCAAAAATCAAACCAAAGGAGTGATTAAAAGTTCATCAAAGTTTATGGATAGTTGAGCAAATTTAGCTAGTTTGTTTTGTTTTCATTCTTTTCACAATCAATTGATTACAAATGGTTCAAAAGCACTGTCCCACATATTTACCACACATAATAACATTATTTCAAAACCATTTCAAAAATCTCATAATGCAATATATGTGAATTAATTGAAAAGGCAATGATTTAAGTACCAAACCTTGTTTATTTGCTTTGTTCCTTGCTTGTCTTATTCTTTCTTCCCTTCTTCTTCTTTATCCCTTTGATTTCCTATAATTTTCATAACTTCCATAATAAGAACGTGATAAAAACTATATGTTCAAGCCTTGATTCTTACTATCTAAAGCTACTAATTACCATTTACTCATCACTTCTACATGTATGGATCATTTAATCTAATTTCTCTTCACTTTCTTAACTTTCCCATAATCTTCCCAACTTTTCTTTCATTGATAACTTGAAAACTATCAATCAAATTAATAAACTAAAGCTAGAATTGGAATCCTTACCTTAAAATTAAGCTTTTCCTTTCCAAAAATCCATTTGAACACTTGAAAAATTCCTTCCCTTTTTTGGTGGAGAGAATTCGGCCATGCCTCTCAAAAATGGAGAGAAAAATGTGTCCTTAGTTCTTTAATCATCCTTCTCTCTCTTTTTATATTTTTCCATTTTCCATTTATTTAATTAATTTCATTTTGGAGGGTTAAGATGTAACCACCACAAAAGTATCTTTAACTAGGATGGTGCCATATGGAGGGTTAAGATTAATCCAACCCAAAAGTGTCTTTAAACAAGATTTTGCCATGTGTTCTTTTCTAGAAAATTACTATGCCATGTGTCCCTTTTCTAGAAAATGAGTGGAAATGAAAAGACCAAAATACCCTTCAATGGAAGGTTTTGCCTTTTCTTCGTAACCGGGTGGTTTTACGACGCGTAAAATGTACCATTCTCCTCCTTTCAACCTCTCGTTAACATTTTCGACATTCATTCTTGATTTTGAACTAATTTATAAAAATTGCGCTCATGCCCTTGACTTTTGTAAAAATTCCCTTTAGGTCCTTACGTGATTCGGGTCTCCACTTAGGTTCGTTCTTCAACATCGATCACTGCGGAGTCCTTCCATTTACTTCGGATACCTTTACGTGTCTTGTTTTCCAGTGTATACATTATTATCACAAGAATGACAAAAATACCCTTGGTCAAGAATCCACTTTATCTCTCAAACTATGCGTTTTCGGGAAAAACCGTGGTGTTCCATTTCGACCCAATTTTTCTCTACTTTCCATTTCTGGAGTCTGTTATATGCACTATTAAGAACCTCCAGTACAACTTTTGAAAATTACAGTTACCTCCCCAAAACTTTTACAATCTTTTCAGTTAGGTCCTTTTTGTCCTATAGAGCTTCCTTTCACTTCGTGTTCTTTGGTGATTACTCGGGACGGCTCCTGTTACTGTACGCGGATGTACTGTACATGGATGTACTGTACATATGTACAAATTGGATCGTGACATTTCTTCCCCTCTAAAATTTAGGCTTCGTCCCGAAGCCGATCGGGTGTAAAATTTAGGCTTCCATCCTCATTATTCCTTCTCTTTCCCAAAATATCTCTTCCATTCTATGGTACCTTCGCCGCACTTTAACTGGAGGAAATCTCTTATTTCTTAATCCTTTGACTTTTCATGCTAATATTTCTATTGGTTCTTCTTCATAATTTAGGTCAGATTGGACTCTAATGTTTTGTGTCTTTATATCGTGTGTGAAGTTCAACGATATTGCCTTATCATTGAAACGTGAAAAACATTATGTATTTTGTTCAGTTCTGGTAATAGAGTTAACCGATAGGCTATTGATCTATGCGTTCGATGATCTCGTATAGTTCAATAAGCCTAAGGCTTAACTTACTTTTCTGCTTAATTCTTAATACCTTCTTTCAAAGGAAAGTCTTAAGAAAAACCTTGTCTTCCACTTAGAGTTCTATGTCCCTTCATTTCGAGTCTGCATATGATTTTGCTCCTACCTACCCGCATATGATTTTATCTTGTCTTTACTTAATTTCATCCAACACTCTAGTGTTCCATGTTTTCTTTCGTATAATTCTTTATAGGGCGTCACCGTATGCTGAATTAATAGTTGTTGTTATATGCATATTCAATTAAACTCAAATACCTATTCCAGCCACCCTTAAATTCTATAACACATACTCTTCATATGTCCTCCCAAAATTTGGATTACTCTTTCAAATCGTCCATCTGTTTACGGGTGAAAGGCAGTGCTATAATTTGTTTAGGTTTCAGAAGCTGTTTGCGACTTCTATCATAAATTCATGATGAACTGTGGACCTCTGCCTAAAATGATAGACGTTGGAATCCTGTGTAATCGTACAATTTCCTTGGCGTACATTTCCACCAATTTATCTATTGAATAATCCATTAGTAAAAGTAGAAAATGAGCTAACTTAGTTAGGCAGTCAACAATTATCCGAACAACGTCCTGCTGGCCTCGTGTCATTGGTACTTCTATGACGAAATCCATAGTGATATGTTCCCACTTCCATACCAGACTGGGAATTAGTTGTAACTATCCCGATAGGATTTGATATTTCGCTTTTGTTTGTTGACATATTAAACATTTGGTCATAAAATCAACAATATCTCTCTTCATTCCAGGCTACCATTAAAACTTCTTTAGATATTGATACTTTTGTAACTCCTGGATTCATTGCGTAGAGACTACTATATGCTTTTCGAAAAAAAAAATTTCTTTCTTATGTCTCCCATTGTTCGTATCATTATTCTATTGTCATAATACAAACCACTGTTCTTAGAAATTTAGAATTTTATATCCTTTCCTCCTTGCACTTGCTTGATCCATTTTTGTATTTTTTCATTTTTCTTTTGCACTTGATGAATTTCTTGAAAAGAAACATAGTTTATGCTTGCATTTCTATTACTAGTACTTCCTCTTCCATTGGTCTTAAACTGATCTTTATAGCGCCTAAGGCTGGTATCAAATTTCCACCAAGTGCATCGGCCACCACGTTAGCTTTTCCTAGATGATAATTTATAACTTAGCTGTTATTTCCAAAACTTGGGTTTACTTTCCTTACCATAAATTGAGATCCTCATGGGTTGGCTGATATTTTAAACTTTTGCGTCTGTATAAATATAACACTTTTCTCCATATAAATCATATCTCCAAATCTTGAAAGCCAATACGATAACTGTTAATTCCAAACAGTGTGCCGGGTTATTATTATTTTTTTCGTATGGTTTAAATCATCAAAAGAATTATGCGACTATTTTATCCTTTTTCATATGCATATAACCTTAACCGATGTGTGAAGCATCACTATATATCACAAATTCTTTGCTGGACACGGGTCGTATGGGTATTGAAGCATTCGTTAACTTTTCCTTTAGTTTCTCAAAGTTCCTCTAACATTTATCAGTCCATTGGAGTTTGGCATTCCTTTGAACAACCTTGTCATTGGAATGATAATAATGGAAAACCCTTTTATAAAACATTAATAGTACCCAGTCGGTCCTAAGAAGATTCTTACTTCTATTACTGTCTTTGGTGTTTTCCATTCCAAAATGGCTTTTGTTTTATTAAGACCTACTTTAATGCCTTATGCTAATATGGTGTGTTCTAAGAATGTCACTTTTTCCAATCAAAACTCGCATTTGTCATATTTGACGTACAACTGCTTCTCTCGCAACATTTGCAATACTATGCAAAAGTATCGATTGTATTCTTCTTTGTTCCTTAAATAAACGAAGGTGTCATCTATGAACACCATTTATAAATTGGTCAAAGTATGGATGAAAGATATGATTCATTAAATCCATGAACACTACTAACACATGTGTGGGCTCAAAAGGCATTACAAGGAACTTATAACATCCGTATCGAGTTCTAGATGTAGTCTTTGGAATGTCTTTTCCTTTGATCCGTAGCTGCTGATATCCTAGTCGGTGATCTATATATTTTTTTTAAAAGACCTTAGTTCCTTTAAGTTGGTCGAATACATCGTCGATGGATGGTAATGGATATTTATCCTTAATCGTAAGCTCATTCAACTACTTATAGTTCACATATGACCTTAAGGATTTATCTTTCTTCTTGACGAAGAGTATTGGCGTGCCCCATGAAGAAATACTTGGCCATATAAGACCCTTGTCGAGTAGCTCCTATAATTGCGTTTTCATTTCTTTGGGTTCCGCTGGTACCATTCGGTATGAGGCAACCGACACCAGTGCAATTCCCGGATATACATTTATAGTGAATCCTACTTTTCTCTTAGGTGATAATCCGGGTAGCTCGTCTAAAGAAACATCGAGAAAATCACGCATTGTTGATACCTCTTGAATCTTTATCACATTCTTCTTTGCTTCCATAGTGCTTACCAAGTGTGCCTCACATCCGTTTGTATGGAACGCCTTGTTGTAACTGCTGCTGTTACGTTGTTTAGGTAATTGGATCTCTTTCCTACTACCGTCACTTCCTCCTTGTGAGGAGTATGAAGTGTTACTCTCTTTCTTCATATAATCAACCACTGTTTTATGCCTTGTTAGCCAATCCAATACCAACATTACGTCAAATTCTCAGAATGGTAACTCTATTAAATTTTCTGGAAATGCATTTTCATGTAACTCTATAGAACATTCTTTAATCACTTGTGTGTAACTACCTCGTCTCTTATCGGATTTATAACTAATGTTTCAAACTTAACATATCCTACTGGTAATTCTTCTAAATTTTCATTGCGTAGGCTCTAGCTGGTGTACTTGAATTGAGCTAGTCAACGGTCTCTGATTGTGCTCTTTGAAAATTTGAATCACTTTCCTTTCGCCTGCTTCGGCCTCGGCCAAAAGCGGGCCATGATTTTTCTGTCGATGCGGGTGCATTCACTTGTCTTTCTGGCAGTTTACCCTAACACGATCTGGTGCCACGCATTCCCAGCATCCATCTGTTAAATACTAGCATTCACTCTTATATCTTCATCCACAGTGTTTGAATAGAGGAGTAATATATCCTTCAAATCTATATTTCTTTCCAATCCTCTAGTAATTTTTGTATTGTTACTTTTTCCTTTTTCCTTTACCTAGTCCTTGGGTTGTTATTACTTTCATTCTTTCCTTTTTAATCTAATTTTAATTTTGCACTTTCTACCTCTTTAGTTCTCAATTTCTCTCTTTCTCTTCTTTCTCTTTTTTTTTTCCATCATTGACTGAATTCATAAATCTCATATATCTTCTTCTTATAATTTCTTAATTTTGATGATTACATTGGGGCATTTTCAGGAGAAATCACAATACGGTGTTTTGATTAGATTTCGTCTAGTTTCTACTCATATAGTACGTCACCTACCTTATTAAGACTTCACGGGATGGTCACCCATCATCATTGGTTGAGCACGTTTAACTCTGATTTCTTGCTAAATTTCAACATGACCTTCTTAGTGCGCTTACTTCATCTGCTTATGTGAATATTGTACATGGGGTTACTGTACATATTCTATAGTGGCCGGACATGAGAATTTCTCATATACTTATTTCTGTTCACTCATCTTTGTTATCTAAGTTCTATCTATTTTATCTCTTACCGTTTGGTCTTAACATTTTACGTACTTTTCTTTTTTCCTCTTATTTTGTTCCTCTTTTTATTCCATTCTTCAAATTTCATTTTCTTATATACATTTTCATTTTTACATTCATATACGCCTATCTAACCTTCTACTGGAACCCCTTATAAGGACCCCGGTATACTAGCTACGGATGTCTGGCACCTTGAACCTTGGTCGGATCCTTGGCTTTGCAATCGCTGGCTTTACTGTGTAAAACTATCTTCACTTCTAAACTTCTTCCCAACTTGTCAAAATCTTCGTAAGCCTTTAAGTTTGTACTCTCTTTTGTTGCATGCGTTGGTGTCTACTTCTCTAATCCATGTATACCCTCTCAATACCTAAAACTTTCACAACTAATCTTGAAAATTCAAACACGTCCATGACTATTAATTGTACTTTAATTCCATTATTTAATCCTTCCAAAACCTTTGACGTCTTTCTTGCTTTGTTTCTATCATTTTCTTTGCATACTTACTGAGGCGAGTGAACTCTCTATCATACTCAGATACTGTCATTCTTCCTTGCTGTAGATATATAAACTCATTTCTCCTTGCGTTTAAGTACCAAGTGTATGTTTCTTCTACCCAAAGGGACATGGCATAAATATATCTTTTATCTGGCGTGCATCTCAGTTGTTCCAATGCCCTATTGGTACTGTCCAAATAGTACTCAACTTCTTCAAGTCCTTCTTCTCTACTAGCCTTAAATTCTTTAGCCCCATATTTTCTTAACTTCTTGATTGGGGACTTCCTTTCTCTTTTGGTAGCAACAGGTACCATTCTTGTCGTTTATTGCAATGGTACTATCATCTATCTTAAATAAACTTCGGGGCCTTCCACAGCCACCGTTGCGGGTCGTGGCATAAGTCCGAGACCCATTTCTACATTTATGGGTACGAAAGCTTGTGATTCCTTCTCTTGATCTATAACTCTTTGTGATTCTCCCTCTTGCAACCTTATACCGTATACATATATCGTGATAAGAATTAGCAGCTGGCTTGACTCAACACATTAACTTTCCTATATGGCATGTACGTAAGCACTATTAGATTTTCCTTTATCACATGTACCTTATATACTTATGTATTTATAATATTCTTTCTACTATACTGACATTTCGTACCTAAATGATATATGATCTCATTTCTTATCTGCTATAGGATATCCCATTTTACATTGGTAATGGCCACTCCCAACATAAAATGTGTATCCTCCTATGTTGAAATTTCCAGGACCGGCTAAACCGGTGCTCTGATACCACTAAATGTAACACTACATCTTAGCCTACGTTTATAGACCAAGATGGACTGTTAACTCATGGTGGTTGTGTCTTAATATTTTACTTAGCCAATTTTAAGTGCTGATTTATAAAAAAAATTTGCCATAACCTCCCCTAAAAATGGAGGTTCCAAGTGTCGCCAAAACTGATTTTTAAAAATTTTTGAAAAACATTTTGTTTCACAATTCAACTCAAGCACACTCCCAATAATCCACCCTTATAACCTCAACTACAATCCTGCAAGAAGAATTCACACTTTTATACTTGCATACATAAGTGCTAAACCCAAATAAGATTTATTAGATTACTAGCAGTATACGTGTTCTGGCTTTTCAGTATAATACATTTATTTGCTAGATCATACAAGCTTATGTACATGCCATATTGCTACAATCAATCATATCCAAACTCCTACCCAAAGTAGTAGTCAAGGCCAGCTGTGCAGGACATGCTGCAATCTCGTCTCCTCGTTTAACCTAAGAGTTTAGAGGGAAACTAAACTCGCTAAGCAATTGCTCAGTGGGTACTTAAATCATTGCAATAAAATGAAAGAATTATTTGAACATATATTTATATACTTTAAACAATTGAAAGGAATAAATACAAAACACAGAAGGTAAAAAGGCTTGACTGAATATTTTGAATTTAAATCATTTTTTTGCTTTTATCATTTTGGTTGCTCTACTGGTTTAACAGAACATCAGCGGATAAGGAAGGGTCATGATAAACATATCTCATCATGATCATATTTCATTATCTTTCATCATAATTCTTGCACATGTGCCAATGGCCATTATCATTGCATCATTGATCATGTCATTATAATCATCGGCCTTCAGCCGGAATATCATATCATGTCATAAGCAGTACTGCAGTAATAGTATGATGCATCATACCCTTGTCTCAAGGGTTCTGATATACAAAGTAGAGCATAAATAATTTATTAAATTACTTTGGTCATGATATTCAATAGATCATGATTTTTCCATAAGGTATGTATTGTCGGAATAGCTTGTCATGATGCCTTTCTGATCATTTCCAATTCTCCTTCATGTCATTTTATATGATTTAACATCAATCCATATCATAATATTCAAGTTTTAACACATTTAGAAAAATGACCAAATGAATAGTAGCGCGGCACGTAAAATCGGCAACGCAATGGCGCGCGACAACTAAATAGTAAAATCTGTTTTACTGCTGAAAATCAGTCAACTTTGGCAACAGTTTTGACCAAGTGAACAACCTTATTTTTGGATGAATTTTTGCAGGAAAACACTTTCATAAGTTAACTAAATGCATGTAAAATTTCGTCGAAAAATTCTTTCGTTTGCCCCTTCAACGGACTGCCCAAAATGAAAGCTGCAGAATGGTGCCCAAAAGGGACCATTCGGCCCAATTTTCAAAATTTGAGGGAAATTCATTTTTTTCTTGCAAAATTGATTTTTAGACTCCTTTTGTGATACCATTGAAAGACTAAGGGTCCCTCTTTCAAAAATCAAACCAAAGGAGTGATTAAAAGTTCATCAAAGTTTATGGATAGTTGAGCAAATTTAGCTAGTTTGTTTTGTTTTCATTCTTTTCACAATCAATTGATTACAAATGGTTCAAAAGCACTTTCCCACATATTTACCACACATAACAACATTATTTCAAAACCATTTCAAAAATCCCATAATGCAATATATGTGAATTAATTGAAAAGGCAATGATTTAAGTACCAAACCTTGTTTATTTGCTTTGTTCCTTGCTTGTCTTATTCTTTCTTCCCTTCTTCTTCTTTATCCCTTTGATTTCCTATAATTTTCATAACTTCCATAATAAGAACGTGATAAAAACTATATGTTCAAGCCTTGATTCTTACTATCTAAAGCTACTAATTACCATTTACTCATCACTTCTACATGTATGGATCATTTAATCTAATTTCTCTTCACTTTCTTAACTTTCCCATAATCTTCCCAACTTTTCTTTCATTGATAACTTAAAAACTATCAATCAAATTAATAAACTAAAGCTAGAATTGGAATCCTTACCTTAAAATTAAGCTTTTCCTTTCCAAAAATCCATTTGAACACTTGAAAAATTCCTTCCCTTTTTTGGTGGAGAGAATTCGGCCATGCCTCTCAAAAATGGAGAGAAAAATGTGTCCTTAGTTCTTTAATCATCCTTCTCTCTCTTTTTATATTTTTCCATTTTCCATTTATTTAATTAATTTCATTTTGGAGGGTTAAGATGTAACCACCACAAAAGTATCTTTAACTAGGATGGTGCCATATGGAGGGTTAAGATTAATCCAACCCAAAAGTGTCTTTAAACAAGATTTTTCCATGTGTCCTTTTCTAGAAAATTACTATGCCATGTGTCCCTTTTCTAGAAAATGAGTGGAAGTGAAAAGACCAAAATACCCTTCAATGGAAGGTTTTGCCTTTTCTTCGTAACCGGGTGGTTTTACGACGCGTAAAATGTATCATTCTCCTCCTTTCAACCTCTCGTTAACATTTTCGACATTCATTCTTGATTTTGAACTAATTTATAAAAATTACGCTCATGCCCTTGACTTTTGTAAAAATTCCATTTAGGTCCTTACGTGATTCGGGTCTCCACTTAGGTTCGTTCTTCAACATCGATCACTGTGGAGTCCTTCCATTTACTTCGGATACCTTTACGTGTCTTGTTTTTCAGTGTATACATTATTATCACAAGAATGACAAAAATACCCTTGGTCAAGAATCCAATGTATCTCTCAAACTATGCGTTTTCGGGAAAAACCGTGGTGTTCCATTTCGACCCAATTTTTCTCTACTTTCCATTTCTGGAGTCTGTTATATGCACTATTAAGAACCTCCAGTACAACTTTTGGAAATTACAGTTACCTCCCCAAAACTTTTTGAAATTACAGTCACCTCCCCAAAAACTTTTACAATCTTTTCAGTTAGGTCCTTTTTGTCCTATAGAGCTTCCTTTCACTTCGTGTTCTTTGGTGATTACTCAGGACAGCTCCTGTTACTGTACGCGGATGTACTGTACATGGATGTACTGTACATATGTACAAATTGGGTCGTGACATAGGGCTCTTATTTCATGTGTTTAGGGTTTTGGATTTTGTGGAATTAGGCTACTGTGACTTTAAGAGAATTAAAATAGATTAAAGATTTATGTTTTAAAAGGATGGTAAGACTCTTTAATTAACCAAACTACGGTTTATGATGTAAAATCATGAAACTAGAATTTGGACTCTTTAAAACACTTTTAATTTATGGTTTTAAGTTTACTGTGTGAAATTAAAATATTTGTGTTTTTATGGTTTTTAAAGTTTTAAAGGATTAGGGTTTAGAAAAAATTTAGGGTTTAAGGTTTTAAAGGGGTTAGGGTTTATTGTTTTGATTCTAAAGTTGAATTAGGGTTTAGTATTCTAGAATTAAGGTTCCGGTGGATGCATGAAGCTTTTAGGGTTTGAAAATCAATTTGATACTTTTATGAGGTTTTATGAAAATAAACAAACAATTTTTATAAAAAGCAAAAAAGAAATTTTTAAAGCTTTTGGAAAAAACAGAATATAATTTAAGGGTTTTGATAATTTGGAAAGAAAATTAGGGTTTTGAAGGAACAAATTTAATAATTTAATAACTTTATTTTTTGGACTAAAAATATATATTAGACAACACAAAAATTATTTTGGACTAATTAAAATATATTGGACCGGACTTGGTCAAAAATTAAGGGTCTACAGTTTGCCCCCTGCTTGAATGATCTGAAACTTTAGTGAAAGAGAGTGAAAAGCAACAAGACTTAATTTTTGAGATGGTGGAGGTTTTGGGTTCTGGACCCGATTTGAGTTCTGGACTCAAGGATAATTCTAAGTTCTGGACCTAATGGAAAATTTGAGTTCGGGACCCGAGCTAAGTTCTTGGACTTAGAAATAAATTCCAGGTTCTGGACCTAATGAAAATTTTGGATTCTGAACTCGAGCTAAGTTCTGAACTTAGAAACAAATTCTACGTTCTAGACCTAAGAAAAATTTGGGTTCTGGACCCGAGCTAAGTTCTGGACTTAGAAACAAATTATAAGTTCTGGACCTAAGAAAATTTTGGATTCTGGACCCAGTTCGAGTTCTGGACTCAAGGATAATTCTAGGTTCTGGACCTAAGAAAATTTTGGGTTCTGGACCCGGTTCGAGTTTTGGACTTAGAAATAATTCTAGGTTCTGGACCAAATAGAAAATTTGGGTTCTGGACCAGAGCTAAGTTCTTGGACTTAGAAATAAATTCTAAATTCTGGACCTAATGAAAAATTTGGATTTTGGACCCGAGCTAAGTTCTGGACTTAGAAACAAATTCTAGGTTCTGGACCTAAGAAAAATTTGGTTTCTGGACCCGGTGAGAGTTCTGGACTCAAGGATAATTCTAGATTCTGGACCTAAGAGAAATTTGGGTTCCGGACCCGAGCTAATAATTTTTTAATTCAAAAAGTTTGGCTAATTTTTATGCATATGTCTTCTTATTGCCCCCTTGGTGTAAAAATATTTATAGAACTGCTTTTATTTGAATGATTAAAGTGAATAAATGAATTTACTGTTTATTTACTGTGTAATCACTGTTCATGCACTATTTACTATTCATAAATAGTAAATTTACTATTCATAAATAGTATCAAATAGTATTTACTATTGAAAATAGTACTTTTACTATTCATCAATAGTAATACTATTTATAAATAGTAAAATTTACCGTTAATCAATAGTAATACTATTCATAAATAGTAAAGTTTACTATTTAAAAATAGTAAAATTTACTATTCATGAACAGTTTTGAATTTTATTTTTTTTCTTGCTGTTTCTCTATAAAAAGCCACCATTCCTTCATTTCATTTCACAACACAATTTCAGTTTCGTAATTCTCTCAAATTTCTTTTGCGTATACTTTTCAAAAACAACGCATGCTTCGAGGTCAGAGACTCATTCTAATGCCGAGTTATTGGAGTTTATTCGGTATCATGAAGATGAAAATTTAGATATACTAGCCGGGATGCCACTCCATCGCAGTTCCAACCAAAAGAGCGAGGTAATTATTTTTTCCTTTTTTATTTCTCTTTTTTTCGTTGTGTTTTTTATTATATTGTTTTATTATTTTATTATTTTTTATTTTTTATTTTTTATTTTTATTTTTATTATTTTTTATTATTTTTTATTTTTTATTTTTATTTTTATTTATTTTTTATTATTTTTTATTATTTATTTATTCTTTACTTTTATTCTTTATATTTTGTTTATTTTTATTAATATTTTATATTATTATTCTTTTTAGGAAAAATAAATTAATTTAAGTAGATAGGATAATATGTACTTACCTGGTATTAACTTATCTGGGTCTGTGTTAGCATGATCGTTGTGTTGTTTGGGCTGGATGATGTATTTACAAAGCCCGACAATGGTACGACGTAGTGCCTTCTCGTGTAAGGCGGATTATCCGAGATTGCGGCTTTGAGCAATTCATCTTACAATTGCCATCCGAGGAATATCAGATAGACCGGAGCGTAGTCCAGACACTTGCAGAGCGATGGTTGGATATAACCCACACTTTTCACTTGCCCATTGCAGAGATGACAATTGGTCCGGTTGATTTTACTGCCATAACTGGCCTTCGATATGGTGGTGCTCCGATTCCTCTAACTAACGATATTTTAATATTTGAAGAAATTCAGGAATTAATTGGTATGGAACCATCATATAAAGGGCCTTTTAAGATAAAAATCGAGCCAATTCGTAGTTATTGGATGAACTACGAAGGACGGGTTGGCAGAGATATGGCCGAACAGTACGCTCGAGGATTTTTGTTATATCTGCTCGGGTCGACCATCTTAGGCAGCACTGAATCCTCCATTCACTTGTCAGTGTTGAGTGCCCTTTCTTATCTTAGAATGGTACCATCTTCTGGTTGGGGTGAAGCTGGTCTCGCATGTCTTTACCATGGTCTTGATAAGCTTTGCCGAAACAAGAAGTCTTTTGTCGGCTTGATGGCGATTGTCGAGGTATTCTTTTTCTTCGCCAATGTTATTTCCACTCTTTTCTTACATGAATTTGATCTTTACTATCATTGTTGTAGGTATGGGCATATGAACATAACCTCGTGAGGGTACCCAGTATTTTCCGAGAGAGAGTCGGGTATCCGAGATTAAATTTCTGGTTGTCTAATCGTGTGGACGTTCCCGGCTCTCATCATGTGCATACTCACCGCTATGTGTTGAGCCGCTTAACCTGGGACAAGGTAAAATAACGTTAGTATGCTTTAAATTTTATGTAAAAGTTTACTTACCTTATGTTATTTCACAGGTGAATTTGGCCTGGTGGAGCCCAGAAGAGCGAGCAAACTGGTCTCCTTTGATGAGGGCTGCACTGTATTTCCAACATTCTCGCCGAGTTATTGCTGGCCCAGTGTCTAGTGGCTGGTTTCTCAGGGAGAGAGTTTATGAATGGTTTCTCGGTCCAAAGCAGCGGAGGTTTTCGATACAAACCCCAAAATATACTTTAAATATTATGTCAATGCCGGAGGATGCATTGTGGTCGGCCCGGTATGGTTATGATATTGAGTCATTTCTCCATTTACCGGGTCCATTTTATGCCCATTTTATTCGAATAAGACTCTTGAACTTTGATGTATCTCCTGTTGGTGTGCGGGAGATTTTCGACGAAAATGAGGGTAGAGATGAAGAAGAACATCACGGAGCTGCAGGAGAGTCTATTCCACATCTCGGGGCCAGTACTTCGCAGGTAAAACTTTTACCACTTTTCCCTTGCAACTGCTTCTTTCTTTTTTGACTATTTAATGATTGTTGCAGGTTGTTGGCTCGTTTGATCATGAGGCTGGACCTTCTTTTACTGCCCCTTCGTTTGCTCATTCTAGCTTGCCAGATTTGCCATCTCATCCGCAAGGCATTGATATGAACTACCTGGTATGTTTCTTATTTCATAGTAGTTTATGTTATATGTATGCATGATTATGTATGCTCTTACCTTTTTCCTTCTTGGCTCACAGCGGATGCTCGAAGAACAAAATAAGAAACTTCAAGAAGAGTTGGCTGCAAGTCGTCAGCAGGCGTCTCATTTTGAAAGTTTATATCATCAATCCGAACAATATTTCTGAGACTTCCGATTTCAGGGGATGAGGGATCCCAGTGCTTCTTCATCAAGAGGCCTCCAGACTAACGACCATGAGATCCTTTCGTCTGCTTCTGATGAGGACCATGACGGATCGAAACTTCAAGGTAATAAAGATTTTGGTGCTCCTGCTTCGGGTGATCCCGGGACGAGTAATTTGTCGAGTTTTGGTGCTCCCACTTTGGACGGACTCAGGACGAGTGATTTGCCCCCTCCTCCAACAGGCGATGACTTTTTCAAGGCTTTATTTGATGACCTACCACCACCCTCTTAATGATATGTAAATATTGTAGCAATTGTAAAATCTTATACAATAATGAAAAAATACAATTTTTCTCTTTACTGTAACTCCTTTTTTTTATTTTTTTTTACGTTACTGCACCACTTTTTTTTTGTTACAGTACACCATAATTTACACCCACTTCATTTGCTAAACCAAATCCAACTTGGTAAAGGAAATTCATTGCCAATTCCTTTCCTTATGCCATATGGTCTTATTCTTTCCCATCATCTTTTCCTTTTCTCTTTTGGAAAAGGTTTGTTTCTTCTATATAAATCACCCTTCATGCCATATTTTAATTTATAAACCAAAATTCTTTCTCTTTCAACGTGAAGACTCCCTTTAACAATTTTAATATTTTCTTCATTCATTCACCATGACCGAGCATCATTTAAAGAGAAGAAAATTCTATTTAAGAATATGGATGTCATTCATTGGAAGCAAATTTCATGGTCAAAACTTAATGTTTTAAAATGTTTTCAAAATGTCAAATTAGACCACTCCTTCTTACATGCCATGTCTTCCTTTTGGAATATGGATTCCAGGGTATTTAAAATTAATGGCTTTGAAATATGTCTCTTGATTGAAGAATTTGAGGCCATCCTTGGATATCCAAATAACCCACAAATAGTGTTACCCACATTGATTTTCAAGACTCAACAGAAGATGCAGATGTTATTTAGAATTGCAAAACCCGAAGTTCTTCGGTTGATGAGAGGTGAAAAAATTCTACTTGCCCCTTTGATTGACTTTTGTTTCTCTCATTTGGCCCCTACTAAGGCATGGGGACGCATGCTTTGTCTTTGTTTGCTTGGCCAATTCTTGCTTGTTTCTTCTGACGGCGATATTGATCCACGAGTATTGGATATTATGGACCAAATGGAAGGAGGCTTGTCGCCGGTACCTGTGATCTTAGCCGAGACCGTAGTTGGATTAGACCTATTTAAATCAGGATTGTCAAAGAGACTGACTGGGAGTCCGTTGCTGCTTCAGGTAATTACCTAAACTGCCCTTTTGGGTTTTCAATTTAGGTTTTCTTTTTTTCTTTTTATTGCTCTAACTTTTTCCTAGTCCGCCCATGCGGGTTTTTGAAACTAGCGAGCTGTCCTAATTTTTGCCTAAGCTGCACTTGCAAGTTTTCAACTTAGCGGACTCTTTTTTTTCTTTTTTAATTTAATTCTTTCTTCACAGATTTGGCTTCATGAGCGTCTTTGTTTGCTTGATACTTCATCTATGGATTTTGTCAGATACCTGCCACGTCATCATTCTGCTAGGAAGCTACTCCATCCTGCTTCTTCATATGCTGACTGGGTTGACTGGATCCACTCACGCTCTGAAGTCAATATCCATTGGTTGGTACCTTGGTGGAAGATTTCTCATATCACCATGCAGACATACTTGATGTATGTTCCCCTTGCCGCTCTTCGTCAAGGTACATGTTATGATCCTCGCCGACTTGGGCGTCAGTATGGAGCTGAGCCTCATGATTCTAACTTTGCTCCCAACCTAGACATGCCTTGCTTGACTGAAGCCTACTTGGATCGGCTGAGGCAAAGCTAGCATGCACGTTACACTTATCGACTGCCATAGATTTTACATTTGTTAATTCAGAAAGTGTATTGTTAGGATGAAAAAATAATTAAAGTAATAAAAGATGCTTCTTTTCCATTTATAATTTGTCATCACCTTTTGTTATTGTGTTTATTTATTGCATCCATATCTGGTCGAATACTTATAACAGTGCACATAGAAGATTTTAACATTAATTCTGTTTTATTAAATTGGGGAACAACCAAACATAAAGCCAGCATACACAAGATCACTCCTGTTGCCAACTAGCCCTTTCTAATTGACGATTTTCTCTCATTTAGCCCTAATTGTTGCCTAGCCCGCCCTTTCGGGTTTTCGAAACTAGCGGACTGCTCTAACTTTTGCCTAGGCCGCCCTTTTTGGGTTTTCAACCTAGCGAGCTCTTTTTTCCTTTTTTTTTATCATATATAAAACTTCTTCAACCTGTCAATGTTTACTGGCTCACTAAATTCGTTCCCGTCCATGTCTGACAACTTCATCGCACCTTTGTTCATGACTTGTTTTACGACATATGGCCATTCCCAGCTAGGCCTAAACTTCCCTCTTGGATTAGATACGTTAGGTTTACATTGCTTCAACACCAAATCCCCAACTCTGAATTTTCTGATTTTAACCCTTCTATTGTAGGCCCGAGCTATCTTCTTTTGATACAGTTGATGATGATACAGTGCCTTTAACCTTCTCTCTTCTAGTAGAGCTAACTGTGCGTATCTGCTTACTACCCATTCCGTTTCAGGCAGTTCAGCTTCCAAGACTACTTTTAATGACTTGATCTCAATTTCAATTGGCAATACTGCTTCCATCCCATAAACTAAAGAGAATGGTGTCATTCCAGTAGGTGTTCGCACACTTGTCCTATATCCCCACAAAGCAAAGGGAAGCATCTCTGACCAATCCCTGTAAGTCTTGGTCATCTTGGACAGAATCTGCTTAATTGTTTTTTTTTTGTTGCTTCAACCGTACCATTAGCCTTTGGTCTATAAGGAGAGGATCGATGATGATGGATTTGGTACTTTAAGAACAAATCCTTAACTGCTCCTTGAAACTATACCCCATTGTCTGATATCACACTATGTGGTACCCCGTATCTGCAGATGAGGTTCTTTTCAATAAACCTAGCCATTTGGCTTGCACCCAGTTTATTGAAGGATTCGGCTTCGACCCATTTTGAAAAATAATCTACTACTACCACAATGAAACGGTGACCGTTTGAAGCTATCGGATGTATCTCTCCTATAATGTCGATACCCCAGGTGGCAAATGGCCAGGGTGAAGACATTGATTATAGTTCTTCAGGAGGCATGTGATTCAAGTTACCATACATCTGACATTGTTGGCACTTCTTAACAAACTCAATACAATCTCTCTCCATGGTCAACCAATAGTAACCTTGTCGAATAATCTTCTTAACTAGGGCCAAACCATTCATGTGCGGACCGCAACTTTCCACATGTATTTCTGACATGGTACGCTCCACTTCAGGCTTTCTTAAACATCTCAAATGCACTCCATTAGGCCATCTTTGATATAACTCTCCATGGAAGGTGATGTATTGCAATGAACACCGCCTTATGGCTCTTCTCTCTTTCTTTGTTGCCCCAGGCGGGTATTCTCTTTCTTCCAAAAATTGCCTTATAGTATCATACCACGCATCATGGTCCGTATCAATTTCCATGATTGTTTCATATTCATAGCAAGGAGTTGATGAACTGGTCAAGATCAGAGGCTTAAGGAATAAGCTAACAGGGTTTTTCCATACCGAAGCCAATGTGGCTAGGGCATCAGCCATCTGATTTTCTTCTCTTGATAGGTGTATAAACCGACACTCCTTAAAATTCTTTTTCATCATGGTCAAGTAATGGTGGTATGGTTTTAATTTTTCTTCTTTCAACTCCCGTTCTCCATTTACTTGGGATACAACTAGCAACGAATCACCATAAACTTCCACCTTATCCACCTTCATAATCATTAGGGTTTCCAAATAAAAAATACAAGCTTCGTATTCCACTATATTATTGGTTGACCTAAATTTCAACTTTTTGGCTAAAGGGATAAGTTCCCCCTTCGGGCGATTCTAGTATAACTCCCAAACCTGCTCCTTTCCTGTTTACTGCTCCATCAAAATATATATTCCACCCTCATACTTCAATTGCTTCCAAATGTTCATCAGGAAATTCCAAGATTACCTCTTCACTATCTGATAATGGTTGTTGGGCCAGGAATTCTGCCACCGCTCTACCTTTGATCGTTTTCCTAGTTACATACTCAATCTCGAATTCTTCTAATATTATCAACCATCGACCATATTTTCCAATCAAAGAAGGTGTCTCCCTTAAGTACTTCATTGGATCCAACCTAGAAATTGCTTGCACACTATACGATTGATATTAATGCTGCAACTTCTTAGAAGACCAAACCACGGCTATACATGTCTTTTCAATGATACTATACTTAATTTCACAAGGTAGGAGCTTTCTACTCAAATAGTAAACTGCATGTTCAATCCCTGATTCATCTGCTTGGGCTAGCGTGGCTCCTATCGACTCTTCTTCTACTACTAAGTATAGTAATAGAGGTTTGTCGGGTTTAGGTGGTTTTAAAATAGGTGGATTCAACAAATACTCTTTTATTCGATCAAAGGCCTTTTGACATTCTTTATTCCATACGACCGGCTAATTCTTTCTAAGCAATTTGAAGATAGACTCACAAATTGCTATGAGCTTTACTATAAATCTGCTAATGTACTGCAGTTTACCAATGAATCCCCAAAATTCTCTCTCCGTCTTTGGGGCTGGCATATCCCTGATTGCTTTGAATTTGTCAGGATCTATCTCAATCCCATTCGGACCAATTACATGTCCCAATAATTTGCCTGAAGTAACACCGAATACACACTTCTTCGGGTTTAATCTTAGCTTATATTTCAAAGCTCTATCGAAGAATAATTCTAAGTTTTGGAAGTGTTGCTCCCTTGTATCCGACTTAACCATCATATCATCAACATATACTTCAACTTCTTTGTGCATCATGTCATGAAATAGTGTGGTGGCCATGTAGGTTGCTCCAGCATTCTTTAAGCTGAACGGCATCACCCTATAACAAAATATACCCCATGTAGTAATGAAAGCAGTTTTGGCTTTATCCTCTTGGGCATTAACACTTGATTGTATCCAAAAAATCCATCTACAAACGAGTGTAGCACGCTAGAGGCTGCACTATCAATGAGAAAATCTATATGAGGTAAAGGAAAATCATCCTTAGGGGAAGCCTTGTTTAAATCTCTATAGTCCACGCAAACCCTTATCCTCCCATATTTCTTTGGCACGGGTACTATGTTGGCTAGCCAATCTGGGTATTCTATCACTTCAAGGAACTTCACTTGTATTTGCTTAGTGACCTCTTCTTTAACCAATTCAACCCACTCAGGTCTTAATCGCCTAAGTTTTTGTTTGACAGGTTTTATGTGAGTGTAAATAGGAATATGATGCTCGGCTATGTCTCGATCTATCCCTGGCATATCTTCATAAGACTAGGCAAATACTTCTTCATATTTTTTGAATATTTTTTCAAATCTCTCTCTCTCTCTCATTAGGAGCAAGGTCGGATGCTATGCTAATGTTTTTAGGATTTTCAGTTGTTCCCAAATTTAATGATTGTATGTTAACAAAATTAATATTAAAGATGCTCATGTAACTGCTATTTGAATGTATGCAACCATCAGGAGAAACATCACACAAGTAAGCAAAATCAGACTTTATTACATTCATTTTGGAAAAGTGTGAACCTTGGTTTCCACCCAAAAAGGATTTGGATGAACATTCACTTTTTGTTAGGAGTCGCCACTCAGTTTTTTTCTGTTCAAAGGAAAAAACTAAGAAAACCCTTGTTTGACTCCAATAATGCATCAAATGTAAAGGTTTCTAATCTACGAACCCAAGGAGGATTCAGGGACTATGTCATGCATTTGATTAACTTGCCAAAGAAGAAATGAACCTAAAAGGAACACAGAAAGGAAGACAAACATATCGTTAGTAGATTGTGGACTTGCTATTTGGGGTGAATCCCAAATATGCCTACATACTCTCATTTTTTATGAGAGATCAAAGCCCATGTAGTTAAGAAAAGCCTATTTAAAGGCAATTATGCATTTATGCATGTGTGTGTATATGCTTCGTGCATTGTCGGGCTTTTTGCCAAAATTGTGAGATTTTGAGCACTTAGTGCTAAATTTAATGAAATTTGGGTACTTGGTACCAAAAGAAAATGCAATTTAGGCTTCATGCCAAAAGGTTGATTTTAGTTGAGATCGGCTTCATGCCAAAAGAGATTAGGTCTTTGACCAAAAAGAAATTAAAAAGAAGGTGTAGTACTCATGATATGCTTAAATTGACCAAGGATAAATTAGGATATTACCTTGTTTAGGATTCTCCCACTTCGTAGTTCCAGATCTCGTTTTCTCGGACCTAGGATTATGATTCTTGATTACGATTTTTTTTAATTTTGATTTCGATTGATTCATGCAGCACAAGGTTAGATTTATGCAAAGAAAAGTCCGAGAGAAGTTCTTAAGCGTATGGAAAATAAAGAGTTCGTCAGCCCGAAGCCAACCCTAAAAAAACCAACCGAAAAGACCCAACCCTTGTTCTGAAAATTCGGAGGCCTTTTATAGAGAAAATGGACAAAATTCGGACCTGAACGGCGGTCGGACCGCCGTAGAAGTGACCAGCCGGGAAAAAGGAAAAAGCAAAAAATGGCGGCGGTCGGATCGCCGCGGGCGTCGATGGCCAGACCGCCGTGGTCAGCGGTTGAGCCCCCCCAAAACAGCACAAAAGCTCGCACGATTTCCGTTCAAACTGATTTTCTGGGAGCTACGGACCTCCAAAAATTATTCCGGGACCATATCCGTGATCCTTGCGTCGCTCTGGACATTTCAAGTACCATGAAGACATACTTTCGGTGAACTTTACCGTGGATCTCTGGTCCGGATCGATCGTCAGCAGTCTGAGAAAATCGGCTTTTCGAGCCTTAAAATTCGAGTATTCACAATTGCCCCCCCCCCCCACTGGGGTCCATAAAAATGATTTATGGGGCCCAGTGGTCGTCAGAAACGAGGATTTTGAGCGAGGTGCAAAAGACCCGCGTTTTCACCTTTTCCTTATAAATAGGCTCATTTCCATTCCATTTTCATTTGCTTTCATTCTTTCTTCTTCTTTCCTTTCCTTCAAAACTTTCTTTCGACGATGGATTTCACTGGCCTAGAAGATTTCGAAATCCCACTCCCTCCCTGCAATCTTTTACTTGAGGAGGAGAAGCACAGCTCCCGGACCGGCTGCTATGAGGTAAGTACCTTCCCCTTTACTCATCTAGTATGCATGCTTAGGAATTTTATTTATTTCTAGTAAGGAACTTAGAAACAAATTTTAGGAATCTTTCCTTTACATGTACTTGAATTAGCTCTAGTAATGAATCAGGAGTAATACCATGTTTTACTAAGTTCTGCTATCAGTAATTATTTCTAGTAAAGAACTTAGAAATAATCCTCTAGGAAGTCACACCCGGCTGGGGATAGAACTTAAATTTTTCTGAAGTTGTCCCCCAAATTATCCACAATAATGAATTAGAAAATCCCTCTCTCTGCTTTTTTTAGGACACTGCGATTAGGATATCCATCGCCGAGAGTCCCATGAGCACTATTCCAGCTTACATCTTTGATGCCGGGCATCCAGTGGGGGATCTTATCAGACCTGCTTTCCTTCACCGTTTGAGGACTATAGATGTGGGCAGAGATATCCATAGGGAGTTGATCTGTGCGCTAGCCGAGCGACGGTGGCCCACTACTGATACCTTTCATTTTGCTTGGGGGGAGATGACGATGACGCCTGCCGACTTTTTTGTCATTTCCGGGATTGCCTTCGGCGTTGAGATGGTGGAGTTCTATGATGACTGGCGGCATGACATTTCTTCAGCCGACATGGTCACTTTGATCGGGGTTGACTATCCTCGACATCAGGCGCCTCGCTGCATTCAGCGGAGGTGGCTTGTAGAGCAGGCGCCAGTCATCTATGCTTGCTACGAGGTAGGCGATCTTACTGCTGATCAGGTGGCCAGGTTCACCCTGATTCTCCTGTTTGCTAGCTCCTTCTTAGCAAACAGGAAGGACACAGTGAGTCTCAATGTGCTGAAGAGCCTACTCGACCTGACACGACTTCAGATGTACGATTGGGCTAGCATGATGCTGTGTAGATTGTATGATGACATGTCAGACCTCTGTTATACCCGCATTGCTCCATGTGGCCTGTACTACTTCTGGGAGGTAATGTAAAGAACATTTCTTTTATCTTACATATGTTGACATACACCAACTCTGATATCTTCTTCATCTTTTCCAGACTTGGGCTTACGAGTACTTTCCTGGTGTCGCCCCTTTTCTTCGTGAGCCACCTGCCCCTACAGATCCTCTTTCTCCCATTGCTTGGAGATGGTATAAAGAGAGGGTAGAAGCACCAAAGAGGAAGCTTCCTATCAGAGAGCTGAGATCGTTCTTCGACAGCTGCTCCATGAACTCGGTAAATACTTTATCCTCATCCTTATTTATTGTATTAGAGAAAATGATTCACTAACATAATAAATTTTTACAGGTTGCATTTACAGTGATGTCTAGCCGGCTGGCAGAGTGGATTGCTCAAGATCACAGCTTTCAGTGATCACAGTTCCTGACTCACCGTCGATTCATACTTCCCCATCCAGAGTATCGACGGTATTATCTCGCTGAGAGAGTGACTTTCCAGATCGCCGGTTTCTGTGCAGCTCCCCTAGATCCCCCTGATGATATGCTATCTCTGACACTTCTGCCTGTTACTGTGTCCCAGTATGAGGGTGATCCCTTCGAGTCAGCCTATGCCCCGGATGATGATTATGATTTCTACTGTCTTCAGTGACTGATGCCACGCATTGGGACACGGTTCGACCCTACACCACCTTATCGGTCCTCCCATTCTTCGGATCCCACTACTAGCACTCCGGGAGACCATCCCTCTTCCAGCTGGCGAGCTAACAGACCTTCTTCCTCTAGGGCTGAGGCTTCCGCTTTCAGGGCTGGACCCTCACACACTGGAGCAAGCAGCAGTTCATCACATTTGAGGCCTCCCCCATCTATTCTTGTGGCTACCAGTCAATTGGACCCTGCTTTGGCCAACCTGAGGCTGCCTTACACTGTTCGTTTAACGTGCACCCAACGGTTGGATGACCCGACCAATTAGTGTGGAGGGTGTACCATATCGGAGCCTTGCTCACATCACTCAGGTATTCTTTTAGAACTTTTCATGAAAAGGATTCACAAAGTTCTCTTGAAATTGACTGTGATTCTATGTCTTCTTTTTTTTTTGCAGGTACCTGCGGGCCTAGTTGCTGACATGGCGGCACTGATCACTGCTTTGTCGGATGAGCTGTCTGGTGCTTGGACTGATAGTGCTTATGAGAGGCAGAACAGGCCGCAAAGACGGAGAGCCCAGCGCTGATTTTTCATACTTGTCTTAAATTATATTTGTCGTATTTGAATTATTCTCACTTTGTACTTTGTACTTTCCATGTTTTCCACCTGTTATTTGAACTTAGATACAAACCTGCATTTATTTGTTAGCATTGACAGCAAATATGTATGTATGATGCTTGTTTTTTAGAAATCTATTTTCAAAATAAATCCCTAAAACAACCCCCAAAAATAGCACCTAATAGGGCCTAAACAGGGCCAAAACACAAGAATTTCACAAACCATCAAAAACAGGAATCGAAACTGGGTCAGTGGCGGTTGGACCGCCGGAGACGGCGGTCGGACCGCCATCTAGGCGGACCGCCGGTGTCGGCGGTCGAACCGCCATCTGGGCCAGGGCAGTATAAAAAATGAAGTTGAAGTGCATTTTCAGGCCAGAAAACAGGT
Organism: Garcia nutans; assembly: GCA_947685225.1. NCBI lineage: Eukaryota > Viridiplantae > Streptophyta > Magnoliopsida > Malpighiales > Euphorbiaceae > Garcia > Garcia nutans. The sequence continues at coordinate 10,599,053 of CANTUV010000072.1, forward strand.
TTTTCACTGCAGGATTTTATTTTTCTCTCAACAATGAACCCTCTTTTTAACAATGTGATGCATAACTGGACCAAGAGCCTCCATAATGTTGAAATGATCAACATGGGAAGATATGGATTGAAAGTTGTTGCCACCCTTAGAGGTGTAGCTGTGGATTGGGATTTCTTGCATGCTTGTATCAGATTTTGGGATCCCCAAGCCCACGTTTTCATATTTGGTGCCCGGATGGAGGAGATGTGTCCTCTTTTTGAGGAATTATGCTCAATTATTGGATGTGACCCAAATGCCCCTCTTGTAAGGCATGAGGTTCGTGTTGGCTATGTGGGGTCTTTTCAAAGGCTTTTCAACTTTATAAGGCCTCAAGCTTAAGCTCTGATCATGGATGGGAATAAGGCGATGCTGCTTCCTTTGATTGATGAATTCCTGACCGCTAATTTTGAAGATGAGATTCAACTGAAACATAGGATGCGAGCTTTTGTTTTCTGCCTGTTAGCCGGGTTTCTTTTCAACCGTGATCCTGGCTTTGGAGATTTAAAGCTTTGCCCCATGATTAGGCAAATGGAAGAACTTAACTGCATTGGTGGTATGATTCTGGCTGAGACTATTCAGAGTCTTGACAGAACTGCACTCGGATTTGAAAATTGGATTGTTACCCCAATCATTCTTCAGGTAATTTTGTTATACCTTTTGTTTCTTCTCATTTCATCATCTCTCTTTTTCTTTGTAAATAGAAAGGATCTATTTTTTCAGGTTTGGCTGAGAGACCATGTCCGAGTGGTTGCCGCTCCCCATGCCTTGACTTACCGCACCAGAAGAATCCAGGTTTCTTTTCCCTCTATAGCTAAGTGGATCATCTGGTTGTATGAGCTTGGACCAGAAGAATTGTTGTGGTTCATCCCTTGGTATAGAATTTCTCGCTTCATGGAGGCAAATGCAATGCATAACCATGTCTACCTTCTTGGTTTCACTCATAGTACATGGTATAGTACTTCTCGCGTCCTCAGACAGATGGGAATTGATCAGAGGGTTCCTCTTCTTGTTGGGTTAACTATTGCTACCCCTATTACTCCCTGAGTTACTCGAGCTGTTCTTCAAACTTGGGTTAGGAACCATCAGATGATCAGGCCTTTTGCTGAGCCTTCCCTTGTTCAGCCTACTCCAGAGTACAGAGCTTGGTTTATAGCTGAAGTTTGGCCAATTGAAAAGCCAAGGAGGCATGCATTGTTGCAGGAGCTGGAAGGTGAGGATGTGGTTCCTCTTAATGAGGGGAAGATAGATGTTGCAGAGAGTTCTGAAACTAAGGAAGATACCGAAGACTCTGCCCCACGTAGGAGATGTAGGACTTAGATCCTAGGGTTGACTCTATTGTCTGCTTTTTTGGATTGCTTTTACCTTTTTGGTTCGTTGGATGTTTAGGACTTATGGTTTGACTCTTTTCATGAAATGAATGACTCTTTTTGTAATGAATGATTCTTTTTTGGAATGAATAACTCTTTTTGGAATGAATGACTCTTTCATTTGCTTTCCAAGCATTATCTACTTTATTTACTTGCTCTAATTTTTGCCTAAGCCATCCTTTCGGATTTTCAACTTAGCAAGCTCTTACCCATTCTTGCCTAAGCCGCCCTTTGCGGGTTTTCAACTTAGTGGAATTTTTTTTTATGTTGGCAAAAGAAAAATGAATCAATGGTTTTCAATAAAATTTAGACCGTGCTCAAGGAGAGCTGCCTACATATCTCGAATTAGTTTGCGAGAATCAGGTCTAATGTAGTTCCTTACAATGCATGATTATACATAATATTTCTTTAATTGATCCAGATTGCATGGGTTTGTGAACTCCAGACCATCCAAATCAGACAAGATGACGGCTCCGCCGGAAAGTATTTTCTTTACAATGTAGGGTCCAGCCCAGTGAGGACGAAACTTCCCACGAGGATCTGTAACGGGTGTTCTAATCTCTTTCAGAACCAAACAACCTTCTTCCAACTTTCGATCTTTGACCTTTTTGTTGAAATGTCTGGCCATTCGCCTCTAATACCCTTGAATCTGATGGAGAGCTTGAAGTCTTTTTTCATCCAAACCCAACAACTGATGATGATAATTGCTAATCCATTCAGTTTCATTTATCTAACTTTCTTGAATTATCCTCGCCGATTGAACTTCTAGTTCGATGGGGAGTACTGCTTCCATTCCGTACACTAGTGAATATGGGGTTGCCCCAGGAGTTCTAATTGATGTTCTATATCCCCACAAAGCCAGTGGTAACTTCTCATGCCAACACCTATGTTCCTTGATCATTTTTTGTATGATCACCTTTATAGACTTATTTGCTGCTTCTACAGCTCCATTTGTTTGAGGTCTATAAGGAGAGGACTTATGATGCTGGACCTTCTTATCCTTCAAGAGTTTAGCAAATTCTGCTTGGAAATGAGTTCCATTATCAGTGATAATCTCAAATGGCGTTCCGTACCAACAAAGGATGTTGGTTCGGACAAACGGTGCTGCCTTTTTGGCGTCTAATTCTGTATAGGAAGCTGCCTCAACCCACTTCGTGAAGTAATCCACCGCTACCAAGATAAAATGATGTCCATTCGAAGCTCTCGGATGTATTTTGCCAATTATATCTATTCCCCAAGTAGCGAAGGGCCATGGAGAAGTGATTGGATTCAGGGCAACGGGAGGTTGCTTCTGCAGCTTAGCAAATATCTGACACTGATGATATTCTTGCACAAATGCCACACAGTTTGTATTCATGATGGACCAATAATATCCTAGATTGGCTATTTTTTGAGCCAAGGCGATCCCATACATATGCGGTCCTGATTCGCCACCATGCACCATTTCCATTATTCGCTTAGCCTCTGCTTCATTCACACACCTTAGGTGCATTCCATTCCAACTTCTTTTGTAGAGGATTTCTCCATTAAGAATGTAACCTGTGGCTAGCTACCTTATTGCTCTCTGATCAACCCTTGATGATCCCTCCGGATAACTTCCATCCTTGAGATAACTCTTGATATCCCAGAACAATGGTTTACCATCGGCCAAATGCATTACGTGGGCAGGTTGCTTCTGAAGTTGAACCTTCAATGGACGAATGGCTTTCCCCTCCTTGATATTGATCATGGAAGCTAAAGTAGCCAGGGCATCAGCAAACTGATTCTTTGCTCTTGGGAGATATTCGAAGGACGGATCATCAAATTGTTGTGCCAAATGATCAAGGCGTTGTAGGTAAGGAACCAAACGCTCTTCTCTTATTTTCCATTTCCTTAAAGCTTGTGATACTATTAAAATAGAATCACCATAGACCTTTAGGTTCTTAATCCCTAATCCCAGAGCGGCTTCGAGCCCATTGATGCAAGATTCATATTCTGCTTCATTGTTTGTGCAGCTAAAGTCAAGTTTAACTGCAAAGGGAATGTATTCTCCACAAGGAGTTTTGAACACAATCCCAATCCCATTTCCATGATAATTGGATCCCAATCAAAATACATCTCCCAAACACTTCTTTCCACATTCAAGAGGTCTTCGTCAGGGAAATTCATTTCTCGCATCTCATCTTTTACGGGTAATTCTGCTAACTGGTCAGCTATTGCCCCACCTTTCACAGCTTTCCTTTGAATGAATTTTAAGTCAAAAGCTGCCAATGTTGACACCCACTTTGCCATTTTGCTGTCCAAAACAGGCCTCTCCATAAGGAATTTCAAGGGACTCTATTCTGCGATGACACAAGTAGTGTAAGAAGTCAAGTAGTGTTGTAACTTCATGCAGGTCCAATACAACGCTAAACACAACTTCTCAATCTTGTTATACTTTAACTCATAGTCCAGCATCCTTTTGCTGAGGTAGTAAATTGCATTTTCTACCTTTGTACCTTCGGCCTCTTGAGCTAGCATTGCACCCATGGCTTCATCTGTTACGGACAAATACAAGAGCAAAGGTTTTCCCATTCTGGGAGGTTGCAGAATTGGCGGACTTAACAAGTATTCTTTAATCTTGTCGAAGGCCTTCTGGCAGTCTTCATTCCATTCTTGTGAAGCACCTTTCCTTAGTAGCTTAAAGATAGGACCACAAGTCTTTGCCAACTGCGATATGAATCGACTGATATACTGTAATCTACCTAGCATGCCTCGAATCTCTTTTTCTATTCTTGGTGGAGGCATTTTCAGAATAGCCTTTGACTTTGCTGGATCAACTTCTATTCCTTTCTTGCTGACCAAATATCTCAAAAATAAGCCTGATGTTGCTCCAAATAGGCACTTTGCAGGATTAAGCTTCAAATTGTACTTGCGAAGTCTAAAGAAGAACTTCTCAAGTGCTTCAACGTGCTCTTCTAAAGATTTTGACTTGACAATCATATCGTCAACATACACTTCTACTTCTTTGTGAATCATGTCATGAAAGACTGTTGTCGCCATCCTTTGGTAGGTAGCCCCTGCATTTATCAATCCAAAAGGCATAACCCTGTAGCAGAAAGTGCCCCATTCTGTAATGAAAGCTGTCTTTTCTTTGTCCGGTGGATGCACCATGATCTGATTGTACCCAACCGCAAGGTCAGTCATGGAAACCATCATATGCCCAGCCATCATGTCTATTAGCAAATCGATGTGTGGTAGCGGGAAATCGTCCTTGGGACAAGCCTTATTCAAATCTCTATAGTCAACACATATCCTGACCTTTCTGTCTTTCTTCGGGACTGGCACAATGTTTGCTAACCAGGAAGGGTAGACAATTGGTTATATGAACTTATTATCCAGTTACTTGGCAATCTCATCTTTAATTTTCAAAGACCATTCTGGCTTCATTCTTCTCAACTTCTGCTTAACCAGCTTTGCATCGGGGTATAGCGGAAACTTATGAATTGCTATTGCTGGGTCTATTCCCGTGACATCACTTGTCTTCCACATGAAGCAGTCGACATATCTTCTGATGCACTCAACAACCTGTTCTTTATTCACACAATCATATGCAATGTATGTATATTCATTTTCTTTGCCAATTATTATCTTTTCATTCATTTCTTTTATTTCATTTATTTCATTTTTGCTAGAGAATACTTGGAAAGCAAAAGACACAGGGTAACCAAGAACTTGAACAATTTCATTAATAATGGCGGAGTCATCCTCCAGAGTTACATTATATTCGACATCAGGGTTTCCTATTCTTGAAGCTAAGAAAGACTCAGAACTAAACTCTGACTCGGTGTTAGACTCAAGATTTGACTCAGTATAAGACTCAAGTTCGGGGTGTGACACAGGACTAGGTTTGACTATAGCCACTTGTCCCTCCTCGGCATACCAGTTCATCAGTGGTCCATCTGTTGTCTTGATCAGCTTCGTGAAGACCCTTTTGTCTTCAAAATTGGTTATCATAGCAACCTCATCAAAGAGACTAGGCCGCATGAAATCTTCCACTTGTGGGTCAGTTATAGGTTCTGGCTCTTCTTCTTTTATGACTAAAACATCAGCGAACATCTCAAAACCCGGTAGCTTCTTTCCAGTCATAAGAGAATAGAATGGCTCCTGAAAACCACAGTAAGGAACTGCTTTTCCAGGTTTGCAAAAGTGACCATTCAGAGTTCTAAAGTAAGGGCGCATTTTGAGGCTTTTTCCCCCCAAGTCTTCTTTTTCTTCTTCCCATGCTCAAACTCTTCTATCTCCTCGTCTGTGGGTTTGTACCCCAAGCCAAAAGTTCCCTTATTCTCAGGCTCTTCCCATGGCCGTACTATGGATGATTTCCTCTCAGACCTTATCATTTCCATCCCGGGTAGCAGACCTACCCTTAGCATCATTCCTACCAGGCAATTGACTTGGACCTCCCCAAAATCATATAGAATGAATGGCCCTTTGGGCCTTTCTCCTTCAATGCATTGAACAGTGTCATTATGGAACCCAGTCAAGGCCATAGCAGTTTCACCAGGAACAACCTCAAAGAGAGACTGATCCGTGGTTTTCTTGTTGATTTCACATGTGTCTCCTTTAATAGTGATGATTTTTCCTTCAAAAGGGAACTTAAGTTTTTGATGTAATGAAGAAGGTACAGCATTATTCTGATGAATCCATGGCCTTCCAAGGAGGAGATTAAAGCTCGCGGGTACATCATTGACCTGGAACGGCACTCCCATTTTTACCGGTCCAATAGCAACTTCCAGAGTAGCAACACCCAAAATTTCTCTTCGAGTGTTATCATATGCTTTAACAATTTGATCAGAAGGTGTAAGATCTGTAGCCTCCAATCCCAGACAGCTTACTACTTTCAAAGGACATACATTTAAGGCTGACCCATTATCAACGAGAACCATGGGCACAGTCTTTCCCCCAGTTTGTAAGGTGATGTATAGAGCATTATTGTGTTTCATGCCATCTTCCGGTAAATCTATATCAGAAAACCTGATACTCAATGCTTTGGTTGATTGGGTCAAAGTGGCCACCAAAGCTTCTGGGCTTGTGTCTACTGATATATCAAGTTGACTCAAAGCTTTACTGAGAGCCTGACGGTGTGGGAATGAGGAAGCAAGGAGCTCCCAAATTGACACCTTAGCTTGAGTTTGTTTAAGCTGAGAGAGGACAGGGTCTTCTTTTGGTTCTGGCGTCTTCTTATAGGGGTGATTTGGGGTTTTAGAGGCTTTTCCCAAGTCAAGTGGCTGATATTGCCTTCCACTTCTTGTCAAAGCATCGACCTCTTCAGCGAGGTCATTCAGATCCAGCACACATACTTCATTCATTTCCAAGAGAAGTTTGAAAGGATCAAACAACTCTTCTTCCACAGTGATGGCGTGGATGGAATGATTGGGCAAAGGGTTAGTATTAATGTTTGGTTGACTCCTGAGAGGAATGATGTCACCACTATCCACCAGATCTTGGATGCGGTTTTTCAGAGTCCAGCAAGCATCTGTTCTATGCCCATTTCCTTGGTGGTATTCACAGTACTCATTGTCCCTATAATTGGAGGGTAATGGGTTTGGAGGAGGCCTTGGGTCCAAAGGCTTCAAGTACTTTCCTTCCACGGCCTTTTTAAACACCAGATGAAGGGGCATCCCGAGGTCGATATATTGCCTTCTGGCTAATTTCTCTGCCCAAGATTGCCCACACGTAAAGGATTCGCAGGGGCAATATTGGCCACTTCATTGACCTTGCTTGAGGAAGCAGCTTGGCCCTGTTTCTTATACTTTGAAGTAGCTCCCTCATCCACTATCTTACCCAATTGTATCAAATCTTCTACCTTAGTTGCAGTCGCAATGAGCGATTTGAAAGTAGGTAGGTATTGGGTTTGCAGTTGAGCTTGATATGTAGGCCTTAAATTCTTGATTATAATATCAATCTGCTCCTGTTCTAAAGGGCGATTGATCATTTGGGCAGCCTTCGCCCTCCACCTCGTAAGGAATGAGAAGAAGGGTTCATTGTTGTTTTGCTTGGTAGTCTCAAGCTCCCTTCTAGTGACATCTACCTCAATATTGTAGTGATATTGAGTGTTAAATGCATTGCAGATGTCTTCCCAGGTCTTAATCTTGGCACGATCCAGGCTTACAAACCATTTAAGGGCAGTACCGGTCAAGGATTGTTGGAAGAGTTGAGCAAAGAGCTCGTCATTTAAACCCCAAGGGCTTAAGGCCCCCACATACATCTTCAGGTGGGTTTTAGGGCAAGTAGTCCCATCAAATCTGTCCATCCCAGGCATCTTGAATTTTGGAGGCAACCTAGCTTGGGGAAACAAGGATAAGGAATCCATGTCTACCACCTCTTTATGAGTTTTCATGGAAGTGATTGACCTTTCAAGCAATTCAAGTTTCTTTTTTAGTTCATCAGTTTCAGTAGCATTCTTAGAGGGTGGATCCTTCAAATTGATGACAGGGGTATTATTCTGAGCAGTCATGGGGGTACTAGTTTGCCCCACAATAGGTTCTTTCCCTAAATTTCCAGAAGTAGTGGCTGTCTTTGGTACTCCTCCCAATTTGGCCAAGATGGCTCCCTTTGGGCAGCCAAAGCTTCATCAATTCTTTCTTGCATCCTAGCTTCAATTTCCTTAACCTGTCCATCTAGCAAGGCCTTAATCTGTTCAATAGTAGCCATTTCAGTAATTGGAGTAGTTGGTGAAGTTGGGGTAGTAGGACTTATGGGTGATTGCACAGTTGGAGTTGGTGTGGCTTGTGTAGGTGAAGGCACACGGATAGTGGGTACCTGCAAATGTTAAGGGTAAAGGATCAGGGTAGTGTGTAGGGTAGGAAGACTCTTGGTCCACTTGTATATATCAAAAGGTTTTCCCCAAAACAATGTTGTTATGTTGCATGAATGCACCTCATCACATCATAATTCATTTTAATGGAATGTGGCACTATTATTGGGTACATACAACCTAAGAGAGGATTCTATTGTTACATGAAAAATAGAGAATAGGCTTATAATAGGGACCCTTGAGTCTTGAGTAAGATATACCTAACCACATGTGAAACAAAGAGTTTCTCGTGGGTCCAACAGTACGTTTACTCATGGGCCACTCCAAAAGGATTGGAATGGTTTGCGACAACAGGGAGGACGCTTTGGCTGTCCGCCGGCATAATCAAGGAGACCTGCCGATCAACGCTACTTGCTATCCAGACTCAGAATTTTGAACAGAAAGAGAAGAAATTCATTTGAAAACAATTTTTTTATGCAATGGAGGAAAATAATTCCCCCATATAATGCAAGATAAAAAGATTCTCTAAATGACAAAACAAATGCACAATTAATCAAACAAGGGGTCCATCAAAGGAAAAAGATTCCTTTTGTCAATTTTATTCCAATATCCTTAAGGAAAGGATATATATTACTAAGGTACCCTGCAAAATAAATAAAAGTACCCTGAGGAAGGGCAAATTAGTCAAATAAACAATAGTAGTCTACTAGGATCCCATAAGTCATTTTTATGGTCCCCAGTGGAGTCGTCAAATTGTGAACCTCGGTTTTCACCCAAAAAGGATTTGGATGAACATTCACTTGTTGTTAGGAGTCGCCACTCAGTTTTTTTCTATTCAAAGGGAAAAACTAATAAAACCCTTGTTTGACTCTAATAATGCATCCAATGTAAAGGTTTCTAATCTACGAACCCAAGGAGGATTCGGGGACTATGTCATGCATTTGATTAACTTGCCAAAGAAGAAATGAACCTAAAAGGAACACAGAAAGGAAGACAAACAGATCGTTAGTAGATTATGGACTTGCTATTTGGGGTGAATCCCAAATATGCCTACATACTCTCGTTTTTTATGAGAGATCAAAGCTCATGTAGTTTAGAAAAGCCTATTTAAAGGCAATTATGCATTTATGCATGTGTGTGTGTATGCTTCATGCATTGTCAGACTTTTTGCCAAAATTGTGAGATTTTGAGCACTTAGTGCTAAATTTAATGAAATTTGGGTACTTGGTACCAAAAGAAAATGCAATTTAGGCTTCATGCCAAAAGGTTGATTTTAGTTGAGATCGGCTTCATGCCAAAAAAGATTAGGTCTTTGACCAAAAAGAAATTAAGAAGAAGGTATAGTGCTCATGATATGCTTAAATTGACCAAGGATAAATTAGGATATTACCTTGTTTAGGATTCTCCCACTTCATAGTTCCAGATCTCGTTTTCTCGGACCTTGGATTATGATTCTTGATTACGGTTTTTTTTTAATTTTGATTTCGATTGATTCCTGCAGCACAAGGTTAGATTTATGCAAAGAAAAGTCCAAGAGAAGTTCTTAAGCGTATGGAAAATAGAGAGTTCGTCCGCCCGAAGCCAACCCGAAAAAAACCAACCGAAAAGACCCAACCCTTGTTCTGAAAATTCGGAGGCCTTTTATAGAGAAAATGGATAAAATTCGGACCTGAACGGCGGTCGAACCACCGTAGAAGTGACCAGCCGGGAAAAAAGAAAAAAGCAAAAAACGGCGGTGGTCGGACAGCATGTCCCGGTTGAGCCCCCCCAAAACAGCACAAAAGCTCGCACGATTTCCGTTCAAACTGATTTTCTGGGAGCTACGGACCTCCAAAAATTATTCCGGGACCATATCCGTGATTCTTGCGTCGCTTCTGACATTTCAAGTACCATGAAGACATACTTTCGGTGAACTTTACCGTGGATCTCTGGTCCTGCTCGGTCATCAGCAGTCTGAGAAAATTGGCTTTTCGAGCCTCAAAATTCGAGTATTCACAAAAAGAAAAAATCATCATCCTCATACAAAGCAGACAAATTAAAATCAAAATCATTGTTCTCAGAATCATAAAGCAGGATGTCTTCAAACTTTTCTTTGACCAGGGCAGCAATCTCTTCCGGAGTCTTCTCGGCTTTCATGACAGCTTCATTCTTCTCTTTTGGATTGGATTCTTTGCTGGTTGGCAGGGTGAGTTCTTTCTTCACTTGCTCCACTAGCTCGGCAACATCTGCAAAAATTTCAAAACCTGGGATTAACTTACCCATGAACATGATTGGCTCGGGCTTTCCTTGGAGTGGTCCCATATCTGGAGCTTTGACAAAAATCTCTTCAAGTGGTGGGAAGCTCATCTTCTCACTCTTGTTTGGGTGGACATCATTGTCTTCATCATATCCCAACCCCTTATTGGAAGTTTAAGTTCTAAAATCTGGCAACTTTGTCAAACCGGCCTTACCCTTTCCAAGACCAGCTCCGGGAAGGTAGTTCATGTTCTTCATCATATTCAAGACTTTGGAGTCTACTACTTCATCATTAGAAATTGCAGCTACTTGAAAAACATTGAGAGGCCTCTCAACCATTAGAGCGTTAACAATCTCATCATCTTCAGCATCAATGACCACTGTCTCGTCTCCGTTGGGGAACTTGATCTTTTGATGAAGAGTGGAAGAAACTCCACCAAGAGGATGAAACCATGGTAGCCTCAAGAGCAAGGCGAAGGTAACCGGTATGCTAAAATAACAAACTCAACAATAGATTCAATTGGACCAACCTTGACAGCCGCTTTGAAAGTCCCTTCGGCATGCCTCTTAGTGTTGTCATAAGCACGAATCGTTACCTCGGTCGGGTTTAGATCTCTTGTTGACATGGCTAGCTTTGGCAATATCTTAAGTGGACAAACATTTATGGCAGACCCATCATCGACCATTACACAAGGAGTCCTCTTCCCCTTGACTTCTATTTTGATAAAAAGAGGGCGGATGTGGTCTCTCCCCTCCTCCGGTAAGTCCGCATCCGAAAAAGAAACTACTCCCATATTAACTCCACTCTTTTTTTGAACCTCTTCACATTTCATTACTTTCCCAATTTTTATGAAGTTGATCAACTCTTCCGGTGTTGTGGAGGTAGAGATTGGCATGCTAACCAAGGCTTTGGCCATAGTTTCTCGATGCTTTTTAGAAGTAGCTAATAAGTCCCAAATGCTAACACTCGCTTGGGTTCTTTTTAATTGTTTGAGCACAGTATCGTCTTCTTCTACTTCAACTTCCTTTCCCTTATTAGTTTCTACCTCTTTAGGTGGTGGCCTTGCATAAGGCTTACCGGATCTAGTGTTCATCACCTCATCTTCTTCGGGCTCGGACCAAGTCCATTCCTCCTTCTTGGATATAATATCATCATCACTATCACTTGAATCCCAAAATTCGTTGACCACACAAATTGTTACTTCTCCACCCATCATAGCTTGTTTAATTTCACCAAATACCTCTTTTTCTTTGGTTGCTTCTCCACTCACATCTTGAAAAGAAGACATGACAAAATCCTCATGCAAACCTCCTCCAATCATGAAGCTTGCTGGTGGTGGTACCCTATTGAATTTTGGTAATGGGTTGTCTTTGGTGTTTGGCTTATTGGGCTCGGGTAGCTTCCCATTATCAATTAGATTTTGGACCTCATGTCTCAACCTTACACATCTATCTGTGTCATGCCTTGCATTTGGTGAAATTGACAGAAAACCTTGGCATCAAAATTTGGTGGTAGAGGCTTATGTAGAGGCCGAGGTGCCAATGGTTGTAGCAAATCCATTTTCATTAGATTTTCAAACATCTTTGACAAAGGCTCCCTTAAGTTTGAAAATTTATGCTTCTTTGTTGGCTTAGTTGTTGCATCTTTCTCAACACCTCCCCTTTCCCTTTGACTTTGCCCATTAGGGTGTGTGAACCTCGATTTTCCGCCCGAAAAGGATCCGGGCGAACGTTCACTCGTTGTCGGGAGTCGCCACTCAGTTTATTTTGTTCAAAGGGAAAAACTAAGAAAACCCTTGTTTGACTCCAATTAATGCATCCAATGTAAAGGCTTCTAGTCTGCGAACCCAAGGAGGATTCGGGGACTATGTCATGCTTTTGATTAACTTGCAAAAATGGAACAAATTTAAAGACAAAAAGATTGTTGGTAGTTTGTGGACTTGCTATTTGGGGTGAATCCCAAACATGCCTACATACTCCCGTTTGAATAGGAGATCAAAGCCCATGTAGTTCGGAAAAGCCTATTTAAAGGCGATGAAAATTATGCTTCATGCATGTGTGTGTGTATGCTTCGTGCATTGTCGGGCTTTTTTCCAAATTGGTGAGATTTAGCACTTAGTGCTAAATGTTGAAATTTAGGTACTTTGTACCAAAGAGATGCAAATTTTAGGCCTTTGGCCTGCATTGTCGGGCTTTTTGCCAAATTTGTGAGATTTAGCACTTAGTGCTAAATGGTGAAATTTAGGTACTTTGTACCAAAAGAGTGCAATATGGCTTCATGCCAAAAGATTGATTGATTGTGAAATTTAGGTACTTCGTACCAAAGTGAGACAATTTAGGCTTCGTGCCAAAGATTCATTTTAATAATGCCGTTTAGGTACTTAGTACCAGAGAGGTGCAATTGAGGCTCCGTGCCAAAAGTTGACTTTAATTGTGAAATTTAGGTACTTTGTACCAAAGGGGATTCAATTTAGGCTTCGTGCCAAAGAGGCTGATTGATTAGTTCATTAGGCCCTCGGACCTAAAAGGATTTGGTCTTTGACCGAGAAGAAATTGAGAAGAAGATCAGAATGCTTATGATATGCTCGAATTGACTGAATATGAATTATGATATTACCTTGATTAGAATTTTTCCACTTCTAAGTTCCAGATCTTGTTTCTTGCACTTTTGAGTATGATTCTTGCTTTCTACAACACAATATTAGAAATTCTTAAGCATAAAAATTTCGTCAGCATATGGGCGTAGAAAGTCCAAAAGTCCCTTCTTTTGAAAATCTGAAGCCTATTTATAGGCAAAATCGGGCTAGACGGCGGCCGGGCCGCCAGCCACAGCGGACGAACCGCGATGAACAGCAGACGAGCCGCGGCGAACAGCGGCTGAGCCGCCGTCATCACGGCGGCCAGGCCGCCGTCTGGCCCACCGCGACTCGCGCTACTTCTGCTAAAACCGACTTTCCGGGAGCTACGGGCCTCCAAAAATTATTCCGAGACCATACCCGTGATCCTTGCGTCGCACCGTACATTTCAAGTACCATATTGATATATTTCCGGTGAACTTTACCGGGGACGTCCGGTCCGGCCCGGTTTTCAGTAGTCTGAGAAAATTGGCTTTCCGAGCCTCAAAATTCGAGTGTTCACAGGGTGATATCCGCTCTTATTGCTCCACTTAGATAGCACATGGTTCGGTTGGTCTTGTAGAATAGGGATTGATCTCTCATTTTTCATTCGATCTCTATTAGTAGACATGTTCCTTGTTAATGCTGCCTTTTCCTTCTTTCTTATGTCAATGGGGGATGCCTCATTAGCATTGTTGATGATCTCTAGAATTTAAATCAACTGAGTCCTCATAAATTTAACGAATTGATCTCTTAGCTCGGCCATCCTTGCTTTGACAACTTCATCGACTATGTCCCTTAGCTGGTTCGCATCCATCCTTCCAATGAAGTGCTTAAATCAAAATCAATGTTGTAGGTGGTATCGTTGTAAGCTCTTGAATTGCTGTACTTCAGGTCTATGAGCCAGAAAGGATCAATGATATGAGATGCAAATATATGTATGCATGTATGCACAAACAATCAACAAACAAGGACAATTAGGACATTCCTTCCAACCTTATAACATCCATACACGAATGGCGAGTCTCTTTTCCTAGGTATATGGTTAGCAAAATACCAACATGGGGTATCTTGTTTTCGAATATTTCCCTCAGACGTTTTAACCAATAGTTATATTTTCAAAAATGAAAATCAGTTTATAATAATTCCCATTAATTAGGTTTTAATCCATTTATCCAACCAAAATGGATTTTATGCTATATTGGATTAAAACTAAATTAAGAGGTTTATTATAAATAGATTTCTCACTTGAAAAAAGTAACTAACGATTCATGCCAAAAACAAGCCCATAGTTAATTTATTCTTAGTATAAACTGGGCTCACAATTGATTTTTGGTATTTTCATAATTGACCTAAATAAATTGCAAGCTCTTTGTAAGAAAAGGTTGGATAAAAATAATTTTGTTTCTAAGCCCATTGTAAAAAGATTTTAGAAAAAACATATTTTGGGCTTAGTATTTGGACCATGAGCAAAAAAATTTTTGATTTATCTTTAGAAAAGTCTTATGTCCAAAGACCATCTTGAAAAATTTTGAAAATAGTTTTGGTCTTTTGGATTTTAAAGAAAAATTTATTTTAAGCTTACAATATACTTAGGTCATATTAGAAAAAGAACAAACCAAATAAGCCATGATTTAAGCCAAGATAAATTAACCATAGTCAAACAACATGCATTTGGGGTAAAACTTAAGGAAAGTAACTAGGCCAATTACATGAGCTTTAGTCTTTAGGTTAAAAGGCTTAGGTTCCCATAGCAAGTATTTACCAAATGGTACGAGACTGTGAGTGGTTATGCCATGCTCGATCTCCATACCTTGAGTGAAAGTATGGTATCCCTTACATAACACAACACGGGTAACACGGACGTCCTAACTCACGCACACAATGCAATCTAATATGATGCAATGAATAATATCATTATAAGAAAGAATATAATAATAAAAAGATCAACAGAATCAACTTCTCTTATTCCCAGTGGAGTCGCCACTGTGAGCGGGGATTTTTGCCCCCACTCCCGGTGGAATGGTTCTTGCGACTTCGGCACTGTTTAGGCTCAGGACCTTAGAGAACACGGACTTAAGTTCGGAGAAAATGGAGTAACCACCCGGACGGGCCGAAAAAAAGAAAGGGGTAGATGACTCGATTCCTAAGGAATTCCCAACCCCCTAATGGGTTTGGAAAGTTGGGTACGTGTGAGGAAGGTGAGAAATGGCCCAGCACCCCCCACAACGCCCGGTTCATTGGAACCGGCCTCCTTTACAGGTCTTAATATTATAAAATTCTTAAATATAACAACATTATCCATATTACACATAATAATTAAAAGAAAACATCAATATATTAAAATCAAAGTAAGGTCCAAGCAAAATAAATAAATGGACACCCATCCGAAGATGGAAACATGTCCTTACATCACAAGCCTAAATCGGACACCCACCGAAAGGTAGAAACATGTCATTTACACAGGTTCTAAAATAGAAAAGCAAATTAAATTACATGATATTTAACAAATGAGGTACCCACCAAGTGGAAACATACCTCTTACAACATTTGGAAATCTAAATAAATTGATAAAAGTAAATAATCATTCATCATAAATAAATCATTCATTAAAGGTGTTAAACATCAATAGAAAGTAAACATCCATCCATGATAAATTAAATAAACCAAGCATTGAACTTAAATAAATTAAAGCATGTAAAATAAATCAAAGCATAATCAAATATAGAATTAAATAAGGCAAATAAAAAATCCAATTATAGTTACTGTTTCCATTTAGGGCTCTTTATTTCATGTGTTTAGGGTTTTGGATTTTGTGGAATTAGGCTACTGTGACTTTAAGAGAATTAAAATATATTAAGATTTATGTTTTAAAAGGTTGGTAAGACTCTTTAATTAACCAAACTAGGGTTTGTGATGTAAAATCATGAAACTAAAATTTGGACTCTTTAAAACACTTTTAATTTATGGTTTTAAGTTTACTGTATGAAATTAAAATATTTGTGTTTTTATGGGTTTTAAAGTTTTAAAGGATTAGGGTTTAGAAAAAATTTAGGGTTTAAGGTTTTAAAGGGGTCAGGGTTTATTGTTTTGATTCTAAAGTTGAATTAGGGTTTAGTGTTCTAGAATTAAGGTTTCGGTGGATGCATGAAGCTTTTAGGGTTTGAAAATCAATTTGGCAAAAAAGAAATTTTTAAAGCTTTTGGAAAGAAACAGAATATAATTTAAGGGTTTTGGTAATTTGGAAAGTAAATTAGTGTTTTGAAGGAACAAAATTAATAACTTTAAATTCTTTGAAAAATAAAGCAACGAAATAAAATTTTTAAACTTTGAACAAAGGGAATTAAGGTTCTGGGATTTTTGATTTTGAAAGAAACAATTTCATAGTTTATGCTATTGTGAAAAATATAACAAAAAGAATTTAATGCATATCTTCTTTTAATGGTTCCTCCAAAAATAATTCTTCTTAGATGAACAAAAATAAAGGCAGTTGCTGCCTTTGATTGTTTGTTAATGCTTTTCTGCTCCTTGAAAGAAAAATCAACTTGATTAAAGTTTCCTTCACAGATTTGGTTTCAAACTCTTTCAATTTTCCTCCTAATTTTTGATTGCCTTTTTCCCTCTCTCTGTCTCCTTATTTATAGAAGTTTTTATGATTTTTTTCCTAGTTGCTCACGGCATACATTATAGAATAAGAAAAGAAAACCGAAACCTAATTGTATTAGGTTTTGGAAAATTTACGTCGAAAAAATTTCGCTGGCGAAAAAAAACTGCTGCGGAAAAATCGCGCTGGCGAAAAAAAATTGCCGCAGGAAAAATTGCGCTGGCAAAAAAGCTGTCGCAGCCTGCTGGCGAAATGGCCTTGGGCCAATCTGACTTTTTTTTCATTTTTATTTTTTATCTCTTTATTTATTTATTATTATTTTGTTTGTTTATTATTTTTGAAGCAAATATTACTTACTTAAAATAACAAAAATTATTTTTTGGACTAAAAAAATATATTAGACAACACAAAATTTATTTTGGACTAATTAAAATATATTGGACCGGACTGGATCAAAAATTAAGAGTCTGCAGGGCGTGTCAAAGCTTTTGTAAGTTGGGCGAACGATACGGTCATTGACGCGCCCATATCGTTGGGCGTGTCACTTGAAAATTTTGCCCAAAGCAACTCTTTTCCTCGCCTTTCATTCGTAATTCCGACCTAAATGACCATAAGGCCTCACAGTATAAAAGAATCCAAAAATCAATCCTAACAAGCACTAAACAAACAAATTAAACTCAATTTAACAATAAATATACCAAGGAATAGGGGCGAAAATATAATCAATTATATACTTATCACCTAGTCAAGTCTATTTTATCCCTTTAATAGTATTTAACAATAATATTCATTATTAAATTATCAGTATTTAATATTTGTTTTCTAACTGAGAATTTGGTTAATATATATATAACTCTTAGGTTATAATAATTTACTCATAACATAATATGTATTTCACTCAACTTGAGTATAATATATTAGTTTTTAATAAGGATTCTCAATATTTATAACTGTAATTATACTGAATTTGGATTTTACTTGAATATCCTCAATTATCACATATATCATATTTACTCGGTCAGAAAATGTATTTGTACTCAACTCGAGTATGTCAAAATACTTTGAGTTTGGAAATCAGATGATAGTATAGATCAAAGGTTGTCTGAAGACTGTAAATAGAGGCAGCTAGAGGCTAGATTTTTAGGGTGGTAACTTCCCCCTTATATGCACTTTTAGAATACCAGTATACAATGCCTAGTAGTTTAACCCCCTACTAAGCTTGGGCTCTATCAATATGATTATCAAAAAATCGGATTTGGTCATCGAATTAGTCTCAGAAGGCTCATATGGAAAGTTATACATGAATTAAATTGGCTTACTTCACCATTTATTTACTCATAATTTATCATTACTATAAAGATTTAATAATCGCTCATTTACTTATACAGTAAAATTACTAATCAAGATATTTATGTATTACTATACAAATAACATTATTTCATTTAGTCTTAATTTTGATACTAGTAGAATCATACTACAATTTATTTATACAACTTTAACAAGTCATATTCTTTAGCTAGTCATACTTTATGACTTAAGTATATCTGTTTTTATTAATCTTCTAATTTAATTCCATGAATTATATATCACATGAAATCTCATGCTTACCAATATTACAAAGTAACAACCAATTTTAAAAATTTGTTTTCGTATTTACATGGTATATATAGTGTGTATATTGCTTTGTGTATGCTCTTACTTCCTCAATTAATTTAATGGGAAGAATTAACTTAATTTTCTTAGCTTACATCTACATATTTCATAAATTATCTTTAAATTTCAATAAGGTTGCTTTTAGGTATATTACAGTTATACAACATGTATACACAAACTCATTTTCTTATTATTCATTATTCATTACTATTCTTGTTTATTATTATTATTATTATTATTATTTAATTTTCCACACATAAAAGCAATAAGAAAACTTGTCATAGCCTTCCATTGTTCTTTTACTATAATTTATAATATCTCATCCTAAATCCTCCACCAATCAAATTTTCTACTACACATGTTTGAAAATATACATTTATATATATATAATGTTACTTCCAATCAAGCACCACATAAAAAGTAACACCATACATAACTCCATATAAGTAACATTATCACATGCATTAAAAATATTAAGACATATATGAACTAGAACAATTTAGCCAACATGCATTAAAAATATTAAGACATATATGAACTAGAACAATTTAGCCAACTTTGTACAAATGATTTTATTTTTTCAAGCTCATATTTTACATTCTACTTGTGACAATAAAATTATAAATAGATATTCTGGTTCCGTTTAATTAGCTCTTTCTATATATAAAAATTTCATAAATTATCATCATCATTCTAAGGGTATATATATTATGTATATACTGTATATATCTTACATATATTTTTCATCATTTCAGTATAACCCGTGGTAACTTCCATTGTTTTTATTCTAGCTATTGTATATACCCAACATTTACTTAAAATCCAACCCTTATCATCATTCCCTTAGCTTCCAGATTCATATCATGTTCAAAATCATTTCTTACTAACTTCCTTCTACATGCAATATTTCATAAGATTATCTTTTTGCATGATTTCTTTTGTTCAAATTTCTTATAGTATTATTGCTAATGAAAATTCCACATTTTAAACTTTTCATTCTTAAAGTTTCAAATAAGTCATTTCAACAACATGTTGTTTAACAAACAACACATACAAATAATACTTAAGAGGTTTTGAACGCTCACCTCTTGTAGACTTTTTCTCCAAAAATTGCTACTGGCTTCTTTGTATAACCCAACACGAGCCAACCTTCTAAGCTTCACTTTCTCTTGATTTTAATTGGATATGGTGTGTGTTTGTAATAGTGTGGAGTTGGTTTTGTTTATAACAGTAACCATTCGATTTTTTTTCCTTCAAGTGTTTTATAGCTTGAATCGGTTCGAATGAGGGATGAAGATAGCACTTGTCAATTTGTAAATTTGATTCCAACAGTTGTCATTCATAACCCATGCAATAAGCCACCTATCATATACTTCTTTATTCCTTCTTACACGTACATGTTAATGAGCCAAGTTTCCATTCCTCAATTTAGCTTTTAATATTATTTTGTTAGCTGCAATTATTATATCTATAGGTTAGGCAATCATTTTTATTCTTTAGCTTTGCAGCATCACTTTCCCATTACTAATATCCCTACACGTTTCATGGTTCTAAAATAAAGACTAACACTTGTTTCATGCATTTTTATAGGTAGACATATGGTTTTATACGTGTATCATGTCTTGCATGCATATTTCGTACATCCTCTGCCATGCATTCATATAATGATGATGACATACATTGATTCACATGTTGGACCGAATTTTTGGGCTTGTTTACTTTATCAATTTACCTATTTGTGATATCAAGATCCATATATTAATTCATATTATATAATTTAAATGCTAACTTATCCTCTTAATTTTTCGGTCTAAGCATTGCAAATTGTTTATTCTTGATTTTTATGTTGCATGTTGATTTACACTTAAGTGGGGTGTTACATTATTGACCTAGGATTATGTCAATTTCAATTTAATCATAGTAATCAAATTAAATTGTTTTAATATTTTTATTTAGTGCCAGGAAAAAGAACTATAAAAGGGTGCAAGACAATAAACTTGAAGATTCATTAAATTGTGTAGAGAAATTGGACATCACCCCACATGACACAGATATCTCGATCATGACATGGAAATCTCGATCATGAAACAGATATCTCTACCATGAAATCAAAATCCATTAATACATGGAGAACATTGCGATGAATATCTCAACTGTGATATTGGTCACAAAATTGAGATCTTGAGCGTGATGATGATGTTATGATTGTGCTATTCATACAACTGAAGTGGTACTACAATGGCTATGTGAAGAACTAGAAGAAGAATAACATGTAGTACTAGCCGTTAGAGATTTCCAACAAATATATGAAGATAACTACTGCAATTCTTCAATCTTGACCTTGATTTTGTTGCCATGACATAATTTTTATCTGATAGCACATTAAATGCAAGATTTCTAACTGTTAGAGAAAGATCTTCTTTAACAACCTTGCAATGGTCATCTCAATGTTAGAAGTTATAAATACACTAAAGGATCTAAAGATCATCTCACAACATTTTAAGTGGTTAAATTCTTGCATTTTCATTTCTTAAATCCCTTATACCTTATACTCGGTATTTTTTTGTGAGTTGGGTTTAGTTTATGAGAACTCATGTAAAGGTTGAGTATTATCTTTGAGAAATACTTGTAAAGAATTTAAGAGTTAGCCTTAGAAAATTTTTGGCTATATTTTATGCGAGACCTTAAAATACTAAATTTGATAGGGATCTTTATCTAAATATGGGAGTAAGTTCCATATTTTACTAAAATATGAGACTTGCTTCCATATTTACAAAAATATATTAGTCAAATGCTTTATCCGAAACTCAAAATTTTAGTTTGAATATTTGTATACATATTTTTTATTTTTTTAAACTAAGTGAAACTTTAAGTTTTAGTTTGAGTTAAACTAAAACTTAAAGTTTCAATTATCATTAATTTTTTTTAATTTATCAAATTAAAAGTTAAACTTTCAGTTTGATAAAAAAAAAAAATTTAAGCTTCTAAAAGCAACTAGCTGGCTAGGAACATTCCCTCAGCAAGCAAAAAACTTTTTTTTTATTTTTTAATTCTTAAAATTTTTTAAATCTCATATTTAAATTTTTAAATATTTTTTAATTTATTTCATATTTAAATATATATTTGAAATTTTTAAACGTATATGTTATATTTAAAATTTTTTAATTTATTATAATATATGCTGTATTTTTTATTAAATTGTATAGTTCATAGTTCTAATTTTTATGCTGTATTTTTTTCATTACATTTTTTAGTTTTGGTTAAATATTTTAGTTTAAAAAAATTAAACTCAAAATTAAAAATTTACTATTATCTTTAATATTTTGTAATATTAAAATACATCAGCCTTAGCAATTTGCAAACTATTTATAAATTAATTAAATTTTTTATTTCATTAGCTAAAGTATATATATTATTTAAATTATTTACATTTTTTTTGAAATTTTTAGGTATTATTTAAATTATCTTAATTTTTATACCTTATAATTTTTTTCATGTATTTTTCATTTATTGTTAGTATTATTTATTTTGTGCAGATTTTTTACATCTTTGAAAGTAAATAATGTATTTATTATGTTAAATAAATTGTATATTTAATTGTTATAATTTTTGTATTATTTTTGAATATATGTTTTTTTGCATTTTATTTTTAATTTTTTTTAAAATAATTTAAAAAAGAATTAAACCTGAACTATAATAAATTAAATTTATTTTTACTTTTATAAAAAAATTAATTTCTTTAAAATTTAAATAATTTTTTTGTTTAATTTTTAAATAATGAAAAAACATGAATTTTGATATATATATAAATATATATATATAATGAAATAATTTTATTATCTATTAGGATAAAAAATATTAGATTTAGTTGTACATGTGTAAATTTTTTCTTGCAATATTCATTAATTACGTGAATAAGGAACATTTTAAAATTTGATGTATATCTTGAAATAATTTTATTATTTATTAGGGTTAAAGAAAATTAGTTATACATGTCTAATTTTTTAATTAAGAATTTCATTAATTACATGAATAATTAAGAAGTTTAAATTTTGAATATATGTATTGAAAAAATTATGTTATTTACTAAGATTAAAAATAATTGTATTATTTATTAGGATCACACAAAAATTTTTATGCAAACCGAGTTTTGGAGTTTCTTTTTTCTAAACCTTTAATAAAAAACTAATAAAATTTAAAATAATTAGTCACTTATCCAGGCGATGTTTAGAAATAAATATAAGTAAATATAGTACATAAATAATATATATATAAATTAAAAATAAATTTAATTATAAAATATAAAATAATATATTTACCTCAATTTTTATGATAATTTCATTGAAATAATATAGGTAAATAAATATAATTATTTTATTTCATAATTTGATACTTTTACTAGTCAAAAATAAAATTTACTTAATTTTTTTTACTATAAAAATATCATAAATTTTATAAAACAAAGAGAAAAAAATAAAAAAAAAATAGAAATTCAAGCAAACTTTTTCAAATAGAGAAAAATATGAGTAAAAGAATTAATAATCATAATTGATATTGAAATTATTATTAATATTATTATTATTATTACATAAATTTTTAATGAATAATTAAATGGTTAGAAAGATTAAAGTCATATTTTTCATTGTTTAAATTTTAAAATTTATAAAAATATATAAATTAATTATTATTATAAATAAGTTATTAATTAAATAAATTAAGTATTTAAATTAATTATTAATAAATAATTTATTTATTAAAAATATCAACAGTCATATATTTTATTATTTATTTTTTAAATTTTTAAAAAATATTAATTAATTATTATTATAAATATATTAATTAATTTATAATTATTTTCAAAAAAATAATTTATAATTAAAATTAATTTATTAGAAAGGTTAAAAGTCATATATTTTTTAACTTTTTAAATTTTTTAAAAAATATATAAATCAATTAATATTATTTAATTATATTATTATATAATTAATTTATAAAAAATTAAAAGTCACAAATATAATTTATTTAATACAACAACAACAACAACTAAGCCTTAGTCCCAAATAAGTGGGGGTCGGTTGTATGGATCCTCAATAAAATAAGCTCAAAAGACACCAAAAAAGATACTCCAGCCTTAGGCCCCTTCCAAGACACGGATTTTACGTCTCCATTCAAGTCTGTCATTAATCAAATCCGCATCAAGATCTAAGGCACGTAAGTCTCTTGCTATCACCTCCTTCCACACAGTTTTAGGTCTTCCACGACTTCTAGCCCCCTCAATCAATAAATTCTCACACTTACGAACCGCAGCATTAGGAGGTCTTCTTAAAACATGCCCATACCATTTAAGTCTTCCTTCCCTCACCTTATCTCCGACATCCGCTACTTGGACTTTTTGTCGAATATGAACATTCTTAATTTTGTCCAGTCTGGTATGTCCACACATCCATCTTAGCATCCTCATTTCTGCCACACTCATCTTATGCAAATGTTGTCCCGTTGGTGCCCAACACTCACTACCATAGAGCATCGCAGGTCTAACAACCGTCCTATAGAATTTACCTTTCACTTTCAGATGTATTTTCTTATCACATAGAACCTCAGTCGCACCCTTCCACTTCAACCACCCTACCTGTATTCTGTGAGCCACATCTTCATCTATACGGCCATCATTCTGGAACACCGAACCCAAATATTTGAACTGCTTGGTTTTAGGAACCAAAACTCCATCCAACTTTACCTCATGTTCCTGCTTCTTCCTTAGACTGAACTCACAGTGCATATATTCCGTTTTACTCCTACTTAACTTAAAACCCTTGTCCTCGAGGGTTTTTCTCCACACTTCCAACTTACGATTTACACCAGCACTAGTCTCATCAATTAAAATAATGTCATCAGCAAACAACATACACCAAGGAACATCGTCTTGTATGCTTCTGGTTAGCTCGTCCATAACCAGGGTAAATAAATATGGACTCATAGCCGAACCTTGATGCAATCCGGTAGTAATGGGGAAAGCCTCAGTGTCTCCACCAGGTGTTTTCACACTAGTGGATGCATTCTCATACATGTCCTTGATGATGTTGATATATTTGCCGCTGACTCCTTTCCTCTTCAAAATCCACAATAACACTTCTCTTGGTACTAAATATAATTTATTTAATAAATACTATAAAATTATATTAATGTGTAATTTTTTATTAGAATATTAAAAACTATAAATATAATAATTATTAAATTTATATTTTATATAAATTATTAAAATTAAATAAAAAAATTTAAATAATATTATTTTTTAAAAAATGATGTTGTGTTACTCTTAAAATATTAGGTTATATATAATATAGATACAAATTTTTTTTTAAAAAAAAATTAAAAATTTAAAAAAATATATATACTTTAGCTAATGAAATAAAAAAAATTGTTAATATAATTATAATAATAAGTTTAACTTTTTTAAAACTAAGATATTTAATTAAAATTAAAAAATTTAGTGAAAATAATATATATTTATATCTAATATATAAAAGCTGAGCATTTCAATTCCATTTTCATACTGCCATGTCAGCAATTGTGTGAGATAGCAGCTTCTCCATGTTTTCCGGTAATATTCTGAAATAAGGACAGAACACTCATTTATTAAAAGAAATAAAACGTTCTCTTTCTAACTCTCCGTTTCTTTCTCCATGTTTTCCGTTTATCAACAATTCATTTTCGTGGCCATCATAATGTTTCTTCCCCTAAGGATCACCATAGTAGAAATATTTACTTAAGAAAAACACACCACAGCAGAGATGGTGCCTATGATGATGTTTCCTCTCCTAAGCACTACCCTAGCAGAAAGAGTGACTGAAGATGGTGATGTTCCTCCCCTTAGCATCGTCGTACCATAAAGAATGATCGAAGAAAAACACGCCGAGAGAGGTTATTTCAATATCCCTAAAGATTTTTTTTTACAATTAGAAAAAAATACTCACATTCACATTTTTTTTGGGATTTCAATTTGTTCTGGGATTTCAATTTGTTATTTCTTTAATTTAGATTTTAATGTGTATTTATAATAAGGGGAAAAAGGTTTAAATTGTATAGTTGATTGAGAAGTTGTATGGTGGGGTTATGTTTAAGATTTCAGACAGTTAAGGTTTTGTTTGTTGTGTTTTGCGTCTTCTTTGTTTTTTTTTTTCATCTCTTTTTTTTATGGTTAGCTAATTTTTGTTTTTATTTTGATTTGGTATTTGCTTTCTTTATAGTGGCGATACATGCATTCAATCTCTTCCAGTTATCTTCTTTTCTTTCCCTTGCCTTTTCTGACATTTATTTAGTTTTGTATAGTTTTTCTTTTGTTTATTCGTTGTCTCAGCTTATTTAGTTTTTCAAATGGTTACATTCGAAAATTGCAATGTTGAACATATGTTTGACTATCAGTGGAATTAGATTTTATCTGTTTGTTGATATTGGCAAAAATTGGATCCAAGATATGCCTCACCCGAAGGCTGTTATGGGGAATTCATTAGATTTTAATGATTAATTCAAAACAGCTGAATGTTAATTGCAAATTTCTTATACTTAATTCCTTGCAGGATTGATTGAATTGGTGAAGTTAAGCTTGCTCTTACTTTCTTATTTAATGGGTTGATTATGAGTCTAGGTTTTGCAATTTCTTTTCATGGAAAAGTTTCTCAATGTTGAAAGTCCTTTTCCTTTTGCAGGAGGATTTGCTTAAAATACTAGGTGAGAAACACCAGCTTTATGATTTTTTAAGCAATCTCTCTGTGAAGAGTTTATATTTACTTTTCACCTAACTTTTCTTCACTAGCATCATGGCAGCAACAAATCCTAACCTAGCTAAATTTAGATGGAGAAACTTTTAATCTGAAGGTTTGTGTTTCATTTTTTAAAAATCTAACCTTTTTAATCTTTTTAAACCATTCATTTCACATATATAAGGGGACAATGCTCTTTATCTACCAATAAATCGAAGCAAAATTCAATTTATTAATTTCTTGGTTATATCAAATTCAGGTATGCAGTATAATGAGATTTTGGCTCTCAACAATTCCTCTTTATCTGCTTTATGTTGAGTAGCTTAGTACCACTGTCACCAATCTTTGAGCTGTTGTTATCAATAATTGTTAAGAATTTAGTCAAATTCTCAAGTTTTAGAAGCCATCTCATTATGCTTCTGAAGTAGATCTATGTTGGTTTTAGATTAGGTATTTTTTACTTACTATTTTGTTTGCTTATAAAATTGTTGGGATATTATTTTGATAGCAATTAATCTCCAATGACCTGTAACATTGCAGGAAGATGATAGAATGGATTTTCCTTAGTTTCCACTTCTGCAAGGGGAGCGAAATGTTGGGGTTACTCTTTTGATTTATCCTATTTTGATGGCATCCAACATTCTTCTGTATCATATGGTTTTTAACACATACAAATCTTTTGTAATGCTTATTAGAAGTTTTTATTTCTTCAAATGAATAATAGAAGGTGGGGTTCGGTGGAGAACATGTGTAAAAAAACAGAGCAAAAAACCCATTTCTTTGCATCTTTTACTGCTGCTCCTTCTTGATAAAAAAATTTCCTTTCTTTTCTTTTTTTTTATTGTTTTGGTGAAATGGATTGTTGGTCTCCTTCTCTTGCAATGGACGATCCCAGGTATTCTTTGGTTTTTTTCTTTCTTTCTCTTTTTGGGTTAATCGAGATTTCATTCAATTCAAGTGGTTTCTTTCGTTTATGGAACAGCAAAGAGACGAGTAGGGTTTTTCATTGTGGTGTTTTTGTGATAAATAATCTTTTTTAACTGAAAGAAGATCTTAAATATGTTAGGGTAAGCTGTTTAGTGTTTGGTTGTCTAAATGAATTATGTTTTAGAGTTATAAAATTTCCCAGTTGTTTCACTTAACTTTGATGGAAAAGTAATTGACATTGAAAATTGGAACATACTGATTAACAAAATTTTCTCATATAGTGATTATTATTTTGAATACTGAGTTCAGCATGAGAAATTTGCAAATAAAGTGTACTCTGCTTATTGTGCATGGTGAATACCTCTACTTGACTCATAAATGTACAAGAAAATGGTAAGCAATTTATCTAATTAATTATTTTTTATTTTTTTAAAAGCTTATTTAAAATATTTCCAATTAAAATTTTGATTGAAGGCTTCAAACTTTCTTTGACATGTAATTTTTGTTTTCAAATTTATTTTTTTTTATTGAACCAGTGTAATAAAGTTTTGATTTTGGAGCTGAAAGCCTGAAACATTTGGGAGTGATGAAAAATAATTGCAGGGTTGATAAAGATGCAGATCGAAGAATCACAGAAGGTGAAGTGAAAGAGGTATAGCAATTTAATTTTAATCCATAAGACGCCAAAAGTTTATTCTTATATATTTTGTTTTTTTTATGCTTTTCATTAGTTTCAGTTTTTCATTAGTTTCAGTAAATCAAAACCATTAGTTTGTTATAAATAAAAATAAAATATAGTACTAATCATTAGAACTTTGTTTTATTTGATTGTTAATGGATACATATAAACCAAACATTAATCACAAAGAAGCCACCTCCCCCACCATATAACTTAATGGTTATTTAGGTATAATACTAATCTTGCAACTAATTATGTAACCTTGGAGATGATGGTCCATTATCTTTGCTTCATGGAGAAGAGACAATGATATGTTTATCTGGCAGATAAATTTTTTATTTCATGATTGAGTTGCAAGTTATTGTTTGTAATTTTCATTTTTTGATTGATATTGATGTCAAAATATAATACAATATTCTGCAAGTTTTAGGTAAATTTTGTAGTACAGAATGGTATTGATGAACAAAATGGTATCGTTGTTGTACTAGCAATTGTAGCCATGACGGCAAAGATGTTGAGTAATATTTGTGTTCATTTGTTTAATCACTAGTTTTTTAAAAAAAAAATTGGAATGAAAATGTGTTCTTCAATGGAATTGTACATATATAATAATAAATTATGGAAATATATTGAATCTTATTTACTGATTTTTAAAAAAATCATGATAAATTATATAAATTTATATTCATTAATTTTTTTCTAAATTAAATTAAATCAAAATGTGTACAAACAATATGAATCTATATCTAATATATCAAAGCTGAGGATTTCTGAAAAAAATAAGTATAATTGTACATGTAATAATAATAATTTGTACTGGCAGTATAATTGTAAAACTGAAGATTTACAATTATATAAACGTTTTATTTATAGAAAAATTATCATAATAAATAGTTGAATTTTAAATATTATATAAATTACAACAATGAGCGAAGAGCAGAGTGGAGAATTTTACCTATGTTTGTACATAACTATTTTAGCAAGAAAAAAAAAACAAATGGACTGTAAGATGGTGATAAAAGCTTCTGATTCGTAATCGGACATTTACTATTAATCCTGCCTGTTGAAAAATATAAATGAATTTCATATCTGAAAATAATAATAAAATATAATGACATATAAGGTGGTTTAGATTGGGTCTTAACACAAGCTAATTAGTTTTGTGTTGAGATGAGGTTTCAAACCCATTTATATAGTCACTGTATATTTGGTCCAACACTCGCAGAGTTCATGTAATTTTTACATGGTATCAGAGTTAATCAGGTAATAGACTAACCGTCAGATGATCCTGGACTCCGTTATTAACCTAGGCCTCAGTGAAAATAGGTCTAGACAATTTGTGATGGACCTAAAAAAAAAGTAGATTGTCATCCATGTTTGGCAAGTGACAATTGGGCTAGGCCCAGTTGCACTTGAGGGAGAGTGTTGAAAAATATAAATGAATCTCACATCTGAAAAGTATAATAAAATACAATGACATATAAGGTGGTATAGATTGGGCTTTAACACAAGCCAATTGATTTTGTGTTAAGATGAGGTTCCAAACCCATTTATATGGTCACTGTATATTTGGCACAACACTCACAGAGCCCATGTAATTTTTACATGGTATCAGAGTTAATCAGATAATGGACTAACCGCCAGATGATCCTGGACTTCGTTGTTAACCTAAAGCCTCAGTGAAAATAGGCCTAGGCAATTTGTGATGGACCTAAAAAAAAATAGATTGCCATCCATGTTTGGCAAGTGACAATTGGGCTAGGCCCAGTTGCATTTGAGAGAGAGTGTTGAAAAATATAAATGAATTTCACATATGAAAAGTATAATAAAATACAATGACATATAAGGTGATGTAGATTGGGCCTTAACACAAGCCAATTGATTTTGTGTTGAGATGAAGTTTCAAACCAATTTATATGGTCACTGTATATTTGGTCCAACACTCACGGAGCACGTATAATTTCTACTACCTAACAACAATTTGTTATATAAAACAAAACTTTAACACTAATAAATAAATGGTTTAACTAATGAATTCAATACTTAAATTGTAACTGATGGCTAGAGATATAGACTAAATTTCCAATACTAATAAAATGCAATTAATATTGAATGTCCTGTTAATGAATTAATTAATTCATATGCAATTAATTAATTCAACAATATAACTTTTTAAAAATATTTCTTTAAAAAATTAAATATGACATAATATGTAATAACTATAATAAATAATTAAAATATAAAATACAATAAATAATAATAATATAAAAAATAATAAAATTCGCACATTACATTGGTCCACGACTAATGCTATAATAAATTTAAAAAAATTATTTTTTTAACACATGGAATCTCATAGTTTTAATTTTTTAAAATTTAAACTCATAGTTTTATTTTTTTTAAATTTATCATAATTTTAATTTTTTTTAAAATTAGAACTACGAATTAAACAATTTAATAAAAAAAATACAGCATATACTATAATAAATTAAAAAATAATTTAAAATTTTAAATGCGACATGTACGTTTAAAAATTTTAAATATATATTTAAATATGGTATAAATTAAAAATTTTAAAAATGAGATTTAAAAAAATAAGAAAATTAAAAAAAATTTATTGGTTGTGGGGACGTCCCTTAAGTTTCTTTTAGCAACTGATTTTTTTTTTACTAAATTGAAAGTGTAACTGTTTGGTTTGGTGAAATAAATAAAAATGTAATTAAAACTTTAAGTTTCACTTTAATTTAAATTAAAAATTAAAGTTTTGATTAGTTAAAAAAATAAAAAATATATATACATATGCTCAAATTAAAATTTTATTTTTGTAAATACGAGAGCAAAATCTTATATTTAGATAAATATTTCAAATTTGATGTAAGCTTCAAATAATAAGCTGAAAGTGAATTGGTAAAACTTTAAGTTAAAGTGAAAATTCAAATTGAGATTGAAGAGTGGATTTAGGGTTAGTTAACACGAGAACTATTATAAATTTTGTGTTTTTTCTTTTTTTTATACATCATGTATTTTGTATTTGCCATCCTCTTCTATCAAAATTTAATTGTCCATTATTTCTTAAAACTCTCACTCTGCACTAATTTAATCCCCTATCCGGTGCTATAAGGCAGATAAAGATAAAACATTTAAGTGCAATTATTCTGCAAGATTCATTGAATTTGAAATTAGTGCAGAGTGAGACAATCTTAAATTTTTTAGATTAGTGCAGAGTGAGATTCATTCAAAATTTTTTTAATTTTTTAAATTATTCATTAAATACCTGCGTTAAATAGTCTTAAATTCAACATATAACAATATAATTTTCATCAAATATATTAGATATGTGATGAAATCAAATGGAGTCAATGTAATGTTGATGTCATACTCAATTCTGCTAAAATATTTAAAGTGAAAATTATTTTGAGTTTCACAATCAATTCAATTTGCTTTATCATTAGAAAAATTATTTAATTTATTTTTTTATAACAAACCTCAGTTAAAATTATTGTGTTTAAATTCGAATTAAAAAATTATTATGGGCAAAGGTAAAATATTTTTAAAATTTTAGCCACTTTAATAATATTATAATGCATGGATTCTACTTGTATATTTTTCTAGACTAAAATCAAATTCAAAATCCTATGTAATAAAAAGAAAAAAAAAATCAATATCTGAATGGTCACGCGACAAAGCCACAACAACAAATGGGAAATACCCACGTCGATCAAACACTGCGCCACCAAACTAATGACGAAGTCATAATGAATTAATTTGTTAATTATAAATTAAGAAAATTAAAAAGAAATTAAAATTATAAACAGTATCTTATTCCTTTTACTTTTCGTTTGCCATTTGTGATTGATCAGAAAGAAAAGAAACAATATTGAGAGAAAAATAAGCAGAAGAATGTAGATCTGTAAATCTCAAGAACCAAATTTGCCCTAACAATGTCTGCTTCACAAACCCTAGGAGGCTCAACTCGCTGCGGCAGAGTTCTTGGTCCTTCTCTCGACAAAATCGTTAAAAACGCTGCTTGGCGTAAACACTCTCACCTCGTTTCCACATGTAAATCTGCTCTCGATAAGCTTGAGTCTCTCTCCGATTCGATTTCTGATTCCAATTCTTATTCTCCTCTTCTCGGTTTTTCTTTTTCCGATGCCGAATTCTTTCTTCAACCATTAGTTCTCGCCTTAGGCTCTGCCTATGCTAAGGTTGTTGAGCCTGCACTCGAATGTACCTTCAAGCTATTCTCATTTGGCCTCATTCGTGGTGAGATCGATAACAATAACAATTCCAATGGTAATGCTAGTACTGTTGTTTTTAATTTGATTGAAAGTGTCTGTAAGGTCTGTGGGATTGGAGAGGAAGCTATAGAGCTTGCTGTGCTTAGAGTTTTTCTTGCTGCTGTTCGATCTCCTTGTGTTTTAATTCGTGGAGAGTGTTTGGTTCATCTTGTTAGGACTTGTTATAATGTGTATCTCGGTGGCTTGAATGGGACCAATCAGATCTGTGCTAAGTCTGTTCTTGCTCAAATTGTGCTCATTGTTTTTACCCGGGTTGAGGAGGATTCTATGGATGTTAGTGTTAAAACTGTTTCTGTTAGTGAATTGTTGGAATTTACGGATAAGACTTTGAATGAGGGTAGCTCTATACAGTTCTGTCAGAATTTTCTTAATGAGGTTATGGGAGCTAGTGAAGGGCTTCCAGATGCCAAACTCTTGCTGCATAGTCCGTCTATCAGTTTACAGAATGGTATTGGTGATGGTCCTGTTCCTGATGGTGATATTAAGGTTGCAAATGGAAATGACAAAAGCGAATTGGGTGATGGAGAAGCAAATGATGGAGCTGAATCAGCTGGTGCTGGAGGGAGTAAAATTAGAGAGGATGGCTTTCTTCTTTTTAGGAACCTTTGTAAATTATCCATGAA
The DNA here is from genome assembly GCA_947685225.1 of Garcia nutans. Classification (NCBI taxonomy): domain Eukaryota; kingdom Viridiplantae; phylum Streptophyta; class Magnoliopsida; order Malpighiales; family Euphorbiaceae; genus Garcia; species Garcia nutans. The sequence continues at coordinate 10,631,619 of CANTUV010000072.1, forward strand.
ATTCTCATCTCAGGAGAACCCAGATGATCAAATTCTTCTCAGAGGCAAGACATTGTCTCTCGAGTTGCTCAAGGTGGTCATGTACAATGGAGGCCTGATTTGGCTCAACAATGAAAGGCAAGTTATTTTATATCTGCTTAGAATTTTGATCTTCAGCTGTTATGTGTACTATCACTTATTTTTTTTTTCAGATATTTTGAACTTATGTCCAATTTTCTAATCTTTTGCTGACATTATTTATTTATTTTACTATTTGCATGATCACATTTCTTGCATATATTATAATTTTGTCCAATTTCTTGTATTTCATTTAGCTAATGGCTTGTTCTATTTCTGTGGGTTGAATAGAATTTGAATATTCTAGCTTGTTAAAAATAGGATCAAATAATGAAAAAAAAAGTAAGTGGCATTAGGAAATACCATTCTTGAATACGATGAAAATAAAAGCACGCTAGAGACTTAGAAGTAAGTGTTAGATGGCTTCTCTCAGGAGAAAAGATCAGAAGGGTTCTAAAAATGAGCTTTGTCTCTTGAATTATGTGGGAGTAATGTCTCAGATCACCCTGTTTCTTTTTATTTATTTATTTGCAGCAGGAAGAGGTTTGGAAGCAAATAATTCAGTTTTTGATATGTGCTCTTGTAATCTTTTTGCTTTCTGCAATATGACTGAAATTATGATGGGTATTTTATCTTTTTAGGGTTGGTCATGAGAATTGTGTTCCACTCTTTTTTCAATTCCAGGCCTCATTCTTGTGTCTCATTTACTGTTTGTTTGAATTATTATTTTTTGGGAAAAGTTCAAATTACACTCCAAAATTAGGGGATTGGCCACTAGGAGTTGCCATAATCTTTAAAATTTCATTTTAAGTACAAATATTTGTGCTTACAAAATCATCCCACTATTAAATGTTCCACTGAAATGATATTCATTTTGGAAAGCTTCTATTTTTCCCCAAAATAGGTATTAACAGAAAAATTAGTCTATAATTGTTTTTGTAAAAATTAGTAACAATATTGAATATTAAGTTTTGAAGAATCCCTTATGAAAAATTCAATAGAAAATGTCAATTTACACTCTCCATTGTTTATGTCTATTTGAATTTTTCGGTTTCATATTATTTCTCTGAAGTAATTCACATTTTTTTTGATGTTGTAAATTTATTATGAAAAGAAAGAAAAACAATAGAAGAAAGTTTTGATGGGTGCCTCGACTAATAATTCAATAAAATGAAAAAGCAAATATTTTTTGTTCTCCTAAACTAAATCCATTTGATTTTTTTTTTTTGCTTTAAAGTTTCATATTATTTTTTCTCATTATTAGTCTTCAAATATTTAGGTTATCTTTGGTAAACAGAGAAATAAGTGCTGAAAATTTAAGAGTTGAATACCAAGTAATATAAATAATGAAAATTTTAAATCTCAACATTTTTCAAAAACTCCATCTTATTATATTTATTGCAAAATTAAAGTTAAATAATTGTTGCTTATTGTTTTCAATGAATAAATGCTTGATTGAGACATTTAACTGATATTTTATTAAACAACTTAAAATCAAAAAGTTGCTGAAAGTTTTAATTTTTAAGTGTCGAATCATGTTATCAAACCTCATCTTACTTCTAATTTGGATCATATATTTTTTAACTTTTTATTTTTTAATCTAGTAACATTTTGTGAGAGCAAAACAAATAAACTTAATAAATGTATTTTATATTGCAATTCTTGATTTTATTTTACATTTTAAATTTATAAGATTTGCAAATAATGCTCTACCCAATGAAATATAAGATAAAATCGTGAATGAACAAAATAAGATTAAAATATAACAATTGTATGTATCATGTTTAATCGGTTTATTCTTTTTCTTTCTAAATTTCACAAAGTTGGTGATTGGATGACTAGATATTACTAGTTGACCGGTAAATATTAGCAATTGAAGGACTAAATATATACAATTAGAAATTTCAATTTTCAATGTTTTAGTTATCATTTTGAATCAATAACCATTCAATTTGGATTGTTGTTCTGAAACCCAGTGGTTAAGGGCTCAATACCTAGATGTTGGCTCCCAACTTCTCATCCAAATGGGCCCTTTGAAGGATTTATGAGAGGAAGAATGAATTTTCTTTTTTGTTGTATTCAAAACTTTACAGTTTGTACATGTTTATATACATAAGAACCATCCTATAATAGGAAGATAATTCACAAATATATAGAACACGAAGATATTCACAAATATGGAAACACATCAATTTAGGAACTAAGTTAGAGCCAAAATGTTCCTAAATAGTTTTTTATTATGCCCTCTGTCCTAAAATGATAGGGACACTTTTTATCTTATACATATTAAGAAAAATTAGGTTATTTAGTTAATGGACAAAATTTTTCTTATAATCTACCAATTTTACCCTCCATTTATACTAAGTAGTTATTGATTGTTGCAAAAATAAAAAATAAAAATAGCTATTGATTGGGTCAAAATAATTATAATTTAGAAAATATAAATAATTAAATGTAATGTTGTTGATTACAAAATATTTAAATAGTGATATAATGGTTAATTTACAATATAATTATAATCTAAATAAAGTAATTGGACTATATTTTGGGGTAGACAAAAAAGAAAAATGTCTTTATTATTTTGGGATGGAGGGAGTATTCAACGCTCCTCAAGTTGGTGTATAGATGTCATATATGTCTAACTTGCAAATCAAATTATGAAATGATTTGCTGTGCGGTTTTGCAAGTACATCAGCTAGCTGTCTTTCTGAAGTCACATGAGAAATATCTAAAGAGCCATCGACTAATTTTTTTTATGAGAAATAGAATCCGGATGGAGAGTATTAGATAAAAAGATAGGGGTATCGTCTATCGAGGATAAAATAAGAGAGCATAGATTTAGATGGTTTAGCTAGGTGAAACGTAGACCTAGGGATGCACTGGTCAGGAAAACTGAACTAGTTAAAATAGAAATATCTAAGAGAGCCAGGGGTAGACCTAAATTAACTTGAAAAAAAGTAGTACAAAATGATCTTATTGTTTTAAATTTATCATAAGTGGTAGTCCTAAATCGAATCGAGTGGAAAAGAAGAATCCATATAGCCAACTCCAATTAACTTGGGATTAAGGCTTTGTTATTGTTGTTGTATGAAATGCCAATCAAAATTTCTATATATTTTGTTCTATCATGTTGAACTAGATTGTCAACAATACTAATGGCAACCTTGTTGAAAATAAAGTTAGAGTTTTCTTTTCTAATAATTGGAGTTTTTCCATTAGTTTTCTTGGCCATAGTGCTTGGCGAATATTTTGCGCCATAGCTCTATATTCTACTTCTACAGTTGATTGGCTCACCACACCTTGTTTTTTACTTTGCTAAGTGATTAGGTTTCTCTTAAAATTATGCAATATCGGGATGTTGACCTTCTATCATCAAGGGATCCAATCCAATTAGCATTGTAAAGACTTCTATCTATATATTACCATGCTTAGGGAAGAGTGGTCTTTTTGTAGAAGTAGATTTTAGGTATCTTAGAATTTGTAAAACAACTTATAGATGAGTCACCATGATCATGCATATATTGCCTCATTAGACTTATTGCATATGCTATATTGAGAGATAAATTAATCTTCCAACCAATATTTGATATCTCCTCATATTGACAGACTCGCCCATTCTTGCTTGTAGCTTATGATTAGTTTCAATAGGAGATTCTACAGGCTTACATCCTAACATACATGTTTCTTTTAAGAGATCAAGAATATATTTCATTTGAGAAATGAAAATTTTTCTTTTTGATTTGGCAACTTCTTGTCCTAGGAAATATTGCGGCTTCTCCAAATATATGATCTCAAATTCTAGAGCTGAGAGCTTTTCGAGTTGAGCAACTCTTTTTCTTACCATAAAATGTTACTACTATGGCAACATAAACAGTGAGTAGTGTGATCTTACCTTGTAGTGTTTGATAAACAAGGTTTTATCAACATTATTCTAAAGATATTTGAATGAAGTCATGACATTTTTGCCTTAATGAATCTATCAAATCATGTCCTAGATGATCATTCTAACCTTATAAGGCCGTTTTCAATCTACAAATATTTCCTTTAGCATTTTTTATCACCATAACCAGAAGAAATCTCTATGTACACTTCCTCTTCTAAGCCCCTATGTAGAAATGCATTTTTAACATTAAATTGTTGTAGATCTTAGTCAAGATTAGGTGTACGTTATAAGATGATTCAAATAGTGCTCATTTTTGCAGCAAGAGCAAAAGATTCTTAATAATCTACTCTGTAGGTTTGATTGAATTCTTTTGCCACCAAACTAGCTTTGTTTTTATCAATCGAACCACGAGCTTTATGTTTTATTGTAAATACTCGCCTATAATCAACCATTTTCTTTACTGATGGAGTAACAAGTTCCAAGGTTTATTTTTTGCCAAAACTTTCATCTTCTCAACCATTGGCTCTTTCCATTTCAGTTCCTTGTATGCTTCTTTTGAATCCTATGCAATAGACGTAGAAGAAACTGACAAAAAAAGGTTTTGCAGGAAGGAGATAAGGAGTCAAAGTAAAAAAGCGAGAAATAAGATGTTGTGTACAAGTCTTTATTCTTTTTTCTTGAGAGCAATAGACACAATTAAATCATTAGTAGAATTAAAGTTTGAAGTAGAATTAGGACAATTAGAAACTAATGGAGACGTACTATTTGAGTCTTTGGATTCTGACTCTAGAGAAAACCCTTGACTTGGTATAACCTACTCAATGGATTTATTGATTTTTCTTGTTGAGAGTATCTTTTTTAATTAGGTTTGTCTAGCCGCTTAATATTTTGGTGAACAAGAGTTGAAGGAATGAGATAAGATGCTGTAAGATTAGGTGCTATAATTGATGTTATTTTTTCTTCCTCATCTTTCTCATTCTTCCTCCAAAGAGGTGTTTGCCTTGAAAATAAGGCTTAGATTCTCAAAAAATAACATCCATACTCTTAAAATATCTCCTATAATTGGATGATAACATTCATACCTTTTTTGAGTTCTTGAATGACCAACAAATACATGATTAAAAGCCCTAGTTTCTAATTTCCCAACACTTTGTTTATGAACAAAACACACATCTAAAGACTTCTAGAGGAATAGTCTAGGAATTATTATCTTGTAGGGCTTCTAAGGGGATTTTGAAGTTTAGTGCGCTTAAAGATATTCTATTAATAAGATATGTAGTTGACTGAATAGCATCTCCCTACATGTTTGTAAAGTTCATAGTAAACATGAGCAATTTATCTATTTTTTTCTTTCAGTTACACCATTTTGAGCATTAGTTTGGTGTATTATTCTATTTGAATCAGGATAAGCCCAAAGTACACAATTCAAGTATTTTGTTCCATTATTTGTTCTTAAGATCTTAATTTTGCCACTAAATTGTGTGCAAATCATTTTATGAAACCTTTGAAACAAGGCAAAACTTCAGTCTTGGTTTTCATCAAATAGACTCAAGTGAATCTAGTGCAACAATCTATCAATGTAATAAACTATCTATAATCAGATAAAACAATTTTAGTAAGACCCTATCCTTTAGAGTGAATAGTTGCAATAGGTATTGAACTCCTATTACTAATTGAAGAAGGATTAGAATGCATAGTATGTTTACCAAACTCACAAGCACCACGAGAAGGTGAATTCAAGTTCAATTGTTTGAATAAATCAGGAAAAAAAAAGATGGATGCCTTGAATCTTTTGTTTTGTGCCACTGGATTATTTCTTAGTTAACATCCATAGATTTGCTGTAGAGACCTTGGTTAATACTAGGAAATATGGGAATGCTATTCTTCTTTAGAAGATGCAGGCCATCTTGCAGTCCTATCACTGCCAATCATTTTTTCTTGTTTTCAAATCCTGAAACACACGTGTGGGAAAAATTCAATTTCATAATCAAGTTCTTGGGAATTGAACTAACATATTAAAAGATTGACAGGAAAGCTAGGAACATGATGAAGGTAAAATTAATGTTTGGTGTGCATTTAACAGAGCCCGTTCCCAGGTATAAGGTCCGTTTGCTCTATGGATTTTATCTTTTTTGGACATGGAGAATAGGATGTGAAATTTTGAGGAGACCCTTTGATATTTTTTTTTGCTTTATAATCTATAATCCATGGATGAATATTAAGATTAAAAAGAAAATAGTAGCGATTGTGGCAAAACTGGATGACGTAACCATGGTTGATTGAAAATCAAGTTGAGGCAAGAAACGCCTTAGGTTTTATATTTCTTCATTACAAAAGATCTTAGTATGAGTTGCCTCTTTAGGTATTTCCACTATTTCATTCAGGTTTGCTTGTGTCCTTGTTGAGCCTGTTCTTTTACCTTCACAAGCCTTGGTTGATCGATCGTGTAGTTTTCAATAAGTCTCCTTATTGTCCTTGACTTTCCACAATATCACATAAAGTCATCCTTATCTAATGGATTTTGATTACCAACCCTAGGCTGTTTATGAGAAGTGTTAGCAACCAATCCTGCTTTTTCAACTGGAGGTGCATATATATTGGCACTTCTACTTTCTTCTTGTGCATATGAATATGTTTGCCCTAGCAAGGGTATAGTATCCTTACACAATACTTAAACCCGCATTAGATCATATCCTATTTAGGCGAGCCAGGAAATCATAAATGCATTCTTTCTCAACCAATTTCTGAAATTCTATAGCATCTTTGAAACATGTTGCTTGGAAATGTTGGTGATAATCAAGTTCCTGCAATAGACTACTTAGTTCAACAAAATATTGTGCAATAGTTTTCTTACTTTGCTTACATGACATAGCAAGTGAATTCTCCCATTCCCACTAGTTGTGTTTAGAATTGGTAATTTCAGGTTTTGGTTTATTTTTAGCAATTTAACCTTGCGATCCTCTAGCTTGGATGAATTGGAGACATGATCTTGACTGTGCAAGAAAATTAGTTTCATCTAGCTTCATGGGATTGATTCTTAAAGAAGGATTTCCACTTACAAAACCTAGTTTATTTTCAATAATAGTGTATTTATCTCCTGCCATGTATAAAGCAGAGTAAAAGGAGGAGAAAAAAACCGGAACACTAGTTTGTTTTTTTTATCGTACCTATTGCTAGAAAAAAATTCCTTCGATAGATTGGTAGCTGCTTTGTTATTGGCATAATTGTTCTTTTAGAAAAGAAAGCTAATAGATAAAATTTGAAAGTAAGGGCTGAATGGTTATTACGGCTATTTTAGTTAGATGATTTTAATTCATGTAAAAGGTTGGGGCAATAATACTGCCCTAGAAAATCTAATTCTATTCTTTGCTTATCAAATTTTATATGACTACTTGCCATCATATTGCTTGATTTGTTCATGTCATCATGATTAATTAATTTTGCTAAATTATCTATCCAATATTAATTTAGCTAAGAGAATAATATGATATTTTACATGGCACAGGTTTCTCAATGCTGTGAAGCAATATCTTTGCCTGTCATTATTAAAGAACAGTGCATTGTCAGTTATGGCTATTTTTCAGCTTCAGTGTTCTATCTTTATGATCTTGTTATCAAAATTTAGATCAGCATTGAAGGCAGAAATTGGAATATTCTTTCTCATGCTCATCCTCAGGGTGCTTGAGAATGTTAACCAGCCTAGTTTTTTACAGAAAATGATTGTCCTTCACTTTTTGGAGAAGATTGCTCAGGACTCACAGATTATAATTGATGTTTTTGTTAACTATGACTGTGATGTGGATGCTTCAAACATATATGAAAGGTATTGCTCATGTTTGTTGTTTCTCATTTCCTCATTCTACTTCATAACAGTTAAAAGATCTAATTGCATATCATTGTCATTAGGCAAGGATTATATTTTGCATCTGAATAATTCAATAGAAAGCAGGTATACATAGACCTGTCCTTGTGTGTTATATGGTGGGCTCTAATTTGATAATCATGATAGAGATTCTTTTGATGGGGGCTGGGCATTATTATTTTAATGTAAGACATTAAGGCCTCTTTCATTTTTTACATGTCCACTTACCAGGAAATTTCTTCCTGGAGATGTGATGCTGACGTAGCAGAAGTAAATAAATAAAGGATAAAAGAGTGTTATTCTTGTTTAGTCTGAGAATACTTAGGTAATAGACACAAATGAGAGATAATTTCTCTATTGAGTTATTAAAATATCAAAAAACTACCTCTTTATTACCTTTTAAAAGGTTACATTATATAGAGTTTGGGTTAATTTGGGTTACATCCTTATTACAAATAAGGAAACTAAATAAATTGGCAACAGATTGCCAAAAATAGAACGAAATGCACATATGAAAATAAAATAATCATCAAACTAGAAAAATTGCTAAAATAGTGCCTTGATGTGATATTCATACCAAAATTAAATAAGGAAATAAATATTTGCTTCATCAATATGGTATTTTTACCAAAATTAAATAAGAAAATAAATATTTGAATTAGATGATTCTGGTGTTTATAAAACTACCAACCAATTCCTTTGTTTCTTCCTCATTAATTATTGTTGATATTATTTTTTGCACCACCAAGAGCTTATTGTATGTTAATGAAACATTAAGTTCCTCCATCTCTTCACAATAGTCATCAAAAACTAGTTGTGATTCTTCAACTTCCTCTATCTCATCATTATATTCATCAAAAACTAGTTTTAATTCTTTGAAATTATTCTCTAAATAATCATCCGCATGTAATTTTTCATACGAGTCAAATACCTCAATTTTGATTCTTTCACCATCTAAACCAAGAGCATGCAATAATCGTGCTTCCAACTGATCTTCCATGAGTTGCATCATTCACTCTGTTAATCGGTCTATCATTTGTTCAAGTCGATGCTCAAGGTGGGTCATGAGATTACGCTCGTAAACCTCTTCTATACGCTGTTGTGGATGTCTTTGCAGTGCCATAGTTGTTCAAAAGCGAACCATGCTATAATACCAACTGACGTAGCGGAAGTAAATAAGTAAAGGATAAAAGAGTGTTATTCCTGTTTAGTCTGAGAATACCCAGGTAACAGACACAAATGAGAGACAATTTTTCTACTAAATTGTTATTAAAATATCAAAAAACTACCTCTTTATCACCTTCTAAAAGATTGCATCATATAGAGTTTGGGTTACAAAAACTCTTAGTTCAAATAAGGAAACTAAATAAATTGGCAACAGATTGCCAAAAATAGAACGGAATGCACATATGAAAATAAAATAATTACCAAACTAGAAAAATTGCTAAAATAGTGTCTTGATGTGATATTCCTACTAAAATTAAATATGAAAATAAATATTTGCTTTATCAATATGATATTCCTACCAAAATTAAATAAAATAATAAATATTTGCTTTAAATAAGAAAATAAATATTTACTTCATTAATATGATATTCCTACCAAAATTAAATAAGAAAATAAATATTTGCTTCGTCGGATACACACTGGAAATTATTTATTTGGAAGCTACTGTTTTAATTTTTTTAGTTCCCACACTTGAGCTTTCCTAGGAAAGCTTTCAGGAGTCATTATTCATGCTAGATTTTAGGTTTTTTCGAAAGCCACCACGTGCACAAATAGGGTTGTCAATTGATAGGTATAATAAGCAAAATTTAATGAGAATGAGCTGATTCTGGGACTGTATTCAGTGCGGCTCAGGCACTGTGAACAGTAAATAAAAAGAGTTCAAGCTTCATGCCTAAACTTTCCTTGGCATTACATAATCATCCACCCAAGATTATGTTGGCATGGCTGCTTAGAATATTGCTACACAAAATTGAAGGAGGCAACAGTGCCAGGGATTTTTTATTGACTGAAATTTAATTGAAAAAGCATAGCAAGCATTAGTATTTGTAGACTCAAAGTAAATCCAAACCAAGTACTTGGAAGTTGGAACTCCTAATCCAATTGGGAACTCCAAATTTCAGAATAGAACTTCCTAATATGCTAATTTGGTACTTTTCTGTTTTTTGGCTTGCTAAATTACTGCTTTTTGGTACATAGGAATTGTTTTTTTTTGAAGTTACCTTTTAAGTTTTGCTATTTTAAGGGGGAAATAAAAAATTGATGTTTCGTTAAATGGAAAAAAACAATATTCAGAAATGAAAAAAAAGTTTTTTATGAAAACTGAAAACGAATTGCTTTTTGTAATTGCTTTTAAGGCTAATAATACTTTATTATTTTGTTTGCTTTTTTGACAAAATTAAAATTTCTTGGAACCTGCTTGGACAAAAAAGGAGGAAAAGCAAATGTTGAAGTAAAAGACACCTTGGGCTTAATTTAGAAGATGGAATAAAAAAGGAAAGGAAAGGAAATGAAAGGAAAACGAAATAGGATAAGAGTCATATCACATATGTTGCTTGGGAATTTAATGTGTTCGAACAAGAAAAGATAATGAGGGATTAGTTGTCACTTGAAACCTCCATTCTTTTTCTTTCAAAATTATCTGTAAGAGATACCCCTTATTTATTACTAAAAATAATTTTTTATATATTAATTTATGATTATATATTAATTTATCCTTAATCATTAATATCCTTTCTTATACTTTAAACATCTAAACATGAAGTACTTATTAATCATTGAATTTCATTTCTTTTCCTAGCCCATGGATTAAAGATTATCACTCTCAAACTAAGCCTTAATGAATTGTATTTGGGTTCATTTATCATCCGAGAAAGTATATTGTAGAATATAACAATACCTTTATTATTTCAAATAAGTTTTTTCTGAAGAAATTGTGAACTTATAGGCTGAACTCTACTTAACTTGGTCTTAATTCCAAAATTATTTGGGATAAGTTATATGAATTCTTTTTCCGTTTTAAACGATTTTGGATCATAGTCTTCCGATGCTTGTTTTTGCTCTATATCATACTGTTATCCTCTACTCCAGGTTAGTTTAAGTCTACTTCTTTCTTTCTTGCACTCCTCTATAATGATATGCTTGACTTTCCTAACCAATGCCTCCTTAGGTCTCCGCCTTAGGTGCCCAAAGAATCTTAATCAATCTTAATCTACCTTCTCTCATCTTCTCCTCGATTGTGAGTGTATAGGTTAATTTAGTTAATTTGTTCTTATTTTCATGGGTAAAATACTAAAACATCATGAGGTCTAGTGATGTAAAACATCCTGAGGTTTAGTGATGTTAACCCTTAAGTCCTCTTTAAAAAGTGAATTAAATGGTCCTTAATCTTTTAATTTCACCATATTTCTGACTTTTCATTGCGTTTTAGTGCCTCACCTGTTTAATTGAAATAACCTTTTTCTTTAGTCCCTAATGCATTTTGGAGTTCTAATTTGGTGTGCATTTGGCGTTGTGGTTAGACTGCTTTTGCCAAAGTACTTTTGCTTCATGTAGAGCTTAGAACCATGGTTTTGGAGAAGTTATATTTTTTAGCTTTTATCTAACCATGGTTTACAAAATGCAATTAACAAAAAATTCAAAAAGTAAAAAAAAAGTCAAAATGCAATGTTCAAAAGTAGCTTAAAGCTCAATATCAAATTGTGATTGAGATTGATCAGTAATTTAGCTTCAAACTCAATTTCCATATTGCCAGTGATAAGAAACTCAGACTAATTTGGAACACAAATCCCTTACGTGCAACAATTTCTGGTGACTCTGATTTGAACTCTGATGTTATGTTTTACAAATGAGATTTGGAGGATGATTGAGGATATAACTGCATTTATTTAGAACCGCTAAGGGGTTGGCTTTTCTTTATATTATAATTGTATGATCCTTCTATACCGTAAATCCTGGATCCCATTGATTTAGTATATTGTATGTATTATGTGTAGATATGTTCAGTGAATGTTTGGTAGGCTGTAATGAAGCATTGTGTAGTGTACTGAAATGAAACGAACTTTTAGTTCGTTGCTCTATTGAGTTTTATTGGATTACATTCCATTTTAATTAATTACATTCTACCAAACCTGCATGCAAGTTATTATTCTTGATTGTTTGTCTCATTGTATCTTTATCTTATTGTGTTAAAAAATGTATTAAAACCCTTATAATTCCATCAGATATTTGCAGGATTGTCAATGGCCTTTTGAAAACAGCTCTTGGACCATCTCCCGGTTCAACCACAACTTTATCTTCAGCACAGGACATTACTTTTCGGCATGAATCTGTAAAGTGTTTGGTTGGTATCATCAGATCAATGGGTGTTTGGATGGATCAACAATTGAGAGTAGAAGAATCTGCTATACCAAAGAGTTCCGAGGGTGATGCTTCAGCAGAGAATCATTCAACTCCAACTGGGGAAGATGCGAGTAGCCATGATTTTGATTTACATTCAGAAGTGAACTCTGAAATGTCAGATGCTGCAAGCCTTGAACAACGTCGGGCTTATAAAATTGAACTGCAGGTTGAGTTTGACTTATATGACAGTTGGCCATTTATAATGTATACAGCATTCAATCTGTTTAGGTGGTGCTGTTTTATTAGTGTCATGATAATATATTGTCTTCTACCATAGCTTTTGTGCCACCGCAGTTTCATTCCTCCTCTTGAATTTATTGTTTGCTCCATTTTACTTGAAATGAGACCTGTTTTATCTTTCAGTGACAAGTTTACTTGGTTCGTTGCAGAAAGGTATCTCTTTATTTAATAGGAAACCTTCCAAGGGCATTGAGTTTCTGATGAACACAATAAAAGTTGGTGGTTCTCCAGAAGAAGTTGCTGCCTTTCTGAAAAACACTACTGGCCTAAATGAAACAATGATTGGTGATTATTTGGGGGAAAGGGATGAGTTTTGTCTGAGAGTTATGCATGCTTATGTGGATTCGTTTAATTTTAAAGCATTGGATTTTGGTGAAGCAATAAGGTTTTTCTTAAGGGGCTTCCGGTTACCTGGAGAGGCGCAGAAGATTGACCGCATCATGGAAAAGTTTGCAGAGCGCTACTGTAAATGTAATCCAAATTCATTTACTAGTGCAGATACAGCCTATGTTCTTGCTTACTCTGTGATATTGCTCAACACGGATGCTCATAACAGCATGGTGAAAGATAAGGTTTGCTTGTAGAAACTCTTGCCATTTATCATTGGCCACGCAATCATGACTAGTGAGCTTTGCCTTTTCCTTACTGTTCTGTTTTTCCTCTCTTGATGAGAAATATGCTTCATCTTTGATAATTGCCTACTTTCTGAAAAATTGAATCAACAGATTTTCCTTTTTCAACATGTTTGTTTTATGATTAAGCAAATCTGCATTTTAAGTCTTCTTGTCAATGACATTATTAATTTTGTCTCAGGGTGATCCCAATTAACTTGGGATTAAGGTTTTTGTTGAGTTGTGTTGTGATATTTGGTTGCAAAACCTCAGTATCTTTTTTTTTTTTTTTATTTCTATTGTTCCTATTTCAAAATTATAAGCATAGAATGCGATTATAAAGTTACAATTTTCTTGTCCACCTACTTAGAAATGGGGCTGTACAATGATTTAAAATATTTTTATCTCTATGCAGATAAATGCACTTCTGGTTTTTGGTCTTTCTAACTGTTCTGAGTTGGGTGTATCCAGATGACCAAAGCTGATTTTATACGAAACAATCGTGGAATAGATGATGGCAAGGATTTACCTGAAGAATATCTGGGTACTCTTTACAATAAAATTGTGAAAAATGAGATTAAAATGAATGCTGATTCTTCTGCTCCTCAAAGCAAGCAGGCAAATAGCTTAAATAAGCTATTAGGGTTGGATGGTATACTCAATTTAGTCACTTGGAAGCAGGCAGAAGAAAAGCCATTGGGTGCAAATGGACTCCTCTTAAGGCACATACAAGAACAATTTAAGGCGAAGTCAGGAAAATCAGAGTAAGCTATCATTTCAGGCATTTCATAGTTTTATGGCGCCTGATTTGTCATTCATTAAGATCATTACTATCTTTGATGGTAAGGTAAATGGATGAAGATAGTTGTGGTTGGAATAGGGGGTTGTAGGTGAGGCTGTTTGGATGAGGTTGCACTGAGTTGATTGGATATATATATATATATATAAATTTGTGTGTTTGTGTCTATAAAGCCTGATATTGAGGTATGGAGTGAGAATTTTAATCAGAGGAAAATTCCATGAGTCTCTTTGATACATTTCTTTATTGTGGCAACCATCTAATGTTGTTAAAGCTGAAAGAGAATTGATTGAAAAACCTAAACTTAATGCTGAAGGAGACAATCTCCTTGCATTATATTGTTTCTACAATAATACCCTTACTTTTGATTTACCATTTTCCTATCTTGTGGCTGAAATAATAATTCAATTTCTGGGGTTGCAGGTCTGTGTATCATGCCGTTACAGATGTATCAATTTTGAGGTTCATGGTTGAGGTCTGCTGGGGACCTATGCTGGCTGCATTTAGCGTGACCATTGACCAGAGTGATGATAAACTTGCTATCTCTCAATGTTTACAGGGCTTTCGATATGCAGTGCATGTCACTGCAGTAATGGGAATGCAGACCCAGAGAGATGCTTTTGTAAGATCTATGGCCAAGTTTACTTATCTCCACAATGCTGCAGATATGAAGCAAAAAAATGTTGATGCCGTGAAGGTAAAAGTAAAACATTTACTTAGCATATCTTTATAGGCATTTTATTAGCATGTCATAATTAAAGAAGAGGTGAGGGAAGGGAAAGACCTTCTTTCCCCTGCTTGATAAGCAGCCAGACAAGCAGCTATACTTAGATAGTTTTAAGTGCTTCACAATTTCTATTTTAGACAGCAGTAATTGCATTATGTTGTACTACATTTAGTTCTTGTTTATACTTTATGGTGTTAGTCTCTCTGCTGTATTATTATTGTATGTCATTTTTTATGCAAAAAATTTGGTTCATTGCAGGCAATAATATCAATTGCCACTGAAGATGGTAATTATCTTCAAGAAGCTTGGGAGCATATCTTAATGTGCCTTTCTCGAATTGAGCATCTGCAACTGCTGGGAGAGGGCGCACCTCCTGATGCATCTTTCTTGACTTCATCTAATGTTGAAGCAGATGAAAAAATATTGAAGTCAATGGGTTATCCATCTCTAAAGAGAAAAGGAACACTCCAGAATCCTGCTGTAATGGCTGTTGTTAGAGGAGGCTCATATGACAGCACCACGGTTGGGTTAAATTCTCCTGGACCAGTAACCCCAGAGCAGATCAATCACTTTATCTCAAGTTTGAATTTGCTCGACCAGATAGGGAATTTTGAATTGAACCATGTTTTTGCTAACAGCCAGAGGTTGAACAGCGAGGCAATAGTAGGCTTTGTAAAAACTCTTTGCAAAGTTTCAATATCAGAGCTGCAGTCCCCAACTGATCCTCGTGTCTTTAGCCTCACAAAGATAGTTGAAATTGCGTAAGTTTTTCTTCATCTCTCTTCATCTCAGAAGTATATTATTAAATATATTCCGTATCTTGAAAATTGCTGCTGACACATGGATGTGATTCTAAAAAATAAAATGCTTTTGAAGTGGTTTTTATTATCGAAGGGCTATTTGTCTTTCTCAAATCCTTTGATTTGTTAAAAGAGTTCCATAAGGATTTATATTTTCATTCTTTCTACAAATATATAAGAGAATACAGGTATGAATCTCTTTCTGAATTTTTGTTGAAAATATCTTCATCTCAGTCATGCACATGTGTTTGAATTGAAATGGGATGTAGCAGCTCTTAGTAAACCCAAAATTTGTTTTCTTTACAGGCATTACAATATGAATCGCATCAGATTAGTTTGGTCCTGTATATGGAGTGTTCTGTCTGATTTTTTCGTATCAGTTGGCTTGTCTGAAAATCTCTCTGTTGCAATTTTTGTGATGGATTCACTGCGGCAACTTGCTATGAAATTCTTAGAGCGTGAGGAGCTGGCAAATTATAATTTCCAGAATGAATTTTTGAGGCCATTCGTGATTGTGATGCAGAAGAGCAGCTCTGCTGAAATAAGGGAACTCATTGTTCGCTGCATTTCTCAGATGGTCCTTAGTCGTGTTAGTAATGTGAAGTCTGGCTGGAAAAGTGTGTTTATGGTATGTTCTATTTCTTCATTGATTTTAAAGCTATCACAATATATTATGCTGATATATGGAATTTCATAGATTTCATTGCTCATTACATTTTCTAAGACTTCTATCACATAATAAAGTTTGAAGTTGGAGTTGGTGTTATTGAATTTTTGTAAGGAAGTTTATAGTTTGTTGAAAACATGAGGGGAACATTTGTTCAAGTATGCTACTACATTATTACAGATTCTATTTTGATGGAATTCAGGGGAAAGATTACTTTAAGTGTTTGTTTTTTCCTTTTTTTTTAAAAAAAAAAATTTATGATTTGGTTCTTTAGCAGTTGAAGCTAAATATTTGTTTAAATTTGGATCGAGAAAAATGGATTGGGCTAGAGCTGGACAAAATAACTCTCTTTGAAATGTTGAATTTTCATGGCATATGGTTTTGAGGATTGGGCTCTAATGTTACAATGTTATACCAATGTTGGGCTACAAGAGCTTTATTCTTTTCTTT
This sequence comes from Garcia nutans, assembly GCA_947685225.1. Lineage (NCBI taxonomy): Eukaryota > Viridiplantae > Streptophyta > Magnoliopsida > Malpighiales > Euphorbiaceae > Garcia > Garcia nutans. Next base: position 10,648,122 of record CANTUV010000072.1, read on the forward strand.
AATAAATTTTATTTAGCTTAGATTTCTAAAATTCTTTTGAAAAATTCTAACCAAAAAATTGTGGCTTCTTTTACACCAGTTGAACCTAAAATCTATAGACCTGTCTTCTAAATTCAAAGCTCTAGTTTCTTTGATGTCTAATCCAAAAAGTCACAACTTATAATTCTATATTGGTCTTCTCTGTGCAAAAATGTTTTTCATAATATATGCTCATTTTTGCAAGTTTAAAAAGGTATTTGATTTATTAATAGAGCTCAATGTGTACATAACATACATCATATATTAGTGTCTATGCCAGATGTTTAATCATAGAAATAGTATGTGTTTTGACTTAAGGATAAGGAGTAGACAGTTGATTTATCATAAAATTTCTTGTTCTGGATGGGAAACCATTTGAGATAAGAAATGTCAAATTTTTTTTTAAATCTTTTTTATTTTCAATAACTACGAAAAGGTTTGTTTTCTGAGAGTCTATTTCATAATGAATATTGACAATTAGAGTTGGTGTTTTAGAACAAATTTCTATAGAGTTTTGGCTTAACTGATATGAAAAGAAGCTTTTTGTCTTCATAAATATGTTCGCATAATATATGCTTTAGATTATTTACCTTTTACATGTAAAGGTATGAGTGCATTAACTTATGAGTTGCCAATCTTTCATGTCTATTGTTCCAATCAACCCCATTGATTTTTTGTTGGATGGGTTGAGGGTAGTATTCTGTGTACAATCACTAAATTCAAGCAGTTTAGTGATTACTTGGAGAAGTTTCAAATTCAAGCAGGCTGTATGCATTGATTATTCATCACAATATCATTTTGACGAGTAGTCAGTATTTTCCTTATAACTTGAAATATGAAGTCTCTTAGCTGTAAACAGAATCTTTGTGGCTAAGTGCTGAGATCCCGTAAATGGATGTGGTGAAGAAAATTAATTTTTTAATTCTTTTGCCAAAAATAAATCTTTAAAGTTTAAACTAGCTTATTGCTGACTCTGAAAATACTAGAGAAGTGGTGCTTTTACTTGGAATTACTTCAATGATTATATGTTATTTATTTCTCAGGTTTTTACAGCTGCTGCAGCTGATGAACGCAAGAACATTGTTTTGTTAGCATTTGATACCATGGAGAAAATAGTGCGGGAATATTTTCCTTATATAATTGAGACAGAGACAACAACTTTCACAGATTGTGTTAGATGCCTCACAACCTTCACAAATAGCAGATTCAATAGTGATGTAAGCCTCAATGCTATTGCATTTCTTCGGTTTTGTGCTGTCAAACTTGCGGATGGAGGACTTGTCTGGAATGAAAAGGGTAAGGCTGATGATTCATCCATTACTGTGGAGGTTGTTTCAGATGCACAAGCCTTCAATGACAAAGATGATCATGCATCTTTTTGGATTCCACTACTCACAGGTAATCTGCCTTCATGTTTTCAGGCAAGATTCTTAGGGAATGCTACAATTGCTATGCAGCAACACTTTCTTGTATGACTATATGTTGCATGCCTCAACCCATTGCCCACCCACAGCTATTTTGCCAATACAAATAGAATTGGATATATTTTATGATCCTACAATTAAATGTATGCATTTGCATTATCACCGCTTTTGTTCTGAGTTGTGAGATATCTGCTCAGAAGCCCCATGCCAAAAACACCAAACTTCTATTAGTTCCCATCATTAATTATGATTCATCATGTTGGATTTAGTGATATTCACAACTTAGTACTGGGGACCAATGCATGGGGGTTGAAGAAACCTACCATTATTTACATAAATTAACTAGGAAATATAGGTTTTATTTTTTTTTAGAAAGTTTTTATTATTCAGAGAAGTAAGTTTGCTACCCATTGAATAGTTGTTTAGACTTTGGAATTTCACTAGATTCGGATTATTAAACCTAACAGGCATATTATTAGTCTTTAATTATAAATATCAACGTAACTATTTGATAATGGATTTCTTTTTTTTTTTTATTGATTTGGAAGGTCTATGTGGCTTTGTTTTCTTATCTTTCTTTTTTGTTCTTTCTACATTTCCCTCTGCTGCTACAGGGCCACAAAATGCAGATAACATTACAACTCTTAATTAGCTGAATAGACTCTTTTTCTCATTCTATTAGCTCTAATTCACCTTCCAAATGTTAAACTTCTCCCTAATTGAAAGCCACAAACTCATCTACCACTTGATATTTCGCAATGAATCAATAGGCCACGTTCGCAACGAATCATATTGTTCTGTGACCTTGTTTTGTGCCTTATTACATTTGGGAAAAATCCTAGTTTGGTTGAAACTATTAAACAAAAGAGGGGGAAAAGTAAGCTTTTCACGGCTTTGTATTGAATTTCACAGCAACATGTCTTTGTATCATATAGTGTCATTATTTTATGTCTTCTCTGAATTTGAATTTCAGGGCTATCAAAGTTAACATCCGATCCCAGATCAGCTATTCGAAAGAGTGCTTTGGAAGTGCTATTTAACATTTTAAATGATCATGGCCATCTTTTCTCAAGATCTTTTTGGGTTGATGTTTTCAACTCTGCAATTTTACCCATATACAGTAGTGCACGTGACAAGAAAGAGAATTTTATTAAAGATGGCCAGCATTCACCAACTTCAGCATCTCCTCATCAGGAAGGAAGTGCATGGGACCCTGAAACTTCTGCAGTGGAAGCACAGTGTCTAGTAGATTTATTTGTCAGCTTTTTCATTACAGTGAGGTCTCAACTATCAAGTGTCATATCGATACTGACTGGGTTCATTAGAAGTCCCATTCAGGGAACTGCTAGCACTGGGGTTGGTGCATTACTGCGTTTAGCAGGTGAACTGGGCAGTAGACTTTCTGAGGAGGAATGGAGAGAGATATTTCTATCTCTGAAGGAAGCTGCTGCATCAACATTGCCTGGTTTTATGAAGGTGTTAAGAAGCATGGATGATATTGAGATGCCTGACAGCTCAGAATCTTATGCGGATGTTGATTTCTCTTCTGATCATGGCTTCACCAATGAGTATCTCGAGGATGATAATCTCCAAGCTGGAGCTTATGTGGTTTCAAGAGTAAAGAGTCATATCGCTGTGCAGCTACTAATTATACAGGTTCTTTCTTTCTTTCTTCCAACACACATACAGATGCACCTTATACACAATTGTTTGCTCACCATGACATTTGAGGAATTAAAGTAAGATAAAAAGTGTTGCTGTTAAGAGAATGCAAAAATGATTGAGAAGTTTGAGCTAGGTACAATTTGGCTTATCTAGATTCATGATCTAGCTTATTTTGTAGGTTGATCAGCCAACTAGTATAACTTTGTTAGTAATTTATATTTTAATTTAAGATATATGCTTTTTATCTGTAACGTTTATAACTTGTATAAAATTCTTGATTTGATGAATTTTTGGCCTTCTTTATGTTCTGGAAAAGAAGCTTGTGCTCCAGAAGATTATTCCTAGTAGCCTCAAAATTCTTAAAATTTCTAGTTCAAGTTAAGTTTTGGAAAACCAAAGACCGTGTTAAAATAGTATTCTTCATTTTCCTTTAAAACAAGGAATTACATGGCCAAAGGGAGAAGGCATAGTTTTTCACTTTTGTGAAATTCAGCGTATATGAGTGCTATATTATAATCTCATCACCTCCATTTGATTTTTTTTTATTTCTATTTCCTTTTATTTACACACACACTAGTAATATTTAAAAGATCAGCTGAGTTTTCTTCAGATCAAAAGCATTTATGTTTTCATATTTTTTAATTAACAAGTTATTATGATTCAAACATTTGATATTCATTTTGAAATGTTAGATTAAATGATATTTGACAGACTAATGTTATTATTATTTTACAAACTGAAGAAGAAAGAGTGAAAAAAAGAAAGTCAAGTTATTAGTTTTAGAACTGAAATTGGAAAAAAAAATTCTTCAAATGATAGAATTTGGTGTTGACCAAATAATAAGACAAATTGTGAGCTATTTTAAAAAAATATGACTCAACTATGAACAACTTAAAAAAAAATAACTTAGCACTTAATTGAAGAAAGAAGTATGTATAGTTGAGTCATATGATTGCATCCAACCAAACGTATGTAACTTAGCTTCGTACTCTGAAATGAAATGCAAGTCCAAACTGTAGTGATAGCAATTGAAAAAATAGCGAGTAAAATTTACAAATAGTATCATTTGAATTAGTAATTTGAGAATGATTCTGCAGTCTTTGATCATGTAAACATTTTGATTTACTTAGAAGTGGATTATCGCAATCTTTTGTAAGTAGAACAATTTAACAATGTTCCTTACATTTCGTTTTATTTTTTATTTTTTGGAATTCTCTAGGCCTTTGTCATATTTTCTGGGGCTGGAAATGAACCATGCCAAGACAAACCAACTTATGTTATGCCTAGGCTTGGCTCATGAATAAATCCCGAGCACAACAGTTTTCCAAATGCAATTTTATTTAAGGAAACATACCGAATACTTTCTTTACATATTTAAATTGTAAATGAACCATTCACATATTTATTCTAAATGATGTTTTTTGTTGTTATAATATTAGTACATGCATTACAAAAAATAGTATGCTGTCAATTATATATGATTTGAGCATATGGAGCATAAAAAAAGTCAAAATGAAAGTACAAATGAGTTTGTATTCAAGCTGCCCTATAAGCTTATACAAGGCAAGCCTTTGTTAACCAATGAGCTAAAACAAGCCTTTATTGTATTGTGTTTGGAATAGCTTGAGTAGCTGGCCAGCTTTAATGCTATGTAGAATCTTTCCTGTCTCTATGACTTGTAAATCAAAGAATAATTCAGTAGAAGTGAAGAAAGAAAAAAAAAATGTAGAGGTTCCAGTAAGAATCTCAAGTTTATTCTAATTGTCATATTATGAGTTGCGTTGCTGCTTTATCTTGCTAAGAGCCTCTCATACTGCTGTATCAGATTACCACAGCTGTTTTGTTTCTTGTTCCTGGATATATATATTCTTATATTTTTGTTGTGTTCTTTTTTCTTTTTTTCAGGTTATAACTGATTTGTGCAAAGCACACCTACAATTCTTGTCAGCAGCCAATGTTGGAATTCTTCTTGATATATTTTCATCTGTTGCATCACATGCTCACCAACTTAACGGCGAGAAGATTCTGCAGAAGAAACTGGAGAAAGCTTGCTCTATCCTGGAGCTCACTGATCCTCCTATTGTTCATTTTGAAAATGAGTCATACCAAAGTTGCCTCAACTTCCTTCATGATTTACTATTGGATAATCCATCCATGTCAGAGGAGATGAATATAGAATTGCAACTTATGGAAGCGTGTGAAAAAATATTGGAGATATATCTGGATTGTGCTGGGTCTCAATCAACAGAGCAAAAACCTGTTAATAAGCTGGCAGTACACTGGATTCTTCCATTGGGTTCTGCCAAAAAGGAAGAATTGGCAGCAAGAACTGCTTTGCTTGTGTCAGCTTTGCACATATTGAGTGATCTAGAAAGAGATTCCTTCAGAAGGTACATTTCTCGATTCTTTCCTTTGTTAGTAGATCTTGTGCGCAGTGAGCATAGCTCAGGAGAAGTTCAGCTTATTCTTAGTAACATTTTCCAATCATGTATAGGCCCAGTACTAATGGGATAAAAAATATGATTAAATTTATAGTATTTACATACATGGATATCATTGTCAAATCTCAGTTTTGATCCCTATAATTAGCTTCAGTTGAGCCTTTGGTATTATTTATACATTTTTCACTTGTGTAAAGAATGTCCTGTTGTTACGGATTGATTGGAATAGCAGTGGCAATAATAAAATCTTGGTTAATTCAAAAACTCTTTTGGACCTTCTTGAACTGAAGATTTTAAGATGCCAAAACGTCCTGTCTGTATTTACATGTGCATCTTTGTTATACATCTGTATATGTGCGAGTGGAAGGTGCAATTTTCTATAATGTAGTTACTATGATAGTGGCAATAGTCAATAAGTTTGCTGCTTTAGTTTTGGACGTCTGTGTTAATTTTTTGAAGAATAATCGTATTTTTAGTATGCTGGTGTTGTGTTATGTAAAGCTGGTATTTGCTTTATGATTTGTATTAAAATCTTATCAGGTTTAAAATCTCAGAATCTGTCAATATGTATTTAAAAAGCTAGGTTCATTCTGCCAATTTTTTGCAATTTATTATTAAATTTTCAATACTGGGCTTGTTGTCTATGGGAAGCATTTTTTTATTTTATTTTATTAAACTTGATTTGATGGGGCATTTCCATATTAAATTAATTTAGTGTATTTGTTTTAGACAAAACGTGGCATTTATTGCATTCCCACAGATCTGATTCTTGGATTTGAATTATCATATTTTGCAGTTAAATATTATTTAAATAAAGAAATGTGGAATGAATGAAAGAATTAATGTAATAATGTAGAAATTATTTCTGATAATAACTTTAAAAATATCAAAATGCGAAACGTTGGAACTCTTCAAGCTCTTGTATTTACTACTATTGTCATATTTAGTCATCTCTTTTTTTAAAAAAGTTGATTTAATTTTCTCTGTAGTTCTATTCTGCCAGATTAATTAATTCTCTTAAAATTTGTTTCATTTTCTATTGGTCAAAAATTTTATATACGACGGCATGGTTTAAAGAGTATTTAATGGAGCCACACAATAAACTTGAAAAATAGTTTTTGAAAATAAAAATTACAAATAAAAATAATGAGAGCAAGTAATATTTATGCTTTTGGGAAGAAACGTACACTCATATATATAATATAAGAATTGATATTTGCGTAGTTTAAAAATATATAAAAATATTTAGTAAATATATATATATGTAGAGTAAAATATTATTAAAGTAAAATGTTTACAAGTAATATATAAAAAGTTATTAATGTAACTTTTTTTTATTTTCTTTCCCTTAAAAAAAATTGTGATATACGTTATTGTTAGCATGTGGCAAACTTCCTAATCGGTTTGGCGGGGCAGCAAGTACATGATGTTAGGGAGTCTCAATCATGATTTTAATAGGGCGTCGGTTGCTAGGACTTTGTTAGAAATTGTTAAGGCTGTTAGGAAGGCAAAATTTAACAAACAATGATAATTCAATTTTTTAATTTTTCTTTTTTCATATATGTTACGGAGTCTTAGTGTTTTAGTAGGATATTATAAGTTATTAGAACTTTGTTAGAAATTGTTAATGGTTAATAGAACACCCTCAAAAGGGGTCTCTAATTACAGTAACCTTATAATTCGGCAGTCCTTTATTTAAATAAAATAAAATAAAATTTGTAAATATAAAAATTGAACATAAAACAGTAACAAAGTTACCATTGTATTTTCTTTTGTTGCTGTTGAATTTTTTTATTCTTAAATTTTTACGTTTAAATATAACTATTTACTATTAAATTCTACTAAAATTTATATTTCTCCTTCATTCTATTAAAATTCATCTGCAATCAAATTAATCAATAATTTCACCCCAAAAAAAATGGATCCAAATTATTTCAATGCCATTTTTTTTTTAATTATATGCAAAATTTCAATTTTTCTCAAAATTCAAAATTTTCACAATCTCAATCTATAAATCCAAACCTACCTCAAAATCTAAATTTTCAAATTTCTTATTTTACTAATAATAAAAATTCACAAGCATGTTAATTTTCATTTTCCCCTATTTTTACCCCATCTCCACAATTTCAAACTCAATCCAATTGTGGAAGGTCGGATTCAATCACTATATGGGTTCATCCAATCGAGTTTCTCAAATGTCATAGATTTGACTCCAAATTCACCCTATACACTATAATAATCTATTTTTTTTAAAAAAGGCAATAATTAAAAATAAATAAACAAATTATTAATAAAATATTTATAATATTATATCAAATATAAAAAAATAAAAATAAAAAAATAACTTTTTTTTTTTCAGCCATGTTTCCTGCAACAAATAATAAAGAAATATAATAAAAAAAAAGTAAGTTAAAATTTAGTATAAAAGGAGGGAGTATACTGCAAAGAAAAAGAGTTGTAGACAGAAATGTTGTTTTAAAAAATAGAGATTAGAGAGAAAATTTACAAAAAAAAATATAGAAAATTGATTAAAAAGAAAACATATACAGAAAAGAGTGAATTTTAGGACAAGAATAGTTTCTTGAGAGAAAAAATTGTATAAAAACTCAAATTTTTATTTGGTACAGAAAACATACTTAATAAAAAAAGTAAAACAACCAAACAATAAAGTTTAATAATTTGTTCAGCAAGCAAAGGGTCATAATCAGGTAACATACTTAGTAGTCTATTTTTTTATTGTTGCAATTTAAATATCAATTTTTTATCTCTTCAAAAAAAAAAATATCAATTTTTTATTTACTGCAATTATTGTTATCAATTAATAACTTCAAAATGTAGTCCGAAAATGATTATATATAATTCATGAAAATATGTATACAATATAAACACACATATTTACTCAGTTCTAACATCAGACGTATGATTTTATGTGCAAAAATTACAAAGCTAACATAACAAAATCATGCACAAAAGTAAATATTAAAAAAGATAAAAATTTCACATTAAAAAAATGAATGTATGGTTCAGGTTTCTATTTTTTTTAAAGTAGGATGAATAATAATAATAATATAAAAAAAAGAAAAAGATATAACAAAATAGTGTTAGTAATGAAATATGAATTTATTTAAAAATAAATTCAATCTAAAAATTTAAAAAATTATAATATGTAAAAAACTTTAAAATAAGCTAACAAATAAAAAAAATATCTTTTTCTAAAATTTACAAATTACAACATATTGAATCCAAGAACAACAAGTATTTAGATTAAGGTAATAATAGAAATTTAATAAACACAAAAATAAAAAAATGCAGAAACATAAACAATAAGGTGGAAACAATAAAAAAAATATAGCATAAAGAAAATATATCTCTGACTTGGAAATACAACTTTAAATCTATATAAAAAAAAAAGTTTGCAAATTTGTAACTGCAACCCGCGGTTAAAATTACAAACTTGGATTGATTTTTAGTCAATAGCTAAGAGTAAAGACTTAATAAATAAAAAAGGACTTAAAAAAATAAATGTATAAAAGTGGCTGCATATGCAAATTTATATTTTTCATACAAAAATAAATTAATAAATAAATGGTTAAGATTTAGCCTACCCTTGTTTGCCTCCATATATATAACATTTCATCTTACTCTGCCGTCAACCATTTCTTTGCCCAAATTTCTTTTCTTATCTCATCTTTCTCTTTAAGCTTAAATAGAAAAACGCCATTTTTACATATATTCTCTTAGTTCAAATTAATTTCCTCAATATTTCTTCAAGCTCTTGAAATCATTTTTCACTAGAGGAAAGATTTCAAAATTTTCCTGCCCCTTTTTAATCTTTTATCATATATATATATATATATATATATATATATTACGTTATTAAGTTTAATTTCAAAAAATGGCTATAATAATTCTATACTTATTTTTTTATTAAATCTCTAGCATATATTGGTATAAATATGATTTTATTTTCTATTTTATTATTTTATTTTTTAAGGAAAAATTAAATCATGCATTCATTTAAAAATTTTGAAGTTATATTTTTTTTTCTTTTTCTCAGTTTTTTTTATTGTTATAATAATACAAAAAATATAATAAAAATAAAAAAAATATAACTTTAAATTTTTAAATGAATGCATGCTATAATTTAAAAAAAAATAAAATAGAAAATAAAATCGTATTCATGCCAATACATACTAGAGATTTAATAAAAGAAATATGTATAGAATTGTTATAGGCATTTTTTGAAATTAAACTTAATAACGTAATATATATATATATATATATATGTATATAATATGATAAAAGATTAAAAAGGGACAGGAAAAAATTTGAAATCTTTCCTCTAGTGAAAAATGATATCGAGAGCTTGAAGAAATATTGAGGAAATTAATTTGAACTAAGAGAATATATGTAAAAATGGCGTTTTTCTATTTAAGCTTGAATAGAAAGATGAGATAAGAAAAGAGAGTTGGGCAAAAAATGGTTGACGGCAAAGTTAATAGATAAACTCTGTTTATAATTCTGTTAATAGTTTAAGTAAGTTTAAATGTAATTATTAGCTGTAGAGATAGTTGTAATCCCGTTTTATAAGGGAAACTTAGGTGTATATAAACTATGTAAAAGATGTTTAAATATATCAAAATACATCTTTTCTTCAGTTCATTATATGGTATCAGAGCTTTTCGCTTCACAGCCTTCAATCTGATCCTATTTTCTTCTAAAATTAATTTTTTTTCATGGCTGAGGATGATACACAATCATCCGGGTTACTCAAACCCAGGGCGTCCAAACCCAGACACCTGGCTCGTCTTTAAACATTGCTGCGGAGAATCAAATAATCTCCATTAATGCAGCTTCTCAAGCCCCAATCAAATTGACATCTTTAAACTATATGTCATGGCATACACAGTGGGACTCACTACTTGTTGGTTATGATTTTATGAAATTCGTTGAGAGCCCGCTTACTGAAACTCAGCTAGCCACTCCTTATTGGCTGAGACAGGATCAATTAATTCGTAGTGCCTTAGTCGCATCCTTGTCGCCAGAGATTGTTCCTTATATTGTCGGGCAGAAGACTACGTATGAAGTTTGGAAAACCTTGGCAAACACATACGCCAAACCTTCTCAGGCACAAATTATGATCCTTAGAGAGTCCTTGTTTAGGATCAAGAAGGGTTCAACTCCTGTTAGTGAATTTCTGCAGAAGGTGAAAGCCATTGTTTCTGTTTTAGCTATTGTTGGGATCACTATTACTATGCCTGAGGTAGTTTTATATGTTCTTCATGGTCTTTCGAGTGAATACAAGGAAGTGGCAGCTGCGATCAGAGCACGTGATACTCCAATCACGTTTGAGGAGCTTCACGAAAAATTAACTGATTTTGAAATTCAGCTAACTCGTGATGAGATCTCTGCTGCCGCTCCAATAACAGTTAATTACACCAATCGAAATTGAGGCAATTCACAGCAAGGGAGCTGTAATCAGCATTCTGGCTCTTCATCAAATCGACATTCAACAAATCACAGGCCTGGAAACTCTGGAGGTAGTTGGAAGTCCCAGCAATCTGGTTCTGGACTTATTTGTCAATTTTGCGAGGGCCGAATCATACACCTAGACAGTGTTTTAAACTTAAGAAGCTGTGTCCGTGCTGTTTGATTCCAATTCTGCTGGTTCTGGGAGTCGAAATAGCAGGCCTCAGGTAAATTGTGCTACAACAGAACCATCATGGATTATGGACTCTGGCGCCAATCAGCATGTAACTCAAGATGTTCAGAATCTCTCTGCTCACTCTGAGTATGATGGGTCAGATAATGTGGTGCTTGGTGATGGTAGTAGCTACCCCATTACTCATACTGGTTCGGTTACATTACCTACTTTGAATAAACCTTTGAATTTATTGAATGTTTTATGTGTACCTGGTTTAAACAAGAACTTGATTTCTGTATATCAGTTCTGTTTGTCTAATAATGTTGAAGTCACATTTACACCTTCTGTTTTCTATGTGAAGGACATTTGCACGGGAGCAATTCTAGCGGAGGGCAAGCCAACTGATGGAGTTTATGAATGGCCGCCTACACTCTCCAAGTGTTTGAGTCAACCATCAGTTTTCAACACCACTGTTGCATCTCATCGTGTCTGGCATAGTCGCCTTGGTCATCCGTCTACTTCTGTTTTGCGTACAATTCTTAAGTTGAATAATTTGTCTGTTGCGTCGAATAATGCTTTTCGTTTCTGTTGTAATTCTTGTAAGTGTAGTAAAATGCACAAACAACCGTTTTATGAATCTTCTATGACTAGTTCCGCTCCCTTGGAGCTTATTTATTCTGACATTTGGGGTCCTGCACCAGTTGAATCTATTGATGGATATAAGTATTATTTAGTGTTGGTTGATCATTTTACAAAATATATGTGGCTATTTCCTGTCAAACGCAAATCTGAAGCTTCCGTTATTTTTCCAAAATTCAAAAATCTGGTTGAGAAATTGTTTAAACATCCAATTCGATCATTCTATTCTGATAATGGGGGGGGGGGGGGGGGGGATTCGTTGCACTCAAAGCATATTTTCAAGACCATGGGATATCTCATTTTTTAACACCCCCACATACACCAGAACACAATGCTGTCGCTGAAAGGAGGCATCGTCACATTGTCGAAACAGGACTCACGTTGCTTCATATGGCTAAACTTCCTTCTAAATTTTGGACTTATGCATTCTTAACTGCCACATATTTAATTAATAGAATGCCGACCCCGGTATTGGATAATAAATCCCCATTTTTCTGCTTACATGGTACTATGCCAAATTATACCAAACTTAAATTATTCGGGTGTCTCTGCTATCCTTGGCTTCGGCCGTATAATACCAATAAACTTCAGCAAAAATCAAAACCGTGTGTTTTTCTTGGTTACTCATCTAATCAGAGTGCCTACTTATGTTTTGATCCTGACAATTCAAAAATCTACTTGTCCCGTCATGTTGAATTTATTGAGAATATTTTTCCCTTCTCCCAACCTACTTCGTCCTCCGGTACCTATCATTCTTTCACTTTTGAGTCTTGGTTACCCCCATATAATGTTTTGTCAGCTGTTTCTTCTGTGCAGGTACCGGTTTATACTCCATCTGAAGCTTCCTCTCCAATAGTTGCGTCTTCCCCGTTGCAAGTTTTTACAACTCAAGGTACATCACATGCCTCGTTATTATCTAACTCTGCGGATATTATATCAGATTCTATGTCTATTGTGGATGAGGTAAAGGATGCTACCTCTGCACTTACTCAAACGGCTGATGCTCGAAATGCTCATTCCATGATCACAAGGAGCAAAAATAATATTTTTAAGCCCATTAATAGGCTTTGTTTACATATGGTTGCACAGCCCTCTTCGTTTGTTCCAAAAACGGTATCTCGGGCTTTGAAAAATCCTCATGGCGCAAAGCCATGGATGAGGAATATGCTGCTCTTGTTAATCAACGTACATGGACTTTAGTTCCAGCTTCTGCCGCCACTAATGTAGTAAGTTGTAAATGGTTGTTTAGAATCAAACATGATTCTGATGGCAATCCTATTCGGCATAAAGCCAGACTTGTTGCCCGTGGGTTCACTCAAAGGCCTGGTATCGACTTTGATCAAACTTTCTCACCCGTTACAAAGCACACCACTGTTCGGATTATTTTATCTCTTGTAGTCACAAATGGTTGGGTATTACGTCAAATTGATGTAAATAATGCTTTCTTACATGGGAGATTATCTGAAGTTGTTTATATGGAGCAGCCGCCCGGGTTTGTTGATGGTACAAATCCCAATTTTATTTGTCGTCTTGAAAAATTTCTGTATGGGTTAAAATAAGCACCACGGGCTTGGTTTCATGAATTGAGAACTTTTCTTGTTACTGTTGGCTTCTTACAATCTGTTTCAGATTCTTGTTTATTTATTTGTGTACAGAGAACCTCATTAATATACCTTGTCGTGTATGTTGATGATATTATCGTCATAGGCAATAATGCTGCTGAAGTTGAATGGGTTATACAGCTTCTTGGCAAGTCTTTTTCTATTAAAGATTTAGGTGAGGTGAATTACTTTTTGGGGGTTGATGTGCAAAGAACGCATGAAGGCTTATTTTTATCTCAGCATAATTATGTACGGGAGTTACTGGAAAAAGCGAAAATGGATGGAGCCAAATCGGTGTCCAGTCTAATGTCACCATCGATCTCTCTTTCGCAAGATGATTCTGCTCATCTTCAAGATGCTACAGAATTTCGATCAATAATTGGAGGCTTACAGTATTTGTTATTAACTCGGCCGGATATCGCATATGTTGTGAATAAACTATCTCAGTTTACTGCAAGGCCCACTATTCAACACTGGACAGCACTAAAGAGGTTGCTACGTTATTTAACAGGAACCTTTGATTATGGTGTTTTTCTTCACAAAGATTCCAATCTCAACCTTCATGGTTTTTCCGATGCTGACTGGGCAGGAAACAGGGATGACAAGACTTCAACGAGCGCTCATGTAATTTATTTGGGCAAAAATCCTATTGCCTAGTCTTCTCGAAAACAAAGAACAGTGGCTCGCTCCTCCACTGAAGCCGAATACAGGGCCGTTACTTCCGCTTCTGCTGAATTGGTTTGGATTCACAATTTGTTACAAGAGATGAAATTTTGTTCTACTCAAGTGTCGGTAATTTATTGTGATAATTTGGGAGCCACGTATGTTGCGGCTAATCTGGTTTTCCATTCTCGGATGAAACATATTGCCATCGATTATCATTTTGTTAGAAAGCAAGTTCAAGATGGTCAATTACGTGTTACACGTTTCTTCCTAAGATCAGCTTGCTGATCTGCTCACCAAAGCGTTGGGTACTGCTGACTATAACAGATTAAGGTCCAAGATTGGCATCGTTTCACGATCTGTCATCTTGCGGGGGCGTAATAGATAAACTCTGTTTATAATTCTGTTAATAGTTTAAATAAGTTTAAATGTAATTATTAGCTATAGAGATAGTTGTAATCCCGTTTTATAAGGGAAACTTAGGTGTATATAAACTATGTAAAAGTTGTTGTTTAAATATATCAAAATACATCTTTTCTCCAGTTCATTATAAAAGTAAGATGAAATGTAAAAAAAATGTATATATATGGAGGCAAATTAGGGTTGGCTAAATCTTAACCATTTATTTATTAATTTATTTTTATATGAAAAATATAAATTTGCATATGTAGCCACTTTTATTTATTTATTTTTTAAAGTTTTTATTTATTTATTAAGTCTTTACTCTTAGCTATGGACTAAAAATCAATCCAAGTTTGCAATTTTAACCGCAGGTTACAGTTACAAATTTGCAAACTTTTTTTTTATAGATTCAAAGTTGTATTTTCAAGTCAAAAATATATTTTCTTTATGCTATATATATTTTTGTTGTTTCCACCTTCTTGTTTATGTTTCTGCATTTTTTTTATTTTTGTATTTATTAAATTTCTATTATTACCTTAATCTAAATACTTGTTCTTGGATCTAGTATGTTGTAAATTGTAAATTTTAGAAAAAGATATATTTTTTATTATTTTTTTGTTTTTATTTATTAGCTTATTTTAAAGTGTTTTACATATTATAATTTTCTAAATTTTTAGATCCAATTTATTTTTAAATAAATTCGAATTTCATTAATAACACTATTTTATTATTATTATTATTATTATTATTATTATTATTATTATTATTATTCATTTACTTTAAAAAAATAGAAACTTGAACCATACATTTATTTTTTTATGTGAAAATTTTGAGGGTGTTTCTCAAAACTTGAGCTTTTCAGCTTATTGTGAATAAGTGATTTTTAGATTATAATCAGATTAAAAATAAGCAGTTAAGCGTTTCTGTAAACTAGCTAATAATCAGCTGATAATCAGTTTATAATCAGTTAAGTGTTTCTGTAAAATCAGCTTATAATCAGTTTTTAATTGTAGAAACTGTCAAAATGACCAAACTGTCCATGAGTTTATTTATTGTATAAAAATAATTTTTTAAATGTCAATTCAAAATTTATTTTGCAATAATAATAATAATAATAATAATAATAATAAAATTTAATAATAATAATAATAAAATTTCTTTGATGGGAACTAAAGTGTATAAGGTAGGTAAATTTGAAATATTAAAGATTAGGTAGGGATAGTATGGTCTTTTACTTGGTCAAAACTGCTTAAAAAATAAGTGCTTAAAAAAAGTAGCAAAACCCAACTTTTAAAAAACTGATTAAAATCAGATTATAATCTACTATTTAAGTTTTCAGAAACACTTAAATAAACAACTTATAATCTAAAAACAGCTTATAAGCAGTTTTGACCAGCTTTTAAGTTATGAGAAACACCCTCTTTATCTTTTTTTAATATTTACTTTTGTATATGATTTTGTTATGTTAGCTTTGTAATTTTTGTGCAAAAAATCATATGTCTAATGATAGAACTGAGTAAAAATATGTGTTTATATTGTATACATATTTTCATGAATTATATATAATCATTGTCTAACTATATTTTGAAGTTATTAATTCATAATAATAATTGCAGTAAATGAAAAATTAATACTTAAATTGCAGTAATAAAAAAATAGGCTATTAAATATGTTATCTGATTGTGATTCTTTACTTGCTGAACAAATGATTGAACTTTATTATTTGGTTGTTTTACTTTTTTATCAAATACACTTCCTGTACCAAATAAAAATTTGAGTTTTTATACAATTTCATCCCTCAAGAAATTGTCCTAAAATTTACTCTTAATTTTCACTCTTTTTTGTATGTGTTTTCTTTTTGATCAATTTTTTGTATTTTTTTTTTGTAAATTTTCTCTCTAATCTCTGTTTTTTTTAAACAACCTTTCTCTCTAAAATTCTTTTCGTTTGCAATGTACTCCCTCTTTTCATACTAAATTTTAACTAACTTTTTTTTTATTGTATTTCTCCATTATTTGTTGCAGGAAACATAGCTGGAAATAAAAAATTATTTTTTCTTGTTTTAATTTTTTTTGTTTTTTTTGTATTTGGTGTAATATTATAAATATTTTATTAATAATTGTATTTCTTTATTTTTAATTACTGCCATTTTTAAAAAAAATAAATTATTACAGTTGTCTCTCCTTTTGTACACTTTAATTCATTAAAGTCGTGCAGAAAGTTGGTAATAGATCATTTTCTCATATTTTTTAATAAAATATTATAACTTGAGACTTGATCTTGATAACGCTTATGGTAAAAACAAAATGAACAAGGGTAAATGATCCAAGGTTTGACATTATAAGTACCTAATACTCGATATTAGGGATTTTTAGAAAATAAAAGGAAAACTTAAAGCTTGGCCTTAAGAGTGCTTAATACTTGACACTAAAAACTTTTTTTAAAAAATGAAGCATAAGGTTTGGCCATATGAGCACTTAATGCTTGACACTAAGAACTTTTAGAAAAAAGAAAAATGAAGCCTAAGACTTGATGCTAGGAGTGTCTAATACTCAATATTAGAAACTTTTCTTTTTGGCAAATGAAAATAAATATAATACTTGATCTTAGAAATATCTAAAGCTTAACTTTAGAAATTTTTTTCTAAGAGAAAATGGAAAGAACTCAAGACTTAACCCTAAGTATATCTAATGCTTGACATTATGAATTTTTTAAATAAAAAAATAAGAAAATTTAGAGCTTGACTCTTGAAAATCAATTATTATATGCAGACTTTTTATTATAATTGAGAATTTGAAAACTCTTTTTAAAAAAAAATGCTTAAAACTTGTATGCCACGTTTTATTGCCTGTATCTAAATGCTCAGACAAAGCGATCATTTTCTTGTATTAAGAATTTTTCTTTTTAAAAGAAAAGTATAACACCGAAATTGCAACAATCCCTGAATCTAAAATAAATCCAGTACCAAACTTTTAGTTACGTGACTCTTAAAATGCCTTCTTGGATTTTTTTTTCAAGCAACAACTCTGAATTGTAGAATAATATTATCTGTCATTACCTCTATAAGTATCTTGTTAGCAATTCTTTCACCCATCAAGGTGTGCCTTTTTCATTCCAAGTTTATAATTTTTTCATCTTATATACAAATCTGTCAAGCTTAGTTTTATCATCTTTTAGCATTATGTCTCCTTTTTTAAACATTTCAAAAATAAATTTTTTATAAAATATGTACGTTGAGGCATGGGTTAGGCAGGAATATTGGTTTATCAAGTCTCTTGATATTCTTTTTATCAATTTTTTTTTCATGGTCACTTATTTTCAGAAGGTGAAAATATGTACAAAGAAAAAGAAAAATTTATTAAGGAAAGCCAATGAATCATACAATCCTACTGTTCATAAATCTGAATTAATTTGAATAATCCCTAACTATGCTTCTCACATATTCTTTTTCTTCTCCTCCTTATGACTTTAGACATAATACCTTTTCATAACATCTGAATTTACCGAATTTGACAAATCTTCTCCATCCATGTTGGTTAAAATGAGAGCTCCTCCAGAGAATGCTCTTTTTACGATATACAGACCTTTATATTTAGGAGTCTATTTTCTCTGAGGGTCTTGATGCCTAAGAATAATCTTTTTGAGCACCAAATCTCCTTGAAATTTTCTTGCCTTTATCTTCTTTGTATGGGCCTTGATAAGTCATTTTTGATATAACTGACCATGACACAAAGCCGTTAATATTTTTTCTTCGATAAAATTTAACTAATCATAATGACTTTACACCAATTCAGCATCATCGAGCCCAACTTCAATAATAATTCTGAGAGAAGAAATCTCAACTTCAATGGGTAATATTGCCCCCATGCCATATACTAAAGAGAATGGTGTTGCCCTAGTAAATGTCCTAACTGTGGTTCTATATCTATGAAGAGCATAAGGAAGCATCTCATGCCTATCTTTGTACGTTATTACCATTTTCTGAATTATCTTCTTAATATTCTTATTAGCTGCTTCAACTGCACCATTTATCTTTAGACGGTATGGGGAGAAATTATGGTGCTTAATTTTAAATTTTGAGCACATCTCTGTCATATCCTTGTTCCTGAAATTCTTTGCATTGTCGGTAATAAATACACTCGGGAAGACTATATCGACATATGATATTTTGCTTAAGAAATTTCAAGACCACATTCTTTGTCACATTGGCATAAGAGACTGCCTCTATCCATTTGGTAAATAATCAATTGCTACTAGAATAAATTGATGTCCATTAGAAGTTTTAGGTTATATTGGGCCAATCACATCCAATTTCCATACCGAAAAAGGCCACAGGGAAACCATTACATGTAAGGGTGCTGGAGGAGCATTGATATCATTAGCATATATCTGACACCTATGACATTTTTGAACATAGTTAATGTAATTTGATTCCATTTTTAGTCAGAAATAACCTATTATGATAATTTTATGAGCCAACACATGCCCACTAGAATGTGTACCATAGAATCCTTTGTGAACTTCTTTTGTCAATCTTTGAGCTTCTTTTTCATCCATACATCTAATCAATATTTTATATAGGACATCGCCACTCAAAAAGAAATTCATTGCTAGTCGCTGAATGGTTCTTTTATTAGTATCTGAGGCTTCTCGAGGGTATGTTCTATTTTTGAGATACTTCTTAAAATCATGAAACCATGGCTTACCATCACATTCTTTTCGTACAGTTGGCATTTACCCCCTAGATCCAATCTTGATGTGAGGCATCTTTCCACAAGCATCCAATCAAAATATTGCAGCTAATGTGGCTAATGCATTTGCAATTTGGTTTCCTATTTGGAAAACATGATAGAAACATATGAATTCGAAGCTTTGAGTTGAATTAAGATTATATTCTTGATAAGGCACCAATTATGGATATCTGATTTCCCATTCTCCTCTCAACTGGTTAATTATCAATGTCGAATCACTATACACTTCCAATGTTTTAATCTTTATATCAATAGTGGCTTGTATTCCTAAAGCGCGTGCCTCATATTCATCTACATTATGAGTGTATTCAAAACATATTTTGGTTATCACAGGAAAATATTTTTCCTCTGGGGAGATTATAATCACTCTTATCCCACTTTCTAAGGCATTTGAAGCTCCATCAAATTTCATAATCCAATTTCTTTTTGATTCTTGTTCTTCTTCTACTAACATGATTCCTTCATTGGGAAACTCATAATTTATTGGTTGATAGTCCTCAATAGCTCGATCTGCCAAATAGTCAGCTATAATACTCCCTGTTATCGCCTTTTGAGTGATACATATAATCTCATACTCAGTTAGTAAAAATTGTTATCGAGTAACTCTCCCAGTTAAAGATGGCTTTTTAAAAATATACTTAATGAGATCCATTCAATATATCAAAAAGGTGGTGTAATATAGCATGTGGTGTCTTAATCGATGAGTAGCCCATGCTAATGCATCACAAGTTCTTTCCAGTATAGAATATTTTGCTTCATAATTGGTGAAATTTTTACTTATGTAATATAACTTGCTCCTTCCATCATGAGTCATAATGTTGCCCAATAACACTACCCATCGAGCTCTCAAAGGCTGTTAAGTACAAAAGAAGAGGACGACCGTGAATAGGTGGTTATAGAATTGGAAGATTTTGCAAATAATGCTTGATTTTATCAAAGGCCATTTGACATTTCTCATTCCATTTCCTAGGATTATTCTTCCTCAAAAGCTTGAAGATAGGCTCACACGTAGCTATCAATTATGATATGAATTGAGTTATATAATTAAGTTTTCCAAAAAACTTCAAACCATCTTTTCAATTTTAGGGGCTAGAATTTCAAGTATGGCACTAATCTTATCAGGATCAATCTCAATTTCCATCCTACTAACTATAAACCCTAATAATTTCCCTAATGAAACTCCAAATATGCACTTTATAGGATTTAATTGGATTTGAAATCTCCTTAGCCACTTAAATAATCTTCTCAAAACTACAACATGGTCTTCACTATGTTAAAATTTTGCTATCATATCATCGACATATACTTCTATTTCTTTATGAACCATATCATGAAACAGGGTAACTATTGCTCTCTGATAAGTTGCTACTGCATTCTTCAGTCCAAAAGGCATCACTTTATAACAAAATATTTCCCAGAGAGTAATAAAAGTCATTTTTTCCTTATCATCTAGATTCATTTTAATTTGATTATACCCTGAGAATCTATCCATTAGTGAGAACATATGAAATTGAGTTGTATTATCTACTAGCACATTAATGTGTGGCAGAGGAAAATCATCTTTTGGACTTGCTCAATTAAGATTCCGATAATCAATACACATCTTGACCTTTCCATCTTTCTTAGGGACAAAAATAATGTTAGCAATTCATTCTGGATACTTGGCCACTTCTAAGAAATCTGCCTCAAACTGCTTTTTCACTTCTTTTATTTTCAATAAAACATCAGGTTTCATTTTTCTCAACTTTTGTTTTATGGGTTTACATTTTGGCCTCAATGGTAAATGATGCACAACTATGTCAGTACTCGGCCCCAACATATCCTAATATGACCATGCAAAGACATCGACAAACTCTCTTAGCAGTTTAATTATTCATTCTTTGAGTTCTAGAGGCAAGGACGCGCTAATTCTTATTTCCTTCTTATTTTCTTCGATTCCTAGGTTTACTATTTCCATTGCTTCTTCTGAAGGTTGTACAATTTTTTCATCATGTTCCATCATTCTAGTTATTTTAGGTGGGAAATACTCTTCGTCTTCTTCATCGGATGTGATTTCAAAGATAAGGTTATCAAAATCATACTCAAACTTAATTTCATCAACATTTAATTCATCATTGGCATTCTTGGGTAAAATAAGTATAAAAGAAAAAAATTACCAAGATATAGAAATTAAGCAGAAAGTAAATGAATGAAAGTAGTAAGGAGAGTTAAAAAATGGAGATGAAACATGCACTCTATTTTATTAAAAATCATTTTGAAACATTTAAAAAGGGAAGCCCTTAATAATATTTTTCTACGATATTGGGAAGAATCATAGGAAAATAATTATTAGGATTACTTTGATTGAGATGGCAATTCATAACCTTTCCAATTTTTTAGATCTTGTCCTGGTAGCAAGGGTGTAACCCATAAGGCTACTTCATCATGAGACTCATTTTCATTCATCATAGTCACCAATGAAATTCCTAATATTGCTTCCACATATCGTGGATCTCCTACATCTCTATTTCTTCATGGAAAAAACCAACACTTCTGAAGGTTTGCCTTATAGGTGGGAATGTTATTTTCTCCATTGAAACTTCTTGTTTGCCAATCTTGCCAATTGACAATCATTTTTCTCTTTATGAATCCTCTTCTTATCTTCTTTAGTAATATCCTAATCCAGCTCTATTGTCGATATTTGGAAGAAATAGAAAGACATTGATTCCTTGTTCATGTCTTCCTAAACCTTTTCCTGGGGAATAGCTTACCCTTTACATTTCTCTTGCTATCATAATAGCCACAGCTGATAGTAGAGGGGTTGGCATTACCAATCCTTCTCCAACATATGAAGTGTTTGTTATTTCAAAGGATTAGAAAGAACTTTCAAAAGCTTCTTCTGTTGCTTCAACATATGGGGTTGAGACAGGCTTTGTGATCTTCTTCTCCTAAAATTTCAATCAACTTTCCTTCAATGATGAATTTGACTTTCTAATGTAAAGATGATGGTATTGCTCCTGCCGAATGTATCTATGGCCGTCCTAATAACATACTGTAAGCTGGTACCATTTTCATCACTTAAAAATGTGATATTAAAAGTGACTGGACCTACTTGGATAGGTATTTTGATATCCCCTAAAACCTCTCTCCTAGTCCTATTGAAGGCCCGAACTATTATAGAGCTAGGCTGCATATATTTCTCATAGATTGGTAACTTTGAGAGGGTTGTTTTAGGTAAGATATTCAGGGATTATCCATTATCTACTAAAACCTTTGCAAAAGAATATCCTTTACATTGGATTGATATATGTAAAGCTTATGTATGCCCAATCTCATCTCTATGTATTTCATCATCAATGAAGGATATGTAATTAGCAGCCATTACACTCCTAACTATATTGTTCAAGCTATCTATAAAGATATCGTGGCAAACATGTGCTTGATTTAGAATCCTAAGTAGTGCATTTCGATGAAATTCTGAATTCAAGATTAAAGATAATAGTGAGACTCTAGCTAGGGTTCTATTCAACTGTTCAATCATCTTGTATTCACTTTACTTAACCAACTTCAAAATTTTACATGCCTCATGCTTAGAGATCGACTTCTTTACTTCTGATTACAGTCATTTTTAGTGACCACGTCTTGAAATTCTTTATCCTCGATCTGTTCCACCAATTCTCCTTCTTTGGCTTTTCTTTTCCTATGCCTTTCTAGTTCTTCTTTTCGGCGATTCTCTACTTATTCTGGTGTATAGCAGCGCCCACTTCTCATCATTCCACCTACACTAGAGATATTGATCGCCGATTCAATTTCATTGCTTGTTTGGAATATACCTGGATTTTGGCTCACTATCTCACACTCATACTTCCAAGGCACTTCTTTTAAAATCATTATATTCAAAATGAGCAAGTGTTTTGATTACAATTTTTGGGATCTATGAAGACATGTCGGATTTTTTCCTTTTTAATTCTCCCGAAGAACATGATATTACAATAGGTGTTGGGATAGAAAGACTAGTAGACATCATATTCACACCTTTCTCTTTCCTTTTTTTCTATTTCAAAAATTACAATTTTAGCATTAATCAATTCTTGAACTTTCATCCTGAATTATGGGCATTCATTGATTGTATGATCCAATATCTTACCATGGTTGTCACAAAAAGGTTATTGTTGAAGGAGAGATTTATCTCTTGATTGGCTTTTAAAAACTAATCCAACTTTGATTAAAGTTTGAAAAAGCTCCTCTATAGGCATTTGAACTTTCTCTACCTTCTTCTTATATTGTTGAACCCCATCCTCAATAATGGCATTGATTTTGCCCCCATCATGATTTGAAAAGGGATTATTGTTCATATTAGGGGTTTTCGATTCTTGGTTAAATTTTAGCCATCTAGCATTTAAAATACTATGAACCTTTCTTTTAAATGCATTAAAATTTTTGATAGAATGCCCAGGTACCCCTGCATGGTGCTCACACTTTGCATAGGGATCATACCATTTAGGGTAAGGTGGTTTCATTGGTTCCAATGGTGTCAAACACACTTGCTGTCCTTATAGTAGTTGAGGCAACAATTCTGCATAAGTTATTCATGTGGTTAACTATTTTGTTTCCCTCCTTGATTAGGTTGATTTGTTATATTATTTGCTCTTTGAGTAGGCATAGGAACACCAGGTGAAGTGGAATAAAAAGCATTTTAAAAACTCATAAATCAAGGAGAGTGATAAGGGAACTGATACATTTCAGGTCTTACATTAGTCACATAATGTGGTGGAGGGTGATGATAGTAAGTTTCTTTGGGTTGTGAATGTTCTCCTATCATGTGGGTTTCTCCTTCTTTCTTTTTGCCTGAATATTATCTTTTTGAGTTGTTTCCTTCAATACTTCGCTCCTCAAGTTTTCCTTTTTTCATGCCTTGCTCAATCCTTTTCCTAACTAGAACGAAATCTGAAAATTTTATGGTTGTGTTAGCTAGCAACATGTTATAGAATGGTTATCCCAGTATGTCTAAGAAATTGGATATTATCTCCTTATCTGTAAGAGGGAGACTAACTTGTGCTACTTTGTCTCTCCATCTTTGTGCATATTCCTTAAAAGTTTCATTGTTTTTCTTTTTCATAACTCTCAAATCATCCCTGATAGGTGTCATATCCATATTGTGTTTGTATTGTTTCATGAAAGCATCTGCCAATCTTTCAATCTTTGAATGTGTGTTCGATTTAAACTCATATACTACCTCATCGCTAGTCCTATAAGACTTTCTTTAAAAACATGAATAAGTAATTTCTCATTACTGATGTATGCTATCATTATATTACAAAACATTGATAGATGACTTTGAAGACAAGATAGTCCATCATATTTTTCAAAGTCTAGAGTCTTGAGCTTCAGTGGTATGGTCACATCAGGGGTCAGGCACAATTGGGATGCATCAGTGGTTTCATACACATTAACCCCTTCAATCACCTTTAAACGCTCTTTTATCCATTCTATCTTTTTCGAAACAGGTTCAGGACTAATTATTTTTTAAATTACTTTGCACGTTTGGGTCATCCAAGTATGGGATTATTATGGGTTCTTCGAGAAAAATAGGAGGCCTTGGATTTATTTGAGCGTCTCTTGCTTACCTCTCTTGCGGCATTCCTTGAAAAGGTTGAGAAGCACCCACAATTTCTACTAGATGAGTACTTGGTCCCCCTTTTGCTGGCCTATATTGTGAGATAAAACCTGGTGGATATACAAGATCCTCCATGGCACATGTAAAAGGATATGCTATTGGGGTTCTTGATCTTGAGGCATTTGGCACGGTTTCTATAGTGTTCTTGTCTTTGAGTAATTCCATGAGTTGTGCCAATTGATTTCTTATTTTTGAAACTTCTTCAAACCTATCCTTTATCTGGTCGATATCTCACATCATTTCTTCTTAGGCTTGGTTTTCCATAAGTATAGTTTTTAAATAAGTCCCGTGATAGCGAGTTAAGTCAGATTTGTTTTTTGAAAGCCAGTCTATGTTGACGTTCCTTATGGTATATTTATTTTGCATTAGAAAATATTTTTATTTACTAATTTTAATTTGAATCATAGCGCAACAATTATGCAAACTCATTTTTTATTTTTAATAAGTAATAAAATAAAATTAAAATAACACAAATAATTGATCATTCTTCAACATATTATAAAATAATAATAATAATAATAATAATAATAATAATAATAATAATAATAATAATAATATTTTTCTTCTTAAATTACAGAGAAATCAAATCTTATTAACTCTTTGTAACCTTCATATGAATCTTCCATAATTGGAAAGCTCTCTATACATCTTTTCTAACAAATTATACAACTCCTGTCCATATGGTCCCACTGGTATATAAATTATCATCATATAGTTCACCTCTTGGGCCGTGAAGCTTGCTTGTTGAGCTAGTTTTTTAAAATTTTCCAGTGAGATGATCTGCCTGGGTGCACACTCTGATAAGATTATCTTGATAAAAGACACAGTCTTCCTTCTTTTCTCTTAGGCATGCAACTAAATCATTTTTCTCAACCAAAATTTAATCTATAGAAGTAGTAAATTGATCTATATGGTCCTAATATGCTTGAATTTTTCATACTAAATTTTGGACATTAGTGTGTTGCTAGCATGATTCCTCGACTAGAGCTTCTATCTCACTCTTTATGCTTTCTTCCTTTTCTTTATACCCATCTAACAATTGTTGGAGTATAAACTTTTCTCTTTTAACTTATTATTTTCCTGCTCTATTTCGAAAGCTCTCTTTTTGACTTCCAAGATTATTATCTTCCTTTTCATAGTTTTGGACTCTTACATCTGGACTTTTGCTATTTTTAAGTTTTTTATTTTCCCTATGAAGCTCAAAAGCCCTTTTTTTAGACTCTGCAGTCTCTCGAATCCAGTAGGCTACATCTCTATCATCTGTAGAAGACATTTTTCCCATGACAGCTTCTTAAATAGAACATGCTCATTTGATGTGGAAGGTTCATTGTGCATTCTTACTATCGAAGGAATGAACCCTTTTCCTCTTTTCTGGTTCCATTCTAAGTAATCTTGAGTCATTGAATCTCTATAAGTTTCGAATCTTACTTTTCTCAATCTGCCATACATCAAGGACTTTACCAAGCTTGGCAGATGTCCTCATCCCTATAATCAAAGTCTATGTGATTCAACCATGTTGTTTGAGGAATGAATTGTGAATATCCCAATTGTTTTCTTACCAATTCCGGTGCATATGCGGTGGACATATTCTTATTAAAGGCACCTACGGAAAATTGCCATAACTGAACATTAATTATTGTCTATCCTTCCAAAAGGCTAACCAGGATTATCTTCTTCTTTTATCTATTATAGAAATCTTAACCATTACTTTTTGTTCAGGGCTATCGTAGGTCATTCTGCAGATCCAAACTTTGCCAGATGATTTTTTTTAGCATTGTATCCCGGTTCATACTCAATAGTAGGAAACTAAAATTGAGGAAAGGACTTGAAATGTGTTAGAGCTCACATATTAAACAAAATGGCACAACCTGGGAATCTTTCGCTTCCTTGCTTCCTGTAATGGTTCAAAGACTTCACTATTTCAGCCAGTATACTAATAATTGGATCTGTCCCTCTTATTACACTGGTAAAGAAGGTGATCACTTTGGGATCTATGGAGTTTAATTCTTTAAAAAATATGATCATTTCATAAATGAGCAGAGCCAAAATATGAAATTCTTCTCTTTGATTCAAATTATTTTTTACAAATCCTAGTAAGGTTCCTACCTGAATGACCTTGGATTGTGAACTTTTCCATCCTTCTACCACACTTGCATACACATTTATGATCTTGGCCAATTGTCTTCTACCTAGTTCCCTCTTATTGTTTGCATATGGCTTAATATCTTTTTTTTTCTAATATGTTGGTCATGATCCGATACTCTTCTATTTAAGCATTAAGTCTAATTATCCAAATGTGAAATAAAGGTAGCATGGATTCCAGTAATTTAGCATGGCTTTTAGCATGGGAAAGAATACCAGAGTGTACATAAGGTAAGCAATCCATCCAAACTGCTATTAAATTGGATCCTTTGTTGTGGTCTCATACCGTCTTAGATTTCTTTTAAAGCCCTTAAATAATTTTATTGGAAGTTTACTTCTCCCAATATCGAAAGTTGGACCATGACTCTTGTAGGAGCACAATCCCCTTCTATTTTTTATGTTGATTTTAATTCTTTCATGGCATCTGCTTCAGATATATCTAAAATAACCCTATTACGGTGATTCATTTTGGATGGTCACAAGAATGCAAAAATATTCCTTTTGCAATAAAAAAAATAAAACATGCTTATTAGTCATTTGATAAATCATTATATCGGTATGCAAATATGTTTGTGTGTCATGCAAAGCTACAATTATATATGATCATAATGCCATGTGATGTAAAAATTACACAATATTTATTAAAAAGAAGACATATCATTGATCACGAGGAAGGTTTCTAAGACTAGGAAAAAAATGCACCGTAACTTGAAAAATAGCAAGCAAATAGAGAAGTTTGAATATAAATTTCTTTGCTTATTAATCCTAAACAAGTTTGGAAGAGGTCGCATCAAGTTTATCTAAAAGTGTGAATGATTGAGTACTATTTCTAACAGTAAAGATCCACCTTATTTTATTAGATTTGAGGTTTCCAGACTGCAAGTAATCTCATTGTCATTTATAACTTGGACTAGCGAGCTCTCTTGGCCAATACATAACTAAAAGACAGTCTGACTGAGAATTTTTTGAAGGCCTTACTAGGTTTTCCTCGGAAGCAACCCTACTAGATCCTCATACTAAGCCTATTAGGATAATATGTCACTTCCTAACCTTTAAGTGAGTGTATGATAAGAGACTCATAAGTTGAAATACACATATAATAATATGGACGTAATTAAATATTTCAAATATATATATATATAAACATTAAATAAATCTTAAAACACTATCAATAAATAAAACATAAATATCACAATATATATAGTTTAACCTCTCTATTTAGTAACTAGTTATTTCCCAGTGGAGTCGCCAGTTGACATACATGGAGCGACAGAATGCCGATGAAAAGTATAGATATTTAATTTGATTTTTTTGTCGGCTTAAACTTAGTTGTTGTTTTTTTGTATGTGTGTTAGGAGTCGCCATCAATCAATAATGAGGTTTGATTGGATATCTAGTAATGGTCTGCGTGTCTAAGTTCGGGGGGTTGATTACACATAGGGAAGAAAAAATACCCTGCAACGTCCAAAAATTGATACTATAATTATTGTGATGTTTTACTATCTATATTTGTTATTTGAAAGGAATTATGTTCACTGCCTAAATATAAATATCAATTCTATTTTTTATCTTTTAACTACTACATCCACTGTCTGAAAATAAATATTATTTTATTTTATTATTTTAATAATTTTATTACCTTTGTAGTAATATATTTTATTTATTAGTTAATGATTTAATTCTTGCATTCACTATATGAATATAAGAATTTTATGACTTAACATTTGTTAAATTTATGATTATTATTTTTTAAAATTATTCCCACTCTTTGGACATAAGTATTATAATTTAACATTTTTATTAAATATATATTTTATACCTTTTAATTTTCCTATTCGCTAATTAATATATATTTATTATTTTTTTAAAAAATTATTTTTTATTGAGGTGAACTTGAATTCGAAATTTAATTTCGAATACCTACATATCTGTTCGACTGAATTAAAGTTTCCGTAGTTCAATTATTATTATTATTATTTAGTTAAATATCCTTGTATGTATTATGTTTATTGTTGTTGTTGCTGCTGCTGCTGCTGCTGCTGCTGATAATGATATTATCAATATTGTTGTTGTTGTTATTATTATTATTTTGTCTATTTTTTGAACATTAAATTATATCTTACGTGCGCCATTTATTATTATTATTATTATTATTATTATTATTATTATTATTTATAACCGCACCTACTTTCTGAATATGATTATTGAATCTATATTTTTATATTTTATGTTCATATATCCATTTTTATATACTAATTTTTATTTAGTTTGACCATTATTATACTTGCTGTCTAGATATAACCATTAAATTTAGATATTATTCACTTGTAATATTTATTTTCTAAATATAAATTTTAAATTTATTAGATAATTATTATGTTCACTATCTGGGTATAATAATAATTATTTATTTTAATTATCAACGAAATAAAAACATCATAATTGATAAATTTTTTCAATTGAAATTCATATGTTGTAGTGACACTAATTTAGAAAAATAAAATTTCAATAATAATTATCTTTGTTTTTATATATTCTTATATCATTTATTAAAAAAAAGTTTGCAAATTTGTAACTATAACCCGCGGTCAAAATTGCAAACTTGGATTGATTTTTAACCAATAGCTAGGAGTAAAGATTTAATAAATAAATAAAGACTTAAAAAAATAAATACATAAAAGTGGCTATAGATGCAAATTTATATTTTTCACATAGAAATAAATTAATAAATGAACAGTTAAGATTTAGCCAACCCTTATTTGCCTCCATATATATACTTTTTTTTTTATATTTCATCCTATTCGTCGTCAACCATTTCTTTACCCGACTCTCTTTTCTTATCTCATCTTTGTTTTTAAGCTCGAATCAAAAAACATCATTTTCACATATATTCTCTCAGCTCAAATTAATTTCCTCAATATTTCTTCAAGCTCTTGCTATCATTTTTCACTAGAGGTAAGATTTCAAAATTTTCCTACCCCTTTTTAATCTTTTATCATATATATATATATATATATATATATTACGTTATTAAGTTTAATTTCAAAAAATGCCTATAATAATTCTATACTTATTTCTTTTATTAAATCTCTAACATGTAATGGTATGAATATAATTTTATTTTCTATTTTATTATTTTATTTTTTTAAGGAAAATTATACCATGCATTCATTTAAAAATTTAAAGTTATAATTTTTTTTCTTTTTCTCAGTTTTTTTTTATTTTTATTATAATTTTTGTATTATCATTCCTTTTAAAAAAAGATTTTTTTTATAGATTCAAAGTTGTATTCCAAGTCAGAAATATATTTTCTTTATGCTATATTTTTTTTTGTTGTTTTTGAAAGATAACAGATGAACTGAGGTTTTTCCAATATATTTCTGTTGCTACTATACAATACTTTAAATAGAGAGAACAGTTACAATATGATAACTATACAACCTGTAATACTTAGCTATAGAAACGGCTAATCCTTATCTTATCACTTAGGACTTAATACTCCCCCGCAAGATTGTGGTTCCACAACGAACACCAATCTTGTATCGATTTGTAGCAAATATTGATCTGGGCAATGCTTTTGTCAACAAATCTGCCAATTGGTCCTTATAAGAAACATGAACAATTCTAATCTTGCCTTTTTGAACCAAATCACACACAAAGTGTATATCAATCTCTATGTGCTTCATCTTGGAATGATAAACCGGATTTTGACAAGCATATGTGGCAGAAACATTATCACTATATAATACTGGACAAGAAATAGAACTATTTGAACAACCCAACTCAACCAACAATGATTGTACCCAAACCATTTCTGATGTTGCCGATGCCACTGCTCTATATTCAGCTTCGGTTGATGACCGTGCTACTGATTTTTGCTTCCTAGAAGACCAAGAAATAGGTACAGATCCCAAATACAAAACAAATCCAGTTGTAGACATTCTATCAATTGGATCACCTGCCCAATCGTCATCGGAAAAGGCATGAAAGTGCAAAGAAGTTTGTGGAGACACAAGAATCCCATAATCAATTGTAGACATCAAATATCTCACCAAACGTTTGAGGGCCTCCCAATGTTAGACAGTGGGTTTCTGCATAAACTGGGACAATTTATTGACTGAATAACATATATCTGGGCGTGTCCAAGTCAAATACTGCAGAGCTCCCACCAATTTCTGAAAATCTGTACCATCAACAATTAACTTATCATCATCATTTTTAACCAATATAGCTGTGGTGGCAATAGGTGTTCTAACCGGCCTTGAACCATCCATTTTTGCTGCAAGTAAAAGCCGATTAATATAATGATGTTGTGATAAGAAAAGTCCATCTTTGCACTGATGGATATCAATCCCCAAAAAGAGATGTAAGGACTATGGCTCCTTAAGTGAAAACTTAGAAGCAAGTTCTTTTTCGAATAATCGAAGAAAGCTTGGACTATTTCCTATGAGAAGTAAATCATCAACATAGACTAAGAAATAGCAAACTACTCCATCGTTACAATATAAAAACAAAGAATGATCACATTTGGATTGAATAAACCCAAAATCCAAAGCACACTTTCGTAAAGCCTGATACCAAGCTCGCGGAGCTTGTCGAAGTCCATAGAAAGCCTTTACCAATTTACAAACATGATTCGGCTTCGAATTATCAACAAATCCTGGTGGCTGTCTCATATAAACATCTTCCTGTAAAGGCCCATGAAGAAAGGCGTTATTAACATCCAATTGACTGATTTCCCACTTTTGTCACTGCAAGTGTAAGAATAACCCGAATTGTTGCTGGCTTTAAAACAGGACTAAACGTTTCTTCAAAATCCACCCCCGGTCTCTGACTGTAACCCTTTGCAACCAAGCGCACTTTATACTTTGCAATACTCCCATCTGGATTCTTTTTCAACCGAAAGATCCATTTGCAACCCACCAAATTTTGATTCCTGTCAGGAGGCACTAATAACCAAGTTCCATTAGAGATTAATGCATTATATTCATCAAACATAGCAGCACGCCACTCATTATGATTTAAAGCTTGCGAAACACAAGTTGGTTCAATAGCAGTAGGTAAAGGATATTTGGTGACTAGATTAAGACGTTTAGGCTTGAAAATATTATTTTGGGATCTAGTTCTCATAGGGTGCTGTCGTGCAACAGAATTTAAAATAGAAACAGAATCTTATACAACTTGCAATGGGACAGGATCAGACCCGATTAACTCAGAATCTGGAACAGCTACTTCGACTGGAATAGAAAGTGAAGCAGCTACGTTATTTGGAGAAGTAATGACAGCTAAACTAGAAGATAACAAGTCAGCAGAAGAAGTGTCATTATTAGAAGAGTAAAACGGAACCGTTTGTATCGGAGGAGCAGAATTGATAACAGAAAGATCATACCAAGAATCGCGAGGGGCTGTAGCATTCTCTAGCTTACCTTGACCTGGAAAAATCATTTCACAAAACTGCACATGTCTAGAAACATAAAGTCTACCACTATTATAATCATAACAAAGATAAGCACTCTGGGTCGAAGAGTAGCCCAAAAAGATACATGGTTTAGACTTTATATCAAATTTATTTTTAGCATAAGGTTGAAGACACGGGTAGCATAAACAACCAAACACCCTCAAACTATTATAATTTGGATGTTGACCAAGAAGCTTATAATAAGGCGACAAATAGCCAAGAATTGGAGTTGGGAGTCTATTGATTAAATATGCTGCAGTTTTAAAAGCATAAGACCAGTATGTTTTCGGCAAAAAGGCTGAATGAAGAAGAGTAAGCCCAGTTTCAACTAAATGTCTATGCCTACGTTCTGCTGCCCCATTATGTTGAGGAGTGTGAGGTGGTGTTAGAAGATGAGAAATACCATTATTTCAAAAAAGTGGTCCCAAAGCAGTATATTCACCTCCCCCATCAGTATAAACAGACACAATTTTAGTGGAAAACTTATTCTCAACAAGCTTCTGAAACATGGGAAAGATTTTAGAAACATCAGACTTGAATTTTAAAGGAAACGACCACATATATTTTGTAAAATGGTCAACAAAAAGAACATAATATTTGAACCCATCAACAGATTCAATAGGAGCAGGACCCCATAAGTCTGAATATAATAACTCTAAAGGATGAGAACTTTTCAAAGACGACGTCCCAAACGCGAGTCTATGACTCTTATTACATTGACAAGAATCACAATTAAAGCTTTCACTAAGAGAAACAGACAAACTGAATTTAGACAAAATATAACTTGAGATTTTCTTGGACGGATGACCCAGACGATTATGCCAAAACAACGAAGACGCATGAACACTAACACAAGCTTGAGGACTAGAAGCCAATCGTTCTTTAGACAAAGACGACAGACGATACAAGGAATCCTTAATTCTCCCCTTTGTTATGATCTCCCTCGTGACTAGATCCTTCACAAGAAAACAATCAAAGAAAAATTCAATTGACACATTATTCTATAAACAAAATTCAGAGACAGATATGAGATTCTCTCTAGTTTTAGGAACACACAACACATTAGAAAGAGAGCATGTCTTTGAAGGAAAAGAAAGACACTGTGAACCAACATGTGTAATACGCAAACCTGATCCATCAGTCAAATGAAGCTCATCAAGGCCATCATATGGAGCATGAAGTGAGAGGTTCTGTAAATCATTAGTGACATGATGAGTCGCCCCAGTATCAAGAACCCAGCTGTTGTCAGGAGAAGCAAAAGTAACTAAATTTGCCCGTGG
Organism: Garcia nutans; assembly: GCA_947685225.1. NCBI lineage: Eukaryota > Viridiplantae > Streptophyta > Magnoliopsida > Malpighiales > Euphorbiaceae > Garcia > Garcia nutans. The sequence continues at coordinate 10,681,906 of CANTUV010000072.1, forward strand.
TTGAGGAAAATTGTTCTTGAAAAAATTCTTTGCTTTAAAGCATTGTTTTGCTGAGTGACCAGGTCGATCACAAATCTGGCAAGTAATCTTTGACCTACCACTATTGTTCATCTGCCGACCTTGGTAGTCATGAGGGAATTAAGACTTATCAACAAAAGCATCATTCTTTCGAAAAGAAGATCCTTTCCGAACAGAATTTGCAGTAACTGATACCACGTCAAAAGCTGGATCAGTGCGTTTGAGATACAACTCATGTGCAAGAAGCTTATCTTCTAATTCTTCAAATGAGATTACAGAATCACGAGCACGCACAGCCGCTGCTATTTCTTTAAATTCATGTCCAATTCCATTAAGCACATAAATAACTAAATCAATAGCAGAGACTGGACTTCCACAAAGAGATAAATCATCAGAGACAGCTTTAACCATCTGCAAAGACTCAGAAACTGACCTGGATTCCCTTTTAAAATTGGATAATTTTTCACGAAGAGAGATGATTCGAGTCGCAGATTTATTTGCAAAGGAACTTTGAATCCGATCCCAGGCATCGGCAGAGGTATCGGCTGAATTAACCACATGCATAGCAGAAAAACTTGTAGCACCTATAATGGCAGCCAAAATCAATTGATCTTGACACACCCAGAACTCATAATCAGAATTCGTTACCTCCTTCCCATCTGTCTGCATAACTGAAGGAGGAGGAGAAATCTTTCGCTCAACATACCCAAGCAAACCATAACCCCTAAGGACAGGAACCACCTGAGCACGCCAGGAAGGATAATTTTGGGACGTTAACTTCAAGGGAAATTGAGAAGAATTGAATGAAATCAACGTACAGCCAGAAGAGTGTGTAATATTTGGAACATTCGATGATGAAGCCATGAAATCGAGCAATAGAGTCGAATGAAAAGAAGAAAGGAAAAAAAAACAGAGATCTAATCTTTGATGATGAGAAAAAAAACCGTAGTTTTTACTACTCTGATACCGTGAAAGATAACAGATGAACTGAGGTTTTTCCAATATATTTCTGTTGCTACTATACAATACTTTAAATAGAGAGAACAGTTACAATATGATAACTATACAACCTGTAATACTTAGCTATAGAAACGGCTAATCCTTATCTTATCACTTAGGACTTAATAGTTTTCACCTTATTGTTTATGTTTCTGCATTTTTTTTTAATTCTTGTGTTTATTAAATTTCTATTATTACTTTAATCTAAACACTTGTTATTCTTGGATCCAGTATGTTGTAATTTGTTAATTTTAGAAAAAGATATATTTCTTATTATTTTTTATTTATTTATTAGCTTATTTAAAAGTTTTTGTACATATTATAATTTTCTAAATTTTTAGATCTAATTTATTTTTAAATAAATTCAAATTTCATTACTAACACTATTTTGTTATATCTTTTTCTTTTTTTTATATTAGTTTTATCATTATTATTATTATTATTATTAATTCTTAACCATTTATTTATTAATTAGTTTTTATATGAAAAATATAAATTTGCATCTGTAGCCACTATTATGTATTTATTTTTTAAGTCTTTATTTATTTATGAAGTCTTTTCTTTTAGCTATTGGATAAAAATCAATCCAAGTTTGCAATTTTAACAGCAGGTTACAGTTACAAATTTGCAAACTTTTTTTTTTAATAAATGATATAAGAATATATAAAAACAAAGAAAATTATTATTGAAATTTTATTTTTCTAAATTAGTGTGTCACTACAACATATAAATTTCAATTGAAAAAATTTATTAATTATGACATTTTTATTTCGTTGATAATTAAAATAAACAATGATTATTATATTCGGATAGTGAATATAATAATTATTAAATAAATTTAAAATTTATATTTAAAAAATAAATATTGCATGTAAATAATATCTAAATTCAATGATTATATCTAGAAAGCAAGAATAATAATGGTCAAGCTAAATTAAAATTAGTATATAAAAATAAATTCAATAATTATATCCAGAAAGTGGATACGGTTATAAATAATAATAATAATAATGATGATGATGATGATGATGATGAATGGTGCACGTAAGACAAAATTTAATATTCAGAAAATAGATAAAATAATAATAATAATAATAACAACAACAATACTAATAATATCATTAACAGCAGCAGCAGAAGCAATAATAATAATAATAAACACAATACATGCAAGGATATTTAACTCAAAACATAATAATAATAATATCAGCAAGGTTTGTACCAGAATTCTAGCAAACAGACTTTCGGAGGTTTTGGGTAGATTAATATCTGAAGAGCAAGCCGGTTTTATGAAGGGTCGATCAATACATGCTCAAGTTATGCTTGTCAATGAATTAATTCATGACATTGATAAAAAGACCTGTGGACACAATCTTGCCATAAAACTTGACATGGCCAAAGCTTTTGACAGGGTTTCTTGGTCCTTTCTTCAGTCGGTTCTCTTTCAGTTTGGTTTTTCTGTCAAGCTGGTGGATTTAGTCATGTCTCATCTTTCTGCTTCCAGATTTTCTGTTTGTGTTAATGGTATCAATTATGGCTTTTTTCAACCTAGATGTGGGGTGAAGCAAGGAGATCCCCTCTCTCCTCTTCTCTTTATTCTGGCGTCTGAAGCTTTTTCGAGGGGTTTGAAACATTTGGTTAACATTGGTACCATTCTTCCTTACAGGCTCTTTCGTAACTGTCCTACTATTACTCACCTGGCTTTTGCCGATGATCTCATTGCTTTTATAAATGGTGATAGCCATTCTATTAAGGAGTTTAGGGAATTTCTGGATGCTTATCAGGGTGCATCTGGTCAGTTGATAAATTTTGAGAAGAGTTCATTTTACTGTTCTGATTCTGCTGATAATATTACTGTTGCTGACTATGAGCGTGCCTTGGCTATTAAAAGAGGAAGCTTTCCTTTCACTTATTTGGGTGTTTCTATCCACCAAGGTATGCATAAGTCTTTTCATTGTCAGGATTTGCTTGATAAGATTGATGCAAAGCTTGCAGGTTGGCAAAAGGGCTTTCTTTCACCTGGCAACCGAGTGGTCCTTATCAAGCATGTCCTTGCATCTTTCCCTTTACACATGATGAGCTCGGTGTTGATTCCAAAGCCAGTGATTGATATTATAAAACGGAAGTTTGCTAATTTTTTCTGGGGGTCCGGAGGCGACACCACCAAGCATCACTGGATCCGTTTTTCTAGACTTACTATTCCAACAGAGGAGGGGGGAATCGGTATTCAGACTTTGAGTTTGGTTCAGGAAATTTTTTCTCTCAAGCATCTATGGATGTTTTGGAGGGCTGATTCTCTATGGGCTCGTTACATGCATGGCAAATACAAACGAAAAGGTAACATGTCTTTTCTTCCTGTAGATTCCCATGGATGGAAACGTATATGTCGGACTTATGACAAATACAAAAATGTGAGGTTGAATGATGATTTACTCTTCAATTGCTTTCGAGATTCTGATTTTAACTTCAAGTTTGGTGATGTTTATGATATTATTCGGCCTAAGAAAAGCAGGTCTCTTTCTTCTAGATCCTTATGGGATTCTTCTATTCCTTTGCGGTATTCTATTTTTGGTTGGAAGGTTGTTAATACTGCTTTACCGCTTCCTGCTAAGCTACAGCGTATAGGGGTTCAGCTTGCATCGGCTTGCCCTTTCTGTCTAAAAGGAGAGGCTACTGCAGATCATGTTTTCTTTCATTGTGACTGGATCTATAGAATCTGGATTTTTTACAAGTCCACTATCATTCCTCACGACCGGAGTCGTTCCTCTACTCTTCGGGGTGAGTTGACTTGTTGGTGGCTGAATGCTAATTCGAATAATCTTCGCAGCAAGCTTTGCCGTCTTGTTCCATTGGTTGTTATGTATTCTATTTGGCTAGCTTATTGCAAAATGATTTGGGGTGGTCTTGCCGTTGATATGAATGCTATGCAACTTCTCATTTCTAAGACTCTTCTTCATTGGGGAGTGGCCACATCTTCACAGAAGTTTGCAGTCCATAATTCCATGCTGGCAGACATTCTTCCATCTGATTATGGGAAGAGGATTCTGAAACCTTCCCTAATCCGGTGGGAGAGGCCGAAGAGTGGATATGTCAAATTGAATGTTGATGCGTCTTACTCAGATTCTTTTGCCACAGGTGGTGCCATCTTGCGTGATGATAATGATCACTTTATTATTGGAAAATGTTTTATTTTGCAGGCATCTTCTCCTTTCAATGCTGAGATACAGACTCTACTTCACAGTCTCCAATGGATTTTTTCTTTAGGCTACAATCAGATTATTGCTGAAGTGGACTCCATCCAGGTGGTTGATATGGCCAACCGCCAAAGTTTTATCCCTTCTGAATATTCTTGGCTGATCAAGCTCCCCCCTTCTGTTACCATATCCCATATTTATCGTGAGGGTAACCAATCTGCTCATCTTTTAGCTTATTATTCTCGTGTTAATAAGATCTCTAGAACTTTTGACTCATTCATATCTTTGCCCAAATTTATTAAGGGCTTTGTACTGACTGATAATATTTATCCCTATTTGAGATATTAATAAATTTAGCCGGTGGTGCCGCCCACCTTTAATAATAATAATAATAATAATAATAATAATAATAATAATAATAATAATAATAATTGAACTATAGGAACTTTGATTCTATCGAGCGGATATGCAGGCATTCAAAATTAAGTTTCGAATTTAAGTTCACCTTAATAAAAATAATTTTTTTAAAAAAAATAATAAATATGTATTAATTAGTGAATAACAATATTAAAAGGTATAAAATATATATTTAATAAAAATATAATAATATAATAATTATGTCCAGGGAGTAAGCATAATTTTATAAAATAATAATCATAAATTTAATAAATATTAAGCCATAAAATTCTTATATTTAGGTAGTGAATGCAAGGATTAAATTATTAACTAATAAATAAAATATATGCCTCCAAAAAAATAAAATCATTAAAAATTGAAAAATAAAAATTTAATAAAAAAATATTTATTTTTAGGCAGTGAATATAGTAGTTAAAAGATAAAAAATTAATTTGAGATTTATATTCAGATACTGAATATAATTCCTTTTACAAATAAAAAAATATAGATAGTAAAACATCACAATAATTATAGTACCAATTTTTTTATGTCGTATGGTGTTTTTTCTTTCCTATGTGTAATCAATTCCCCAAACCTAGAAAGACAAAGCATTATTAGGTATCCAATTAAACCTCATTATTGATTGGTTGTGACTCCTAACATACACAAAAAAATAACAACTAAGCATAAGCCGATAAAAAAATCAAATTAAATATCTATACTTTTCGCTGGCTTCCCATCGCTCCGTGTGCTACTAGCTATTGCATCCGGGGCAACGGGGAGATAGCGGGACATATAAATTTAATTGAATTTAGTTTTTATCAGCTTATAATTAGTTGTTACTAATTTTTGTGTGTTAGGATTCGTCACCAATCAATTATAACATTTGATTGGATAAATAGTAATAATATGTGTTTTTAGATTTGGGGAATTGGTTACGTACATGGAAGGAAAAACACCATACAACACTAAAAAATTGATATTATAGTTATTGTGATGTTTTATTAATTTTTTTTATTTGAAAGAGAAATTACATTCACTACCTGAATATAAATCTTAGTTATATTTTTTTATTTTTTATCTTTTGACTACTGTATTTACTATCTAAAAATAAATATTTTTTTATTAAATTTATAATTTTATTACCCTTGTGTATATATATTTTATTTATTAATTGATGACTTACTTCTTATATTCACTATATATTCACTATCTAAATATAATAATTTTATGCTATTAAATAACTTAATATTTTTTTAAATTTATTAGTATATATAAATTTTTTTAAATTATGTCCACTCACTGGATATGATTATTCTAGCTTTAATATTTTTGTTTATGTTTTATAATTCATTAATATATATATATATTAAAAAGTAATTTTAATTAAAGTAGACTTAAATTCAAAACTTGATTTCAAATGCCTATATATCCACTTGATGAAATCAAAATCCTCGCAACTCAAATTATTTTTTGTTATTATTGTTATTGTGGTTGTTATTAATGTTATTGTTATTTTTAAGTTCACTTTCTGGACATGAGTATATTTAATTATTTTATATTTTTTGTTCTTTCATTTGATATATGAATCATATTGTATGTTTTTATTTATTATTTTATTCATTTTTATATAAAAAAAATATGCTAGCCAAATATAGCCACCAAATTTTATTTGATTTATATTCTTATATATTTTAAGTATTAAATTTATTTAGTGATTATTATATTCACTGCTTGGATATAATAACTACTTTTTATTTTAACCTTATAGCTAATTAGTTAAATAAGATATATAAAATGGTACGTAGAGAAAAAAAAAACAATAAAATTAATATATTTCGACTTCAAAACATAGCAGATAAAACTTATTATAGAGTTATTTTTTCATTTGGGCATTTATTTTATTTTTTATTTATTTGCTTTATTTATTTCTAAAAAAAGGCCATAATAAGAGTAAAAACCAATAAAGAAACAAGATATTTGGTACTTTTAAAATAGACCATGTGCGTGTATTGTAACTTGGAGTTACAGTGTATGCACATAAACACTTTTTTTTATTAAAAAAACCGAATTTTTCTCTTATTTTCCATAAATATTTCATCTTTTAATGTATATTTTTATTCTCTAAAAAAAATTTACATGCTAGGATAATTTATTTTGCTATATATTTTTTTCAACATCTTTAAGTTCAATTTTATTTTGTTTATTTATTTTGTCTATGTTCTATTTTTAGTATTATTATTTTATTTAATTTTTATGATTTTTTAAAAATAACAAATATATATATATATAAAGATTTAGATTTTATATTTTCTCTTGCATCATTACCACAATGTTATATATATATTTTATAAATGCAATAAAGGGGATACACCATTTTCCAATAATGTTGTTGAAGATGATATAAACATCAACAATGATGACATTAACGTCGAAAATGTGCATGAGAATACTAGTCATGGTAATGGGAAGAGGATAAACTCCTAATAAGTGCATGGTTAAACATGTCGATGGATCCTATTATCAGTACCAATAAAAAATGTATCCATTAATACTGTGAGGAAAGCAATTCTAGCATCATAAAAAAAAGGTCAAATGCAAAGAAGAAACGATGGTATAGGATCAACCATGGAGCTCAGTTATTGGTTAATGTTATGATCAAGCAACTCGACAAATAGGAAGTGGTTCAAACATAGGAAATATAATGGAGTTGGCTCATCAACTTTATCTTACTAGGACTAAGAAGAAATATAATTTTCTAAGGCACTAGATACTAAAGGAACCAAAATTGAGAACTCCTTCAACTAATAGCGAAGGTTCCAAAAGAATAAAAATAAGTGCTAGTGAAGTATACTCATCATCATCAAATCCTGAAACTGCAATGACCGATGATGATGTGGAGTCTCCAGTTCGTCCAAAAGGCATCAAAGTAGCTAAGAGGAAGAGCAAAGGGAAATCAAAAGCTATTGATGTTGGAGCCTTCATCAAGGAAGAGATTGAAGCAACTAGATCAAATACAACAAGAAAATTATCAATGATGGAGGACTGAAAAAATATTAAGTAAAAGGAGATAGACTTGAAGGAAAAGGAGATGGACATGCAACTCATTTTTGCAGATACCTCCTCATTGAACCCAGTCCAGCTAGAGGTTCATGTAAGTTGCTAGAAAAGATTAAGAAAAAGTATAATATTAATTAAATTAAGACTATGGTTATGTAGCTTTTTAATTTTTTTTTTTCCAACATTATGTATCTTTTCATTTATGTAACATAATTTGATTGTAATGTAGTTTATAATTGGTCTAATTTTATTAGTTGTTAAAAATATCCATTAAAAACTATTCATTACAAAGTAGCTATTAAAAATTAGTCCTTACTGTAACACCCTTATACCCTATATACGTATAATATATACTCCCGAAAAAAGTAAGATATGTATATAGAATACCAGACTGTCACAGTTTCATTCATTTCAAAATATTCATAACTATAAGAAAATATTTAAACACTTAAAAAATACTTCAATTGATAGATAAATATAATTATAATGTAACTTAATTACCAAAAATACAAATTAGAAAAGAAAAATCTCTAAAAAAAATTCACCAGAGTTTTTTCTATAAATTGGATATTCCCAAAAATCAAATTACTCAACCTGCAAAAAGAAATACACTCCCAAAATTTATTTCATCATTCATTTCTCCAAAAATACCCAATGGCTCAAAAGTCATCCAACATTACAATATATATATATATATTCAAAGTATTCAAATACTTAATTTACATCAACAAGCTTTAAAATATATAACTTAAATATATGTTCTCATAAGGTATACACATATGAAAGTGCAAATAAGAAATATACATGATATGCTTGACGACTGGTCATATGACAAGTGTAAACTTTAAGATCAAAACCAAAGTCTAAACCTAGTCAAGTCTAGTAGAACCTTTCGAATATACCTTGTCACCTGTGCAATGAAATTCAATCACGCTAAGCTAATGCCTAGTATTACATACTTTGATAATAATAAAAATTTAAATAAAATAATGAAATATGTATTTCCTTAGAAATTCATAATGTGTCATGTGAATGCATTTAAAACTTTTATATATCTCTCTTATAAATCCATTTTATTATACACTCACATGCATTGGGCCCAATTCACCCTATATAATATTCAGGCTCCAGAGATATTATTTTAAACTATTTCGACACCCAGTATCTAGCTTGAAGGCACATAGTAACAATAATGATGCCCAATATCTAGCCCGAAGGCAAATTATATAATGATGATGCCCGGCGTTTAGCCCTGTTGGAGAATATAAATGAATCCCACATCTGAAAAGTATAATAAAATACAATGGCATATAAGGTGGTGTAGATTGTGACTTAACACAAGCCAATTGATTTTGTGTTGAGATGAGGTTCCAAACCCATTTATATGATCACTGTATATTTAGCCCAACACTCGCAGAGTCTGTGTAATTTCTACATGGTATCAGAGCTAACCAGGTAATGGACTAACCTCCAGATGATCCTGGACTCCGTTGTTAACCTAGGGCCTCAGTGAAAATAGGCCTAGGTAATTTGTGATGGATCTAAAAAAATAAAATAGATTGCCATCCATATTTGGCAAGTGACAATTGGGCTAGGCCCAGTTGCACTTGAGGGAGAGTATTGGAGAATATAAATGAATCTCACATCTGAAAAGTATAATAAAATACAATGACATATAAGGTGGTGTAGATTGGGCCTTAACACAAGCCAATTGGTTTTGTGTTGAGATAGGTTTCAAACCCATTTATATGGTCACTGTATATTTAGCCCAACACTCGCAGAGTCTGTGTAATTTCTACATGTTGGAGAATATAAATGAATCCCACATCTGAAAAGTATAATAAAATATAATGACATATAAGGTGGTGTAGATTGGGCCTTAACACAAGCCAATTGGTTTTGTGTTGAGATGAGGTTCCAAACCCATTTATATGGTCACTGTATATTTGGCCCAACACTTGCAGAGCCTATGTAATTTCTACATGGTATCAGAGCTAACCAGGTAATGGACTAACCACCAGATGATCCTGTACTCCATTGTTAACTTAGGGCCTTAGTGAAAATAGGCCTAGGCAATTTGTGATGGATCTAAAAAAAAATAAATTGCCATCCATGTTTGGCAAGTGACAATTGGGCTAGGCCCAGTTGCACTTGAGGGAGAGTGTTGGAGAATATAAATGAATCCCACATCTGAAAAGTATAATAAAATACAATGACATATAAGGTGGTGTAGATTGGGCCTTAACACAAGCCAATTGGTTTTGTGTTGAGATGAGGGTCCCACAAGCCTGAAGACAAATCATAGGCACGCCATATCCATATCACCAAATACAACACTTTGGAACGTAATATTATATAAGGAAGCACACATAATGTACCTTTCCATAACCAATTTTTCTATCACATTATTTCATTTACTCTTTTCTTTATCATATCCATGCAAAATTAATACACATAATGCATTTTATACCATTCCACCACCAACAATGTATTGCTTTTGAAAACCCAATTACAAAGTAGCTCGACACATTTTTAATATCAAAATGTGCTAAGCCAAAATAAATGCAAATGAATTAAATTTCATCAAAGTATGCACATACCTTTAACCAAGACAACTTCCAAGCTAAACTCACACTCTTCCCTTCACTTTCCAAAGTGCCCTTCACCACTTTGGTATGGCAAAACCAATTTACTCGACTCCTTTATACATTTTGAATTTAAATACTTTATTATTATCATATGTGTATACATTTTAGGCTATTAAGCTTAATTTAGCACACTCCTATAAAATTTCAAGTTTTTTCCCTAATCTTCTTTAATTTAGAAATTTTACTCTCATCAAATTTAAATCAAGTTTTAGGCTAAAATATAGTATTAGAATCATCAAATACGTATTAAACTACTTATGATTCAAACATAGCTCAACTCGTAATAAAATAACCAATAGACAAGTGCTAACCTCGTTCAAGCCACTCTTCTTCCACTTTTCCTTTCCTTGATTTCTTGTTAATCTACACTTAAAATGGTTGATTCTACCAAAACTTGAGTTTATTCTATAATTTCTATAGTTTTCTATAGTAAAAATGAGATAAGAGAGAGAAAAAGGTGAGTGAAGGCGGTTTGGAAGGCTAAGACCCCTTTTTATAGATTTCAAGGCCATGGTTGTGGCACTAAAAAGCCACGCCCGCAGGAAACAGTCAACCCCTACTTGCACCACCTCTTCAAACCAATGCCACGACCATGTCACTCTAACATCAAAGATGTGGGAATCAAATAGCTTCTACCAAATGAAAAACTTCCTCAGACAGTTCTAATACAAATGCCACGACCATGGCACATAATGCCATGCTCGTGGGATCCAAAAAGACACTGCACACACACCCTAAATTAAGAAAATAAAAAATGCAGATGTTAAGGTTACAAACTCATATCTCCTTGTCTATAAAATGGTTTAATCACTTACCAATTAGTCATCTACTTTGGAAACATTTCTCCATCTACAACCAATAATAAAACATCCATTACTTAAAATGGCTAGTAATATGATAAACCAAACAATATGTCTTTGAACACTATTGATGATTGGATTGAAGAGTTTTTATTTTATGACTTATAGTAAAAATATCTTGAACTTATTCTCCAGGCATATACAGAAAGCTCTACATCCAGATCTCCTAGGAGGCTAAATAGAGATCGTGAAGTAGAACATGAACATCTAATGAGGGACTACTTTGCAGAAAATTCGGTGTACCCCAATGAGCTATTTCAATGAAGGTTTCAAATGAGAAGGTATATCTTTCTTCGCATTATTAAAGCTCTCTTAAGTTATGATCCATATTTCTAGCAGAGAGTCGATGCAGTAGGAAAACAAGCATTTCTCTTCTGAAAAAATGCATAGCTACTATTCGAATATTGGCATATGATGTATCTGTTGACGTTGTTGATAGGTGTCAAAACTATCAAAATTAAATTTTTATTCCTAAACAAATTAAATTATAGTAGTGGTAAATAAGTTCAAATCCATAAGGAATTAACTACTTATTTAAATCTCTTTTGAAAATAAAAAAAAAACTAAAACAAAATTAAACAGGGAGGTTTGAAAAATAAGAATAAAAAATTAAACTAAAACTAAAAATTAAAAATTAAAATTAAATTACAGTAAAAATAAATTAGAGAAAATACAAATAAAATAAATTTAGTTGAAAGGATAATTTCAGTTCAATTCTTAAATTGATCATGGAATCAAAGATCACTCTCTTTAATTCTTTAATAAATTACTTATAGTATTGGACAAGCTCTCGATGCCAATTCTTCCTTAGGTTTTAAACTAATTAGGAAATGTTATCTAATTAACTCTTGTCAATAACTTTTCTTATAAAAATATCATTAGAATCTAATTATTGTCAGCCTTAAGAACTAGAAGGACCTGATTCTAACCAATAAATCCAACTTCAAAAATTATTTAATTAGATTATATATTCTCTCAAGATACTCCTAATTGCTACCTAAATCAGAGAGTCAATAACAATTATGGATTCAAGCATTTTGAATAGTGTTATGTCATTTAATTAATTAAGCAATGGGCCCTATCAATTAATTAGCAAAATAATAATGATATTAAACCATAAGAATTATATAAATACTGATTATTAAAGAAGAGAAAAGATAAAGTTGTTTAGATATCACAATTCGCGAATATGAACTTTAATTACCCTTCAACCTAGATGAATTAGTTCTAATAATTTTAAAAAAAATAACTTTGATATTTTATAATTTTCAGCAGCAAAAACGTGTTCAAAAGTTGCTAGGGTTGCTGAAACCACTATCTTAAATACCCTTAAACCTAGAGATTTTCTAAATTAAATCTAATTAGGAAAACTAATAAAAAATAATAAAGGAAAATAAATAATAATATCCCAAATTAAATTTCTAACTAATATGGGATTACAAGGTCAGATATATCCTTCAAAATCTCTCCAAAATCGTATCTCCAAAGCATCAAAATAAATTAATGCCAGCAGTCAAATTTATCTTAAAAACTGTCAGATCAAGAATGATGTCACCTTTGCCTAAGAGTTGCGACCGAGGCTTCAGTATGCACATTCTTGCGATTTCCAGCTTTTAGTTCAACTCTCCTCCTTCTACTTTAGTTCTACCTTAAATTATTTTTCTTTGCAAAATCATCCAAAAGTCAGTTTAAAAGATTTAATAGCAAGCCCAAATTACTCCCAAAATATAGGCGATATTTGCACGTTATCAATCGTTGACAATTATATGCGGATAGGAGAGAGCACCGCAATTGAGTGCTTAAAGAAATTCATTGAAGATGTGATTTTTATATTCGAGAATGAATATTTACATAAGCCTAACTCTGACGATGTCCAATGGTTGTTACAGATTGGGGAGGCTCGTGGCTTCCTTAGAATGATGGGCAGCATTGACTGCATGCATCAACTATGGAAAAACTGCCCTAAAGCTTAGAAACAGATGTATATGAATGATTATAAAGAGATTCCAACTATGATCCTTAAAGGTGTGGCTTCACTTGATTTGTGGATATAGCATACATTTTTTTGAGTTGCTAGTTCAAACAACGATATCAATGTGTTAGATCAGTCACCAGTGTTTGATGAAGTGTTTGTAGGTCATCTCCACAGGTAAATTATATTGTGAATGACAATAATTATACTCTTGGGTACTATTTGACATATGATATATATCCTGAGTGGGCAATATTTGTCAAAATAATCAGCCGACCACAGGGAGACAAGAGGAAACTATTTATGCAGTATGAAGGTCACTGAAAGGAGGTGAAGCGAGCATTCAGACTATTGTAGGCTCTATTTGCAATAATACATGGCCCTACATAATTTTGATACAAGGATGATATTGCAAGAATAATGAGAGCCATCATCATTTTGCATAATATGATTATTGAGGATGAAAGAGACACATATGCCATGAACTTTGATCAACTCATCTCTTACGATAATATCGCGAACGGCTTATCACAACTGGAGCTAGAAGAGGAACATTTCGTTCTGTATGAGAGGTATAACAAAAGAAATATCTAACTTTCTGATAGACAAAAGTATCGACAACTACAAAGAAGACTTAGTGAAACATATCTGGTAATTTTACAATTCCAATTAAATAAAAACTTATGGTTATATAGATTTTTTAATATGTAACGTTATTTGTCATTTTAATGTTTTTTATAATCTGATGTTTAAAATTATAATATGTTATTTTTAATCATGTAGTATGTTAATATGATAAAAATATCATTTTATTTATTGAGAGTTAATTTTAACTAAAATAATTTTAAATTTTCTAAGATTTTTACATAATTAAAATTTAACATAATAAGAATTAATAAATTAATTAAACAATTTAATTAAACAAATTATTCGGATAACTAAATAATTTTATTTTCCATCATAAAATAAATTAATATATAAAATTTAATTATTAAAATAAAATAATAAATAATATGAATATTAAAAAAGGAACCCACTAAAGTGACTTAGCCCTCCCTGGGAATGTGCAAAAAATTTAAAATCCAAATGACCCGACCACCATGTCAATTTAAACCGACTAAGTTGATCGGTTTTGGCTTATGCATTTACTAAAAAAATTGACCGAACCCGATAAAAATCGATCGAACCAACCACTAATGGTCGATATTTAAAAATAATTTTTTTCGACCATTATTAAGTAGTCGGGTTGGTCGAGTCCTAAAACCCTACCAACCCGACCGATGCTTATACCTAGCCTTCCCCATTGGAGTACCAAGCCTCACTTCTTTTTAGGTCTCATTTTTTATTATGTGGCATGTTGATGGGACCCTATGCGGTGGAACTTGTACCTCCCCATTGGGGATACTCTTAGGGGGCTGTTAATGATCCATTTTTCAGTTGTAAGAGAAAATTCAATAAACACAATCATAATTTAATTTTTCAATTTATTCCCATATATATTAAGGAGTCTTAGTTAAATTTTTAAGTCATTTTTTTAATAGAGTGTTAGATGTTAAAACTTTTATATGGATTGTTAAGTGTTATTAGGGACTGTTAATGATTCATTTTTTAGTTATAAAACAAAATTAAACAAATACAATCATAATTTAATTTTTTTTCATAGGAGTCTTAGTTAGTGTTTCAATAGGGTATAAGAGATTGTTATGAATTTATTAGAGATTATTAAGGGCTATTAAAGATTACTGCAGACAAATATGTTAAGAAATAAAACTATCTCAAATAATCAATAACAACTTCTAATAACCAATAACAACCCATAACAAATAGTAACAACCCCCTAACAAACAAAAGCAACCCACAAAGTGATCAATAACACTCTGTTACAACCTCTAACACATTGTCCTAACAATCCACAACAGTTTTTTAAACAATCAATTATAACCTCTAACAGCCTCAACAATCCACAATAGTTTTTCAGCTATAATTTCGTAACCTCCATAACACTCATTTACACACCATTTAACTTTTCAAGCCTTCATAAATAAAAAAGAAAAAAGAAATCAAGAAAAAAGAAAGAAAAATAAAAATTAAGAGCTACAAATGAAATAAAATTAACAAATTTCTCTTAAAATATAAATTAAGAGCTACAAATGAAATAAAATTAACAAATTTCTCTTAAAATATAGTACAATGTATTTTTTTAAAGTCTAAAAGATACATGCATTATTCAGATTGGCTATTTACATAGATCATCTTTTTTTTCTTAAAAAAAAGGAAAAGAAAAGAGCATATTATGTATAACTAAATCTATAGTTTATTGATTAAATAGATCTATACTTCAATAAATTGAGAGACTAAAAAGAAAGGATAAGTTAATGGAGAAATACAAAAGGAAAGAGAAACAAAAGGAGCACAATGAAACTTGCATAAGCTCCTCATGAAGAAGAGAGAAAAATAGTGAAAAAAACAGCTAATAGATAGGAGTGATCTAAAAAATATTAAGTCTTTTCTCGGAGTTTTTTTTTTTGGTTAAATCTCTCAAATAAAAGTAATGGTCCAAGTATATATTTATGCGTTTTGGATGATATATGTATATATATTTGTGTAGTTTAAAAATATATTAAAACATTTTTAAAGTAGAATGTTTACAATTAATATATAAAAAGTTATCAATGTAACTTTTAATATTTCAGATCGTTTTAAAAAAATCATGATATACATTAAAGATTGTTAGCAAAATTTTGTGGCTTTCCTAATGGGTTTGGCTTAGTAGCAAAGTGTATAATAGTCAAAATCATAGATTGATAATATTTCTATGTAGTTTCTCCCATCCCATAGTTGAATGTATTTAATGTAACACCCTTATACCCTATAAATATATAATACACACACTTCCAGTATGTAAGATACGCATATACGGTATAAAAATGTCACAATTCGGTTTAATAAAAATTTTCATATTCCCTTAATACTCAAAATATTTGTATAAAACATATGTGTACATATGAAAATATACAAAATTCTCACATTAATTAATTATTTAAACATCCTTTATAATTTAAAATGTATAAACATATACTCCCAAAACATAATATAATATACATAATGTCAAAATATACGATATAATAAAAAATGTACATGCTGGCAAAGTGACCCTGTTCTTAATGTAGCAATACGCTTCAAGCACAACCAACAAAAGTCTAGACTCGATCTGGTCTAGTAGAACTCTCCGGCTACTGGATCACCCCTGTCACCTGCGCGATGAGTTACAATCACACTAATCCGAAACCTAGTGGTACAAACTTTGATAATAATAAAATTTAAAATAATGCCAATGCAGAATATTCATATGCTATGTCATCATATGATAATTCACATCAACACATACACAAGTATGAGGCCAAACAACTAATACATCATTCAATTCTCAAAGTTACCATTTGGTCCATAATGACACCATGTGTCTAGCCCCGAAGGTAAAATATCAATGTAACAGTCCAACTAGGCCTAGGCTTATGACTCGATCTTTTCACCCAACCCAGCTTCAAGGACTTGTTTCTGAGGCTTACGACTCAGTCTTTTCACCTCAAAAATATTTTTACAGTGACGTCAAGCATCTAGCCCCATAGGCAAATATAGGCATGTTGTCAAATACAAAACTCTGAAAATTGAATAACATACTAGGCACACAATTAATTCACATTTTCCATTTTAAACTCCTTTCTTATTTTTCCCTTTTTCTCATTCATATCAATGTTATTTCTTTTCAACATTTCATCCTCATCATAGGATATTTCATAATGAAACCACATTAATCAAACATTTTGAGTCATTTTCACATAATTCACATATTTCACATTCTATTCAATGTAGCCATTAACAATGACTTTTCACACTATATAATAATGCATACATAGCAATTCACATATTTTGGCATCATGTTCATGAATACATAATATATTAAGTAGTTTAACATATTTTTCATCCAAAATGTGTTAGGCCAAATGTAATGCAATCACATCCATTTATCAAAAGGTTATACATACCTTAGGAAACACTCCAAAACAAGCTTTAAAACTTCCTCTAACTTTATCTTCCAAGTTGCCCTTCAACACTAGAGTTGGGCAAACTACTCTCTCTCAATGCCTGTACCAAATGTGATCATAAATAACCATTTAATATCACATTCTAAAGCATTCACAACATCAAATTATTTAAGTAGGAATTACAAATGAAAAAAAATAAAGAAAAGAGTTATTCGCAAGTGACACGCCCAATGACATAGGCGTGTCACTGCCCAATGACATTGACCATGTTATTAACTCACTCATACAGAAGCATTGACATGTCTAATGACATAGGCGTGTCACTGCCCGTGTCATTCATTATGCCTCATAGAAGCTTTGACACACCCAACAACACGGGTGTGTTAATGGTCGTGTCAATTATTTTGCCTTATAGAAGCTACGACATGTTCATGGGCATGTCCTTGTTAATGGTTGTGTCATCAACGTTAAACTCATCACCGTTGACACGCCTAATGACATGGTCGTATCAGAAAAAATTTTGCATTTCGTACACTTAACCATTTCAACCCAACCACTTTCAAACTCAACTTAAATTCAATCATTTCTTTAATCCAAACTTAAAATCATCATAAGCTACTCACAAACAACTTCATACATACCCAAATAAGCTATTAAAACATGCTAATAAATAATCCTAAAATCCAAATGTCATGTTCTTCCATAGAATTCCAAGGAAACTTGCAAAATGATAGAGGAACTTACCAATTGATGAAGAATTCTCAAAATCTTTACTTGAATCATTGAAATCCCTTCAATTCTTTGATGTATAGAAGAAGAACAAACTCCCCCTACTCTCTCTCTCAAGCTCACGTCAAAGAAGAAGGAAGAAAAGAAAAGACTCTTCTCTTTTCTTTCATCCTTATCTATATAATAATAATAATAATAATAATAATAATAATAATAATAAACATTATGCACTTAATTATACAATATATATGTAATGTATATCTTGAATATATATATATATATATCTTATAGATATCATATTTACTTCAAATATATATATATATATATTTCAAATATTCTTTCTACTAAATTATTTATTTAGTTTATCCAATTTAACTTTAATTTTTTTATTTAATATTAAAAAATTAGGGGTATTACAATTCTCTTCCCCTTTAGAAAATTTTGTCTGCAAAATTATATGCTATAAACTCTAGAACAATTGAGGATACTGACTCCACATCAGTTGTTCACTCTCCCATGTCGCCTCTTTAGTGTTATGAATCTTCCAAAGAACTTTTGCAAGTGACACTTTCTTATTTCTCATCTTTTTTTTTTCTCGTGCTAAAATCGCTACTGGTTCTTCTTCATAAGTCAGATCTAAACTCGCCTCAATAGATTCCACTGACAATATATGAGATAGATCTGACATATACCTCCGAAGCATAGAGACATGGAAAATATTATTTATCCAATCCAACTCAGATGATAAAGCTAACCTGTAAGCACTGGACCAATTCTCTCCAAAATCTCATATGGTTCGATGAAACGAGGACTCAACTTCCCTTTGTGATCTAATCTCAAAATTTTCTTTCACGGAGACACTTTCAGAAATACTTTATCTCCCACACTGAACTCTATATCCTTCCTTTTCAAATCTGTATAGGATTTTTGTCGATTTGAAGCAACTTTCAAATGACTTCGTATCAATTTTACTTTCTCTTCTGTTTCCTTAATCAAATCAGGACCAACCAATTTACCTTCTCCAATCCCATCCCAACACAAAGGTGTTTTGCATCTTCTACCATACAAGCCCTCATAAGGTGCCATCTCAATACTGGACTGGTGACTGTTATTATATGCAAACTCAATCAATGGTAAGAATCCGTCTCAGCTCCTAGTGAAATGAATGATACAACTCTTTAATATATCCTCTAAAATCTGTATCACTCTCTCTAACTGCCCATATGTTTGAGGATGGAAAGCAGTTCTAAAATATAATCTAGAGCCAAAATCATCCTGTAAACTCCTCCACAATCTCGATGTAAACTAGAAATCTCGGTCAGATACCAAAAAAAACTAGAACTCCATGCAACCTCACTATCTCACTTATATACAGCTTAGCCAATCTCTTAAGAGAATAATCCATCCAAACTAGAAGAAAATGAGTTGTCTTCATCATCCGATCAACTATCACCTAGATCGCATCATGTTTCTTTTGGGTCAAAGGTAGTCCAGTCACAAAATCTATCGTCACTCGCTCCCATTTCCACTCTGGCACTAATAATGGTTGAAGCAATCCTGAAGGAACTTGGTGATCAGCCTTTACTCTCTGGCAAGTGAGACATCTAGATACAAACTCTGCTATGTCCCTCTTCGTACCTGACCACTAATAATGTTGGTTCAAATCTTGAAACATCTTGGTACTCCCATGGTGCATAGCATAGACTGACTGATGTGCTTCCTCCAAAATCACCCTTTTCAATCCTGTATAATCAAGAATGCACAACCAATCTCTGTACCAAAGACTACCATCATTTCTCACATGAAAGTCTCGACTCTCCCCTTTTTGGCAATCCAATACAATCTTCTGGATTTTCTAATCTACCAATTGAGCCCCCCTAACCTGATTCAACAATACTAGCCTCAACTGCAACTGAGCTATCAAAGCACCATCATCGCAAAACTCAAATCTTGCATGCAACGCTCTCAACTCAATAAGTAACAAGAGCAAAAAAGTAGTCAAACTTGCAAAAACTTTCGACTCAAGGCATCAGCAACAACATTTGCCTTGCCAAGATGATAATCAATCAAATAATCATTATCTTTAATCAACTTTAACCACCGTCTCTGCCAAAGATTCAGCTCTCTCTGAACACCCAAATAATTCAAACTCTTATGATCCATATAAATGAAACACTTCTCCCTATACAAAGTAATGTCGCCAAATCTTCTAAGGAAAAAACTATGGCTGCTAACTCCAAATCATGAGTCGGGTAATTCAGCTCATGTGACTTCAACTTTTGAGAGGAATAGCAATGACTCTACCTTCATACATCAGAATACAACCTAAATCACTATGTAAAGCATCACTGTAAATCACATAAGGTTTGCCTTCCACAGATAGGGTAAGAACATGAGCCTGAGTCAACATCTTCCTCAGCTACTCAAAACTTGCCCGACACCGATCTATCCACACAAATCTAACTCCCTTTCAAAGTAATCTGGTGAGTGGAGTAGCTATTATAGAAAAACCCTTCACAAACCGACGAAAATAACCTGCCAAACCCAGAAAACTTCTAACCTCTGTCATAGTCTTCGGTGGACTCCAATTCAAAATAGCCTCAACTTTACTCAGATCAACTCTAATACCCTCTGCTAAAACCATATGACAGATAAAAGTCACTTGATCCAGACAAAACTCACATTTAGACAACTTAGCATATAATTGCTTCTCTCTCAGAGTCTATAATATAATCCGCAAATGCCTATCATGATCCTCCTTATTACGCGAATACACCATAATATCATCAATAAAGACAATCACAAACTGATCTAGGGTTCGAATACCATGTTCATTAAATCCATAAATGCTGCTAGTGTATTCATCAATCCAAACGGCATCACCAAAAACTCATAATGCCCATACCTTGTGCGAAAAGCTGTCTTATGTACATCCACATCTCTGACTCTCAACTGATGGTGCCCTGATATCAGATTAATCTTAGAGAATACTGTTGCTCTCTTCAACTAATCAAAAAGATCATTTATCCGAGATAATGGATACTTGTTCTAGATGGTCACCTTATTCAACTGCCGGTAATTAATACACAATCTCAAGGTGCCATCCTTCTTCTTCACAAACAACACAGACGCTCCCCACGGGGACACATTAGGGCAGATAAACCATTTATCCAACAACTCCTGCAACTACACTTTCAACTCCCTTAACTCTGCAGGTGCTATATGATAAGGAGTAATAGAGATGGGAGTGATACTAGGCAATAAATCAATACCAAACTCAACCTCTCTCTCAGGAGGTATCCCTAACAACTCCTCAGAAAAAACATCTGGAAACTCGGCAACTGTGGGTATACTGTCAAGCTGGGACTCCACTACTTTGGTATCTACAACATGAGCAAGGTAAGCCTCACATCCTTTCCGAATTATCTTCCTAACTGAAATAGCTGAAGTAAACATGGATGAAAGATGTTTATGCTCACTAGATACCATCACAACTCTACCATCACGTGTTCTCAGAATAACACGTTTCTACTGATAGTTTACCACAGCCCCATGCCTGGATAACTAATATATGCCTAAAATCATATCATACTCCTTGAAAGGCATCTCAATCAGGTCACCGAGAAATTTCTCATCCTGAACAACAACTGGACTATCTCGGTGCACCCTGCTAACCATAATACTATGCCCTAAAGGATTTATCACCAAAACATCAAATCCTATGGACTCTAAATGCAAATCACTCACAGGCAAGTTGGATTCACTAATATATGAATGAGTTAACCCAAGGTCTATTAATGCAAGAACTGAAGTACCAAATAAAGAAAAAGTACCAGCAATAACAGCTAAAGCATCTGACTGCCTTTGCACCATATAGACCCGCTATGATGGCACTGCCATATCCGGTCTACCTCCGGCTATAGAACCTCCTCTCTGACCAGACCCAGATCTACCACCCTTACCAAAACTTCTGCTACCATGACTCCCTCTAACACTGGATCGAGAAGCTACAGTATTTGTATGTCTATCATCTGTGGCTCTGGACAATTTATAATAAAATGATCTGATAATCCACATTTGTAACACACTGCTGGTGCACTTATCTTCCAGCAGACACCTCCATATGTTCTACCACAATGAACATAGGTAGGTGGAACAGACCTTTAAGTCACTGGGGTCAAAACACTAGCCACTAAAGCTGCAGGTCTCTGCCTCTGTTGTTGTATTAACCTGCCAGGCTGTCCCTGACTCTTACTGAATCTTTAAAAATATCTCCCTCGACCTCTCTTCATTGATGAAGACCTTGCCTCACTCTAGGGTCTCCTGGCTCTGGTCTTCTCAACCCTAGCAGCTGTTGTAAGACCCTGTGCCCTCTCTACACTCCTGGCAGCTGTAACTAACTGAGAGAAATTTTGATTCCAGGAATATGCTATAATGTACATGATAAAGAGTCTCAGCCCCTCCTCAAACCTCCAGCACCAGTCAGTTTCATCATAAATGATCCCACCAGCATACTGACTCAGCCGAGTAAACTCTATCTCATACTCCGACACTGTCCTGGTATCCTGCCTCAAACTCAGGAACCCTATCTTCTTCGTATCCTTATATTCCCTCAGAGTATACTTCTGCTCGAATTTTCGCAAAAAATAATCATAGGTCGGGACTGGTGGATCATCCAAAGCATGTGGAACCGCCTTCCACCAATCATATGCACCCCTCTACAGAAGAGATCTAGCATAATTAAACTTCTCCTCTGGAGTAGCCTGCAGCTGGATGAACACTCTCTGAACCTTGTCTAGCCACTGCTCTACTACAGCAGGGTCTGTAGTACCAACAAAGTCCTCAGCTCCAAACTTCCTCAGCTTATCATACTTTCTCGTCGACAACTGTGACTGCGGCGATGGCAGCTACTGAACTGGAGCCACCCTCAACAGCTCCACTATATGTCATATCCAGCCCGGCAGAATCTCCTCAGTTGCTGGTCCAATAGGCATAGAAGTAGATGCCTCACCAGTAGACTTAACACCAACTCCAACTCTATCCTCATCATGAGATACACTCTCTGCACTACTCTCTACAAACGGATGTGTTCGAGACGCAATAATCATCTATTTCTGCAAATACAGCAGAAATTGCCACATCAGAAAATAAAAAAATTTCAGTGACAATGCATGTATCATAATTAAAAACAAAATTAAAAAATCCCCATTTCCTTTCTCTCACAACCCACCTAGGTTCAAATCTAGGCTTTGACACCAAAATAAATGTAACACCCTTATACCATATAAACGTATAATACACACACTCCCAGTATGTAAGATATGCATATATGGTATAAAAATGTCACAATTCAGTTTAATAAAAAATTTCATATTCCCTTATTACTCAAAACATTTATACAAAACATATGTGTACATATGAAAATACACAAATTCTCACATTACTTAATTATTTAAACATCCTTTATAATTTACCATGCATGTACATATACTCCCAAAACATAATATAATATACATAATGTCAAATATACTATAAAATAAAATCTATACATGCTGGCAAAGTGGCTCTATTCTTGATGTAGCAATACATTTTAAGCTCAACCAACAAAAGCCAAGACCTGATCTAGTCTAGTAGAACTCTCTGGCTCTACTGGATTATCCCTGTCACCTGTGCGATGATTTAGCCCGGCTTCAAGGACTTGTTTCTGAGGCTTACGACCCAGTCTTTTCATCTCAAAAATATTTTCATAGTGACGCCAAGCGTCTAGCCCTATAGGCAAATATAGGCATGCCGCCAAATACAGAACTCTAAAAATTGAATAACATCCAAGCACACAATTAATTCACATTTTCTATTTTAAATTCCTTTCTCATTTTTCCCATTTGCTAATTCATATCAATGTTATTTCTTTTCAACATTTCATCCTCATCATAAGATATTTCATAATGAAACCACATTACTCAAACATTCTGAGTCATTTTCATATAATTCACATATTTCACATTCTATTCAATCTAGCCATCAACAATGGCTTTTCACAATATATAATAATGCATACATAGCAAATCACATATTTTAGCATCATGTTCATGAATACATAATGTATCAAGTAGCTTAACACATTTTTCATTCAAAATGTGTTAGGCCAAATATAATGCAATCACATCCATTTATCAAGAATTTGTACATACCTTAGGAAACACTCCAAAACAAGCTTTAAAACTTCCTCTAATCTTATCTTCCAAGTTGGCCTTCAACATTAGGGTTGGACAAATTACTCTCTCTCAATGCCTATACCAATTGTGATCATAAACAACTATTTAATATCACATTCTAAAGCATTCACAACATCAAATCATTTAAGTAGGAATTACAAATGAAAAAACAAAGAAAAGTGTTATTCTCAAGTGACACGCCCAACAACACGGCCCTGTTAATGACCGTGTCATTAATTCTCTCATACAGAAGCATTGACACATCCAATGACATGGGTGTGTCACTGTCTATGCTATTCATTCTCATAGAAACTTTAACACGCTCAACAATACGGTCATTTTAATGGTCATGTCAATTATTTTGCCTTATAGAAGCTACGATACGCTCAGGGACATAGTCGTGTTAATGGTCGTGTCATCAATGTTAAACTCAGCACTGTTGACACGCCCAACGATATGGCCGTGTCAGGCAAAATTTTGCATTTCGTACACTTAACCATTTCAATCCAACCACTTCTAAATACTACTTAAATTCAATCATTTCTTCAATCTAAACTACTCACAACAACTTCATACATAGCCAAATAAGCCATTAAAATATGCTAATAAACAATCCTAAAATCCAAATATCATGTTCTTCCATAGAATTCCAAAGAAACTTGCAAAATGATAGAGGAACTTACCAATTGATGAAGATTCCTCAAAATCTTCACTTGAATCCTTGAAATCCCTTCAATTCTTTGATGTATAGAAGAACAAACTCCCCTTTACTCTCTCTCTCTCTCAAGCTCACGTCAAAGAAGAAGGAAGAAAAGAAAAGACTTCTCTTTTCTTTCATCCTTATCTAATAATAATAATAATAATAATAATAATCACTATGCACTTAATTATACAATATATATATGTAATGTATATCTTGAATATATGTATGTATCTTATATATTTATCATATTTACTTTAAATATATATTTTTTAAATATACTTTCTACTAAATTATTTATTTAATTTATCCAATTTAACTTTATTTTATTTTATTTAATATTCAAAAATTAGAGATATTACATTTAAATAATGTAATAATTGTGGTCCATTGTATCACAATTTCTCATTCACCGAGTCAAAATTTGAATGAGTCACTCAGCCAAGGAATTTTACTATCAACTATGGGCTTTATTTAATTGAAATATATATTCAAAATGTATGCTTTTATTTTGTTAATTACCAATCGTAATGATTATTATTCTTACATTTCACTCCAATTGGAAAGAAATATTTAGTTGAAGTCATTGTGAAGTTTGAAATAATTCAATAAAATTCTAAGTTGGATTTATCCCATTTTAGTTTGTTTTCAAAAACCAATTATATCATTTGAATTTTTTTTAGTAGGAAGACTTCTAATTTTGCTCAAGTCCAACCAAGGATATCAAAATGTTGCTTAACCTTTTTTTTAAAAAAAAAATTCTTCCAAATTTATATAATTTTAGTCAATTCATAATTGGCTTAATTTGGCAATAATACATAAAATTTAGTTAATTAAATTGACCTAAACTAATAAACATTAATTAGGCAACACACCTATCATAATTAATATATTAATACTAATTAATTAGTTATTTAATAATATATCATACATGTATGTCCGTTCTCCACCTACTTTCTAATTATAAATTAAATGCGTCTTGCAAGCCTAATTATATGGTTAATCTTAATCAACATTTATCTAAAAGTGGATCTAAAATGCTTAGTGATGATTAAAAGACTTTTACTCTTTGCTGCAGGTCAGAAAACGCAATAAAGTATTTATATTAATTATTAGCTTTATTTTTCATTTTGTTAAAGTGAAATACAAAAATTAGAATATCATTTTATTTTATTCCGTGCCAAAGTCAGAAATTTTTGTTTTGTAATTAACTCACTGTCACAAGAAACTATTTTAGTATAAATAAATAAATTTTTATAAATTATAAACTAAATTAGTCTGGTAAAAATAAAAATTTATTTAGAATTTTACATGATTAATTTTATCAGTTTAATTAGGCGAATTCTAATAAAATTGATAGATTTAAAAATATGCTGTAAATTAATGAGATTATAAAATATTTAAACATGAAATTCATTTTTAAATAAATTTTTTAATAAAATCCATTTAAAAATCAAATAACTTTAATACTTATTTTATAACACCCTTATACCTTATATACATATAGTATATAATTTCAACATATGTACAATATATATATACGGTACAAAAATATCACAAACCTGTTTAATAAAAATTTTTCACATTTCTGATTTAAAATTTCAAAAACTAAATATATAAAATTAATAATATATAAATATTTTTTATTTGTTATATGAACCCGAAATAAATATTTTATATGAAAATTTCTTGAAAAAAAATTCGTCAGAGTTTTGTCTGTAAATTGAACATTCCAAAATTTAATAAACTCAACCTGCATAAAACAAACACTCCCAATAAAATTAAATCTCCATTTCACCAATACTTCTCTCCATATTTTCACAAAATATTTATACATATATATATATATCAATAGCACACATATAATCTCATTTTAAATAAATTATCCAAAACATTATTTACAATTTACAATATATATTTCAAAAACAAACATAATATACATAATATCAAATATGTACATTCTGACAAATGACTATGATCTTGATGTACCCAAAAATACTTTAAGTTCGATAAATGCAAGCCTAGACACGACTAGGTCTAGTAGGACTCTCCGGCTCTACTAAATCGCCCATGTCACCTATGCGATGAATTACAATTAGCTTAGCGGTACAAATTTTTGAAAATAATAAAACTGTAAAGTAAGACCAATGCAAAATGCTTATAGATATCACATCATTCCATTTTCTCATACTTTTTAAATATTTCACAATCCACAATTCATATGAAAACAAACACAAACATGGGCCCAAAGATAACTAATTTGCTATTCAAATTTCAGAGTTACTGTTTTGATCTATAATGATACTATGTGTCTAGCCCCATAGGCAAAATATCAATGTAATAGTCTAACTAGGTCTGAGCTTACGACCCGGCCATTTCACCCAGCTCAGCTTCAAGGACTTATTTTTGAGGCTTACGACCCGGTCATTTCACCTCAAAAATATTTTCACAGTGACGCCCAGCGTCTAGCCCGTAGGCAAATCATAGGCATGCCGCCAAACACAGAACTCTGAAAATTGAATAACATACTAAGCACACAATTTATTCATATTTCTCATTATCAATCTCTTTCTCATTGTCACATAATCAAGCTAGGTACATTGTTTTATTTTCTCATCTTTTTCTCACTTTTTTTCATTTTTCTTATTTTTCTCATTTATATCAATATCAATTCATTTCATTATGTTTTCACATATCTCCTTACATTATACTACATTTTTGCATTCACAACACATTACCCAATTACTTTGGGTATTTCCACATAACTTACATATTAATCACATTTACATAATTTAGCCATTATCAATGGCTTTTCATAATGCATTTAACACATATATGACATTACAAATGTCATAGCACATTATTCATACATAACCAATGTATCAGTAGCTTAACATATTTTTCAACCAAAATGTGTTAAGCCCTAATGTCATGCAAACATAACCAATGTATTCAAAGTTTGTACTTATCTCAAATAGCAACAAAAACAAGCTTAAAACAACCTCCAATCCTATCATTCCAACTTGCTCTTTACTACTTGGATGAAGCAAAACAACCTCCCTCAATGCCTAAACCAAATGTGATAGCAAATAATCATTTAGTATCACATTTAATGGCATTTCCAATATTAAACCATAATTAAACCCCATTCAAGCAAAAATCTAAAATTTAAGGCTAACCTCACTTTAACTTTGGATTCTCATACAAGGCCATTCATTTTAATATATTAATTTTATTTATATTATTAGAAATATATTTTAATACATTTAAACCATTTACATTACAAAAACACACTCTTATACACAAAACCCTAAAACGGCATAACATTCCCCCATTGAAGGTTTTTCATTCCAACACAATCCACTAATCATTTTAAGCTTATATTCATCACTTATATCACCAAACAACAAGATTAAACCAATAAAATTATACAATTCAACAACTTTGAAAAAATCATTTTCCCAAAACCCTAAATCACACTTCCATTCTCAAACTCCAACCAAACACAACCAAATCTAATTTTTGACTTTAAAATACTTGTTTATGCAACAAAACAACTCTTTTGGAATCAATTTGCACAATTAAAAATCATGATTTCAAAACTTTAAAAATTACATAACCTTAAATTCTCTGTATTCACCAATCTTACCCAAACTCAACCATTTCTTCAATCCAACCTTAAAATCATTGTTAACTACCCAAAATAACATCATACACACCAATTCCAATAATTATAACATATTACTTAAAAATCCAAAATCACACATAATCAAAATTTCCATGGAATTGAAAGAAATGAGTTGGAAATTTACCAAATTTAGTGAAAATACCAAAAATTAACTTTAAACTTGTTAAATCTTTCAATAAATTGAGTATGGAAGATAAAAATTCCTTGGACACCACTATTGGAGGTTTCGGCCAAGGAGGAAGAAGAAGAAGATGAAAATGTCTTTTGATTTTTCTCTTTCCTTTCATCTTTTAATTTCAACCATATATATATTATTTAACTTAATTTAATAATTAATTATTTAATTAATTATTTAATAAATTAAAACTCCAAAAATCCCTCTTTCATTCAAAAATTATTTATTTTTGAATTAATTTAATAATTTTAAAATTTTAAGATTTAATTATCAAAAATTCCCTTTTTTTACTTTGACTTTTGACTTTTTCTTTAAAAAGTGTTGACTTTTATATGTTGTATATATTTTACATATATATCACATATATATTCCACTTTTTTATTTCAAATCCCTTCATTTTTTATTTAAAACCATTAATTTAATTTATCCAATTTAATTATAATATATTTTATGAAATTTTCAAAAATTAAAAATTTTTTTAAAAAAATTAGGATATTACACATATGCACAAATAATGTGTATCTTATATACACATCAAATGTATCTTATATGTGTATTAAATGTATTAAGTATGTAATGTATATATCAAATATATACAATTAGTATATCATATATATATTATATATACACTAGGTATATATATTGGACATATACAACTTTTATATTTCCAATTGCTTATTTAATTTCTCCAAAATCACGGATATGATAATTTTCTCCCCCTTAAATAATTTCATCCTCGAAATTATTCAGTATGGTAATAAATCATCCAAATCAAAACATAATCTTAAAATCTCACATTAAATTAATCATCTCATCAAATCATTATTTCACCAAATTACATAATTTCTACTCTCCGCCTGAGATTTATTCTCAATTGCCTTTTTACCATTTCATAACTCATCATTATACAGTCTATTTACTCAAATAATCACAATAAATTCTCATATCATCAATCAAATTGTCATTAGACAAAATTAGTTTATCTCTTTAATATATATACACCACACACCTATTGCACTCAAGATATTTGATCACTTCATTATCTTAAAAAAAATATACTCTTATAACCTTAAGTTCAAATGTTAATAACTTATATTTTAATACTGACTATTTTGTCATCATAGTCATTTTCAAAATTGTATCTCTGTTTAATTACCACCTTGCTTATATTTATAAATAGTTATTTGTAAAAATCACAAATGATAACAACTCCCAATTCTAACTAATAAGTCTTAACACAATAATTTTACACATTTTCACTTTGATCCTAATCTTTATACAATTAACATATATTAATTTAATATCACCGTTGTACAACAACAAAATCTTATTTTCTTATTAAGATTCATTACAATTATACTATAACTAACATTTTTCTCTTATAATTATTTGAAACTAATATAACTTAGCTCCTTTCATATGCATATACATATTAGAATGCTGTATGATGCACATTATTATATAGCTTGCATATTCTTAATACAACTACATACATTGAATTTCAATAAATACTTGTAAACTTATTAAATTTCAGATCAATTGATCTAACTATCACAATATGACCATCACAGCCTTATTCTATTCTGACCAACCTTTAGTCTATTTTAAATTCACCAATCTGTTTTCAATTCATGACCTAATTCTATTAGGTCAAATTTATTCTCAAATCTTAATTTTCTTCAAATTCATCATTACAAATAATATTCATTTCCCCTAGTCTCATTCACTTTAAACGTCATTTTCATCAACTTATTCATTTTATGCCACTTTCAAACACGTTCAATATAACTCTTACTCACATTTCATAATTCCTTTCATTTATCATTTTCTCACATTTCTTATAGTTACCATATTTACATAAATCACTTTTCGTACACATCATTTATATCTCATCATATTTTCACAATTCTCTTCTATTTTCACACTATGTATGGTCATAAATTAATTTCTACATAAGGTTATGAGTCCAACTATACCAGCCATAAATCTTGCTTGTATCTCATGAAACAAAAACTATCAATTTCACTAAATATATTTCACAGTTGTATCATCTTAAGCCCACGTATCTGAGTTACAAATAAACACATCATTCTCTATAATTCTTTCTCAAACAGCTCTTATCTCGAAACTATGCCCATGTCTCAATGGTCACACACCCGTGGCATTTCAAAATCACATATTAGTTCTTTAAACTCTTACTACATGAAGAGTTAACGCATATCAATTCTGTTTTAAGACAAGTTACCTTTATCCACTTGTTTTTATTAGCCTAAACACATGATCCATTAACATTATCATCAACAACTCATATATTTATACACTAATTTTATACAATTATTTAACAAAAACTCCTTTTCCAATTTTAAAATTCATTTACTAATAATTACCAATTATATCTCAACTTATTCAATAATTTTTTTTTACCAATTTCTCCTTCTTAAATCAAATAAATAATTATATAAGGTTACAAACATACCATAATACTTCAATAATACTTTTTCACATCTTTAAGTAATCAACTAAATACTTGATCACTTTCACTTTACATCACGTTGTCACAATTTTCAGATGATCAACCTTATCATGATCACCTTCATCTCACAAATTCATATAATTTCACATTTTAAATATTTTCTATATTTTTAAATCATCCACATATATATATATCCATAAGTCACATTCATAATGTGACTTACTTTCCACATTTTCTTACATATCATATTAGTGTCCGTATTGGACAATTCACCACACATATCATATACATGTATACACACAATCACACAATTATACTCAACTTTATATATATATAAATATAGATATGAACGTGACTTATGTATACACACATGATCACCTTCATCTCACAAATTCATATAATTTCACATTTTAAATAATTTCTATATTTTTAAATCATCCACATATATATCCATAAGTCACATTCATAATGTGACTTACTTTCCACATTTTCTTACATATCATATTAGTGTCCGTATTGGACAATTCACCACACATATCATATACATGTATACACACAATCACACAATTATACTCAACTTTATATATATATAAATTGAACATTTATCACATTTCATGGAATATTATCATTTTCCATTCGTATATAATAAATAAATTATCCTCATTCATCATTTTTTTTACATAATTATTAGTCACATTTCCAATGTGACTTCTCTCTCACATTTTCCATACACTACCATACTCTTCATATATATATATATTCACTTTTTTAATCATTTCTCTTTATTTCATATCCAGTATCTATACTATCAACCACATTACACATTACATGATATTTTCATAAGTAATATTACTCATTCTAAATTACTCCCATGCTTATTAAACATTAAACTATCAATATTTTTCAAAATTACTCCCATGCTTATTAAACATTAAACGATAAATATCTAAACAATCTTCATCGAAATTCCCTTACAAATCTAAATTTTCAACTTACTACTTTACTTAAACTTCATTCTATTAATCTCATTTTCAAGAGCTAACTTTATAAACATTATTTTTATTTTAATATAATATCAAAACACATCATTTTCACAATTATGAAAACCCATTTCAAAAATTCAAATTCATATAATACATTCAATAACATGAACCTCACCAAATCTCATCCATGTCACATTCCTAATCTTAAGATCATAACATTTACTTTTAAACAACACTAATTCATTTCATTACACTAATTAACATCATCCATTTAGATATCCTAATTTTACATACTCAAACCCTAAATCATGCATCATTTTTTTTTTTCATAATAAACAATTCACTACCACATATCATTTCCCTCTTTGATTTTTTTTAATTATGAACTCTTTGTTCTAAATTATTAAAAACTCCATATTCTTTCTTCATACTTCTACCCGTTCATATATAAATTTTCATAATTTTTCTTATTTATTTGTCTCATGAAATTAATTTATTACTCATGTACACAAAGTTGTATGACTTCCTTAGTTTCATATCAATCTCACTTTCAATTTTTATATTCCTTACCAATTCTTTATAAAAGCTTGTAAAATTTTAGTCATGTGCACTTGACACATATATGAATTTATATTTAAAATTCTAGATTTTTCCAAGCTGATTTACTATATTTAAAAATTAAATCTTTCAAACCCGCAGAATTTATCTCTTTAATAATTCTTCTAGAAGCACCCGGTTATCCATTTTTTTAAATATTAAACCTTAATAAAGATTCATAAACTTTTAACCATATGATCTAGGAATACATATATATAATATTGTATGTAAATTTTTAGATTTTTTTTGCCATAACTTTTAAATATTTTTCTCAATTTTTACATATTCTGAGTTGCTGGAACTATTCTAACAACCCGTGTTCTTTTATTTTTCTTAATTAGAAATCCATTTTTAAAAATTATGAATTTTTTTATTCATTGGATTCTAACATATAGAATAACCTTCCATTAAATTTTCAAACTTATCCAAAATTCCTAGATTTATCCAAAAATTTGAATAATATCACGTTGCAGTACACATGTAGAATTTTCTGTAACTATCATGCCCATTTCTCAAACTTTTTATTTCATATCTTAAATCATTTCCTAGATTAATTTTCTAAATTTCATTTATTCATCAATTCAATCAACTATGAATCTTAATTTCGAATAAAAGTTCCAAAAATTCATAATCCATAAGCTCCAGAATGATGCTTCTATTGTGCCACTCTGATCTATATAACCCAGACTTCTATTGTGCCACTCTGATCTATATAACCCAGACGTCATCTCAACTCATATCTAGTATATCAAATGGACATTGCCACATCAGGGATCAAATAAATTGTCAATGCCAATGCATGTTTCATAATTGAAAACTATTATTTTTAAATCTCAATTTTCTTTCTCTAACAACCCGCCTAGGTCGAGAACCTCAAACCTAGGTTCTGATACCAAAATAAATATAACACCATTATACCTTATATACATACAATACATATTTCCAACATCTGTACAATATGCATATACGGTACAAAAATGTCACGGACCTGTTTAATAAAATTTTTTCACATTTGTGATTTAAAATTTCAAAAACTAAATATATAAAATTAAATAGTATATAAATATTATTTATTTGTTATAGGAATCCGAAATAAAGATTTTATATGAAAATCTCTGAGAAAAAAAATTATCCAGAGTTTTATCTGTAAATTGGACATCCCAAAATTTAATAAACTCAACATGCATAAAACAAACACTCC
The DNA here is from genome assembly GCA_947685225.1 of Garcia nutans. Lineage (NCBI taxonomy): Eukaryota > Viridiplantae > Streptophyta > Magnoliopsida > Malpighiales > Euphorbiaceae > Garcia > Garcia nutans. The sequence goes on from CANTUV010000072.1 coordinate 10,715,860, forward strand.
CAACAAAATCAAATCTCCATTTCACCAATACTTCTCTCCATATTTTCTCAAAATATTTATGCATATATATATATATATATATCAACAACACATATATAATCTCATTTTAAACAAATTATCCAAAATATTCTTTAGAATTTACAATATATACTTCAAAAATAAACAAAATATACATAATATCAAAATATACTATACTATCAAATATGTACATTGTAACACCCCATCTTCGCCTACGTTTATAGACCAAGATGGACTGTTATCTCATGATGGTTGTGTCTTAATATTTTACTTAGCCAATTTTAAGTGCAGATTTTAAAAAAATTTTGCCAGAGTTTCCCCTATAATTGGGGGTCCCAAGTGTCAACAAAACTGATTTTTCTTATTTATGAAAAATATTTTGTTTCACAATTCAATACAAGCACACTCCCAATAATCCACCCTTATAACCTCAACTACAAATCCTGTAAGATGAATTTACACTTCTATATTCACAACCCAACTCAATTCAAAACCATACAGTTATTATACATTACTAGATTTACATGCTACATCAAGTTATCTCTTTATATTGTTCAAATAAGTACATGCCAGTTTCTAATGCCAAAATACAAAATGAAGAGCACCACTTAAGTTTGTTGATGACCGGCAGATCGCAGGACTCCTCTGCTTGCTACTGGCTCCTTGCTAATAATCTACGAGTTTAGAAGAAACTAAACTCGCTAAGCATTGCTTAGTGGGTACTTTAACTAATTACGGAAAATGAATAATAAAGGCATAATGTACTTTTAAAAGCAATGAATCGTATTTAAAAATAATATCACAGTAAAAACAATCCATACATGTCATATATTCGGTTATTATCATTTTATCATTTCGCTCCACAAGGTAATTATGAATACACCGATCTCGGAATGAGGCCTCGTATAGAGTTACGCGTGGTCTTGACCTCACATGACTAATTGCCATGGTCTTAGTCTCACACGATTTAGAATATACAACATAACTGCGTGGTCTTGACCTCACACGACTAATTGCCATGGTCTTGGTCTCACACGATATAACTGCGTGGTCTTGGTCTCACACGACTAGTTGCCATGATCTTGACCTCACACGATATAATCCCCATTCCATACCGGTTTTACTCATTTACCGAGTAGAGCATATATAACATTTCATATATACACATTCACTTCATATATATATACCACATATTCTCCATGTATATACAATATATACTTCCACAAATACCATATATACTCACATATGTATCATATGTATTCACATATATATCATATACACGCATATATATACCATATGAACAAAAGTTTGTAAGAAAATAAAATTTCTTTTATGTTAAAGTACCAAACCTTGCTTTTCCTTAGTCCTTATTCTATATCACTTCCTTTCCTTACTTGTCTCCTTGATTTCCTTATAATCTTGTTTGTCACCAAACTCTTTAAATCAAAAGCCTTAAACTTAGGAAAAATCACCTCCTTCTTCCTTCTCTTATGGTTTGGACGAATTCATCATGCAAGAGAGGGCTTTTATACTTTCTTTCCTTAGCTTATTTTGATACAAATGGCAGCCATAAGTGGTGAATAGATGTTGACTTCCAATTGGTACACCTTATAGCAAAAATGGCCACTTTTAATTGGTCCATTTGCCTTCTTCTAATTGGTACACCTTATAACAAAAATGGCCACTTTTAATTGGTCCATTTGCCTTCTTCTAATTGGTACACCTTATAACAAAACATGGCCACTTTTAATTGGTCCATTTGCCTTCTTCTTTTAATAAATGCTATATGGCTAATTATGATCTACTTTTGGGGTGGATGAATGCCTTAGGGCCATTTGTCCGTCTCTTTTTCTTTTCTTCTTTTAATAAATGCTAAATGGCTACTTATGATTGGCCCACTTGCCTCCTTCTTTTATCTTATTTATTTGGCAAGCCCTTAGGCTTCCTTTTATTCATATTTTGACCCCCTCAACTTTCTTGTGCTGAAATTTTATAGTCTAGGGTGTGAAAATATCAAAATACCCTCCAACGATTAATCGATTGTAACTTTTAAACCGTGCGTTTTCGGGAAAAATTGAAACCCATGGTTATGACCCGATTAATCTCGAGAATATTCTTCCGGAGTCGGATATGGGCACTATTAAGAACTTCCGACACTTAATTTTTAAGTTTACATAGTTGCCCCTAACTTTTGAGAAATTTCCACTTAGGTCCTTTTGATATCCCTTCCTGACCTTGCCATCTTTCTTTATTAATATCTTTTTACTCAAAACTCCAAATTAATTAATTCTTATTCCCACTGAAACTAGACATCGGGGGATATATTGTGTCAAAATTTCAGATCAATCTGAGCTATATCTGATTTTTGACGGTCCTTTGAAGTCAAGCCTACTATGCTGTCCTGAGGCAGCTTGCACATTGTCTACTAAATCCATCATATCTTATTCTGTACAACTCCAAATTGAGTAATGTAAAGTTATACATCTAGATAAAACACAAATAAACAATTAAGTCTTCTTTAAGACTCTCTAATTCTGTCATTAACTTGGATGAAATTCGAGCTTAAGTTATAGGTCATGTTCTAAACTCCTTTGTTCTAAGCCTAAATCATATCCTCTATGTCTGTTTCTTACCAATCTGGAATTCGGGATGTTACATACATGCTGGCAAATGACTCTGATCTTGATGTATCCAAAAATACTTCAAGCTAGATAAATGCAAGCCTAGACACGTCTAGGTCTAGTAGGACTCTCCGGCTCTACCAAATCGCCCATGTGACCTACGCGATGAATTACAATCGCGCTAAGTTAAAAACTTAGCGGTACAAATTTTGAAAATAATAAAACTGTAAAGTAAGACCAATGCAAAATGCTTATGGATATCACATCATTCCATTTTCTCATACTTTTTAAATATTTCACAATCAACAATTCACATAAAAATAAACACAAACATGGGCCCAAAGATAACTAATATGCTATTCAAATTTCAGAGTCTGTTTTGGTCTATAATGACACCATGTGTCTAACCCCGTAGGTAAAATATTAATATAATAGTCCAACTAGGTCTGAGCTTACGACCCTATCATTTCACTCAACCCAGCTTCAAGGACTTATTTTTGAGGCTTACGACTCGGTCATTTCACCTCAAAAATATTTTTATAGTGACGCCTAACGTCTAACCTGTAAGCAAATCATACGCATGCCGCCAAACACATAACTCTGAAAATTGAATAACATACTAGACACACAATTTATTCATATTTTTCATTATCAATCTCTTTCTCATTGTCACATAATCAAGCTAGGCACATTGCCTTATTTTCTCATCTTTTTCTCACTTTTCTCATTTTTTTTCATTTTTCTCATTTATATCAATATCAATTCATTTCATTATATTTCCATATATCTCCTTACATTATACCACATTTTTGTATTCACAACACGTTACCCAATTAATTTGGGTATTTCCATATAACTCACATATTAATCACATTTACACAATTTAGCCATTATCAATGGCTTTTCACAATGCATTTAACACATATATGACATTACAAATGTCATAGCACATTATTCATACATAACCGATATATTAAGTAGCTTAACACATTTTTCAACCAAAATGTGTTAAGCCCTAATGTCATGCAAACATAACCAATGTATTCAAAGTTTGTACTTACCTCAAATAGCAACCAAAACAAGCTTAAAACAACCTCCAATCTTATCCTTCCAACTTGCCCTTTACTACTTGGATGAAGCAAAACAACCTCCCTCAATGCCTAAACCAAATGTGATAGCAAATAATCATTTAGTATCACATTTAATGGCATTTTCAATATTAAACCATAATTAAACCCCATCCAAGCAAAAATCTAAAATTTAAGATTAACCTCACTTTAACTTTGGATTCTCATACTAGGCCATTCATTTTTATATATTAAGTTTATTTATATTATTAGAAATATATTTTAATACATTTAAACCATTTACATTACAAAAACACACTCTTATACACAAAACCCTAAAATGGCATAACCTTTCCCCATTGAAGATTTTCTATTCCAACACAATCCATTAATTATTTTAAGCTTATATTCATCATTTATATCACTAAACAACAAGATTAAACCAATAAAATTATACAAATAAACAACTTTGGAAAAATCATTTTCCCAAAACCCTAAATCACACTTCCATTCTCAAATTCCAACCAAACACAACCAAATCCAATTTTTGACTTTAAAATACTTATTTATGCAACAAAATAACTCATTTGGAATCAATTTACACAATTAAAAACCATGATTTCAAAACCCCAAAAATTACATAACCCTAAATTCTCTCTCTTCACCAATCTTACCCAAACTCAACCATTTCTTCAATCCAACCATAAAATCATTGTTAACTACCCAAAATAACATCATAACACCAATTCCAATAATTATAACATATTACTTAAAAATCTAAAATCACACATAATCAAAATTTCCATGGAATTGAAAGAAAGGAGTTGGAAACTTACCAAATTTAGTGGAAATCACCAAAAACTAACTTTAAACTTGTTAAATCCTTCAATAAATTGAGTATGGAAGAGCATAATTCCTTGGACACCACCAATGGAGATTTCGGCCAAGGAGGAAGAAGAAGATGATGAAAATGACTTTTAATTTTTCTCTTTCCTTTCATCTTTTAACTTCAACCGTATATATATTATTTAACTTAATTTAATAATTAATTATTTAATTATTTATTTAATAAATTAAAAGTCCAAAAATTCCTCTTTCATTCAAAAATTATTTATTATTGAATTAATTTAATAATTTTAAATTTTTAAGATTTAATTACTAAAAATACCCTTTTTAATTTAATAATATATTTAATACTTTATATGTGTATTAAATATATTAAGTATGTAATGTATATATCCAATATATACAATTAGTATACCATATATATATATATGTTATATATAAACTCGGTATATATATTGGGTATATACAACTTTTATATCTCCAAGTACTTATTTAATTTCTCCAAAATCACAGATATGACAATTTTATTTTAGATAATATCATTTCACCATATTTTTTAAAATTTTTACAATGGACAATATGTGAAATGCATAAATACAACAGGCAAAATCATATCATTCACCATGTTTTTTAAAATTTTTACTTTTCTACCATGGATATTTTAGTTATTTTATTACAAATTCATAATAAACTCATTATAAACTATATAAAATTTATAAACTCATGATAAACACATTATAAACTCATTGTAAACTAATAAAAATATGGTATTTTGGTAAATATTTCATAAATTTTAGTATTTTGATAAATAATTTATAATTTTCATAAATTTGGAATTATTTTTAATTTTTCTTTTATTTTTTTTCAAAAGCTCTTCTATTATTTACACATTTAAAACAAAATTTCAGCCCAAGCTAAAAAATATCACACTCGTTAGAATTATAAATTGACTTATTTAAAAAGGTTGTGATTCTACCTTGTTTATTATGCTAAAATAAAAATATTCACAATTTAATTTATATGTTAATTTATGTATTTTACTATATTAATACTTTAACTAATTTAATTTATATAATTTAATACTACACGTTATATGTGATAAATAAATTAATTAAAAATTTAGTAATTTATAATAGAATATAAAATTATAATAATACAATATTTTATTTTTGTTAATATAAATATAATTATATTATTCATCTTTTATGAAAATGTTGTAATTTTAGTATTTTTGAACTAAAAATATAGAAAAGATAAATGAAAAATAAAAATTGAAATAAACTCGTTGAGTTCATTAAACTCAGTTAAATTGCGCTTGAAATTAAGTTTAAAATACATAATATATGAGCTAAATCGGTAAAAGCTTAAGCTTGGCTCAAATCCGAGTTCGAGCTCGACTATTTTATATCGAGCCAAATTTGAGCTTTTTAAAACTTGGCTCGATCCCAGCTGTTGTGTTGATCAACGAGCATAAATGTATTCATTATCATTTTTGTTTATCTTTATTTAATTTTTTTTTTGTCTTAATAACACTAGCTTTTTTTTATTCAATTCTTTAACATTATTGCAATTATTACTTAATGTTAGAATTATTCATCAAAATCCTAATGGAATTTGGAAGGATATCTTTTCCCTATTTGGTATGTGAGAAATATTCTTAAAAATCCTACTAAAGGCTTAATGTAGAAGGTAGAGAAAAATTATACTAATTTGTTTAAGGCTTGACAAATTGAAGATTTTGAAATTTTGAAGATTATAAGGTCTTTCAATTTGAGGCAATGTGGGGATTATTAGGATTGTTACTTGATTGGGAGATTTTAATCAAAGTAAAGATTGTTAGAATTGTGCCTCAAAATCCTAATGAGATTTGGAAGAAGACATTTTCCTATTTGGTATTTGAAAAATATTCTTAAATCGAGTGGAGGATTATTTCCTACATCAGGTAGTATTCTTATTTTAATGTTATTTCTATATAAATGAGGATCCTTATTAAGTTAGGATTACTATTAGTTAACATTATAAATAAGTGTGTTATAGAAGAGGTTCTTAAAGGCTTTTGTGTAAACATGAAATTATCTGTTGCCTAATATTTAAGTAAGCCTTATGCATTAGAGAGAGTTAGTTGAGAGTGCTATAATTTTAATCTTTTGAGAATGGTGAGCACATTGGGTTAATTTGGGATAAAGCTTTGAGTGCTATTTCTTTTTATAAATTTTATATCACTCTCTAATTTGATTAGTGAAATTTTCTTCATTGCGCCCAAGGACTAAGACTGACGTCAAATTCTGTAAAATTTGTTGTCATCTATAAATTCTTTTTATTTTGTTGTTGTATCTTTTACATCATCCCTAATTAACATTTGATTCAAACCAAAACAGTGGTATTAGAGCCTAGTTAAATTTAGAGATGGGCAAATTTTGGTTAACTGATTAAATATTCGGTTAACCGATTAAATATTCGGTTTGGTTAACCGAAATTATTATACATCGATCATTCGGTTAATAATTTTAGATTATTTTAGTTTGGTTAACCGATTTGATTCATTACAGTTCGGTCAGTTGGTTAACCATTAACCAAAATTTTAAAATAAAATTTTATTTAGTTGTTAATGTTTTGTTTAATCCTTTAATTATATTAATTTTTTACTATAAATATAAACTTTTATTGCAAAATAAAGTTTTTTTTAGTTTTTTAATAAGTTTTATTTAGTCATTTAATTATATTAATTTTTTATTATAAATAATTTTTTTATAAAATTAAAAAAATTGGTCAGTTTGGTTAATTAATCAAATCGACCGATTTGATTCGATTAATTAACTAAACCGATTGAAATTGAAAATCGGTTGGTTTGGTTAAAAAATTTTAAATAAATCGGTTTGGTTAACCAATCGGTTAATTAACCAACTGACTGATTGCCCACCCCTAGTAAAATTTATTTGGAATTAGTTGTGGCTACAATAAAATTTAATGTTGAGAAAATTAAGTTGTAATAATCCAAATTTTAAATTATTTTAAAATTAAAAAATTAAATTAAATTAAAATTAAAATATGTATAAATAGGTATTTATAAAAAAAAAGAAAAGAAAATAAGAAGAGAAAGAAATGGAATAAGGAAAGAAGGAAAGAAAAGAAACATAGGAGAGAGAAAGTAAGGGAGAGAAAAAATTTGATATTTTTCTCATGTCTAAAGCCATATGGTAAACCTTTTTTGACACTTGCTATACTATTAGAAAGCCCATCATCAGACGAGTCCAATGCTACTAAGATTGTCGCTGTCCGACGCCGGAGTAGCCCGCATTCGCTGGATAAAGTTACTGCCTTTCGAGAGCTTTTAACGAAGATTTCGGCCTATTTCGACATCCTTTTTCAGAAAGGTTGGTATTTTTGAAGCCCTCTCTTCATAAACTTTATTTTGGTATATCATTTATAAATTTTAGACCACTTTTGAGTTTGCTGGAATCCAGCAACCGTTTTTCGGCAACGGTGATACTATTTTGGTAACTATTTTCAGCGACGGTGACACTAATCCGACATCCATTTTTCGACAATTGTGATACTATTTTAGTAACTATTTTTCTGCAACGGTGACTATTTTTCGGCAATGGTGACACTATTCCAATTACGGAGTTACTATTCTATCGATTATAAAAAAATAGTAAAAATATATAATAAATAATTAAAGGTTAAGTATTATAAATTTTTAGTATTTAATTGGTAAAAAAAATTTAATTAGATAATAAAATGAATTATGAGTTATGATAGTAATTTTAGATATAATTAAAGGAATAAATAATAATAATAATAATATATATATATATATATATAATGATTGATAGTAAATAGATTAAAATTTGGATATTTTGAAGGTGTTAATTTAAAACTAATTACTTGATTAAAATTAGAATTTTTATAATTAAATTAACTAAGTTATTGTTATAAAGTGGGGTAAATAAATTATATGGTAATTGATTATAATTGAGGGACGGTTATAAAATAATTTTCTAAGAATTATTTAAAATTGAATTAGCATATATCTTAAAATTTTAAGTGAATATTTTGTTAATAAATTAAATAAATAATATTAATATTGATATAATAAACTATTACTATTGTATTTGTGAGATATACGTTGGGCTTATATTTGAATTATTGAGAATTATAATAGTGGCCCAGATGGGGCAATTAAGTTGACGTTAACTGTTGTGAATTTTTTTGAAGTGTGTTATCATTTTGTTTCAGGGGAAAATATCATAGTTATAGAAGAGACTTTGTTGAAATTTCTGCAGAATCTCTAGAGTCATATTCGTCTATATTTTAATAGTTTTTATTATCGATTGAAAATACTTTCAAATGTCTTCTATTTCCAATCAAATATTCCAAGGAGAATCATTGTATTTTTATAAATCTGTGATTTATACAGAATAATATAATACCTAGCTCCATTAATATATGTTTATAATTATATTTGCATAATGCATCAACTGTTTGTGCAATATATATACAGTTATTATTGTTATAAGCATAATGTGTATTAAGTATGAGTTGGTTGTGCTTAATGCATATAATATGTGATGCCGGATAGAGTTAGGATGATGTGGAACCACACATGATCGGGGATACGAGTTATGATATGAGGATATTATATGATGAGATTAGGACTGATGTGACGGCAGAGATATTTTTATGCTCAGGGCTGCTTGTCAGTCGGGTAGTGCTGCTTGGCATCGGCTATAAACGGCAGACCCTGTGTATTAGATTCTAAGAGAAATGTATTGAACTAAGAGAGCCAGATAAGGAGATAGGCTCCCCAATTTGAGGTTTAGTGTGACCCCATTGACTTACTTTTATCTTTGTTTGTTTATGCAATTTATTGGTTGATTGACATTTGTATAAGCACGTCATGCATGGAATAGTTATATTATATTAATTACTATATAGCTCATTGAATCGAATGCTCATTCTTGTTAACCATTTTCCCAGGATGCAGAATTAGCATAGGAGTACTGCTTATTCAGGTCATCCTGCCTTTTTATTTCTTGACAGGAGTGTTAATTGTATATATTTTATTATATAACTATGTTATACTTATTTTTTAAAACTCCACATGGTATTTCTTTTCTTGTCTATCTTCTTATTCATTTAGTTTTGCAGTTTAGTTAAATATATTTATTAATAAATGTTTGATGATGATGTTATATTATATTAAAGTATAATATTAGTGGGCTAGTGGGCCTGGTTCAAGATAGTAACTGCTCACCATCTATATTTATCAAAAAATGAGTTGTCAGGCTTACTACGGGTTCTGAAAATCATGTGCTTTTCCCGTTCCCTAGTGTCGGTCACGTGTCCTCAGGTTGGGTCATGACAAAGTTGGTATCAGAGCAATGATTTTCAGACGTGTACCATGTCTTTGGTTGGAAGAGTTCTAGATGGTCTAAGTTCTTAGTTCTGGTGGAGTATAGGTTTCCTTTTCATCTTGATTGAGTTTAATTTGTCTCAAATTCTGCTTTATCCGTGGGTGGTAATTTAATTGTTGTTATATATGTGTGTGAATGTTATATGTGTTTATTAATGTGAGATATGAGTTATGCTCCTTTTGTAGCTTCAATGTATGGATTGTATTAAACATTGTATATCGTAATATTATATATTTTTCCTTGAACGCTTTAAGCAAACATGGTAAGTTAAGAAATAAGATAATTGATTTAGGATAAATTTAAATTCTTACTTGAACGATGATTGGATAAGAAAATAAAATCTAAGTGAAGAAAAACCAAATATGAAGTATAACACATGAGCTAATTAGAGTATGAATGACGTGTGGAGCCTAAAGGGTTGAGGATATGTATGGATAGTAATTTTGGATCTATAAATCAATGATAGCATTTGGACTTGACATTGAATAAAATAATATGTAATAATTATGAATTACAAAGACAAAGTAAACTTAAATTTTGATAATAAATAGTGTATGATGAGTTTAAATGTGAATATATTTATGATATAGGAATATAAATATATTAGGAAAATAAATATTTTAGATGGATAATAAAGGTAAGCTATAATATTATTAAAGTTATATTCATAAATTTGAAAATGACATATAGTATACTAACGAGTTGAAGTGATAGAGAATGATTGAATACTATAAGCTTTTAGATTGAGCTAGATGAATATATATATATATATATATATATTAATGTTATCAATTCAATTGGGATCAATATGGTACATGAATATTATTAGTAGAAATGAGTAATTTATATTCTAAGATTCAATTGAATAAATTAATAAATTAAGTTGGAGTTTTGACTTTGATGATTTGATGATTGTAAATTGGATTTGATATTTGAATTGATTTGATTTTCTAAGGTAGAAAAGAAAAAAAGGCAACATGTTCAGTCGAGAATAAAACAAGATAAAATTTTAGAGGTTATAAAATATAAACAGTTAAGGTGGTTATAGATTTTATAAATTTGTTAAGATTTTATATATAAGTTGTATACATATCATGATAATTTTAGGTTAAAAGCAAAATTTGTTAAGTAAATTTGTGATTTAGAGACTATACAAATTGTTTTAATTTTTAGAATAATTCAAGTATGTGAATTTAAAATGATTAATTGAAGTGTAACTAAATTGATTTGTTTTAAAATGTGAAAATTTAAAGGCGATAGGCAAAAAGTATTATTTGAAAGGAATATATTAAAAGAGGTATTTAGATTAAGTTACCAAAATTGGAAGTATAGAGATAAATAATAACATTAGTATATTTAATATAACCTCATTTGGATTGTAAAGTAGTGACATGATCAATCAGTAAATTGAGAGTTAGATTTAAAATGGTTAGTCGAATATTTTGAGGTCAATTATGGATATAGCTAGGTAAGATTTTTGAGGTGGCAGATTAGTTGAATTAAGAATGTTAAATGTAATTCTTAAGGATAATATATCAGAGTGCATAGGGAAGCATGGATAGTTTGACATTTCATTTGAGCATTTTTCTTAATTTGAAAATTTAAGGATGAATTTTTAAATGGAGGAAAGATTGTAATAACCTAAATTTTAAATTATTTTAAAATTTTAAAAAATTAAATTAATTTAAATTAAAAATTAAAATTAAAATTTATAAAAAAAGAAAAGAAAATAAGAAGAGAAAGAAACGGAATAAGGAAAGAAGGAAAGAAAAGAAACAGAGAGAGAAGAGATAGAGGAGAGAGAAAGTAAGGGAGAGAGAAAACTTGATATGTTTCTCAGATCTATCATAGTCCGATGAATATTTTTTGACACCTCCCACATTATTAGAAATCCCATCGTTCGACGAGTCCAATGCCACCAAGATCACTATCGTCCGAAGCCAGAGCAGCCCGCACTCATCGGATGAAGTTACTGCCTCCCGAGAGCTTTCAACGAAGATTTCGGCCAATTTCGACATCCTTTTTCAGAAATGTTGGTATTTTTAGAACTCTCTCTTCATAAGCTTCATTTTGATATATCATTTGTAAATTTTAGACCACTTTTGAGTTTGGCCAGACTTTGATAACCGTTTTTCGGCAACGATGATACTATTCCGATAACTATTTTTCGGTGATACTAATCTGGCTATCATTTTTCAGCAATGGTGACACCATTCCTGTAACTGTTTTTCAGCAACGGTGATACTATTCTGATAACTATTTTTCGGCAACGGTGATACTATTTCGGCAAGCATTTTTCGGTAACGGTGACATTATTCCGGTTATGGAGTTACTATTTCGGCGATTATAAAAAATTAATAAAAATATATAATAAATAATTGAAGATTAATTATTATTACTTTTTAGTTTTTAATTGGTAAAAAAATTATAATTAGATAATAAAATGAATTATGAGTTATGATAGTATTTTTAGATATAATTAAAGGAATAAATAAAATAATAATAATAAATATATATAATTAATGATTGATAGTAAATAGATTAAAATTTAGATATTTTGAAGGTGTTAATTTAAAATTAATTACTTGATTAAAATTAGTATTTTTATAATTAAATTAACCAAGTTATTTTTATAAAGTGGGGTAAATAAATTATATGGTAATTGATTATAATTGAGAGACGATTATAAAATAATTTTCTAAGAATTATTTAAAATTGAATTAGCATATATCTTAAAATTTTAAGTGAATATTTTGTTAATAAATTAAATAAATAAGATTAATATTGATTTGATATACTATTACTATTATATTTGTGAGATGTACATTGGGCTTATATTTGAGTTATTAAGAATTATAATGGTGGCCCAGATGGAAAAATTGAGTTGACATTAACTATTGTAAATTTTTTTGAAGTGTTTTCTCTTTTTATTTCAGGGAAAAATATCATAGTTATAGAGGACACTCTGTCGAAATTTCAGCAAAATCTCTAGAGTCGTATTCGTCTATATTTTAATAGCTTTTATTGTCGATTGAAAATACTTGCAGGTGTCTTTTATTTCTAATTAAATGTTCCAAGGAGAATCATTGGGTTTTCATAAATCTGTGAGTTATAAAGAATAATATAATACCCTACTCCCTTAATATATGTTTATAAATTTGCATAATGTATCAACTGTTTATGCAATATATATACAGTTATTATTGTTATAAGCATAATATTTGTTGAGTATGGGTTGTGCTTAATGCATATAATATGTGATGCCGAATAGAGTTAGGATGATGCAAGACCACACATGATCGAGGATACAGGTTATGATATGAGGATATTATATGATGAGATTAGGACTGATGTGACGGTGGAGACATTTTTATGCTTAGGGCTGCTTATCAGTTGAGTAGTGCTGCTTAGCCATGGCTGTGATGACAGACCCTATGTATTAGATTCTAAGAGAAATGTATTGAACTAAGAGAGCCAGATAGGGGGATAGACTCTCCAGTTTGAGGTTTACTGTGGCCCCATTGACTTACTTATATCATTATTTGTTTATGTGATTTGTTGGTTGATTGGTATTTGTATGAGCACGTTATGTATGTGATAGTTATATTATATTAATTACTATATAGCTCATTGAGTCGAACACTTATTTCTATTCACCATTTTTCCCAGGATGCAGGTTGAGCATAGGAGTACTACTTATTCAAGTCATCCTTTCTTTTTATTTCTCGGTAGGAGTGTTAATTGTATATATTTTATTATATAATTATGTTATAATTATTTTCTAAAACTTCGCATAGTATTTATTTTCTTGTTTATCTTCTTATTCATTTAGTTTCACGGTTTAGTTAAATATATTTGTTAATAATTGTTTGATGATGATGTGATATTGCATTAAAATATAATATTAGTAGGCTAGTGAGCCTAGTTTGAGATAGTGACTGTTCACCATCTATATTTATTGAAAAATAAGTTGTCAAGCTTACTACAGGTTCTGGAAGCCACGTGCTTTTTTCGTTCCCTAGTGTCAGTCACGTGTTCTTTGATTGGGTCGTGACACAAGTTGTCAAGAGCTTAATGAAGAAGGTGGAAAAAAAATTTAGAAGACTTTAAAGGCTTAATGGAGAAGGTGAAGAAAAATTATACTAATATGTTGAAAGCTTGATAATTGAAGACTTTGAAGATTTGAACATTATATAGTTCTTCATTTGAGACAGGTGGAGATTATTTGGATTTTTCTATGATTGTGAGATTTTGAGTCAAAGTGAAGATTATTAGAATTGTTCCTCAAAATCCTTATGAAATTTAGATGGAGATCTTTTCCTATTTGGTTTGTGAGAAATATTCCTAAACCAAGATTAGGATTATTTCCTGCATAAAGTATAACTCCTATTTTAATATTATCGTAATTGAGTGAGAATCCTTATTGAATTAGGATTAGTAGTTATTAACATTATAAACAGGAGCATTAAAGAAGATGTTTTTACGGGCATTTGTACTAACATGTAATTATCTTTTGTCCTATATTTGAGTAAGCCTTGTGTATTAGAAGAGTTAGTTGGAAGCAATATAATTCCAATTTTTTGAGTGATGAGCATATTGGGATAATTTGGGACAAGAGTTTTAGTGTTATTTTTTATTTTTTATTTCAAAATAATGAACGTATGTTAGTTTTGCAAAGCACGAAACTAATGCCTATTTATTTTTTGTATAATAAATAATGACACATTAGCAGAAGCCCCGATAAAAGTAGGCCCAGTGGTCAAAAGATAGAATTGAAATGAAAAAAATAAACTTATGTACTTGTGAGCAGGGATTTTCTCCCTCACACTCAGTGGAATGATTCATGCGACTTCGGCACTGTTAGACTTTGGGCCTTAGAGAACACGGGCCTAAGGCAGGAGATTTGGAGTCGCCACCCGGACGGGCCGAAAAAGAAATAGAAAGGGGTAGAAGACTCAATTCTTAAGGAATCCCCAACGTCCTACTTGGGTTCAGAAAGTTGGGTACGCATGAAGAAGATGAGAATGACCCAACACCCCATAGTACTCGGTTTATTGGAACTGACCTCCTTTTCAGGTCTAAATATTATTAAATTCTTAAATTATTATGATATTATTCACATTACAAGCAATTAAAATAAATAACATCATACCACTAATAAAAAAAATAAAATGGCACCAATACTAGATGGAAACATGCCCTTACAATATTCAAGTCCAAAATACAAATAAAATAGGACACCCACCAAAAGATAAAAATATGTCCCTTACAATTGTCCCAAAAATAAATTAAAATAAGTAACATAACAAAAGAAATAATTTAAATAAACTAAGGCACCTACCATAGGAAATATGCCTTTTACAAACTCAAAATTTCAAATAATAAGAAATTACAATTTATAAACATATAAAAAATTATGAAATAAGGGCTAAACTAATGAAATTAAGATCAACCACAAAAATTGCAATTCACAAGTAAATCTTAATATTAACCCCTTAACGAATTATAGTGCATAATGCATACGACGGTCCCGCTAGGGTTCAACATGCCAAATTAAGGTTTAAATATTTGAACTAGGGTTTTAAGGTTTTGAATTATAAAATTAAGGTTTTGGTGATGAATTAGGGTTTAAGCATCCAGTAAAGTTTTGATTTACAAAATTGGGTTTTAATCCTAAAGCTACTGCTTGATATGTAAAACATGATTCGAATTGTGCAAACTAAGGTTTCAGTATTTAATAAAACAAATAAATAGGATAAAACCAATAAATTTGTAACGTCTTAAAATAAACAGTAATCCATCGAATTAACAAATATCAATATTGAAAATCATACCTTCATTTGTTGGCTCCACCAAAATATTTTTGTTGAACCAAGCTTCGTTTAAACACCACAATCCACAGAAGGCTGGTGTTTTGATGATGTTACTTCCTATATCATACTGAGTTCTTGGTTGGGTGGAATAATTCAAAGACAGTGGTTGTTTTAGGCTACTATCTCTCCTTATGAATTGCTATCAGTTGTTCCTTGTCACTTTCTGTATGTTTTCTATTTTTAAATGCTCGTGGTTCTCCTATTGCTAAAGGTGGCTTTTTTCCTCATTGATTGTGGCTGCCCATCCTTTGTTTCTTAATTCTCTATTTATAGGCAACATTAGGTTTAATCCTAGCTTAATAATCCTCATCCATTCAAATGCTCTCATGCTTATCCAAATGCAATTAGAGTTTAAACAAAATTAAAAATTAAAAACGAATCTGACTCGGATTAAAGACTAAATTCAAGGCACGGATTAATGACTAAAATCAATGTTCATGTCGAATTTAAGACTCCAAATTCAATATGAATGGCCCAAATTCGATATGATTTAAAGTTTATATCAAATTTGGTATCCCAAATTTGATATGAGGTGCCTCATATCGAATTTGGGCCATCAAATTCGATATGAGACTTCCTCATACCGAACATAATGTCCAACCAAACCAAATCGACTGTATTTTTAAAAAATCGGTTCAACCTAGCTGTATCAAACCAACTTTAATTGTATTAGGCCTAATTAAATTAGATTAACTTTTATTTTTAAATTAAACTTGGTCTGACCCTTTTTAATTAAAATTAAATTTAAGTTGGGCCAAAATTAAGAGTCTACAGTACTAATTTGTCAAAAATAGAAGTGAAAATATGGTAAAATTTAAGTAACTTTTATAATTAAGCCTTTTAAATATTATTTTTTAATTGTTTATTATTTTAATAACTCTTTAATGCCAAATTTTGGACTTCTTTAATTGAAGAAGTTTATAGATAACATACCAGTATTGATTCAGCTTAAAGGAACATGTAATGACAATATGAACTTTGAGGATTTTGAAGTGGATGGATTTTGAATTTTGGTGACCATTCGCTTACAACTTTCAAAAACTAGTGGATATTTTATCAACTCAATTGAAGGTTAATATAAAAGAGAGCACATCTGATATAAAATATTAAGTTGAAGAAGGATATCCGACATTGAAAGTTCATAGCGATATAACTCTTTTATTTTATTTGGAATTGAAGAAGAAACAATTAGATTTTACATTACATCCCCTCTGCAAGACAATCAAGATAAAAAAAAATGAGGTATCTTCTTTACTTGCATAACTAAATAAATAGTGAATCTTAGTATATATTTTGTATATTTTAGGTATACCAATTTTTTGTTTGGTATATTTGCTATATTTTAACTATATAAATTTTATATTTTGCTACATTTTGTATATTTCCAAGATTAATGCAATTTTTAATTTGGTTTACTTGTTTGATGTTTTGCTTGATGGCACTATGCATGCATATGATTGTTCCATGAGCATACTTTGCATTAATAGCATTAAAACAAATGAATTTAACTTAGGAAATGACCAAAAGCCTCGCAAACTACTAATTGCACAAAATCTAACAAAAGAAGAAAAAGAAGCATTGGAAAAGGTATTAAAGCAATACGAAGAGGTATTCGCATGGACCTATGTAGATATATGGGAATAGATCGAAGAATAGCTCAACACTTCATCTCAATGTACCCACATTGTAAGCTCATGAAATAGAAACTAAGAAGGATGAGACCAGAATGGGCAGAGAGGATCAAAGAAGAGGTCTAAAAGCAAGTTGAGGCTGGATTCTTAAAAGTGGTAGAATATCCTACTTAGCTTGCAAACATAGTCCCCATTCCTATGAAGGATGGACGAGTTTGGAAAGAGGAAGCCTAGATTCGACAAATAGGATTGAAGGACAAGGAGCTATGTTTCTTTGACATTCGCAAATTTCTAATAAGGGGAACCACATCAGATGGGTTAGACTCAAAAGAAGAAATGGCTCTAAAGAGAAGGGTTTCCCTTTTCATCATTATTAGGGATTTATTATACAAGAGGAATGTGGATGAGACTCAGCTAAGGTGTGTAGATGAAGGAGAAGCTTACCAAATAGTGCAAAAAATTCACGATGGAGTTTGGAGACCTCATATGAATGGATAAACCTTTGCTAAGAAGATAATTAGACAAGGATATTTTTGGCTAACAATGGAGGATGACTGCTAATGTTTTGTGAAAAAAAATGCCACAACTGGCAAATTAACATTAATATCAGTCATTTTCCACCATCAGAATTGAAGACCCTTTCGTTTCCATGGTCGTTTGTTGCTTAGGGCATAGACATTATTGGAGAAATCAAATTTGCATAATCAAATGGACATAACTGGCATCATCAAATGGACATATATCATTGTAGCCATTGATTATTTCTTTAAATGGGTGGTAGCGCAGTCTTTCAATAAACTGGGAGTAAAGCAAATGAGTAAGTTTATTGAAAGGCAACTCATGTGGTAATAGATAATGGAGTACAATTCCAAGTAGAAATAATGACATGTGAAATGAATGTAGTCATCTCTCTGATTTATGAAAAAAGTCATCCAATAATTGATGGAATGAAAATTGATGATGATGGGACGGTATTTGAATTGGATAGGGTCTTAATTATAAGGATCTAGAGAAGTGGCCCACAGCACCAATTTTTCTTGCAACCATATCCATAGGAAAGAAGCTGAGAAGAGTTCATTAGTAATATAGAGAAGAAGAATTCAAAGATGGATTAAATCAGAAAGAGGGATATCTAGAGAAGGAGGTGACTTCCTGTTAATTTTTCAGAATGGTTCTTGCAAACCCTATCCAAACTCAGCAGTGTCTTGGCCAAAACTAGAGGAATAAAGTTCTTCCCCTCTTACATGGGTTCCAACAAGCCCAAAATTGGATACTTTTCAATGCCATTTGAAGAAACATGAAAATAACAAGGACATGATGCAAAAGGCGAATAGCCCAACCTTGTTAACATTAATAGCATCGCGAAGTTCTAGCAAATTCTCTAAGTTCATAAAACGTCGAGGTTCGATAACCTCCCTTAGTTGATTGGTGGTAAGAGATAAGGTTTTAAAAATAACATTAGGAAAAGGAGTGACCACTAGGGGAAGAACTAGTGAAGTGGTTTGTAATATCCCAAATTTTTAAAAATTTCTAATTTTTAAAAATTTGATAAAATAAATTATAATTTAAATGGATAAATTAAATCAATGGTTTTAAATGAAAAATAAAGGGATTTTAAATGGAAAAAGTGGAATATATATGTGATATATATATATAATATATACAACATATAAAAGTCAACATTTTAAAAAAAGTCAAAAGTAAAAGTAAAAGGGTATTTTGGTAATTAAATCTTACAAATTTAAAAATATTAAATTAATTAAAAAATAAATAAGTTTTGAATGGAAGATGGATTTTTGGACTTTTAATTATCTACCATGGGAGCATAGACCAAGATTTTTATTCTTCCATACTTCACAAATTGAAGGATTTAACAAGTTTAAAGTGGATTTTTGGTGATTTCCATCAAATTTGGTAAGTTTCCAACTCTTTTCTTTGAATTCCAAGGAAATTTGGATTATGTGTGATTTTGGATTTTTAAGTAGTATGTTATAATTATTGAAATTGGTGTGTATGATGTTATTTTGGATAATTAACAATGATTTTAAGGTTGGATTGAAGAGATGATGGAGTTTGGATAAAGAATGGTGAAAAGAGAGAATTTAGGGTTATGGATTTTTAGGGTTTAAGAAATCAGGGTTTTTAATTATGCAAATTGGTTCTAAATGAGTTGTTTTGGTGCATAAATAAGTATTCTAAAGTCAAATATTGAATTTGGTTGTGTTTAGTTGGAGTTTGAGTATGAAAGTGGAGATTTTGGGTTTTGGAAAAGTGATTTTCCAAAGTTGTTGAATTATTTGATTTTATTTGTTTAAGCATGTTGTTTAGTGTTAAAAGTGATGAATATAAGCTTGAAATGATTAATGGATTGAGTTGGAATGGAAAACCTTCAATGGGGGAAGGTTATGTCATTTTAGGATTTTGTGTATAAGAGTGTGTTTTTGTAATGTAAATGGCTTAAATGTATTAAAATATGTTTTCAATAATATAAATAAACTTAAAACACTAATTTAAAGGGAATAGAATGGTATTCTAATGTTAAAGTAAGGAAATGCTAAATTTTTGAAATTTGTAGGGGTGATGTTTAATTATGGTTTAACATTAAAAATGTCATTAAATGTGATACTAAATGATTATTTACTATCACATTTAGTTTAGGTATTGAGGGAGGTTGATTTGCTTTATCCAAGTAGTGAAGGGCAAGTTGGAAGGATAGGATTGGAGGTTGTTTTAAGCTTGTTTTGGTTGCTATTTGAGGTAAGTACAAACTTTGAATACATTGGTTATGTTTGCATAACATTTGGGCTTAACACATTTTGGTTGGAAAATGTGTTAAGCGATTTGATACATTGGTTATGTATGAATAATATGCTATGACATTTGTAATGTCATACATGTGTTAAATGCATTGTGAAAAGCCATTGATAATGGCTACATTGTGTAAAATGTGTAATATGTGTATTATGTGGAAATGACCCAAAGTGTTTGGGTAATGGCATTTGTTGTGTATGTATTAAGTGCATTGTTAAAAAGCCATTGGTATTGGCTAGATTACATTAAATGTGATTAATATGTGAATTATGTTGAAATACCCAAGGTAATTGGGTAATGTGGTATAATGTAATGAGATATGTAGAAACATAATGAAATGAATTGATATCGATATATAAATGAGAAATATAAATAAATTGTGTGACTGGTATGTTATTCAATTTTCAGAATTCTTTGTTTGGCGGCATGCCTATGATTTGCCTACAGGCTACACGCTGGGCGTCACTGTGAAAATATTTTTGAGGTGAAATGACCGGGTCGTAAGCCTTAAAAATAAGTCCTTGAAGCTAGACTGGGTGAAATGACTGGGTCATAAGCTCAGACCTAGTTAGATTATTATATTGATATATTACCTACAGGGCTAGACACATGGTGTCATTATAGACCAAAATAGTAACTCTGAAATTTGAATAGCATATTAGTTATCTTTGGGCCATGTTTGTGTTTTTTTTATGAGAATTGTGGATTGTGAAATATTTGAAAATTATGAAAAAATGGAATGATTTGATATCCATATGCATTGTATATTGGCATTGCATTTGAGTTTTATTATTATCAAAGTTTGTATTATTAGGCTTTTGGCTTAGCGCGATTGTTTACATCGCACAGATGACAGGGCAGATTCGGCTGAGCCGGAGAGTTCTTTTAGGCCAGGTCGGGTCTAGACTTGTGTTTGTGCTTGTAGTGTTGATATCAAGATCAGAAACATTGTCAGCAGCATGTATATATTTTATGTTATTGTATATTTTGGGTATTATGCATAGTATATTATGTTTTTGGATTTTATGTATTGTAAATTATAAAGAATGTTTGGGTTAAGTTATTTGAAATGGGAGTGTAAATGTGTTCTAAATTATATATATATATAAATGTTTGAGAAACTTGGTAAAATTGAGGAGTATTGTTGAGATGGTGATTTGAAATTATTTGGGAGTGAGTTCTTTTTGCAGGCTGTGTAATTGATAAATTTTGGGATGTCTAAATTACAGACAAAACTCTGGCGAATTTTTCTCAGAGATTTTCATATAAAATATTTTTTTTGGGTTCCTATAATAAGTAAATAATATTTTTATACTATTTAATTTTATATATTTAGTATTTGAAATTTTAAATCAGAAATGTGAAATTTTTTTTATTTTTATTAAATCTGTCTGTGATATTTTTGTACTGTATATGCGTATTTTATATACGCTGAAAATATATATTGTACGTCTATAGGGTATAAGGGTGTTATATTTATTTTGGTACTAGAGCCTAGGTTTGAGGTTCTCGACCTAGGTGGGTTGACAGAGAGAGAAAATGAGGGATTTGAAAATGGTTTTTAATTGTAATACATACATTGGCACTGGTAGTTTCTGATCTCTGATATAGTAATTTCTGCTATGTTTGCAGATATAGATAGTTATGGCATCTCGGATGCATCAGGTTGTTGAGGGTAGTGCAGAGAGTGTGGCTCCGAATGAGTGTAGAGATGGAGCTAGAGTTGTGTCTATTGATGAGGCATCTATTTCTGTGCCTGTGAGACCAACAGCTGATTAGATTTCGCCTGGCTGGGTACGGCATATGGTAGAGTTGTTGAGGCAGGCTCTAGTTCATCGGCAACCGCCGCCGCCGCCACAGCCGCAATTGCCAGTGAGGAAGTATGATAAGCTGAGAAAGTTTGGAGTTGAGGACTTCGTTGGTACTACAGATCCTGCTGTAGCAGAGCAATGGCTAGACAGGGTTCAGAGAGTGTTCATTCAGTTGCAGGCTAGTCCGAAAGAGAAGTTTGATTATGCCAAATCTCTTCTGCCGAGGGATGCATGTGATTGGTGGAAGACGGTTCCACATGCTTTGGCTGATCCACCAGTCCTGACTTATGATGATTTTCTGCAGGAATTTGAGCAGAATTATACTCCGAGAAAGTATAAGGATGCAAAGAAGATGGAGCTCCTGAGTCTGAGATAGGATACCAGGACAGTGACAGTTTATCCAATTAAGTCATTATGCTGGTGGCATCATTTCTGACGAGTTTGACAGGTGCAGGAGATTTGAGGAGGGACTGAGACCCTCTATCATGTGTATCATAGCAGGCTCTCGGTATCAAGATTTTTCTCAGTTGTTTGCAGCTATCGGGAGTGTAGAGAGAGCACAGAGTCTTGCAGCAGCTGCCAAGGTTGAGGAGACCAAAGCTAGGAGATCCAAAAATGAGGTAAGGTCTTCATCAGTAAAGAGAGGCTGAGGGAGATATTTTTAGAGGTTCAGCAGGAGTCAGGGGCAGTTTGGCAGGTCAGTACAGTAGCAAAGATAGAGACAGAGACCTGTAGTTTCAGTGGCTAGTGCACCGACCCCAATGGCTCAAATGCCTGCTCCACCTACTTGTGTTCATTGTGGTAAAGCACACGGAGATGTCTACTAGTGGAGAGGTTCTTCGGGAGTGTGTTTTAGATGTGGCTCATCAGACTATTTTATTAGAGATTGTTCAAAGCTACCAAAGGATAGACAAGCAGATACTGCAGCTTCTCGACCCAATGTCAGAGGAGGTCGTGGTGGCAGAGATTTTGATAGAGGTGGTCAATCTGGGACTAGTCAGAGATGAGGTTCTACAGCCGAAGGCAGTAGACCAGATGAGGCATGGCTATTACAGTGGGTTTATGTGATGTAGAGGCATCCGGATGCTTCAGTTGTTATTGCTGGTACTTTTACTTTATTTGGTACTTCAATTCTTGCATTATTAGACCCTGGGTCGACTCATTCTTACATCAGTGCATCCATCATGCCTGTGAGTGATTAGTATTTTGAATCCTTAGGATTTGATATTTTGGTCACGAATCCTTTAGGGCATAGTATTATGGTGAGTATGGTGCACTGAGATAGTCCAGTTGTTGTTCAGGATGAGAAGTTTCTCGGTGACCTTTTTGAAATGCCTTTCAGGGAGTATGATCTAATTTTAGGCATGGATTGGTTATCCAAGCATGGGGCTATGGTAGACTGTCAAAAGAAATATGTTACTTTGAGAACACGTGATGGTAGGGATGTGATGGTATCTAGTGAGAAGAGGTATCTTTCATCCATGCTCGTTTCAACTGTTTCAACTGGAGGATGATTCGGAAGGGATGTGAGGATTATCTTACTCATGTTGTAGATACGAGAGTAGTGGGGTCTCAGCTTAACAGTATATCCACAGTTGTCGAGTTTTCAGATATTTTCCCTAATGAGTTGCCAGGGGTACCTCCTAAGAGAAAAGTGGAGTTTGGTATCGATTTGTTGCCTGGTACCACTCCAATCTCTATTATCCCTTATCGGATGGCACCTGCTGAGTTGAGAGAGTTGAAGGTACAGTTACAGGAGTTGTTGGATAAAGGGATAGTCCGCCTTAGTCTGTTCCCATGGGGAGCGCCTGTGTTGTTTGTGAAGAAGAAGGATGACATCTTGAGATTATGTATTGATTATAGGTAGTTGAATAAGGTGACCATTAAGAACAAGTATCCTTTGCCTCGGATAGATGATCTCTTTGATCAATTAAAGGGAGCAACAATATTCTCTAAGATTGATCTGAGATCAGGATACCATCAATTAAGAGTCAGAGATGTGGATGTACCTAAGATTACTTTTCCCATGAGGTATAGGCATTATGAGTTTTTGGTGATGCCCTTTGGATTGATGAATGCACCAACAACTTTTATGAATTTGATGAACAAGGTGTTCAGACTATATTTAGATCAATTTGTGGTGATCTTCATTGATGATATTTTGGTGTATTCGCATAATGAGGAAGATCATAATAGGCATTTGCAGATTATATTGCTGACTCTGAGAGAGAAGCAGTTGTATGCTAAGTTGTCTAAGTGTGAGTTCTGGCTCAATCAGGTAGCTTTTCTTGGTCATGTGATTTTAGCAGAGGGTATTAGAGTTGATCCGAGTAAGGTTGAGGCTATCTTGAATTGGGGTCCACCAAAGACAGTGACAGAGGTTAGAAGTTTTCTGGGATTGGCAGGCTATTATCATCGATTTATGAAGGGTTTTTCTATGATAGCTACACCACTCACCAGATTGCTTTAGAAAGGAGTTAGATTTGTGTGGAGAGATCAGTGCCTGTGGAAGGTAAACCATATGTGATATACAGTGATGCTTCACATAGTGGTTAGGTTGTGTTCTGATGCAGAAGGGTAAAGTCATTACTTATTCCTCTCGATAGTTGAAGCTACATGAGCTGAATTACCCGATGCATGATTTGAAATTAGCAGCCATAGTTTTTGCCTTGAAGATTTGGCGGCATTACTTGTATGGGGAAAAGTGTTTCATTTATATGGATCACAAGAGTTTGAAATGCCTAGGTATTCAGAGAGAGTTGAATCTTTGGCAGAGACGATGGTTAGAGTTGATTAAAGACTGTGACTGTTTGATTGATTATCATCCTGGTAAGGCAAATGTTGTTGCTGATGTCTTGAGTCTGAAGTCTTTGGCAGGTTTGACTACTTATTCGCTCTCATTGCTTATTGAGTTGAGAGCGTTGCATACTAAATTTGAGTCTTGTGATGATGATACTTTGATGGCTCGGTTGCAGTTGAGGCCAGTCTTGTTGGATCATATTAGGAAGGCTCAGTTGGTAGATGAGAGAATCCAGAAAATTATGTTGGTTTGTCAGAAGGGGGAGAGTCGAGACTTTTATGTAAGGGACGATGGCAGTCTATGGTATAAAGATAGATTGTGTATTTCTGATGATGTAGAATTGAAAAGGATGATATTAGAGAAAGCACATCAGTCACTTTATGCTATGCACCCTAGGAGTACCAAGATGTATCAGGACTTGAAGTGACATTATTGGTGGTCAGGTATGAAGAGGGACATAGCAGAGTTTGTATCCAGATGTCTCATTTTCCAAAGAGTGAAAGCTGAGCATCATGTTCCTTCAGGGTTGCTCCAACCTTTATCAGTGTCAGAGTGAAAATGGAAGCAAGTGACAGTAAATTTTGTGACTGGACTACCTTTGACCCAGAAGAAGCATGATGCAATCTGGGTGATAGTTGATCAGATGATGAAGACATCTCATTTTCTTCCAGTTCGGATGGATTATTCTCTTGAGAGGTTGGCTGAGCTGTATATCAGTGAGATAGTGAGGTTGCATGGAGTCCTAGTTTCTTTGATGTCGGATCGAGATCATCGATTTACTTTGAGATTTTGGAAGAGTTTGCATGATGCTTTGGGTTCTCGATTGCATTTTAGTACTATTTTTCATCCTCAGACAGATGGACAATCAGAGAGAGTGATACAGATTCTAGAGGATATGTTGAGGAGCTGTATCATTGATTTTACCAGAAATTGGGATAGATTTTTACCACTAATTGAGTTTGCTTATAGCAACAGTCATCAGTCCAGTATTGGGATGGCTCCTTATGAGGCCTTATATGGTAGGAGATGCAGGACATATTTGTGTGGGATGAGGTTGGAGAAAGTAAACTGGTCGGTCCCGATTTGATTAAGGAAACAGAAGAAAAAGTGAAGGTGATTCGAGGTCGTTTGAAAGCGGCTTTAGACCGATAGAAATTCTATTCATATTTGAAGAGAAGAGACATAGAGTTCAGTGTGAGAGATAAAGTATTTTTGAAGATGTCTCCGTGGAAGAAGATTCTGAGGTTCGATCGAAAAAAGAAGTTGAGTCCTCGTTTCATAGGACCATATGAGGTGTTGGAGAGAGTTGGTCCAGTGGCTTATAGACTAGTTTTGCCGCCTGAGTTGGATCAAATTCATAATATCTTCCATGTCTCGATGCTTTGGAAATACAAGTCTGACCCATCTCATATCATATCAGTGGAGCTCATTGAGGTGAGTCCAGATCTGACTTACGAGGAAGAACCAGTAGCGATTTTGGCACGAGAGGTTAAAGAATTGAGGAATAAGAGGGTGCCACTTGTGAAAGTCCTTTGGAGGAATCATGCCACTGAAGAGGCGACATGGGAGAGTGAGCAGACGATGCAAAGTCAATTTTTCCAATTGTTCCAGACTTGAGAACAGGTAATTTCGAGGACGAAATTTATTTTAGGGGGAGAGAATTGTAATATCCCAAATTTTTAAAAATTTCTAATTTTTAGAAATTTGATAAAATAAATTATAATTTAAATGGATAAATTAAATTAATGGTTTTAAATTAAAAATAAAGGGATTTTAAATAAAAAAGTGAAATATATAAGTGATATATATACAACATATATACAACATATAAAGTCAACATTTTACAAGAAAAATTAAAAGTAAAAGAAAAGGGTATTTTGGTAATTAAATCTTATAAATTCAAAATTATTAAATTAATTCAAAATTAAATAATTTTTGAATGAAAGATGAATTTTTGGACTCTTAATTTATTAAATAATTAATTAATTATTATAATATTATAATATATATGGTTTAAAATAAAAGATGAAAGGAAATAGAAATTAAAGTTGTCTTCATT
Organism: Garcia nutans; assembly: GCA_947685225.1. Classification (NCBI taxonomy): domain Eukaryota; kingdom Viridiplantae; phylum Streptophyta; class Magnoliopsida; order Malpighiales; family Euphorbiaceae; genus Garcia; species Garcia nutans. The sequence goes on from CANTUV010000072.1 coordinate 10,742,814, forward strand.
TCTTCTTCTTCTTCATCTAGGTCGAAACCACTATGGGACCATAGACCAATATTTTGATTCTTTCATACTCCACAAATTGAAGGATTTAACAAGTTTAAAGTGATTTTTGGTGATTTCCATCAAATTTGGTAAGTTTCCAACTCTTTTCTTTGAATTCCATGGAAATTTGGATTATGTGTGATTTTAAATTTTTAAGTAGTATGTTATAATTATTGAAATTGGTGTGTATGATGTTATTTTGGATAGTTAACAATGATTTTAAGGTTGGATTGAAGAGATGATGGAGTTTGGATAAAGAATGGTGAAGAGAGAGAATTTAGGGTTATGAATTTTTAGGATTTTAGAAATCAGGAGTTTTAATTGTGCAAATTAGTTTTAAATGAGTTGTTTTGGTGCATAAACAAGTATTTTAAAGTCAAATATTGGATCTGGTTGTGTTTGGTTGGAGTTTGAGTATGGAAGTGGAAATTTAAGATTTTGGAAAATTGATTTTCCAAAGTTGTTGAATTGTTTGATTTTATTTGTTTAAGCATGTTGTTTAGTGTTAAAAGCGATGAATACAAGCTTAAAATGATTAATGGATTGAGTTGGAATGGAAAACCTTCAATAGGGGAAGGTTATGCCATTTTAGGATTTTGTGTATAAGCGTGTGTTTTTGTAATGTAAATAGTTTAAATGTATTAAAAATATTTTTAATAATTTAAATAAACTTAAAACACAATTTAAATGGAATAGAATGATATTCTAATGTTAAAGTAAGGAAAGGATAAATTTTTAGAATTTGTAGGGGTGATGTTTAATTATGGTTTAATTGAAAATGTCATTAAATGTGATACTAAATGATTATTTGCTATTACATTTGGTTTAGGCATTGAGGAGGTTGATTTGCTTCATCCAAGTGGTGAAGGGCAAGTTGGAAGGATAGGATTGGAGGTTGTTTTAAGCTTGTTTTGGTTGCTATTTGAGGTAAGTACAAACTTTGAATACATTGGTTATGTGTGCATGACATTTAGGCTTAAAACATTTTGGTTGAAAAATGTGTTAAGCTACTTGATACATTGGTTATGTATGAATAATGTGCTATGACATTTGTAATGTCATATATGTGTTGAATGCATTGTGAAAAGCCATTGATAATGGCTACATTGTGTAAAATGTATAATATGTGTATCATGTGGAAATGACCCAAAGTGTTTGGGTAATGCCATTTGTTGTGTATGCATTAAGTGCATTGTTAAAAAGTCATTGGTATTGGCTAGATTATATTAAATGTGATTAATATGTGAATTATGTTGAAATTCCCAAGGTAATTGGGTAATGTGGTATAATGTCACGTGCTAGTCTTTTATTAAGAAAGTGTTTTTCAAGAAAAATCATCAAGGGCCTTTATCCAATCTTAGAAAAACCATATCAGGAGGGAAGTAACCATAGATTTTTATTCAAATTCAAAGAAATGTTCTTAATACATCAAAAATTCGAGAATCCAAATACAAAAAGAAAAGAAAATAACAAGAACAAGAACAAAATAATATGAGGACTCTAAGGCGTCTCCTCACTCGATTCACCCTCCTCATCAGAACTCGAAGCTTCAGCAACTTCCTCTCCTGTTTTGACCCCAACAATTTGGTCTCTAAACTTGCTCTCAGCCACCAACCCATCAACGATGGAGTCAACATCTACCTTGAACTACTTTAGCCGATCTCAGAAGGCCTTATTCATCTTTTGCTCCCATTTGTATCTCTCGGTGCATTGCTCAAGTGCCCATTCTACTTGGCTAAGAGAATTAACATGTGCAACCTACAAAAGCAAGAAGAATGTAGATTTATAACCCATTGCATTTAAAATCAATATGACATTTAGGCATTTATGCCATGCATACATACTTGTATAGTTTGTGTTTGTAGGGTAAGATGGCTCTTTAATTAAATGATGACTCGGTCCACATATTCAAGAGAAGACTAAGGGCACTGCACTAGAAAATAGAAATTAGAGGGATTATGAACTCATAAAGGCTTCGATAAGAAAAGTTGACTTACCATGGCAGCATCTAGGAGCAAGAAGTAAGTTATGATCTCAGGAAGATCGATGTGCCTCGACATAGATGGCCTTCCAAGTTATAGTAGGTGAAGAGCCAATCAGGCTGAGACAACCAATCCCAATAATCTCTGAGCAGTTGATGATAGGTAAGGGCACCTAGGATGATGAGCCAACCTCCTGGGTCTGCACCCTCTTATGTGAAGGCTGGAATAAATACTAGAGAAGAAGGATTAACAGGTGCAGAAGATCCATACATATCAAAGAAAGAAGGAAGAGGTAAGAAGATTACATCTGCGAGAACCCTATTACATGAATATTGAAATAAATACCAGAGAAGAAGGATTAGCAGATAGCAAGTGCATCAGATCCATATAAATCAAAGAAAGAAGGAAGAGGTGAGAAGATTATGGCTACCAGAGAAGCAAGAAGACCAGCCATGAGGATGACCAAAAGTAGATGGTTGATTATATAGCTGAGGTAGCTGGCTTACCGATCCACCAATTCCTTAATAGCCTAGTTGATTCGGCCCGCGACAAGTGTCTCGGTAAGAAGAAAGAAGGACCTAAGACAAGATTCAAGTGGATCCTTAAGCACAAGTATGGCAGCAAGACCAAGGTGTCTATCCACCACTCTCTCCCCCAAATACAATAGCGGTATGTGGGACCCTCTAAAAGGTACCTCTAGGCCAATCATACTAGAGAACGCCTCATAGAAGGAGACCAGGTATCCTCACATGCACCCCACTAAGCAGCCTGGCTCTGGAAGTGATGAAATGGATCAATAAGAAGAGTAAAAAGTGATGAGAAAGAAAAAAGAGGAATGAAGGATTAAGCTAGCCTACTCCATGGAGAATTCCAAGTTGTTCAAATGAGTCTGCAACTAGTGTACACCATGGTCCCCCCTTCCCTATAATGAAGGCATTCCATCTTCTCAGCCGAGGGTGCTCTCGCTCTATAAAGTCTAGCGGGATGGGTTTTAGGACAAGCCCCCACTTGCAAGCCCAGACCTGTCATTAGAGAAAAGAAAAGAAAGATAAAGTTAGATGAGACACAGAAGAAGCAAAAAGTAGAAGCGCCATGATGTATCTCAACCACCATAGAAGGACCCTATTGAGCCTTGACCCCCCTGCAGCATCGATCCATGCCTGTGTAAAGCACCCAAAGCTGGGAATCCCTAGTCGAAAGAAGAACTGGCATCTAGATCCTGCAATGCCAATAAAAAGAATGAGTCAGTGGTGTACTTTGTGTTGGCAAAGACTGTGCAGCCGAGAAGGGCTAATAGGAATCCTCGTGCCATCTAATCAACTACCATAGGATCAGAGGCTCGACAAGAGGATGCTGAGACTAGTAGTCTATAATACTAGTGTAGAGGATGTTGTTACTTCCCTTCAATTGAGGGAAGATCCAAAGAGAAATTCAATGTACTCTTAACGATGCACCAGGTAGAATAGGTAGACATCGAAAATGATTCGATCACCATGGAAAGGATCTCTGTGATAGTAATGAAGTAGATCGGCTTGATGGCCTCCTTATTAATGAAAGATGAAAGGTGTGTTTGGTATCGATCCATCTCTCTAGTAAAGCGCAATACAAGCACATGTTACCCTTCTATTGGGTTATCGTAAGGAATTTAAAAAGCAGCAAAAAGGTGTAACTCAAATATGATCCTTCACCTCCTCGGGCAAAGTAGAATAAAATGCCCAGACTTTGGAGATGCCGCCTCCGCTTCTAATCTCAGAAATATCCTAAAAGGTGTTGGGAAGACGTGTGTTAGTTGAAAATGAAGAGAAATATGAAAGAAGCCAAAAGAGGTGTTATACTAATAAGGAAATGTCATGTGGATGTACAGGACTACCTCTTAGAAGTCTTAGGAAACCATTACACGGAGCTACGAGACAAAATTGTCCCACCGAGGTTCCCTCCTACCGCATAGAGGTACTGCAACAGAGAGCAAAGTTGAGCATAAAGAGATAAAAAGTCAAAATTTCTCAAAGTTTTCAACATTTTAAGCCTAATCAGTGGTTTCTAAATAAATGTTGACATACATAAGGTGATTCTAAAGTGAAATGAAGAAGAAAAGCATCAAAGTTAGGATTTCTAGCAAACTTTCAAAGATTTGGGCATGTAAAGAGATGTGGTCGCCTATCTTTCAAAGAATTTTGATCCTATTATCAAAGAAATGTACACTAATTGGAAACTTAGCGCGATCCATGGGATCTTTGAATGTAAATTTTGAAGCAGCAGGAGTTCTAGCCATTGGAAGGGTGAGAGAATTTGAGAATTTGAGAGTTTTAGAAGAAGAGAGTTTCAGATAACGTGAACAAATGAGGTTTCTAAAGTGGTATATCTAGTTGATAGACCAAATGAGACCAAATGAAGCAAGGTGTATACAAGAATCTAAAACAAGGCATGCTTAAGGCTCTTTAAGTAAAGGCGTGTTAAGAAAGAATTCTATGTGTGTAAAAGACATTAATTTGTAACGTTGAAAAATGTGATATGACCCCACACAAGTGATGATGTATCTCGAAATATGTGCTATGAAAGTAATTTTTAAATGTTTTGATGTGTTTTGATTCTATGAAGCCTAAATGGCCAGGACCAAGATCCTGAGTCATCCATCATGAAGTGTGTTGGTTCTATGAAGCCCAAATGGCCAGGAACCTAGATCCCAAGCTGTCCATCTGATGTGTTTTGGTTTTGTGAATCTTGAATGGCCAAGAACCCGGATCCCAAGTAGTCCATCTTGATGTGTTTTGGTTTGTGAAGCCTAAATGGCTAGGAACCCGGATCCCGAAAGGTCCATCTTAATGTGTTTTAGTTCTGTGAAGCCCGAATGACCAAGAACCTAAATCCCGAGTGATCCAGCTATTGTCTTTTAGGCTTTTAGGTCCCATGTGGTCTAAGCCTTGACCTTGAGATGTCTATGATGTCTTATGATCTACAAGTCTTGAGCGGCTAAGGAGTTCAAACCCTGAGGGGTTTTGTTGTGTTTTAAATTTTAACCACGAGTAGTTACAGCCATGGCCCCGAGTGGTCAACTTTAGTTAGAAAACTTGAATGGTTGACTAGTTGGTGATCCCAAGTGATCACACATTTGAATCCTGAGTGGTCAAAAGCCCTTGGCAATCCCGGGTGAATGCCAAGATCATACATCATACCTTGCTTTGCTAATCTCCAGTGGTTGACAAGAGTTGTGAAGATTGTTTAGTTGAAATTGATTTTATTCAAAATTGTTATGTTTTGTGTGTCCTCCGTATACTTTAACAGAAATCAAAAGTTGAGCCTTGATTGATTTTAGTTAAAGTGGGGGGAAAGGTGTTAGCTTTCAATTTTGACCAAATGATCTGAGTAATGGATAAACTCGATGATGAAAATCCATTGAGTTTTTTAGTTTAGTTTATTTTCTTGCTAGAATTCATAGAATAGTTAGGCAAGATTAGTAAACTGAAAACTAATTTAATAGTAGTGAACACAACTTGGAAGATCCTAAAAAATGGTCCAAAATGTCAAGGGAACGGCTTAGAAGCACAAAAGTAAAAACTCTCTGGATGGACCTACCGCATCAAAGTTCTGGGTTCTAGCATGCTAAAGGTTTGGAGAACTGCCACGCGGTGGTTCCCTCCTGTCGAGCAGAGGTTCTTCGACAAAACAAGTAGTAAGTCGACTTTCCATGATTTTGAAGATTCTTTCCTTATTTATTTTGATTCCACTCAATTTGTTTACTCAAAAAACACTCTAAGCTAATCTGGAAGCTTTCTAAAAGTAACCTATAAATACATCTCAAACCAATTTTTAAAGGGATTGGAATCTAAGTTCAAGACCCTAACTTCAAATAACTAAAATATCTCCATTGTTCCTAAAAAAAGCAATCAAAACTTCCATCTTCCAGTAGCAATTTTCATTCTCAAAATCTCTTCTAATCCATCAATATTGAAGATTACAGAAGAGGAGTTGTTGATTAATCATTTGAGTTATTCTTTATTCAAGTTAGCTTGAAGTTGTGAGAATCATCAAGAAAAAGGAGCAAGGCGTGGTTTATCATACCAAACACCTTAATACTATTGTGTTCACTGCTTTTGAGGTTGGTAAATCAATCCAATAAGCTTGTTTTGTCCATTTTGTGATTTCTAAGCATGAGAATATAACTAGATTGGAAGTATTTTAAACTGAATGTAGCAAACCTAAGGGTTTAAATTCTACAAGTCATCTTTATCTAACCTTGATAAGTTTGGTTGAGTAATCTTTGATTTATTAGTTGTGATTAACCATGATGTTTTCATGAAATGATAAGATAACCTAAATAGCATGATTGAGTTGATGATTGTGCTTTTGAATATGTTATCCTTACATTTTTAATAAACTAATATGATTAAATATTGATCCATAATGAATTCGAATCTTTATGATATTTGCCATGATTATTGCTAAGATATATTTGCTATGAACATGCATACACCTCATTTGTTATATTTATTATATATGTCAACTGTCATAAGAATTGCATATCTAAAAGAGCTCATTGGGAAATACAAAGGGCGGTGCATATAGATTAATTGATCTAGTAACTATTAGTTTAGCCATCATCGAACCCAGTACAGAGAATCAGGTTGACCTCTGTGTCAACCCACTTTTTGAGGTATATATTCTCAGTCTGTACCGAGTGGCGACTCCTCTCGGTTTTTCACCCTCTCACAAGGTTTTTTTTTAATGTACTAATATTTATAGCTAAAAAATAGTGAGTTGGTTATTTTTATTTGATTTAATATTCACTTGATTGACCCAAGGCATTTAAGATCAAAACTCACAAAACCGGATTTCAGTATGAATAACAGCAAAATTTCTTCCTTTTTTCTAATCACGATTCAAGAACAATAGTTAAAGAGGTGTATCATATCAGTTGTAAAAATATCAGTCCTCTTCACACATTAATTGAACCAAATTCAAATCACCATATAGTGAGAAACAAACCACTGTTTGAGAAGGAAATGCATAATATTGCTCCTCCTAGACTTCATCATGTGTGAAAAATGAATATGTGAGGAGCAATAATATTCTCAAAATAATTTCACAATTTTTTTCAAGTGCAAGAACATCCAAAACCTAGTAATGTAACACCTGTAATGTACTACTAATTATTTGTCAAATGCAACCTAAACTAACAGTCACGACCCAACCCGAGAGCACGTGACCAACACTAGAGAACGGAAAAAGCACATGACTTTCAGAACCCATAGTAAGCCTGACAACTCATTTTCCAGTAAATATAGATGGTGTCAGCAGTCACCATCTTGAACTGGATCCACTAGCCTACTAATATTATATTTTAATATAATATCACATCATCATCATCAGACATTTATTAACAAATATATTTAACTAAACCGCGAAACTAAATGTATAAGAAGATAGACAAGAAAAGAAATACAATGTGGAGTTCTAAAAAATAATTATGACATAATTTTACAATAAAACATATACAATTAACACTTCTGCCGAGAAATAAAAAGGCAAGATGATCTGAATAAGCAGTACTCCTATGCTCAACCTGTATTCTGAGAAAAATGGTGAATAGAAATGAGTGTTCGACTCAGTGGGTTATATAGTAATTAATATAATACAACTATCCCATGCATAGTGTGCCTATGCAAATGTCAATCAACCAACAAATCACATAAGTAAATAAGGATATGAGTAAGTCAATGAAGCCACACTAAATCTCAAATTGGAGAGTCTATTCCCTTATTTGGCTCTCTTAATGCATACATTTCTTTTAAAATCTAATACATAAGGTCCGTCGTCACAGCCGTAGCCAAGCAGCGCTGAGCATAAAAATGCTCCCGTCGTCACGCCAGTCCTAATCTCATCATATAATATCCTCATATCATAACTCGTATCCCTGATCATATGTGGTCTCATATCATCCTAACTCTATCCGACATCACATATTATATGCATTAAGCACAACCAACTCATACTCAACACACATTATGCTTATAATAATAATTATTATACATATATTGCATAAACAATCGATGCATTATGCAAATACAATTATAAACATAAATTAGGAAAGTGAATATTATATTATTCTATATAACTCACTGTAAGCGAAAATCCAATAACTTTTCTTGAAGCATCCGACTAAAGATTTCCAAATACCTGAAAGTTATTTTCAAATGATAACAAAAACTATTAGAATATGAACGGATGGATGACTTTAAAAATTCTGCCTAAATTTCGACAGAATTTTCCCCTATAACTAGAATATTCTCCCTGAAATAAAATAATGAACAACACTTCTAAATATCTCACGACAATCATCATTAACCCAATTGTCCCATCTGAGCCACCATCACAATTCTCAATAACTCAAAATACTTCTCACTAATACAATAATAATAATTATTAATTAAATCAACATTAACAATAATATAAATTTTGTTTACTTTAACAATGTTTTATTTTAATTTCTAATAATTATTTATAATATTATTTACTTAGAGATTAACATTATTTTCATTATAAAATAGTTACTTATTTACCTCTAATTCAATTATAATAACATATATTAAGTTTAAAATTAAATAATAATAAAAGTATTAATAATTTAGTTATTATAATCATAAAAGTATTAGTTTATAAACTTTAACACAATATCTCAACTATTTTATTTAATCATTTAAAATTCAATAATCAATTAAAATTTTAATCTTTACATAAAATCACAATCTAATTTAATCTAACATACTAATTGTTTGACTATAATTAATAAACAATAATTATAACTAATCAATTTATTTTAATGAATTTCTCATTTAAATTTAACTAATTAATAAAATTTTATTTAATTATAACTAATTAAAATTATATATATTTTAAATTTTTTAACTAACTATATCTTTAATTAATCTATCATTAATCACATATAATTATTGTTTATTATTTATTTATTTATTTTAATTAATTTTTTATAACCGAAATAGTGTCACTGTCGCCGAAATAGTATTATCGTATTCGAAATAGTATTACCATATTCAGAATAGTATTATAATTACCGAAATAGTGCCACTATACTGGAATAATAGCACTATTTGCCAAAATAGCATCATTAATTGTCAAAATAGTATCATTATTACCGGAATAGTATTAACGATATCGAAAAACGGTTGCCGAATTTCGGCCAAACCCAAAAGTGATTTAAAATTTATAAATAATATATCAAAATGAAGCTTAAGAGGAGAGTGTTTCTAAAATATCAATTTCACCATGAAAGGAGGTTGAAAAGTGGCCGAAAAAGTTGATCGAAATGTCATCGGAGGCATCCTATTCATACCGTGTGTGAATAGTAATCCAGTGGCCTTTGGCAGCAAGACCGGTGGCACTAGACTCGTTGAAGAAGGAGCTATCAAATGGCGAGAGATGTGACGAAAAACAATCACTGGACGACAATAAATCTAAAAAAATATTAAATGTCACTATTTTTCCTTTACTTTTCCTCTCTCTCTCCTGTCTCCAACTCCCCCTCTCTCCCCTCTCTCTCTTTTTTTTAATACATACATACATATTTATATATTTATTTTCTTTTTCTATTCTTTCTTTCTTCCTTTCTTTCTTTTTAATTATAAAAAATATTTTAAAAAATTCATAATTTAAACAATAATAATTTAATTAGATAATTAAATAGTTATTTATATTTTAAAAATATCATTTTAAAATAATTTAAAAATCGAGTTATTACACTAACTCTGTTTTACTTAATAATAATAATTATTACTAAAACAATAAATTAAGCACGACAATTAACCATAGCCATCACAGTTAATTATATAAACGAAATGATCTTTATAATTATGAAATTAGCTACTAATTAATTAATTATAATAATTAAGTTTAAATAATATATTTTTATACAAAACGTGTTAATCAAAATGGCTTATATTATTTTAATTTTTTAAAATATTTTTTTACTAATTATATATTTAATCATATATTGACATATGTTATGTATAACTAAATATATCGAAAAGAATAACAATATATGTTGATATATGTTATATATAATTAGATATATGTGAATATATATTGTAAAAGAATAACAATATATGTTATATAAATACGGATATTTATCTAAATATATGTAATTTTTTAACTAAAAAAATATTTTTATAAATATTAATTTTATGCTTTTAACATATGAATATATATTATATATACTTTAACTAAAATATGATATTTATATAAATAATGACTCCATATTTTTTAAGTTTAAGTTATTACTGTATTTTTGAAAGAAAATTATTTAAAAATATTTTTATAAATTTGTTTTATAGTATTTTTAAAAATAATTTTTTTAAAAGTTAATTTTGTAATTATTTCTAATTTAAATGACATCAAAAAATAGGAAAACTCAAAGACAAAAATGGGTAGCTTTGGCGATGGGATCAGCAAAAGGAAATAGACAAAGAAGGAGCTATGAAAGACTCTTAATGGAACAATTTGTCAATTTTTTATTGAGTATATTATAGTCATTAACCGGTCCATTAAAACTATCTTTTAATAATAATAATAATAATAATAATAATAATAATAATAAATGTATCACGTGCTACACACTCTCCCGACTCACGTTCGTCAAACGTTACATTTATTATATATTATTTATATCTTTCCTCTTCCTTCAAACGTTTGTACGCAAGCGGAACTACCAAAAATATAGAACACAGACTTGTTCATCTTGCTTTCTCTCTCCCCACCCCCCCCCCCCCCCCCCCCCCCCCCCCCCTCTCTCCTCTCATCCACCACTCGCCGCTCTAAATGGAGGCTTGCCGGCTACCCACCACCGGAAAACCCATTCTATCTCCAAAGGTAAAAGTGGTGGAGGATGAAAGTATCCAAAAGTCCGCCTCTGATACATTGCCTTTTCCCCTTTACATAACCAATATCCTCTGCTTTACCGTCTTCTTTTGGGTGGTTTATTTTTTGCTTAGCCGTTGGCGGGAGAAGATTCGCACATCTACCGCTCTCCATGTCGTTACTCTTTCCGAAATTTCTGCTATTGTTGCTTTGGTTGCCTCCTTTATTTACCTTCTCGGCTTCTTTGGCATTGACTTTGTCCAGTCCCTGATTTTACGCCCTCCTACTGATCTTTGGGCTGTAGATGATGATGATGACGACGTGGCAGAGACGGCACCGGTGGCCGAAGGAATTCTCCTTGAAGAAGATGCACGCAAATTACCATGTGGGCAAGCTCTCGATTGCTCTCTGCCGCTGCCGATTGCTGTTTCTTCTCCTAAAATTGCCAAACCAGTGGTTCCTTCTCCCAAGCAGAAAGTGTTCGAAGAAGTCCCAGTTCCTATAGCTACCACTTTGGACAAAGAAGACGAGGAGATCATTAAATCTGTTGTGGCAGGAACTACTCCCTCTTATTCCCTTGAATCTAAGTTGGGGGATTGCAAGCGTGCTGCTGCAATCAGACGTGAAGCTTTGCAAAGGATAACTGGTAAATCCCTCTCCGGTTTGCCGTTGGAGGGCTTTGATTACGAGTCAATTGTGGGGCAGTGCTGTGAGATGCCAATTGGGTATGTCCAGATTCCGGTGGGAATTGCTGGACCTTTATTGCTGGACGGGAAGGAATATTCAGTTCCCATGGCTACCACAGAAGGGTGTTTGGTGGCTAGCACCAATAGGGGTTGTAAAGCCATTCATTTATCCGGTGGAGCCACAAGTGTTTTGTTGAGAGATGGGATGACCAGAGCACCTGTTGTGAGATTTGGGACTGCTAAAAGAGCTGCCCAATTGAAGTTATACTTGGAGGATCCTGCCAATTTCGAGACTGTTTCCACTGTTTTTAAGAAATCTAGCAGATTTGGTAGGCTTCAAAGTATCAAGTGTGCTATTGCTGGCAAAAACCTTTACTTGAGATTTTGTTGCAGCACAGGTGATGCAATGGGCATGAACATGGTCTCTAAAGGTGTCCAAAATGTATTGGATTTCCTCCAAAATGATTTCTCAGACATGGATGTAATTGGCATCTCTGGTAATTTCTGCTCGGATAAGAAGCCAGCAGCTGTGAACTGGATTGAAGGGAGAGGCAAATCAATAGTTTGTGAGGCCATTATACGGGGGATTGTGGTGAAGAAGGTGTTGAAGACAAATGTTGAGGCCTTGGTAGAGCTTAACATGCTCAAGAACCTCACTGGTTCTGCAATGGCTGGAGCTTTAGGTGGGTTCAATGCTCATGCAAGTAATATTGTGACTGCTGTATATATAGCCACTGGCCAAGATCCAGCACAGAACGTAGAGAGTTCTCACTGTATTACTATGATGGAAGCTGTTAATGATGGACAGGATCTTCATGTCTCTGTTACTATGCCTTCCATTGAGGTAATTGATCTTGCTTAATAATTTCATTCTTTGTATTTTAGCATCGAATTCCGATTTTAATTCTTGATCAAATTGTTTAATTTAATACATGTGCATATAAATGATCACAAATGAGAGTGAATAAGGATCTAGAGAACCTAGCCACAATTTCTTGGAACTGTTAATTTGGTAGCTCTAAAATGGATTAATTTGGTAGAACCTCTGATGAGAAATTGTTAGTGGTTTGTTTGTAAAGGTGGGAACAGTTGGAGGTGGAACTCTGCTTGCTTCTCAGTCAGCATGCTTGAACTTGCTAGGGGTAATGGGTGCTAGCAAAGAGATACCAGGAGCAAATTCAAGGCTTTTGGCTTCCATAGTAGCTGCCTCTGTTCTTGCTGGAGAGCTATCTCTCATGGCTGCTCTTGCTGCTGGTCAACTTGTTAGGAGCCACATGAAATACAATAGAGCCAACAAAGATGCTGCTGTTTCCAAGCCTTCTTCTTAGTTAAAAACAAACACAAATTAATTTCACTTAATATACTCTCTTTTTTTTTTTTTTTATCTTTTTCATTATTGCTTTTTGACTTTCGTCAGTTCTTCATTGCATAATTTTTTTCACCTTCCTTCCTTGAATCTAATCCCTGTAAGAAATATTCTGCAAAATTGTTTAAAATTAGTTAAAAAGTTTAATGTGGTTGTATACTGCAATGATTCTGCAAAATAGTATTCATTATAGAAATAAGAATTGCTAGAAATAGCACATGATCATTCTCTAAACCTTATTTCAATACCAGGTTTTCTAGCAGAGATTTACTCCCTCTATTCCAAGTAACGTTTATTATTTTAATAAGTGAGTTAATGTGATAAATTTTTATTATTAATATTATGAAATGTCACTAATATTATTAAACTAGTTATGATCTCGCATGATGTGCATATGTGATTAGATTATAACAAAAATATAAATCAATACAACTCACTATTTTGAAAATTTTATAATTCATAATAAATATAGTGTGTCGAATTTATATAACAGTTTCATCTTTTTATAACTGACAATTTTTTATAGTACAAATTTTCTTGAATATAGTTGATAAATTAAGTAAAAATAAATAATAATTAGCCATTTATTGATTTTATTAAAAAGCTTAATTTCATAAATAGTCCCTAAATTTTATTGAAGTGTAACATTATAGTCCTCAAATTTCAAATTATTCCAATAAAATTTTTGAACTTCTATTTTTTTTCCATTAAAGTCCTCAATACTATTTTCTGGTAAGAGACTGTACATGTGGTGACGTCCACATAGAGCCCTTATATTAAAATAAATAATTTACATATTATTTTTAAAAAAATTTTAGGGTCTATTTATAAAATTAAATTTTGGTAAAAATAAAAATCGTGAAATTAAGTATTTAATATAATTTTATAGAATTTTTAGACATGTATAAAATAATTTAAATATAACAAATATTTTAATAAAATTTTAATGTAATTATAAGAAATAAGTAAAAATAAAATATTAAATATATTGATAAAAAAATATAAATTAAGTTATTTGAATATTTAAAATTAATATTAATATATCTAATTTTTATCTTTTAGATTTGGGACAATTACAAAAATAATTAAAAAAAGTCAATTTTTAAAAGAATGTTGATTTAAATAAATATTTTTTTATTTTACAAAAATATGAGAGGGACCACTTGACTTTTGGAATGAGCGAGTGAACTTCTTACTCCCAGAAGCCTATGCACTCTCTATGCATCTCAATCTTCTAAATTATTTTACCAAATACTTTTATTCTAACTAATTTTTGCAAAAACATAATTATTATTTATTTAAAATTAATAATAAAACATATTTTATGTGTTAAAAATATATATTTATAGATACCCATTATATATATTTTTATATTTTCAATTTGAAAAATAACACTAAAAATTATATTTATATTTGTACATATGTAATAATAAAAGTAAATATTGTATTTTTTTTATCAAATTTTTTCCCATTAAATTTATAAAATTATTACTAATGGTGCCATGTTATATATAATTGATTCATAAGTTGACTAGAAAAATAATCTTTTATTTTATTATATAATTTTTGTTTGACAATAGTGACATTAAAATATAAATATTTTATAAAAGTTTTGACACCTTATAATATAATATATATGATTTTATTTTGTTTAAACTTAAAATTTAAAAATTATCAAGAATATTCATTTGTATTTCATCCCTAAATTTTTTAAAGAATTTTTAGAATCAAATACCAATTTATTGGTAGAAAAATATCATTTGAATTCCAATAACAGTTTTAACTATTTATTTCCACCTATTAAAATTTGTTTAGTTAGCCTTCTAATAATTTAACTAAATTCATATATAACATATACCGATATATAACTAAATATATAATAGTTTTATATTCTTATTCATTTAAATTTTAATAAATATATATTATTATATATAATATATATCGACATATAAATAAATATATAATAATTTTATACTTTTATTTTTTTAAAATTTAATGCATATATGTTATTACATGTGACATAAATTTAATACATATATATTATTGTATGTAATATATATCTAAATATATCACTTTTACATACTTATTCTTTTAAAATTCAACACGTATATGTTATTTATACGTAACATTTATAGACATATAAATATATATATATATATAATAATTTTATACTCTTATTATTTTAAAATTTAACACATAAATTATGTATCTTATTATTTTGAAATATAATATGTATATGTTATTATATATAACATATATCGATATATAGCTAAACATATATCACTTTTATACTCCTATTTTTTTTAGAAATTTAACACTTATATATTATTATATGTAATATATACTGACACATAACTAAACATATATAACTTTTATACTCTTATTTTTTTTTTCAAAATTTAAAATGTATATGTTGTTATATGTAATATATATCGACATATATGACTAACTATATATCACTTTTATACTCTTATTATTTTAAAATTTAGCACATATATATTGTTATATGTAACATATACCAATATACAACTAAATATATACCCGCATATATCTAGTTATATGAAATATATACTCACATATACTGTTATTATTTTTAAATTTAACATATTTAATTATATGTAATGTGCACGCACATATAACTAAATATATAATAATTATATTATATTATTATTTTCAAACTCAACTCATATATCTAATTATATATAATATATACTGATATTTATCTACATATGCATAGCATATATATATATATATATCTAATTATATATAATATATACTTATATATAAATAAATATATAAAATAGTTATATACCAATATATATCCATATGTACCAACATATATTGTTATTTTTTAGTTAAAATATATGTAGCATATATCGATATATACTGACATATATTTATATATATTATTATTATTTAATTAAAGTATATGTAATATATATTGACATATACCAACATATACCCACATATATTGTTATTCTTTAGTTAAAATATATGTAACATATACCGACATATATATATATATATAACACATATATATATATATATATATATCTATTTATATGTAATATATACTGACATATATCCACATATACTGATATATACCAATATATATCGTTATTCTTTAGTAAAATTGTATATAATATATATCAACATATGCGGACGTATACTCACATATATGTAACATATATTTTTTTTTTGCAGCATATCCATATATATCTAGTTATATGTAACATATACCAACATATATTATTATTTTTTAGTAAAAGCATATGCAATATATATCAATTTATACACCAATATATGTTGTTATATGTAATATATATTGACATATAACTATAAAACACATATTAAAATAAAACTAAACATATTCTTTTATACTCGTATTATTTTAAATTTTAATAAATATATGTTTTTATATGAAATATATACCAACATATATTATTATTCTTCAGTTAAAATATTTGTAATATATACCGACATTTACGAATATATACCCACATATATATAACATATATTGTTATTCTTTTTCATATATCTAGTTATATATAAGATATACAAATATATACCGTTATTTTTTAGTTAAAATATATGTAATATATAACGACATATATCAACAAATACCCATATATATATATATATATATATATGTAACATATATTGTTATTTTTTTTGCAATATATACCCATACATATCTAGTTATATGTAACATATATCCACATATAAATAAATATATAAAATAGTTATATACCAACATATATCTATATATACTCACATATATTGTTATGATTTAGTTAAACTATATAAATATATATATATAACATATATCTATATATACCTATTGTCTTGGAGAAAAATATATGTATGCAATTATTATATCTTAGTATATATAGATATATACTAATTATAATTGCATATATCTATGGTCTTTAAAAAAAAATTAAATATCCGTATACAACTGTAATATCTTAATATATTAAGGTCTATAGAGCATATACCTACATATAACTATTGTCTTAGTGAAAGAATATTATTATACTAAGTATATGTAGGTATAAGCTAACTATAATATAATAATCTAAAATTTGAAATATTTAAAAATATCATTTAAAGATATAATAATAATAATAATAATAATAATAATAATAATAATAATTTAGGGAGAGTTTGGTTTGGAAAAAAATTGAAGAAGGGGAAAAATTTAAAGTTGATGTGGAACTTTTAAAAATATTTAAAATATAATAAAATAATAATATATAATATATATATATATATATATATATAAGAGGAAGAAGAAGAAGGTACTGGAGTAATAAAATAAAAAGAAAGAAAGAAAGAAAGGAAAAGAGAGACAGAGCAAGAGAGGGGAAATAATAAAAAAAATGAGCAATGCACGACTTTTTAGTCATAACTCTATCATTGGACCTCCAATGGATGCACCTGTAGTGACATTAGAAAGCTAAAATCCTGACAAGCTAAAGAAACCAAAATCATTCTGATCGGACACCAGACGGAGCCGGATGCGCTTCCCAAATTTTCAATATCGAATTTCAACTAATTTCGGTGACCGGAACTTTAAACAACCATATCTCCCTCATCCGGACTCCGATTTAGGCGATTCAAGATGCGTTGGAATTCTATTTTTATAAGATTTAATTTGATTACTAATAGAAGATAACTAGAGTGAGAAAAAAATCAATAAAAATAGAAATTTTCCAGTAAAATTTTGGTAATTTTTCGGCGAGTTATTTGACACCTCTGACATAATTGAGGTCCTGGCTTTATTATCTTTTCAAAAATACCAAACATGCTTTATTTGGATATCAAAAATCTCTTGAACGGCAATATGAGCAATAGCCGGTGAGAATTTCGACGATGCTCTGGCGGCCCAGTTCCGATTTTCCTTTCGAAATTCTAAATGTGTTGATGATTGTATTTTTGCTCGGGTAAGCTTAAAATCCCTTAAACTTATTTTATTTTAGATCAATTAATTTAAATATTATTAATTATTAATCAATTTTTTAGTTAATTTAATTAACTAATTATGCTTTAAAATTCATAAAATTAAAATTAATTTAATTATAATAATAGTTCAACATACTGAGTAATATTATTATTAGTAAGATAAGAGTTGTCATTTTTACTATAAATGGCAAATAATAATTATTATTAATTATGAATAATATTACCACTATTGTTATTAGTATAATAAGCTAAGAGAGAGCCTAAGAGTGAAATACTTGTGTGAATGTGAATGTAGGTCAAGAATTACCACAAAACCGATATGATATCATAAGTGACCAAGATGAATTAACTTTTTAAGTTCAAGGTGAGTTACAGTGTTCATCCCTACCTTTGTTACTTTGGAATTCTTTGATGAAATTTGAACCATTGTTAATACTTAAACCATTTGATTCCATTATATATTGTGTTTTTATATTTGTGAATTATAAAAATTGATGTAGTCTCTAAGCCTATGTGATCATACCAAGCCATTTGTTTAGCTAATATGACAGAATCTCAACTTGATGGGGGTTATAGCATCAGGCTATGTGCATATAAAGACTTGTAATTAAAAAGGTAGAAGCTACTGCACTTATATGAGTGTGATGTGTGATAGCACTGGAATGTACATAGTGATATGTTATTTTCAGTGCTATTGTTATGTGTTTTCTGTTATATTATTTGATTTGCTTTTGTGATATTGGTCTAGTTATTGTGGGCCCCTCTTATGGATCAAATTTTATTGCTATTTTTTATTGTGCAACTACCTTGTGTTATTAGTATTTTAAATCTTGAGATATTCTTATTGTGTATCCTATCCTTATGGCACTATAATCTCACTAAGTTGACGACTCATCCAATCGTCTGTGTGATTTCAGGTAGAGGTTATCCAGATCTATCAGCTTTTTAATTTCTTTCTTCTAACAAGAAGTTTGAGAATAATATATTAGCCCATAATTGTTATAGGTAAATTAAGTGCTAATATTGTACAACATTCTAGTTGTTCCGTTGTATTGTTATGAATGGTTTAGTAACATATTAAGGTAAATTATAATGTAATAATATGATATATTTGTGTGATATATATCAAAATATATATGTAAAATATATTTTAGAATTATAAATAAGTAATGATAGTTATTATATAGAATTTTAATCCACTAGAGCAATTAATGAAAATAATCAATATGTATGAATACATTAGTTTTTTTTTTTTTTGGGTTTTACATGGTGCCTGGTGGCCTTAAGCCTTCCTGGACCTTAGGACCGTCACATTTCTAGAAACGGGATGTGACATATAATTACATATATATTTTTTTTTTCAAAAAATAATATCAGCATGCAACTGTAATATCTTAGTACATGAAAGTATATGCAGCATATACCTACATACACCTATTATCTTGGAGAAAAAAAATATATATGCAGCTATTATATCTTAGTATTTATAGGCATATACTAATTATAATTACATACATCTATGGTTTTTCAAAAATAAGTCAATATATAACTATAATATCTTAGTATATTAAGGTATATGTAATATATACCTATATATACCTATTGTCTTAGTAAAAGAATATTAATATGCAATTGTTATATCTTAGTATATATAGGTATATGCTAACTATAACTACATATATATATATATTTAAATAATGTCAGTATGCAACTGTAATATCTTAGTATATAAAGGTATATATAACATATACCTACATATATCTATTGTCTTGGAAAAAAATATTTATATGCAGCTATTATATTTAAGTATATAGGTATACACTAATTATAATTACATATATCTATGATTTTTCAAAAAAAAAAATCAATATACAACTATAATATCTTAGTATATTAAGGTATATGTAGCATATCTCTACATATACCTATTGTTTTAGTGAAAGAATATTACTATGATATTATATCTTCGTATATATAGGAATATGCTAACTATAACTACATATATATTTTTTTTCTTTCAAAAAATAATGTCAGTATGCAACTGTAATATCATAGTACTTGAAGATATATGTAGCATGTACCTACATATACTGACATATGCTCACATATATATAACATATATTGTTATTTTTTTTGCAATATATGTTGTTATATGTAATATATATTGATATATAACTAAACATATATCACTTTTATACTCTTATTCTTTTGAAATTTAGCATGTATATATTGTTACATATAACATATATTGATATATTAATAAATTTTAAAACATCAGAAATTGACAAAAGAACTTATTCTTAGTGGAGCCATAAATACTAAATTATTTTTTTTTACATTGCTTAACAAAGAAATTAGAACAAATTTCTTTTAATTTGTTAAAAAGGGACTCAAAAATCAAGTTTTAAATTATTTAATAAACTGAACAGATATATTACATCCATATATATTTTTTATAATACACACTCCATCATATATATATATAGCAAACCCACTAGCATATAAATTAATTTTTTAAATTATTGGAAGAGCTACCTTGACAATGTATATCATGAAAATTGATATAATTTGATATATATCCATGTATAAGTTGATATAATTTATTAAAATTGATATAAATCTAAAAATTTTAAAAATTATTTCTTTGAAATATTTTATCAAACATATGAAATGTATTATATTGGAAGAAAAAAAATCAAAATAATTAGATTTGAAACCCAAAAAAATCAAAACAAAAAATAAAACAAATTACAAAAGAAAAAACAAAATTTGAAATAAAAAATCTTATGGTTCTTGTTGAAAAATGGTATGGCAGAGAACACTTGCAAAGGCGTGATACACACAACAAAATATTCATAAAACACTACAAAAATAGATTCTAGAATCTAAATTGAAAATAGGCCAAATCTCTTTCTTTTGTGTTTCTTAAATTATATAAACATTCAAGCTAACAGGACCTGCTACCTAAACTATCAACTTGCTAACTTAGCATATATATATATATAACTTAGCATATATATATATATTTATATATATATAGTAAAAAATGAGGCTTGATGGAGGGGAAACTTGGAGGATAATAATAGCGACAAGTTACCTACTATAGAAAGAGGAAAAAAATTGTTGGGGATTTCTTTCCACAGGCTCAAACCTCTTTTACATATTACTTTTTAGTAGAATAGTATCATTTTCCTTTGACATTTGATAATTGATTGAAAATGGCAAGGTTTAGTTTCTTGTAGGTCCAAGGCATATAAATTGTATTATTGATTGTTGTAATTTGATTTTGCATTGCTCTCATCTTGTTAGGACATCTAGGTCTTCTTGCGTCTTTGGAATTTGCAACTAGTTCTTATATTATTTCATCAACTCATCAAGTGAATGTAATTCTTGATAAAAAAAAATAGGGGCCTTCTTTAATTTTAATTTTTCTTCACCTAAAGCTAAAATCAATACTAACCCGCATAAACGAATGAAGAAGTGGAGGAACAATATGGGTGCAAAGGAAGATACAAAAAAAAATTGAAGAAACACAAAAACTGTATATTTGAAAAAACAAAACATAAAAAGTATAAAAATAAAAAAGTAGAAAGTTAAAAATGAAAAAAAGAAACTAATAATCGTAAAATTGAAAATGAAAATGAAATATATAGTATATGGCGTAATTTTCTCTTTAGATTTCTAATTTGAATGAACCCATAAAATTATGTCATACTCATTTTTTGATAAATGCCAATTGTATTTAATGTGATAAATAGTCATTTCTTTGTCTTTTTAAATTTCTCACTTTTTGAATTTTAATTTTTTTTAAATAAAGTCATTTTATGTTGTCAAATTTCATAAGTCATAGTAAATCAATTAGTAAGATAGAGTAGATTGTACTTATAACAAGTTAGGTTTTACAACATAAAATAATTTTAGCAGCCACTGATCTAGCCACCTAAAGGTAAATAGTAATTCAAGTAAAGTAGAGTATATTGAGCTTATAATAAGTTAAATTTTACAATATAAAATAACATAGGATATTCCAGTTGGGTTACCTTTCTAGTTATAAGCTTATTATACCTTTCTAGTTATAAACCTATTATACTTCTTGTAATCTTTAGATATGAAATGAATTTAATATATGTTTCTCTTTTTTTTCTCTGAATAAATGTAAATAAATATTACTGATCCACTGCTACTAGCACTCAATTACATCCTTTGGACGTATGCAACCCCACAATGAAATCCATGAAAACACATTCCCTAGGTCTTTAGAGGATGGGAAGTGATCTAAGTAGGTTCGCGGGTTCTTGTTGCTCCACCTTGTCTAATTGGCATACAAGGCAAGTCTTCATATAGCCTCCACATCATCCT
Source organism: Garcia nutans (assembly GCA_947685225.1). Lineage (NCBI taxonomy): Eukaryota > Viridiplantae > Streptophyta > Magnoliopsida > Malpighiales > Euphorbiaceae > Garcia > Garcia nutans. The sequence continues at coordinate 10,765,079 of CANTUV010000072.1, forward strand.
TCACGTGTAGCCAATAGTAAGTATCTTCCACCAATGCGAGAGTCCGATGCATGCCTGGATGCTCCATCTATTTACTATCATGACATTCCTTCAAGCTTTCCTCCTCAAGTTGCCATGAGATTGGACATAAAGCCATGAGATGAGTCACATAGCCTCCTTTCTTTAGTGTACACCAAGCCATCTTCAACCCAAAAGTGTCTTATCTTCTCCTCCTACCGCTCTACCTTCTCAATGGATGATGGTGATCAACTTGATCTAACGCTCAACATCAAGCTTCTATACTATTCTAGAGAAATATCTATATTTTTTATGATTCTATATAAGTCTAGAATTATATGGAACACTATAAAATATTCTAGAATATATTTACATACAAGTGAGCTAACTCCTAGCTAAACCTTTCACTTTGGCCAATAAGAAGCAAGCAACATGATATAACATCTATGGATGAATAAGAACAAAATCCAATAATAAATTGAAAGATATAAAAGTAAAAGTGAACACTTAAAACCCTTAAACTAATTACACCTAAAAACATCACACAATCTCATAAAATTATAAGTGACACTGTGAGCATAAAACAAAATCACAAGATGCCTACTTATACAAATAACTACATTTTGAATATATATATAGGCGTGCTTGAATTAAAAAAAAAAAAGAAAAAAATTATACCATATATTATTTTTTTGATTTGTCTTTTTTATTTTTACTACTCTTTCTTTTCTTTTTCATTTTTAACTTTTTCTTTTTTCAATTTGATCTTTTTTTTTTATTTTTCGTTTTTTCAAAAATATGATGATCTTTTTTCTCATCCATTTTCTACTGCTCCTTCATCAACAGTATCATCAACAATATAACAAAGCATATGACTATAAGTATTTGTAGCTCATCCATCTTGGAGATTCAAAACAATAAATAGTTGAATAATTCAAGGCACTAATTATTAACATTCTTGATTGAATTACAAGTTAAGTAAAAGTCATGATTTAGCAAATTGAGTAGAAAATTTTTAGGTTTAACATTTTTACTTCGGATCTAGAAGGAAATGGAGATGGGTAGTGAAAGGATCGACGATGGAGATGCAGTTTGTGTGGTTGATTGAAGAGAAAAATGAGAGCTAAGAAACTTTTGGTGGTGGTGATGCTTCCATAATTAAATTAGTTGATTAAGATCGGAGGTGACAGAAACTGAGGCACTAGCTTCTTCTTCTTCTTCTTCCTCGCGCTCTTGGGAAAGTGGCTTTTTACTTTTAATAGGTTATGCTGAACGTGGCCTCCACTCGACTCAAGTACTTTTCATAGTTGGGTTTTGGTTCAGTAGAACAGAGCTAGGGCAGCGTTTGATGGATTACTTGTGAGAGATGCAGTTTTTAATTTCTAGATAGATTGAGGTCTGTTGCTATGAGGAATAATCTTTAGGGATTTGATGATAGAGTGTTTCTTGTAATTAAACTTGTTAATTTTGAAGTAAAAAAATATTTGACTTGATTTTGGAATTCTTAGGTTCAGCAAAGAATCAATGACAATGATTTTATTGATATATTTGTGCTTATTCTTCTTCTTTTAAATAAGTGGAGCTACTATTAAATAGTGTTGCTTTTATACAATTTGTTATTAAAGCATTCAATAATATTTCTTACTGTTACAAGAAATGAAGAAAATGAGTTGATTTCAAATATTAATTCATGGTACTAAATGTGTATTGCATTTCCATGTTTCCCTCTTTTATTGGATGTTTCATTATGAAATGAGTTTGTGTGATAGGTTATTTTTCTATTTTATTTCTTTTTCCTTGTGTTCGTTGATGTCAAAGATTAATTTCAATCTGCTGTGTACGTAGGTGGGTAACATGCAAAATTGTAACTATGCAGTTATAGAATATTAGGAGCGGACAAATGATAGTGCTGGTTGGCTGAAATTTAACTAGATTTAGTTATATGTTCATATTGTTAATATTGTTTGATGTAGATTTTTTTTTGGTGGAGATGGGTGATTTTGGATTTAGTTTATTACGCAGAGAATATGTTTGATGGAATACTTCACAGAAGGAGTTATCTTCATCTAGCAGCTATATACCTAATATGTGACATTTGTCGTGCTTGGTTCATTGCCATTTTTAATTATTTTTAAATAATAATTGTTAATTATATTTTTTTTATTAAAAGTATATTTTTTATTAAACAAATTTTTATTAATCTTCATATGAATTTGGAAATTATTTGTAAAAATTAATTTTAGAGTGACCAACTAAAAATTTAGAAAGATTAATCTCTATCATATAGTCTTACATATCTATATCATCTACCTGTTAAATTTCAAAAGAATAAAAGTATAAAGTGATACAAGTTTAGTTATATGTTAATGTATATGTTATTATATGCAACATGTATATATGTATGAACATATAACATAACATATTATTTTGTATATTAATATTTCTTTTTCATCTCAATTGATATGTGTTATTATATGTAACGTACATATATGATCATATAACATAATATATTAGTTTGTAAATTGATTTTTTTTACATATTAATTAATATATATTGTTATATGAAATATATAACAACATATATTAGTTTGTAATATATATGTTGTGACATGCAACAATATATATCAATTATATATTGATTTTTTGCAAAGTAACTGATATATGTTGTTACATATAATATATATGAATATAAATTAATATATATTAGTCTCTATATTAATATTTTATTGCAAATCAACTGATATATATTGTTATATATAACATATATGAACATATAACAACATATATCAATTATATATTGGTATTTTTTTTTTTTGCAAATCAACTGATATTTGTTGTTATATATAACATATATCAACAAATATTAATTTGTTTATTGATATTTTATTACAAATTAACTGATATATATTGTTATATATAACATATATGAACATATAACATCATATATTAGTTTGTATATTAATATTTTATTATAAATCAACCGATATATTGTTATATATAATATATATGAATATATAATAACATATATTAATTTGTATATTTGATATTTTATTTTAAATTAATTGATATATGTCGTTATATGTACCATGTATGAACATATAACAATATATTTTTTTTTTGGTAAAGGTGGACTGTACCACCGCAGAATTTATTAATTAAATCTAATGTATGGAAGACCCATACTATCAGTCAATACAACCCCTTTAATGTAATTTGGCAAAGAGTTAAAAGATAAAAACCACCTAGAAACATCATTCAATCTACTGTAATAGGCTAAAAAATGTGCAACTTGATTTGCCTCCCTATGAACATGTGAAATAGAGTGAAAATTTGAAGACAAAAGAGCCCTTGCTCTCTTAAATTGCGGAGACACATCAGAGACCGAAGACATCAACTGAACTAGCTCCAAAGAATCTACCTCCACCTGAACAGAAGCATAGCCAGCTACATTCACCCATTCAAGCGCATGAACCAAGGTTGTCAATTCAGCTTCCAAAACGTTTCTCGCCTTGATCAAGAAAGCTCCAGTAGTGATAACATAACCTTTTGAGTCACGAAGGACAGCGACTCCAGAAACAGTATGCAAAGAAAATGAGGCATCAACATTTAGTTTAAAACAATGATTAGAGGGCTTACTCCATGCAACCAGCTTAGGACGTGGCTTCCGACGCCCAAAAGCAGAAGGCAAATGATCTGCAAAACACGAAAGAGGGGCGGCGAAATGATCTCCCGCATGAGCTACTCTCCAACTGAAAATGAACTTGTAAATTTGTAATTCAACACTGTGTAGAAAGAATTTCTTAGAGCCCCAAACACAACGACAATAAGCATTCCATGTATTATAGAGAATAACCTGGGGAACCAGTTTACATAGCCTTCCCTTAACTGACTTACCTGCATTAAGCCACCAAATTGAGAGTTCTTGTCCTAAAGATAGAGTCTCTGAACCTCCATGCCGAAGAGGAAGGAGTGAAGCAGCATAATATTTCGAGATCTTCCTTATAGGAACGCAACTATGAAAAATATGGTCAACAGAAGCTAAGGCCACCAAACAAAAGGGGCAGACAGCTGCAAGGGAGATACCCAAACGCTGTAACATACCTGGTAGTGGCAGTGCATTATGAAGAATTTTTCAAGATAGGACTGAAAGCTTCAATGGAACTATAGAATCCCACAAAGTTTGCCTTGATATAGTTGTGCTTCTCTTTGGACGAACTAGATTATAGGCCGAAGAGAAAGTAAACTGTTCATTACCACTCTCTTTCCAAACAACAGAATTATCAGTTACCTTAAAGCTATCCGCATATGCCGAATATGTATGGCAAATACGCTTCCAGGTACATGAATCCATTTGGATGTAGCTCATGTTGCCCTGTCGATGATATTTCCGACGCATGAAAGTAGCCCACAAGGAATCCTTCGACAAATATATCCATAATTGTTTAATGGAGTATGCATATTGAATAGCTGCTATGGAACGAATTCCCAAACCCCCTTCCGAAGTAGGGAATAAAAATTCAGTGTATCTAACCCAATGATGCTTTAGTTCAGCTGAATTGCCACTCCAGTAAAACTTCGCAAATCGCCTTTCAATAATTGCAATTACGGATTTAGGCAAGAGCACGGCTCCCATCGTATGAAGGGGAATTGAACTCAGGACATGACGAATGAGAACAAGTCGACCACCTGGAGTAAGAAATTTCTTCAACCAACCTTGAAGTTTAACATCAATTTTTTTAAGAAGATCCTTGCAGTAAGAAGCACGGTTTATGCCATGGTAAATTGGCGCACCAAGATAAGTGAAAGGCAAAGAGCTTCTTTTAATAGAAAGCAGGTCCTCATACTTCTTAATGGTAGCATTACTAGCCTTGTCTGAGCAATAAAAAGCACTTTTGTCAAAATTCACAAGTTGTCCCGAGGTAATCTGGTAAGAAGTCAAGAACCGAGAGAAATTTTTAATTGACCTCGCATCCCCATTTATAAAAACTAACAGATCATCTGCAAAAGCAAGATGAGAAACAATAGGACAGTGCCTATGAGTTTTATATGGAGTAATTTTTCCTTGATAAATCAAAGCAGTAAGACCCCGAGAGAATGCTTCAGAAGCCAAGATAAACAAAAGTGGAGACAACAGATCACCTTGCTTAACTCCCCGAGTTGGTTGAAAAAACCCATAGCACACCCCATTAACCAGAACAGAAAGGCGAGTAGAAGCAAGGTTCCTGATAATCAGCTGAATAACACGCCCTGAAAAACCAAACTTATTAAGCACTGCCTGTAAAAAATCCCATGACACCCTGTCAAAAGCTTTAGCCATATCAAGTTTAATGGCTAAATTATGGCCTCTCATTTTCTTATCAATATCATGTATCATCTCATTAGCCAACATAATCTGAGAGTGAATTGAACTCCCTTTTAAAAAGCCTGCCTGCTCAGGGGATATTAAAAACCTGCAGAAGTGGTGCCATTCTGTTAGCCAAAATTCTGGTACAAACCTTGCTTATAAACGTGGCTAGACAAATTGGACGGTACTGAGAAAAGCTGGAAGGGTTCTCAACCTTAGGAATGAGCACAATCTGCGCACTGCTAAAAGCCTGCGGTATCGGAAGACCCAAGAAAAATTTCTTGACAGCACTGCAGACATCCTAACAAACAATGTCCCAACACTGTCGAAAGAAATATCCGTCAAAACCATCAGGTCCCGGAGCACTATTAGGATTAAGTTGCCAAACCACATTTTTAATTTCCAAATCGCTAGGAATTGCTTCAAGACCATCATTATCCTGAGACGAAACAATTGTAGGAATTACTTCCAACATATGAGAAACCTGATCTGGATCAAAATCATCATTACTACAAAATAAATCCCTGAAATGATTAACAGCTTCCAAACCAATAGATTCCTGATCCGAAATGCGAGACCCATCAGCAGTTCTAATAGAGACAATGCGATTCACCTTTCTACGCATCTTGACATAATTATGATAAAACCGAGTGTTACAATCTCCATCAGCAATCCTAGAAATATGGGATTTTTGTCTCCAAAAAGTTTCTTCCAATTTCAGTTTCATGGCTAACGTTGCTTGCGTATCCTGCCAAGAAGTTAAATTAGTCGAAGACGGATCATCAATGTACACAAACTCTGCCTCTTGAGCATCTTTCTCAGCTTTTTCAATGTCATTGAACAAATGCCCAAAAGAAGCCCGATTCCATTCCCGAATTGCTTTTTTCAAACCTTGCAACTTGCAAAACAAACCTTGCATTCCTCCCCCAGAAAAACTGGATGTCCATTGTCGCTTAACCATAGGAAGAAACGAGACATCTGAAAGCCACATGTGCTGAAATTTAAAATATTTAGGCACAACAGTATCAACAATCTGACATTCCAACAACATAGGCGAATGATCCGAAGACAACTTCCCCAAATGTCGATACCCAACAGAATCAAAGCCATAAAAAAAAAGTAACATTAGCTAAGAGCCTGTCTAATCTCTCCCAAACTCGACCATTAGATCTAACACCAGTCCAGGAGAAATCAGCCCCCTGAAATGAGATATCCATTAAACTGCATTCATCAGTATAATCAATAAAATCCTGCATAGCCTGTAAATCTGTAGAACCACTTCCTTTATATTCTGAAGGATACTTAATTGTGTTAAAGTCACCCCCAACAATCCATGGCTTAGAGCAAGAATTAGAATAAGAAACCAGACTAGACCATAAACTTTCAAGGGAAGCTCTAGAATGTAACCCATACACAGCTAATAAACAAAAATCAAAACCTCTGGACGAGAAAAACACTGAACAAGATAAAAGCTGTCCATCATCCTTAAAAATAGACACACTAAAAAGGTGATCCTTCCACATAATCCACATCTTATTATTATAGGAGGCATGCACATTATCAAAACCAAGCTTAATCACAAAAAAGTTTACCTTACTAGCAATAGCCATAGGTTCTATAATAATCAACAATCTAATATTATGAACCAAACATAATTTATGAAGACGATTTTGTGAAGACGCAACACCACCCACATTCCAAAAAAGAATATTCATTGTGATGAGTTATTATGAGTAGCAAGGGAATTAGTGATCAAGGCATCTTTAGATTTAATTTTCTGACCTTTTTTCGGTGGTCGTCCACGAGCACGAGGAGCCACAAGAATAAATCCATCAGCATTAGCATTTGTATTCAAATCTGCCTCAGCAGGTATTTCTCCATCAGAGAATCTATCCAGAGTTTCAGTATCACGAGTATCACTATCCTTTTCAGAATCTGAAACAGCCAAATTAAAATTAGTAACAGCCCGAGGCTCATCACCAACACAAGCTAAAACAAGGGGCAAAGTATCTGCATTCGACACATTAGCGGGTGGAATCGTTATAGGCTGAGTTTCCACGTGATTCTTAATATTCTCATGCAAAAGAGGACAAGAATCAATCAATGGTTGGTCCACTGGAACAGTATCATGCAAAGAGCTAGAAATATTTTTATTTGAATTTGGTTTGCTCAGTCTCTGTTTTTCAGTTTGTGAACTCAGTTTAGGCACCCATACTTTCTCTACCGGTTTAACATGCTCAACTGGTTCTGAATTTTTAGCAGGTCCAGGAACTGAATTATGTTGATGAAAATCTTCGTGAACTGTACAGGTGGTTGTAGCATGCCCCATCTTACAGCAGCTGGAACAATATTTTGGCAAATTCTCATAAATAATTGGTTGGAAAAAACTAGTTTTGCCATTTTGTATCCACACCCTATCAATCAATTCCTGGGATAAATCCACTTCGACACATATACGGGCAGCAGAAGGTCGGATTAATGAGGAAGTAGCAGAATCTAACTTCAACGGCTTACCAACAAGCTGAGCTATCGGAAACAGAGCCTTTTGATTGAAAAAATGAACTGGTAGCTCCTCCAATGTAATCCATGCAGGAAACAACGGGCAATCCACATCAGAATGAAAATCAGGAGTCCACTTAAAAACACGCATTGCAAATCCATTGAAATACCATAATTGGCGTAACCAAAACCGCAAGAAATCTTCCTCAATGTCAAACTTGATCAGGACGTGTTTATCATCAATCAAGCCTAAAAGATAATCCCCTTTAAAGCCTATCAAATCCATGGCCTTTCTTAACCCCTTCATATTTGGTCTTCCCGATCCAAAAAATCCAATCAAAGCATAAGAAAAGGGTTTAGCAAGCTCTGAAATCTCCTCATCAGTAAAAGAAATAGCCGGCACCCCTTTAAACCTATATGGTTGCTTCGGTTGAATATTAACAGAAATAGGAGAAGCCACAATTCCATCAGATGGTCGATCGACCCTATCCGAAACACCAACCACTCCCTTCTTCAAAGCATCAACAAACGAACATCCGGCCAGCCCAGAAGGGGCCGCCGGCGGTGGAGATGACGTTGCCGTGATGGTGAAGGAAAAACCTTGGAAAAGAAATGTCTTGTTTTGTGACAACCAAATGAGTCACTGATCCTCTCGACGATGAAGCCAGATCTCGATTAGTTGGTGCGCAACTCAGTTATGTCAGTGGAGGAAGTGAACACTGCCCAGACAGTGTAGTTCGATCATGACTCTGCTATTGAAGTAATACGTGGATGAAAATGAAGTCTGAAGCACAAACTTTACTCAAAAAAAAAGTTGAGTCTTTGACGATTTCATTTGGCGCAATAGCATATATATTATTTTGTAACATATATATTATAATATATAACGACATATATTAGTTTTATATTGATATTTATTTTTGCAAATCAATTGATATATGTTGTTATATGTAACATATATCAATATATATTAACATATGTTAGTTTGTATATTGATATTTTATTGCAAATTATCTGATATATGTTGTTATATGTAATATATATAAACATATATATGTTGATTTATAAAAAAAAAAATTAGTTGTAAAAGAAATATTAATATACAATTGATATATATTGTTATATGTTATTATATGTAACATATACCAACATATATTAATATGTATTAGTTTGCATATTAATATTTTATTATAAATTAACTAATATATATTATTATATATAATATATATGAGCATATAATAATATATATCAGTTGTATACTAACGTTTTTTGTATAAATTAATTGATATATGTTGTTATGTGTAATATATATAAACATAATATTTAAATAATTTAAAAATATTTTTTATAATATTATGTTAAAAAATATTTTATGTTTTAAAAAATATTATGATGTATATTAAAAAATATTTTTAAATAATTTTTATAATATATGTTATTTTAAAAAAATATATAAATTTAATAAAATATATAAACATATATGTGTAAAAAATAATTTAAAATTAATTAATAGAAATTATGTTTAAGCTAATTAATTATTATTTTAATTTATGGAAGAAAGAAACAAAACTAATTAATTTAAATAATTAAGAAAAAATTACCCATGGAGAGAGACAGTAGCTAATTTCACGCCACATCCAAAAAAAAAAATCCGTAGATTTATCCACTCATAAACCTCCAAATCAACAATCTTATTCTTTTTTTTCCCCCTTAAACAATAAAGCAAAAATTGAAAAAAATAAAGGAGTAAAGGGAGGGCAGATCAATTTTTGAATTCATAAATTCAAAATGCAAAACATATGATTCATAAATTTATAAATTCATAAATTAAAAAAAAAAGCAGTAAATTCATAAATTCAAAATGCAAAACATATGATTCATAAATTTATAAATTCATAAATTCAAAAAAAAAATAAAGCAGTAAATTCATAAATTCAAAATGCAAAACATCCTCTTGGCCATCCTGATTCAAATATGATGCGACGTATTGTTGAGAACATAAATGGGCATCCATTAAAAAATTAAAAAATTCTTTTGTCTAATGATTAATTTTGTACTTCTTGTACTCAAGATAAATTAATTGTGAGACCTTCATCATCTAAATTATATTTGGAGTCCCCTGAATTTTTGCAAAGAATACATGGAGATATTTGTGGCCCTATTCATCCATCTTGTGGACCATTTAGATATTTTATGATTTTAATTGATGCTTTAACTCAATGGTTACAAATTATAAAGTTATGGTCAATGTTTCCTGATCATCCTATTAAGACAGTTATTCTAGATAATGCATGTGAGTTTACTTAAAAAGTATTTTATGATTATTGCATGTCAATAGGAATTGTTGTTGAACATTCTGCTGCACATGTTCACACTCAAGATGATTTAGTTGAATCTTTTATAAAGCGTTTGCAATTAATTGCTAGACCTATGCTTATGAAATCAAAACTTTCAGCATCTGCTTGAGGACATGCTATAGTTCATGCTGAATCTTTAGTTCGTATTCGACCATCTGCATATCATAAGTTTTCACCTTTTCAACTTATGTTTGACCAACAACCAAATATATCTCATCTTAGAATTTTTTATTGTGCGGTATATGTTCTCATAGCACCTCCCCAAAGAATAAAAATGGATCCCCAACATCATCTTGGTATCTTTGTGGGTTTTGATTCTCCTTCTATCATTAGATATCTTGAACCTTTAACAAGTGATCTTTTTAGAGCAAGATTTTTAGATTGTCAATTTGATGAGTCAGTTTTTCCACCATTAGGAGAAGATAAAAGTAAAGGGCCGAAAGCACAAGAGATTAGTTGAAATACACCAACTTTGTCCAATTTTGATACACGCACAGAATAATTCATTTGCAGAATATTGCAAATCAATTACTAGATATCTTTACAGACACCCAGAAGGTGTGTAAATCACATGTTCTAGTTGCTAATACTCATGCTTGATTAATTGTCTCTACAGGATATCCTATTAGTATGGCAGCCAATTAATCTAACACACCCCTGAAGCATGGTAGACCAATTTATTCAAAAGATGTTGTTTCCTAGAAAAGAAGAGAAATGAAAATTTTGCAAAATGTCACTCCTAAAGAGATCAAAATTAACATAGATCAACAACTTCATATTTCTAGAGAAATAACCCTAGAAATAGTTCCGGTACCAAAAAATTGTGAGATCTCATTAAAATCTAGAAATATGTGGGAAAGAGATGACATTGATGCTGCTTATATGTTTGCATATGTTGTTGCTTATGAAATAATTAATGATGATGAACCTGAGCCTAAAAATATTGAAGAATGTTGATATAGAAATGATTGGCCAAAATGGAAAGAGACTATTCAAACTGAGCTAGATTCATTATCTAAGCGTAAAGTATTTGGACAAATAGTTTTGACACCAGAAGATGTCAGGCCTATTGGATACAAATGGGTATTTGTCCGTAAGAGAAATGAATTAAATGAAATTGTAAGATATAAGGCACGACTTGTAGCATAAGGATTCTCACAAAGACCTGGGGTAGATTATGATAAGGCATATTGTAACACCCCGATACTCCATATAAATACTATACATATACCTTATATACATACAGTAAGCATATAAAGTATAAGGATGTCACTTTTCGTTACACTTTAAAAACCTTTAACTTTAAAATCATAATAAAACCTTTTCGTTACACTTTAAAATCATATCTTTCATAAAGTATTTCTTTTAATGATCTTATACTTAAATATAATAATAATCTTGTCTTTAACAAAACTTCATTTATACATATGAATATATTCTTGTAGTAAAATACAACATAATTAAATTATACATGTATGCAACACACTCTAGTTGGTCTCAGAACACACTTACCTTACTCGTGGCATACCGATTGACTTTTAGATCAACCACCTATTCACCTGCGCGATTTACATAACCACGCTAAGCTAAAAAGCTTAGTAGTACAAAGAAATAATTTAAAATATATATTTCAAATAAATCATATTTCATATATTAACATCATGTATTACCATTTTCTTATCATATTTACCCTTTTTAATGCACTCTCTATATATTTCCACCATTCTCATAATATATATATATATATATACTCCTATACATCATTCCAACAAATCATAATTCAATGACTTAACAAAACCTTCATGAAATAATGCTCACAATTTCCACATCCATAAACATTTTACACATCATATTTGTAACACCCCTTCCCAACCTACATGTGTAAGCCGAGTAGAGGCGCCACACTATCCTAATGTTGCTACCAATTTACTTAGTCAAATTTTAGTTCCGATTTTTACAGAAATTTTGCCATAGTTTCGCCTAGAAATTTGGATCCCAAGTGTCGACAAAACTTGTTTTTCTGATTTTTGAAAACATTTTACACAGACCAATGTGAATACCATCAAATTTAATGCACTCCCAATGAATCCACCTTATACCCTCAACTACAAACCTGCACGAAGAGTTCACACTTCTAATATAATATAAAGTAAAGATTTATTATTATTACATACCAACAACGTACAGTATCACATACTGACTCTCAATCTTATATATACATATACATGCCACAACTAGCTAACTCATATTGGAACTAAAAGATCTACCCCTGAGATTTGCTGTGGTCTGGTCGTTGCTTCCCCAAGATTTATCTACTGCTCCGAACCTACGAGTCAAGAAAAACTTAACTCGCTGAGCGTTGTCGCTCAGTGGGTACTTTACCGATGAAAATATAAGTAAAACATGAAAGCCTTTGAAACAAAACAAAATAATTAATTCATAAATCAACCAACCTTAAACCAATGGAAGTTTCCGTACATTCAATGTAAATATGCTTCCAACAAATGTAAAAACCATAATTCAAACTCATTTTGCATTACGTGGTTTAAAAGAAACAAGACTTTGGATCAAGCTCTACTGGTATATAGGGAACCATAGTGATAAGGCAGTGGGCCTCCCCACTGTAACATAGGTGGGCCTCCCCACCGATATCAAATCACAGGAATGGGCCTCCCCATCCTGGTTAACCAATGGGCTCCCCATTGGCTTCAGTGGCCACCGATATCAGATCACAGGAATGGGCCTCCCCATCCTGGTTAACCAATGGGCCTCCCCATTGGCTTCAGTGGCCTCACCACTGCATAAAATATCATATCACAATAATGAGCAGTACTGTATGCGTTAGTATAGTGCACCATACCCTTATCTACCACTCCCACTATCCAGTAGAGCAAAAAGATTTAAATGATTCAATTTAAGTCTCAACTTCATTTTAGAATGATTCAAGAAATCAATTTAATTCCCATCGCACTTTGCCATTTATGCCGCGCAACACATTCTTTAGTCAACCCATTCCCCTTTTTCACATATTTAATATCCACAATAAACATATTAAACATTTCAAAGGATTCCTCACAAGATCACAAATTGACCAAATGAATAGTGTTGCGGCGAGAAAAATCGGCAACGCAAAATGGCATGACCAAATGAATAGTAAAATCTGGGTTTTCGTCAAAACTTCAGTCCACTTCAGTCATGCATTTGACCAAGTAAATGTTCTTATTTTTGGCTGAAATTTTACAGAAAACTTATTTCATATGTTGAATAATTGCATGTAAAATTTCGTTGAAAAATTCATTCATTAGCTACCCCAAACAGTTGCCACAAAAAGATCCAGAAAGCTGTCTTTTTGGGACCATTTCGGCCCAAACATTTGAAATGCATAGGATAGTTTATTTTTCTTTTGCAAATCAATATTAAGGCTTCTTTAATAGTAAAGTGAAGATTCAAACACTTCCCTTTAACAACTTTTGCATGTTTAACTCAAATCAAACTAATTTAAGTCCAAAACAACTTACCAAATCAACTTGCCAAATTTTCTCAAAACATTTGGTTTCAATTAAATTTAACAACCCAATTGCCATAAGAAAACAAGAACATACTCAAATATTTAATTTAAACTCAATCAATATATTTAAATATCAACTTCAAAACTTCCATAAACCAAAGTTTGTAAGCAAATAGAATTTCTTTTATGGTAAAGCACCAAATCAAAAGTAATTATTCAAAGGTAAAGTACCAAACCTTATTTCTTTAACTCCTCTTAGCTTTTCCTTCTTCTCCTTCTTTAATTCTTTATTTCTCCTTCAATCAATTCAAGATACAACATAAACCTTAGAAATTCAAAATAATAAGTTATCCTCCATTTCTTTTCTAACCGAAACCCTAATCCAACCTTATTAATCTTTATACATCTTGATTCTTCCATTTAATCAATTAATCTCCTCACTTACTTAATATTTTTCCAATTCCACATAAAGACTCTAATTTCCAATCTTCTAATAAATATATAACTACCTAAAATTAATACTAAAATCAAAGTCTACTTACTAGAAAACCTTAAAAACTTACCTTAAAAATCAAATTTGGAGAAACTTGGAAGTCCTTTGGTGTTTCCCTTTGTTGGCCAAAATTTGCAAGTGGAAAAGAGAGAAATTGGTTCTTCATATCACATATATTTATATACAAAAGAAATGATGATCACCTTATGTGTTGGTTAAACCCTTTAAGACTACTTGTCACCTTTCTCTTTCTTCATTTATTACACATGCTAAATGGTTGCTTTTGATTGGCCAACATTAGATTTTTATAGTTTTCTTTTTCCTTTACTTCTTTCCACTTGTCCCTCTTCCCGTAGGATATCATAAAGTTGTCCCGGGTTACCCATCCGGTCCCGACACGATACCGAGTCCACTTTACGTTCCGGCGATTAATCGATCATATCTTTTAAACCGTACAGTTCCACGAGTCATACTACATATAGTTTTGATCCTCTCGACCTCTGCTTTCTATTTATAAGGTCTATTTTAGGTTTCCAAGTCATTTTGAAAAATTACCGATAAGCCCTCAACTTTTTACAAAATTCCCTTTAGGTCCTTTCCTTGCTCGGGTTTTCTTCCGGCTCCGTTTCTACTGACGATCATTTCATATATCACCCCCTCGTCATCCTCTACGTACTCATTTTTTTATTTCCTACTTTAAATTCATGTATAACTTTAATTGATAATGACCAAAATGCCCCTAGTCAAAATGTCTTCGTATTTCTTTAACGGGGCATTTCCTAGAAAAATCGTTACACGTCGTTGCGACCCGATTAATCTCTAGAATATTCTTTCGGGGTCGGATATGGGCACTATTAAGAACTTCCGACTCTTAATTTTTAAGTTTACATAGTTACCCCTAACTTTTGAGAAATTTTCACTTAGGTCCTTTTGATATCCCTTCCTGACCTTGCTGTCTTTCTTTATTAATATCTTTTTACTCACAACTCCAAATTAAGTAATTCTTATTCCCACTGAAACTAGACATCCGGGGACATATTCTGTCAAAATTTCAGGTCGATCCAAGCTATATCTGATTTTTGACGGTCCTTTGAAGTCAAGCCTACTATGTTGTCCTGAGGCAGCTTGCACATTGTCTAGTAAATCCATCATATCTTATTCTTTACAACTCCAAATTGAGTAATTTTAAGTTATAAGTCTAGCTAAGACACAAATAAACAATTAAGTCTTCTTTGAGACTCTCTAATTCTGTCATTGACTTGGATGAAATTCGAGTTCAATTTATAGGTCATGTTCTAAACTCCTTTGTTCTAAGCCTAAATCATATCCTCTATGTCTGTTTCTTACCAATCTGGGATTTGGGATGTTACAATATTATGTTTTCATAAACTCATCATTCAACATAGCTTCTCAAGCCATATTCACTTTCAATCATTTACTTATGTATTGTATACATCTCATTCCATGATTATCATCATATATCACATAATGTTATATTTCATTCCATAATTCACATTAAAACAACGACATGCATGGGCCCACAAGACACTAATATGCCATTCAACTTTCAGAGTTGATGTTTTGGTTTAATTTTCTCATTTATCATTATCCCAACTAGGCTTCAAGGATTAGGTTCAACCAAGCTTCAAGGGGAACAAAGCATGCTAAGTATCAACCCAACTTGGCTTCAAGAACCAATCCAACCTAGCTTCAAGGGTTGTAACATCTCAATTAGGCTTCAAGGACTAGACCCAACCAAGCTTCAAGGGGAGTAAAACATGTTAAACTTCTACCCAACTTGGCTTCAAGGATCAAGCCCAACCTAACTTCAAGAGATTGTTACTATAGGCATGCCACCAACAACAAACTCTGAAAATGGAATAACACATTAGCCACACAATTCATTTATTATTTCATTATCAATTCCATTCTCAATTCTCATCATTATCTAGGCAAACATGCCCCACTTGTTTCAATTGAATCATCATAGCCAATCACAATGGCTTCACATGTCATTTGAATTATCATAGCCAATCACAATGGCTTCACATGTCATTTGAATTATATCTCAATTCACATTACAACACTTCATCATTCAAGTATACATAATCAATTTCATTGAACATATAGACAATATGTCCATTTATTTCATTGCAATCACTATTACCAACCATAATGACATCACATTTCATCACTTCTCAAGGCACATTAATATAATTCATCATTAAAATATTTATCATAACCAATTGCATTGCACATACCTTTTTGAATGATCACCATAGCTTTCACACTATACAATTAATAACATTAGTCACATTGTATTAACCATATAATAAATTACTTAACATTGTTGTAGGTCACAAAATCATATAAAAGAATGCATCTATGTAAGTTGTACTTACCTCAAGAACTACTCCCATTAATCTATACACTTCCTCTTCCAAGAGTTTTCACATTAGATTAGTGCAACATAATCTCTTCCAAACTTGACTATTATGTCAAATCTTCAATAACCATCTTCAATTCTCTCAAAACCCATAAGAATTTGGTGTATATGTAGATAAAATCATCTCTCTTTCTCTCTATCCCTCTTTCTCTTTCTCTCTCTCTCGTCCAAGAAGAAGAAGAAGATGAAGAAGATGAAAAGAAGATCTTTTCTTCTTTTTCTCATGCTTATCATATATATATATATATATATTAATAATTAAATACCTTCAAATCTTCACCATACACTTGTCACTCTTTGACTTTCTTTCTTCTTTTTCTTTTAATTATTATTATTATTAATTAATTAAGCTTACTTTCCCACACCACTTTATACCTCATGTATATGTGATGTATATGTTGGTATATGTATATTTCTTATATATCACTTTTATATTCCCATATATTTTCCCAAATACCATATATACATATTATCCTTACAAATATTACCAACATATCTTCTCACAGCTACTACTCCAATGTACACCAAAATCGGGGTATTAAATTAATTCGTTACTCTTCTTTTGATTTTCAATAGACATTCACATTAAATCCATATACAACAATAATTACTCCAAACTTTTAGGGTATATTTTGGGATATTACAATTCTCTCCCCCTTAAATAATTTCGTCCCCGAAATTATCTAGTATCGTATCAATCCATTCTAAACAAACTACCATCTTAACTTTCATACAAAATTCAGTACATCATTAAGTTATTATGTCATCCAATCATATAACTTCAACTCTCCCCCTTAGAGTCATTCATCTTATCTAAATTTCATAGTTCATCATTATATATATATATATTTATATGTCTTATTACTTTCTTAACAAAGCAATCAAGATAATTCCTCACATTCCCAATGAATTTATCCTTATACCACAATCAGATCGTCTTATAATACATTTATGCTTTATCCAATCTTTATATTTAAAATATTTTATTCCTTCACCTCTTAATAATTACTCTCTTAACTTTAACCTTAAAAATTACTGATTTATATCTTAGTATTGATTATCCCGTCATTACAATCACTGTCAAAATAGACATTTATCAAATCTCAGTGGATAACTAATATAACTCCATTCATTCATGTCCAATCACACTTTAAAATTTTACATCATATACATTATCATGTAAATTTTATACTCTGAGTACAACTATTCATATTAAATTTCCATAATGATTCATAATTTTCGTAAAATCTAGATCAATTGATCTATCTGTCACAAAATATCCACATTTCAATCTTGTTCAAATCAAACCAACAATTAACTTATTTAAACTCATCGTTAGTTTTCACATTATATAGATGACCTAATTCCATTAGATCAAACTTATTTTCAAATCCTTATCTCTTTAGATTCATATTCAGTCAAATTATCATGATAACAAATCACTCCAAATTGTCCTTTAATATACATATAGTTTATTTTCTAGTATCTTAATATAATTTCCATCAATTCTCATGATAAATTTTATACCATATTTACTATCTATAGTTCATTCAATTAAACCTTAATTCCATTCATTTATTCACTTTATACAATAAACATATTCAGTATAACTTTCAATCACATTTGTAATTTTTTTTCTCTTTTAAACATCTTCTCACATTTCACATCATTGCTATCTTTACAATAATTGTTATCCATAACTCAACACATTTTCATAATTCTCTTCTTTTTCCTTACGATTCATAATTATAAACAAATTTCTAACATAAAATGATAAGATATAACTTTACCAAATCATAATTCTTGACCATATTTCTAGAAACAAAATTATCAATCTCATCAAATGGTTGCTATAATCATATTATCTCAAGTCCCAAATCTGTAGATAACAAAACTAATCAACCAAAATATACTAAACAAATCATAGGATTATAAAAGATTAAGGGTCATGTTTAAAACTTATTAATCCATATGGTTTCTCTATTATTCTGTTTCCAATTACAAAACTAAATTAGATCACAAGAATTCCATATTCATTCTTTAAACCCTTGCTATACCAGAAGTTAACACATTCTAACTCCGTTTCAAACCAATTTGCACTCGATTATATGATCTTCATCAACTTAATTCATGTTTCAACAATATTACTATGAACATTTCTTACTATATACATATTCAATTATATGCAGTTCTTACACAATTTCTATTTATCACTCCATTTCTAATTCATTCACAATCTCTTATAATATACAAATATATAGAACTTTTCATATGTGAATACTATGGGATTCTAAATATCATATGATCATCAAATTCAGTGATCACCATAACAATTTCATTGTCCAATATTACACGAGTCTATTCTTACTCTCAATTCCGTCATATAATTTATCTAGTTGCTCAAATCATAACCTAATCTTTCTTAGATTCACTAATACATGCAATATCATTCTCCATATCACTTATCCAATAGTTATACCACGTACACATTCATAGATCACTTTCATAATGTGATTCACATTTCTTACATATCATAATTTCATTCATTTTGAAAAACTCAGCTCACATATCCTATACATGTATACACTTAATTATATGCTCTTATTCTATTTTCTTCTTCATACATTCCATACAAATTTAATGTTTATCACTTTCCTTTGAACACTATCATTTTCATTCCTTCAATATGATGTAAAGTATTTATCATCAAAACAAATATATATATATATATATATATATTCTAACCATAATAACAATTCACATACATCTTAGTCACATTCCCAATGTGACATCTCTTTCACTTTTGTCTTTAAAAGCATTTAATATACCTTTATATCCACTTTTATCCTTTCTACTCAAATAACTTAAAATAACTCACTTTCACTTGCTTACTCACTTTCTTTTGACTTCAAAACAATTTTCATACTATCAATCACATTACTCAATTCATAATACTTTCATGTGCAATTTTATTCATTTCACATAGCTTATGTATTGAATATACATTAAACCATCAATATCCAAATATTCTTTATCAAATTCCATTTAAAACTTTAACTTTTCAACTCACTACTTCACTTAAACTTCAATTTGCCAAACTCATCTTTTCTTAATATTAACTTTAAAAACATCTTATATATATATATATATATATATACCATAAAGCAACATCAAAACATATAATTTTTACAATTATCAAGCTCATTTCAAAAATCTCAAATATCACATATTACCACCATCAACATGAGCTTTCACAATATTCAAAGCATATCACATTTTTAACATTGAAAATTACAATGTTTGCATTAACATAACCATACAAACAACACCAATATGTCTTCTTATTTAACCAACATGATCTCTTTTTCTTTTAAACAAAAACTTAACTTGATATACCCGAACCTTACATAATCACACTTTGTCTATACCAATCAATTCACTCACTATTCCACCATACTCTTTTCATTTTAATAACATATTCTTCCATATTAACAATCCAACAATATTTCTTCTTTCTAGCAAACCCAACATAAACTCTATTATAAAGAGATTTAAAATATAGAGGAAGAAGTATATACTTTATTCTTGATTTTATTTTTCAAATCATTTTCAACTTTATTCTCGTATTCATTTCTTTATATTACAATCACTTTTCAATAATCAATATTTCAAAATTTACTTTCCTTAAGTAAATTCCCATTCTTGAACTTACCAATTAAACTTGTACCAATTTTTCATATCATTTCTTTTTCCAACATTACTTTCATATAAAATCTTATTCACACACTATCATCCATCTCATGTAATTCAGATACATCACAAATCACATAATGCCACGTTCGAGACCAACCTAGGTGTTAATGCATATGCATGTATTACCCATTTACATTTCAAAACTCTTCCTTTCAATTCTATTTAAACTTTTTTTAAAACCTTTTTCCTTTTTAATTCCACTTAGGCCGAGAATCTCGAACCTAAGCTCTGATACCAAAATAATTGTAACACCCCGATACTCCATATAAATACTATACATATACCTTGTATACATACAGTAAGCATATAAAGTATAAGGATGTCACTTTTCGTTACACTTTAAAAACCTTTAACTGAGTTCAAATCATATCTTTCATAAAGTATTTCTTTTAATGATCTTATACTTAAATATAATAATAATCTTGTCTTTAACAAAACTTCATTTATACATATGAATACATTCCTGTAGTAAAATACAGCATAATTAAATTATACATGTATGCAACACACTCTAGTTGGTCTCAGAACACACTTACCTTACTCGTGGCATACCGATTGACTTTTAGATCAACCACTTATTCACCTGCGCGATTTACATAACCACGCTAAGCTAAAAAGCTTAGCAGTACAAAGAAATAATTTAAAATATATATTTCAAATAAATCATATTTCATATATTAACATCATGTATTACCATTTTCTTATCATATTTACCCTTTTTAATGCACTCTCTATATATTTCCACCATTCTCATAATATATATATATATACTCCTATACATCATTCCAACAAATCATAATTCAATGACTTAACAAAACCTTCATGAAATAATGCTCACAATTTCCACATCCATAAACATTTTACACATCATATTATGTTTTCATAAACTCATCATTCAACATAGCTTCTCAAGCCATATTCACTTTCAATCATTTACTTATGTATTGTATACATCTCATTCCATGATTATCATCATATATCACATAATGTTATATTTCATTCCATAATTCACATTAAAACAACGACATGCATGGGCCCACAAGACACTAATATGCCATTCAACTTTCAGAGTTGATGTTTTGGTTTAATTTTCTCATTTATCATTATCCCAACTAGGCTTCAAGGATTAGATTCAACCAAGCTTCAAGGGGAACAAAGCATGCTAAGTATCAACCCAACTTGGCTTCAAGAACCAATCCAACCTAGCTTCAAGGGTTGTAACATCTCAATTAGGCTTCAAGAACTAGACCCAACCAAGCTTCAAGGGGAGTAAAACATGTTAAACTTCTACCCAACTTGGCTTCAAGGATCAAGCCCAACCTAACTTCAAGAGATTGTTACTATAGGCATGCCACCAACAACAAACTCTAAAAATGGAATAACACATTAGCCACACAATTCATTTATTATTTCATTATCAATTCCATTCTCAATTCTCATCATTATCTAGGCAAACATGCCCCACTTGTTTCAATTGAATCATCATAGCCAATCACAATGGCTTCACATGTCATTTGAATTATCATAGCCAATCACAATGGCTTCACATGTCATTTGAATTATATCTCAATTCACATTACAACACTTCATCATTCAAGTATACATAATCAATTTCATTGAACATATAGACAATATGTCCATTTATTTCATTGCAATCACTATTACTAACCATAATGACATCACATTTCATCACTTCTCAAGGCACATTAATATAATTCATCATTAAAATATTTATCATAACCAATTGCATTGCACATACCTTTTTGAATGATCACCATAGCTTTCACACTATACAATTAATAACATTAGTCACATTGTATTAACCATATAATAAATTACTTAACATTGTTGTAGGTCACAAAATCATATAAAAGAATGCATCTATGTAAGTTGTACTTACCTCAAGAACTACTCCCATTAATCTATACACTTCCTCTTCCAAGAGTTTTCACATTAGATTAGTGCAACATAATCTCTTCCAAACTTGACTATTATGTCAAATCTTCAATAACCATCTTCAATTCTCTCAAAACCCATAAGAATTTGGTGTATATGTAGATAAAATCATCTCTCTTTCTCTCTATCCCTCTTTCTCTTTCTCTCTCTCTCGTCCAAGAAGAAGAAGAAGATGAAGAAGATGAAAAGAAGATCTTTTCTTCTTTTTCTCATGCTTATCATATATATATATATATATTAATAATTAAATACCTTCAAATCTTCACCATACACTTGTCACTCTTTGACTTTCTTTCTTCTTTCTTCTTTTAATTATTATTATTATTATTTAATTAAGCTTACTTTCCCACACCACTTTATACCTCATGTATATGTGATGTATATGTTGGTATATGTATATTTCTTATATATCACTTTTATATTCCCATATATTTTCCCAAATACCATATATACATATTATCCTTACAAATATTACCAACATATCTTCTCACAGCTACTACTCCAATGTACACCAAAATCGGGGTATTAAATTAATTCGTTACTCTTCTTTTGATTTTCAATAGACATTCACATTAAATCCATATACAACAATAATTACTCCAAACTTTTAGGGTATATTTTGGGATAGTACAGATATTCTCTTGTTATGGATGCTATTACTTTTAGATTTTTTATCAGTTTGGCAGCCTCTAAAGGGCTTGACATATATATGATGGATGTTGTGATAGCTTACTTATATAGTTCATTGAATATTGGCATATATATGAAAATTCTAGAAGGATTTAAGATGCCTAAAGTATATAATTCAAAATCTAGACAAATGTACTATATTAAACTCCAAAGATCCTTGTATGAGCTAAAGCAATCTGGGCGAATGTGGTACAATCGCCCCAGTGAATACTTAGTAAATAATAGATATGTCCTCTTTTCCCATGTGTTTTTATCAAAAGGATAAATTCAGGATTTGCTATAGTTGCAGTTTATTTTGATGATTTAAATATAGTGGAAACTCCAGAAGAGATCTCAATTACTGCAGACTATTTGAGAAAGAAATTTGGAATGAATGATCTTGAAAAAATAAAATTTTATCTTAGATTCTAAGTTGAGTATCTGTCAAATGGAATTCTTCTCTATCAATCATCATATATTAAAACAATTTTGAAATAATTTTATATGGATAAATCATATCCGTTAAGCACTCCAATGGTTGTTCATTCTCTTAATGTAAAAAGAGATCCTTTTCGTCCTCAAGAAGATAATGAAGAGATTCTTGGTCTTGAAGTACCCTATCTCAGTGCAATAGGGACGCTTTTATATCTTACTAACAATATAAGACCATATATTACTTTTGCAGTTAACTTGTTTGCAAGGTTTAGTTCAACTCCTACTAGAAGACATTGGAATGGAGAGAAACATGTTCTACGCTACATACGTGACACATCAGATATGAGTTTGCTTTTTCCAAAAGGAATAAAGTCTGAATTGGCAGGATATACTGATGCTGGATATCTTTTTGATCCTCATAAAGCTCGGTCCCAAACATGTTATATCTTCACATGTAATAATATTGTTATTTCATGACGATATGTGAAGCAAATAATCACTACTACTTTATCAAATCATTCAGAGTTATTAGTTATTCATGAAGCTAGTCGTGAATGTATATGATTAAGAAGCTTAATTGAACATATTAGAAGAGTATGTGGATTACCTATAGAAAGTAAATAACCAATAATATTATATGAAGATAATGCAACATGTATTGCACAAATGAAGAAAGGTTGTATAAAAGGTGATAGAACTAAATATTTATCACAAAAGTTCTTTTATACTCATGAACTCATGAAAGAAGAAAAATTAGATATTTATAAAGTTCGTTCAAGTGATAATCCAGCATATTTATTCACAAAGACATTACCGACATTAATTTTCAAAAAGTATGTACACAATATCAGAATGCATTTAGTTAAAAATATGTGTTAGTCAGTTATATTTTTTAGAGAAAGTTACCTATGAATATTGTACTCTTTTTCTTTCGCTAAATTTTTATCCAATTAGATTTTTCTTAGCAAGGTTTTAACGAAGCATATTCATAAGGGTAGTCATCCAAGAGAAAGTGTTAAATAATATATGGATGATTACTTATTAGATTAATTTTATCCTATCAAAATTATAATTAATTTTATCCTATTCAAATTATAATTTAATTGTAATATTTTATTCTCATCTAAGTTCTACTTAAACCACTATAAATAACTCATTATAGATGGTTCATGATATACAATTCATAATAAAGAGATTCCTCTAATTTTTCATTCTCTATCTATTTTTTCTTTTCTTTTATTTACAACAAGTTTATCAATTTTATTTTTTTATTTTGACATTTATAAACTTTTGCATCATTAAATCTATTATTATTTTGGTTCTGTTTA
The DNA here is from genome assembly GCA_947685225.1 of Garcia nutans. Taxonomy (NCBI): domain Eukaryota; kingdom Viridiplantae; phylum Streptophyta; class Magnoliopsida; order Malpighiales; family Euphorbiaceae; genus Garcia; species Garcia nutans. The sequence goes on from CANTUV010000072.1 coordinate 10,789,863, forward strand.
TATAAATCCAAGAATCTATACATAGAATTGCAATTATTTTATTATGAAATACCCCCTCTTAATTTGTTCCATATTGATTATATTGGAGATAAAAATTTTAATTTATTCTTTTTTTATAATTTTTCTTATTAATTTATTTCATTCATTAATGGGTTAAATTTATTATTTCAATATATAAAATATTTTATAAGAGTTATATCTAATAAAATTTTAGAAACATAAATTTAATATGAGAATAAGCTCCCACTAAAATTAACGCTGTTAACATCCACCAACTCTTATCTCATTATTCTCTTTAACATATCCACCTCCACCCAATGTCACACCACTTAACTATTCATCTTCTCTTTTGACGTCCATGGAATTTCTTTAAATTTTTCTTCATTGTTGATGATGTTGCAAAATTAAACTTTCTCACTATGTTCTTTCAATTTTTATTTTTATTTTTTTTAGAGCTAGAAATTTTGAGCGAACAAGACGTTCTTCTTTCGATATGCTTGATTCCTTCAATTTTTTTTATACGTGGTGGATTTCATGTTTATGAAAATCAATGGTGACAAGTTGGTAAGGATTTTGAACCCTCTACACTAAGTTGAGAATATGCAAAGAAAACTATGTTTAACACGACCGTTAAAACTTTTAATCAATAAAAATAAGTAGAACAAATCGTGTTAAATATTTTTTTGAATTTAACTTAAATAATCTTCTTTTTAAATTAAATATTTGTAATTATTGCTTATTTTTTGAATATGTTTGCGTTATCCAAAACTACTAAATTTTTTTTGAAAATTTAAAACCAACCTAATCAATATACAGAACATGTTTCTAATAATGCAAGAAATTAATAGAGAGCAAGTACAAGTTGTCATTATATGGCTAAAAATGTCATAAAAGCAAGAACAAATCCAAATAGAAGGAGAAAAATCCAAATACTTAATAGAGTTAAGAGTCAAGTTATTATTATTATTATTATTATTTTAAAAATGTTTTTCGTATGTAGACTAGATATAGCAAATGGTTATGGTCTGTTTAGATTGGATGGTGTTGGTTATAAGATATTCAAAGGAACAAAATTTGACTTTAGTTGTACATAAACCATACATATATTGGACGTAGAAGAAACAAAAGTGATGCAAACGAAGGAAAAAAACTCTCCTTGAAACCCGTAAACACCACCAAATTAAACTCCTTTTTATTTATTGCACTCGGTCTCTTACCATCCAATTTCCTTTTTCTTACTTTCTTTCTTTCTTGAATTCTCTTTGCCTTCCATGTCCATGTCCATGTCCTCCTCCTTTCTGTTTTTCCAAGAACATTTACATTCAACAATAATACAGTCATGACTCAGTTTCTCAAACAACTTGATACTCTTTGATTCAATAATTAATATTTAAGAGAAAATATAAGATTATATAAAAATAAGAAGAAGAAGAATCAATATATAATAATAATAATGTCATCTCTATCTTCCCAGCCATCCAAGAAAGCTATCCGTAATCCATCAGGTTCTAATGCATCCCAAGCAAATCGATCTTCAAGTAGTCAGACTGTTAAATTTGCAAGAAGAACATCAAGCGGGAGATATGTTAGTCTTTCAAGAGAAGATCTTGATATGTCAGGAGAAATATCAGGGGATTATATGAATTATACAGTTCATATTCCTCCAACACCTGATAATCAACCAATGGATACATCAGTTGCAGTGAAAGCTGAAGAGCAATATGTTTCAAATTCTTTGTTTACTGGTGGATTCAATAGCGTAACTCGTGCACATCTCATGGATAAAGTCATTGATTCTGAGGTTACACACCCTCAAATGGCTGGGGCTAAAGGTTCTTCTTGTGCAATGTCTGCTTGTGATGGCAAGATTATGAAGGATGAGAGGGGAAATGATGTCACCCCTTGTGAATGCAGGTACGTACTACCACTACTGTTTAATAAACTTTTATGATTATAACAAAAATTTGTTAATAATAGCAATGTGTGGTTTTCCAGGTTCAAAATTTGCAGGGATTGCTATCTGGATGCCCAAAAGGAGACTGGTTTATGTCCAGGCTGCAAGGAGCCTTACAGAGTTGGAGATTATGAAGATGATGTTCCAGATTTTTTGAGTGGAGCATTGCCATTGCCTGCTCCAAATAAAGGTGATAACATGACAATGATGAAGAGAAACCAAACTGGGGAATTCGATCACAACCGATGGTTATTCGAAACGAAAGGTACTTATGGCTATGGTAATGCCTTTTGGCCTCAAGATGACATGTATGATGATGGTGATGAAGGTCTTAAAGGTGGAATGGTGGACAACATGGATAAACCATGGAAGCCTCTTAGTCGCAGAATTGAAATGCCAGCTGGTATTATGAGTCCTTATAGGTAAATATTAATAGATATATCAGTACTGGATACAAGCAATTCTGAACGCCAACCTAATAAGTTTTTGTTGCTCAATGAAGTACCTCAGAAAGCTAAAGCTTTATTCCAATGTCTATGAATGCAGGTTGTTGATCCTAGTTCGGTTAGTAGTTTTGGGATTCTTTCTGAACTGGAGAGTTAACAATCCAAATGAAGATGCGAGATGGTTGTGGGCTATTTCAGTTGTATGTGAAATATGGTTTGCCTTTTCCTGGATTTTGGATCAAATTCCCAAGCTTTGTCCTGTCAATCGCTCTACTGACCTTGAGGTTCTTCACAACAAGTTTGAACTGCCATCACCTTCCAATCCCACTGGTCGCTCTGATCTTCCCGGTGTAGATATGTTTGTGTCTACGGCTGACCCGGAGAAAGAGCCACCCCTTGTCACTGCCAATACTATCCTTTCTATTCTAGCAGCCGATTATCCTGTAGAGAAATTGGCTTGCTACATTTCTGATGATGGAGGTGCTCTCCTTACTTTTGAGGCAATGGCTGAGGCTTGCAGCTTTGCTGATTTGTGGGTTCCATTTTGCCGAAAACATAATATTGAACCAAGAAATCCTGATACTTACTTCAGCTTAAAAGTTGATCCAACCAAGAACAAAAGCAGGCCTGATTTTGTGAAAGATAGGAGACGGATAAAGAGAGAGTACGACGAGTTCAAGGTGAGAATCAACGGACTTCCAGATGCAATCAGGAGGAGATCAGATGCTTTTAATGCAAGAGAGGAAATGAAAATGTTGAAGCACATGAGAGAAAGCGGAGCTGATCCATTGGAGACTATAAAGGTTCAAAAGGCAACATGGATGGCAGACGGTACACACTGGCCTGGAACTTGGGCAACGCCTGCACCTGAACATTCTAAAGGCGACCATGCTGGAATTCTTCAGGTGATGCTAAAGCCACCTAGTCCTGACACTTTATTGGGAGTTGCAGATGACAAGCTCATAGATTTCTCAGATGTTGACATACGCCTTCCTATGTTTGTATATGTATCAAGGGAAAAAAGGCCAGGCTATGACCATAACAAGAAAGCCGGTGCTATGAATTGCTTAGTACGAGCATCTGCTATTCTGTCTAATGGTCCTTTCATTCTCAACTTGGATTGTGATCACTACATATATAACTGCAAAGCTATCAGAGAAGGAATGTGCTTTATGATGGACCGAGGAGGCGAAAATATCTGCTACATTCAATTCCCTCAGAGATTTGAAGGCATTGACCCTTCTGATAGATATGCTAATCACAATACTGTGTTTTTTGACGGACAAATGCGAGCGCTTGATGGTGTCCAGGTAAAGAGCATTTTGCAATTTGTAGAAAACTTGTGAACGAATGTATTAATGAATGAATTTTCCATGCATGATGAGCACAGGGTCCAGTTTATGTGGGGACTGGTTGCATGTTCAGACGGTTTGCGCTGTATGGATTTGACCCTCCAAATCCTGAAAAGTATGAGCAGAAGAGCAGCAATGGTACTGAAACTCGTCCACTCACACCCACAGACTTTGATCCTGATCTGGATCTCAATCTATTGCCCAAGCGGTTTGGAAATTCTACAATGTTGAGTGAATCTATACCTGTTTGTGAATATCAAGCTCGACCTCTTGCTGATCACCCTGCTGTTAAGTATGGACGTCCTCCTGGTGCTTTGAGGGTGCCAAGGGAACCACTTGATGCCACTACTGTTGCTGAAGCTGTCTCTGTAATTTCTTGCTGGTATTTTTACATTTCTTGATTTCCTTTCCTTTCCTTTAAACATAGAAAGAATACATTCTTGAAATTGAATGCACGGTACCAATGTTACTTCAGGTACGAGGATAAGACCGAATGGGGTGATAGAGTGGGATGGATTTATGGTTCAGTGACAGAAGATGTGGTGACTGGTTATCGTATGCATAATCGTGGATGGCATTCTGTCTACTGTGTAACCAAGCGTGATGCTTTTCGTGGATCAGCTCCAATTAATCTCACAGATAGACTTCACCAGGTGCTTCGCTGGGCTACAGGCTCTGTTGAGATTTTCTTCTCCAGAAACAATGCCTTTCTTGCCTCTAGGAAGCTCAAGTTACTTCAGCGCCTTGCCTATCTTAACGTTGGCATTTACCCATTTACGTCTATATTCCTGATCGTCTACTGCTTCCTCCCTGCACTCTCTCTTTTCTCAGGATACTTCATTGTGCAAAGTCTAAGCATTACATTTTTAATCTACCTGCTAACTATAACTGTTTGTCTCATCATGCTTGCTGTCCTCGAGCTGAGATGGTCTGGTATAGGATTGGAAGAGTGGTGGAGGAATGAGCAGTTCTGGCTCATTTCTGGAACCAGCGCTCACTTTGCAGCTGTTGTGCAGGGCCTTCTCAAGGTGATTGCAGGGATTGAAATTTCTTTCACATTGACTGCCAAGGCTGCAGGAGATGATAATGATGATATTTATGCAGAATTGTATCTTGTAAAGTGGACCTCTCTTATGATTCCACCAATTGTCATTGCCATGACAAACATAATTGCCATTGGATTCGCATTTATAAGAACAATTTACAGTTCAGTTCCGCAGTGGAGCAAGTTCATCGGTGGAGCTTTCTTTAGCTTCTGGGTGTTGGCGCATCTATATCCATTTGCCAAAGGTTTGATGGGAAGGAGGGGGAAGACACCGACGATTGTTTTTGTTTGGTCTGGTCTCATTGCAATCACACTCTCTTTGCTTTGGATGGCCATTAGCCCACCAAAGATTACTGCAAGCACCACAGAGAGTGGAGGAGGATTTCAGTTCCCATGAGAGCACTAAACATTTCAAAGCTGGATTGGATTTGGAAGCCGGAAAACAAAAAATTAAAATAAAAAAAAACCAAGGGATTATTGATGTGAACAAGACATGATAGGTTCTACTGTAAAATTTCAGGCATTTCAAACACAGTAAAGAAAATTTGAGGTCTTACAAAACAGGTAAAAATGAAATTTTTGCAATTTTTTTCCTTTCAGCTTTCTGATGTGCTGTAGACCAGAAAACAATAAATGAAAAATAGGTACCCAGGTTTGGGTTTTTGATGGGCAACTAAACAGACAAAAGAAATACCTGTGTTTATATTGACAAAGGCAAGTGAAGCATTAAAAAGTTTTTAAACTATGATTATCACTTAAATGTATTTGTGACCGTTGAATGCTAAAACTCTGATGACTAGTTCTAGCATAGCAAAAGCCATCCTAAAATATAGCCATATATATATATATATATATATATTGGGGTCAAATACAGCCATATATAATCATTCATCATTTGCTGACAATTTAGAGCAAAACCTGCAAAAAAAATGTCATTTACCAGCTTCAGCATTTTGAAGTTTGAATCACATACATCAATCCAGAAAATCAAACAAGCCACACTTTCCTTGCACTTGGATATATTGTCTGGCCTCAGATATTGAAACAAAATGGCTCGAATGCCTTAATAATAACATAGAAGAAATAAATTTTAAAAAAAATGATCTTCAAGTAAAATGAGAATGATATTGATACAAGGTGCCTATATTTACTTTCCTATCCCCCTTTCCAATCGTGTCAAAATAATAAAACAAATATATTTAAATATAGTTCAGATAATCTTTCTCGCACTAATTACAAAATAAAAAGCACTAAAATGTAAATATGCCTAATCAGATGGTCTTAAGCTACAATTTTGAACAATGACTAAACAAACTTTACCCTACAAAATTAGCCTTGACTTACTCCAAACCTGGGAGTAATCTCCAGCTATGCTTTAATTGACAACCATCCCCATATTCTAAATATTGGGTTGCTCAAATGGAACACGCACGAACAACTGGCCATGCAGAGTCACCACAGCTGATGTCTGATGTGGATCAATTCTTGAAGGTAAGCTGACAACCTGAAAGCAGACATCCATTAGTAATTACTGTTATACATTATTGGTTTTGGGCAAACAACCTCTAGCCTACGTAGTACCTGCCTTTTAATTAGTGGAATAAACAAGACTTGTACAGCAAATGAGCAGTAATACTTTTTCTGTTGTAATATTCGTTGGTATAACAGTAATATTTCAGTGTTAGCAATTATATGAACAAGGGAATGAAGGCCAAAGTATCCATTCATATTACTCTCAAGGTGACAACTCCAATAGATCATACATAAAAACACAAGAAGAATCTTCTATCTGCGCAAACCTTTTTAAAGGGTGTGACACCCCAAGGATTCTCCCGTTGCTCTGGTTGACCAGATATAATCAAGCGTCCTGCTGGATCAGACTGAACATGCACCTGAAAAATGAGAATTATTGGCATAAAAAGCTAAACTTGTAAGACAATACTTGATGTCAACATCAAGCAGTCAGAAAATTTCAAAAGCAAAGAGATGCTTTATCTTAGGCAAATGAGGAAATGAGACTGAAAAAAGCACTTCAGGAGATATATCTTACCTCCTCTCGTAGAAGTCCTGGAACTAAAGCATATATTTCAAAGCAGTCGTTCTGAATAAGGTCAAAATTTACACCAAACTTAAGATTCACAAACAAAATTTCTAAGGATTATTAAAGTATCATGACTCATAACATTCAAAGTAGAGAAAATCTTACAGTTTTTTGCACGTTGATCTTCACCCAATCAGCTGGAGGTCCAATGTCAATGACCATTGTGCCTGCTCTGCAAAAGGAAAATTCAATTTCAAGATTTCAAAATTAGGGTATTATGTTCCACAATCAATCAAGACCTCAGAAAACAAACTAGTTATCGTAACTGTAGCTTCATAGTTTTGATGTGAGAAATATGAACAGCTCGTTCAATACTTGATGACTTTTTACGCTTCAGCAAACCTGAACCAAGAATCCAAGTTCAGAGAGCACTATTTGCAATTAAAGTACTGAAGATGCTGATCCAGTTAGTAAGTTATACCATTTGTTTTCAGCAGCTTGTCACCCTTTGATGTGGAATTCAAGTTCTTGTCCTAACTCGCAAGCAGAAGAAGAAAAATGAAAGGAATAGGTGAGTTATGATGAGAATAATGCACATGATGGCACACACCAGACATTAATAGCATATGAATTTAAAACAAAAAATTTTAAACATTGAGGATTGAGCTTAGAAGTTCTCTTCACACCTTGATTATTGGATCAAAAACCTGACCATTACCAAGGAGACGCTGGGAGTGCCATCCTTGCATGGCACGAGCTGCAGCATCCCTTCGTGCCCTACCTGATCCAAGAGCTTGACTTCCTGGTGTCTGCAATGAAATTTACAGTGATGATTTAGCAGACTCCTAGAAGAAGCAAATCTAAATTCTCAAGAAAAACAAGCAAAATAGTAATGATGACAATGAATTTCACTTATAGGAAGCAAGAGAATTTCAATTATAAAGATAGAAGCAAACATATAAAGAAATATGCAAAAACAAGAGCAAAAATGTTAAGAGCTTGTTTGCTATAAATGAATTCCACATAATTTCATTTAACAAATACACACATAAATAAAAGATTCTTTTAAAATTCTAAATTTTTTAATTCTATAATTTGATTATGCTTGAGCAAATTCTACCGGAGTTGCAAATGAACTTTACATAATAAGGATACTAGTAAAGCTATAGAATTTGTAAAACTAACAAAGATACAAACTAGTATTGCTACACATTCAAAATGAACATTTCAAACATGAAAATTTATTGACAATTCAGACAAATTTGGAAATCAAACAAAAATTTATGAGATTCATTTGCAAATCAAACAAACTCAATGCCAATTAATTCCAAATACTGTGTAAGTGCGTGTGTGCATGCGTGTTTTTTCTTTTTTTTTGTTCTCATACCATCTAGAAAGGATACAACAAGAATCCCTGCCTTAACCAATGGATTCATAAAGAATGCAATTAGAACAGTGCATTAGACCCATAACAATCTAGAGTTATACCTCGACCCATTCATGAACATGGGGACCTATCCAACCAGTCCAACAAAAAATCAGGGCTTAGACAAGATTTTCCCTTTAGGCCTGGCCCAAGCCAAAATTACCCAATTTTTAGAGTTGGGGTTGGAATTCCTCTAATTACACCTAGTCTGGATAATATTACACTAAAGGTATGTATGATTTTAGTTTTTATATGTATATATATATAAATATAAAAAATATTATATTAGAGGTGTGGATTTTTTAACCAAGCCCCTTGAAAATTTTAAACTCTGCTTTAGAATATATTTAGCTTAGCTTATAAGTTGATCAAATCAGCTTATAAACTCTAAATTTAAGCCGACATATTTGTTTAAACAATTATAAACCTGATATATAAGTTGAAAAAAATAAGATAAAGGGGGACCAGCTTATTATTTTAGTGCTTATAAGTACTTGACTTATAAGCTAGTTTGACTAAACAAATTATGATATTGTCCCTATTTATTTGAATAAATGCTTTTAATAATATAACTTTCTATCTTTTTTAGTTATTTTAACAATAAATATGCTTATAAGCTATTTTTTACCAAATATGTTAGGTGTTTATCAGTCACTTATAAGTACTCAAAACAAAACATTACTGTTATAAATTTTAAATGCTTATAAACCATACTAACTTATAAGCACTTGATGCTTATAAGCTACTTTTTATAAGCTAGGACAAACAACCTCTTAGTCATCAACTTAAATAAATTTTTTATACTAACGTGCTAAAAATATATACTTTTTTAAGTATAATCAACTAAAACTTCATTATTTTTTACTAAAACTTTAAATTTTTTTTTGCCAACACTAAAAATTTATTTTTAATTTTGAGTTAGCTAGATTTTGTGTTTAAATTGAAATCCTAATTGGTATTGATTATATAGTTTCCCTTACAACATCTACTCTGTAATATTTTATATTTTAATACATTTAATTTAAACTCAATGTCATATAGACTTCAAAAAATTAAATATGATATGATTAGTTTTCTTATAAAATCCAATTATAATATCATTAATTATTATTTATATATCTCATATACTCTATAATTGGTTTCTATATAACATACAACAATTATATTGTTTTTATAGAATGAAAATCATAACAAACATGAATGTTTATAGTTTATTATTATTTTTATAATAGTTTTCTTCAGTCAAATTATGTGTCTATTGAAACCATGACATCTTTAACAGAGTCTAAAAAATGTATTTCTCATGTTTAAGCTCTATATGTATTAAAAAATTGCATCGCCTACACTACATGTGACTAATAAATCTTAAGTGCTAACATCAAATCCTTGAGGTGGATTATGAACCCAATTTCAAAAATTATATTTATATACCTATAAATATAAACTACAAGTTTATTATGAAGTTACAATGACACGCTCTTAATTAAATGTATGTTAAGTCCTAACCAAATTAGTATTTGTACCATATTGTAGAAAAATGACCATTAAATTCACTAAATAACTTATTAAGTTACTTTTCATATCAATTTTTTTAGGAAAATCATATTTGAAATTACCAAATAAAGTTATTAAATCATTAGTCGTACTATTATTATTGGAAAATTAAATCACTATTGGACATACTACCTTTGATAGGGAAATTATGTTTGAAATAGCAAAAAAGCTTTTGTTTTATGATTATTTTGTGAATTTGAAACATCTAAAAAATATGGAAATATACTATATTATTATTTAAGTATAAAAACAATATAAATCATTATATATAACAAAAAAATAAAAAGACATTGGGGAGGTTGTAACCCCACCTTTTTTTGAAGAAAAGGGTGCTCATTGACCACCCAACTAATTACAAATCACTATTAATTGTGTACAATTTTTATATGTGGGTACTTTTTTGAGCAGGCCAGCATTTCAACTTGAGAACTTGGCTGGGCTTGATCAAAAACCAAGCCAAATTCCCGGACTGGCCTAGGCTCAGCCCTAACGTTTAACAACCAAGCCACGTTAGGCCCAGGCCATCCTGAAGGTTGATCACATCGGGTTATAACAGACTGCCTTCCCATTTTTCCAATACACCATCGTAACAATCCATATGACACTTATACCATAACTTCCATGATGCAAAATATCCCCTTGTTCCTCCACATAATAATTTTATCCACTCAAAGATTAAAGTCTATAATCAAACCAACATTGCGTCGACAGATGGTACAGTGAAATTACAGCATAAATAGACAAAACTTAGACCTCCATATTTTAGATAAACAAAGACAAACTAACATAATATACATATCTTACCTGATTTTCAACCCTAATCGGCTCTGGCAAGGAACCATCAGAAAAAGGGAGTTCCCCACGACGCATTTTATGCTTTTCATATTCAAGTAATGCCTGCATAAGTGATGATTGTGAACTCCAAGAAGTGTGCATGCAAAGAAAATAGAGTTATAAACCATAATATACTCAACAAATAGAACATAACCTTCTCATAAAAAATTCGGAATGTCCAAGAGACAGTGGTGCAGGTCCTGTTCAATAAAAAATATAAGAATTAACAAATAATCTTGTCATATTCTAGTAAACGAATTTGTGGGATCATAAAATCAAAGACATACTTTTTTCCTGTATGCAGATGCAACAAACTCAGACACTAACAATGGAAACATTAAATGTCCAATCAGTTTCATCTCTTGAAATCATGAGACTAACACAGTCTAGTCATGTCCAGCAGACATACCAGAGTAATTTACTATACATGTACCCAGTTGTAAGAGTTGAATAATTTGCAGTCTATTTTCTATCCCTAGAAAGCACTCAACAGGATGGAAGTTAGATATCAACTGAAGTCGGAGGCATGCTTACTTTGGGGGTTTGAATGATTCTCCGACTTGTCGCCATAACTTGCACGAAGTCACCTACAGATGGTTGCAAACAAATTAAACTCTGGAATACCTTCCCAGCAGAAATGATAAGATGCAGGATTTTCTAAAAGATTAATGTGATTAAAATGTCACATGAATCTCCCCTAGACAATAGACCCAGGTTCAATTCCCCCTCACCAATGTAATATTCAAAAAAACAAAATGTCACATGAAATGCCAGATGAGAAATTTAATACATATCAGCAATCAGCCAATAATATTCAACAGCAAGTTGTAAAAAAGATTACTGAGTAGACACTGAAATCAAGAAGCACAGAAGATACAAATAATGTGTATTACAAATATAACACTCAATTTTAGCAAGTCAATTTAAAAAGTACAAACATAACACTCAATTTTAGCAAGTCAATTTAAAAAGTACCAATAAGAGCAGTTTTCTTCACAGAAGACAGATTATTAGCTAGTAACTTCATTTTCTGCAATGATTTTTTTTGTAGATAGAATTGGGTTAGTTGTAGGAGACCTACCTTGAGGGAGTTAGGATAAGTTTAAACTAGTAGAATAAGAGTTCTAGTTATCTAATGAACTCAAGTTAGTTATTTCTATATCTATTTAAAGATGTAAACAGCTGATGTACGTATAAGAAAAAATTATTATTTTTCCTCCAAATTTACCTCTGAAAAGCTATATGGAATCAAAGCCAAAGGCTCAACCATGAACTTCAAGGCAGCAATGGTGGGAACGGGCCCTTCTTCTTCCTCCGATGCCACCAGTGGCACTACCTCAACTGGTGACAGCATGGTAGATTAATTCCATGGAGCCCGGAATTGGAAAAACATTCATGTTTTTGCCAATAGCCCGTGATTTATGGGAAGCAGTTCGGGAAACCTATTCTAACTTGGACAATTATGCTCAACTGTTTAAGCTAAACACACGGACGCGTAAGATGCAGCAAGGAGATCATAATGTAACTGCCTATTACAATGATATTATGGCGGTATGGTAAGAACTCGACCTGTTTGAGAAAAAAAAGTGGTAAAACCCGAATGATAGTACAAGATATCAAAAGAAAGTGGAGAGAAGCCGGGCATTTGTGTTCGTGGCAGGTCTAAACAAGGATCTTGATGAAGTTAGAGGGCATGTACTAGGGAGAAGACCTCTGCCCTCGTTCAAGAGGTCTTTACAAAAGTAAGAAGGGAGGAGGCCCGCAAGCATGTGATGTTGAGGAGCAACAATGATGAAACTAATTCCAGTGATGAGTCTGCATTTGTAATTAGAATCAGAGATTCTAAAGGAGAGAGGAACCTAGGGAAATCAAAGCCCTGGTGTGATCACTGCAAGAAATCGTGAAATACCCAAGACACTTGTTGGAATATCCATGGAAAGCCACCAAACTGGAAGAGGAAAACTGGAGGAGATTCCAAGGTAGGAGGAGATGACTGAGCTCTTCAAGCGAGTCAAGTCAGTAATGAATAGGAGTCCACAAATCCGACAAGTCCTTTTCCTTTCACAAAGGAAAAGTTAGACCAAATATATAAAATGCTCCAATCTCAAACCGACTCCTCTTGTTCCTTAGCACAATCAAGTAACTTTATCTCCAAAGCCCTCCTTTACTCCAAACAAAGAACTTCTAGATACTAGATTCAGGAGTAGTTGATCATACGACTGGAATTTTGAGATTTTTCTCGTCATACACTCCATGTGCAAGAAACCAGAAAGTGAGAATTGCAGATGGGTCCTTTGCCACGGTTGCTGGGAAAGGGACAGTTCCGATTTCCCCTTCTCTAACTCTTCAGAATGTTCTTCATATCCCTAACTTATCCTATAATCTTCTTTCTATTAGCAAACTCAAACTTGATCATAATTGTCGAATTAATTTTTGGTCCTCTCATTGTGAATTTCAAGATTTAATCTCGGGAAAGACGATTGGGGGTGCTAAGCAAGATGGTGGTCTCTATATTTGGGATGATGAAGTTGGTATTGAAAGGGAAAAAGTTGTTACCCTTTTGTCTCTAATGTTAATAGTAAGAATAAATGCCTAGGGGGTGAAGCTGTACTTACAGTCACATACTTAATCAATAGATTACTTACCAAAACCTTCCGTCATAAAAACACTACTGCAACTTTTCTCCATATGTTTTCCATCAACTCGTCTCACCCTAGACATCCCTTTAAAAATCTATGCCAGCACCGTGTTTGTTCACAACCATGACTCCAAAAAATCCAAACTTGATCCTAAAGCATCCAAATGCATTTTTGTTAGTTATCCCTCCAATCAATGGGGGTATAAATGCTTTGATCCGATATCCAAAAAATATTTTGTGTCCGTGTATGTAGCTTTCTTTGAAGGACAACCTTATAATAGTAATAATCATCTTCAAGGGGAGAATGAAGGAGAACATGATCTAATGGACAGCTTGACACTCCAATTTGGAGACAAAATTAGTGGTGAAATGGAGCAAACAGAAGGAAGAAATACAGGAGAAGAAGATGCTGAAATCAGTACCAAAGAAGGTATAAAAGACAGAGGAACAGACCCTGGTGTAGCGGCCGAAGGAGAAATAGAAAAAATGGCTAGTTTACTCAAGGGAGCATCAAGAACAAAAGAAGAGAGACACCATTCAGCAACACCATTAAGAGTCTAACCGGGGGTTCAATCCTAAAATGCAGTCAAGTATCCATACTGCTCCAAAATCCAACCACCAAGGTAATTCCGAACCTGTTGCGACCAATTTAGATCTCCCTATTGCTGTTAGGAAAGGAAACAGATCATGTATAATAAAGTACCATTTGTCTAACGTTGTATCTTACTAGAATCTTTCTCCAAATTACTATTATTTTATCTCACAAATCTGAAGTAGAGGTATCCATAGCAATAAACAGGAGGCTTTAGCTGTTCCCGAGTGGAATTGAATCGGTCATGGAGGAAATGAGGGCTCTAGAGAAGAATGAAACTTGGGAAATTATTGATTTGCCGAATGGGAAGACTTTAATTGGCTGCAAGTGGGTGTTTACAGTAAAGTGAAATGCCAATGAGTTAGTAGAAAGATGCAAGTCACGCCTGGTAGCCAAAGGTTTCACACAAACATTCGAAGTGGATTATTCAGAAACATTCTCAACAGTTGTTAAGCTCAGCACAATTCGGGTAATACTCTCACTAGCAGCAAACTTAGATTGGCCCTTGTTTCAGTTAGATGTCAAAAATGCTTTCTTGAATGGAGACTTGGAGGAAGAAGTATATATGGAACCCCTACCGAGATTCAAAGAACAATTTAGGACAAAAGTGTGTAGACTAAAAAAATCACTATATGGTCTAAAACAATCGCCAAGGGCTTGGCTTGCAAGGTTCACTAAATTTTTTAAAAAATCAAGGGTATGTCCAAGGTCAAGCGAAACACACTTTATTTACCAAAAAATCAAAGAAAAACAAAATTGCAGCCCTTATAGTCTATATAGATGACATAATCATAACTGGAAATGATTTAGAAGAAATTGGGATACCTAAACATAGCCTTGTGAAAGAATTTGAAGTGAAGAACCTTGGGCAACTTCGGTACTTTCTTGGTATGGAGGTAGCTCGATCAAGGAGAGGAATTGTAGTGTCTCAAAGGAAGTATATTCTTGATCTCTTAAAGGAGACGGGCATGATTGGTTGTAAAGCAAGTGCTACACCTATGGAGGCAGGAACAATGCCAGAAAGCATAGAAAAGGGCACTCTAGTAGATAGAGACAAATACCAAAGGTTAGTTGGGAAGTTGATTTACTTGTCACATACTAGGCCAAAAATAGCTTTGCAGTAAGCTTGCTAAGTCAATTTATGCATTCTCACTATAAAGAACATCTAGAGGCAGTATATAGAATCCTGAGGTATTTAAAGGAAAGCCTAGGAAAAGGACTGTTCTTCAAAAAAAAATGAGGCAAGCAGCATTGAAATCTTCACTGATGCAGACTAGGCAGGCTCAATTACGGACAGAAGATCTACCTCTGGCTATTGTACATTTTTATGGGGCAATCTAATTACTTGGAAGAGCAAAAAACAGAATGCGGTGGCAAGTAGTGCAGAGGCAGACTTTTGATCCATAGCACAAGGGGTATGTGAAGTCCTATGGCTAAAACAAGTACTAGAAGAGTTGAACAGACCAGTCGAGTTTTCAATAAAGCTGTTTTGCGACAATACAACAGCTATAAGCATTGCCTATAACCTGGTTCTACATAAGAGAACTAAGCATATTGAAATTGACAAGCACTTTATTAGGAAGAAATTGAAAGAAGGGATAATTTGTACTCCTTATGTACCAACATCTCAATAAATTATAGATGTGTTCACTAAAGGGCTGTTATGACAGCAATTTGAAGGTCAATTAAGCAAGTTGAGTATGATCAATATCTTTGCACCAACTTGCTAGGGAGTGTAAATAGAATTGGGTTAGTTGTAGGAGACCTATCTTGAGGAGTTAGGATAAGTTTAAACTAATAGAATGAGTCCTAGTTATCTAAGGAACTCATCTTTTTAAAGATGTAAACAATTGATATACGTATAAGAAAAAATTATTATTTTCCCTCCAAATTTACCTTTAAAACGCTATAATTTTAAATAAATTATTTAAAAAAAAATTTTAAAAAAAAGTAGAAGAAAATTAATATCTTTAATACCATTTACCATGACAAGGTTTGCCAAAATCCCAGTCACCTTTTCAGTGTATAGTAAAGCCATTGTCACCAATCCTTTGTTATCAAGAATATTAATGAAAAAAAGGGTTTGTGTAGTATGGATGTCTAAACAAGGAAATATATATTTTTTACTTCTCAATGTATACAGACAGTAATGCATGTTTATAGGAAACTTAGGAAATTGGTTAACAATGTTCAAATTGGTTCCTATGTAACTGTCGAAAAGCATTTGAAGTTGTAATACAGATTACTAGGGCATGATATAAGTGGATTTTAATTACAACAAACATGGACTTGATTGATTATAATAACAAAAACACAAGTAGGAATGCTTTTAATCTGAAACAGAAAGAAGAGGAAAAAGCCTGGGGACCTGAATCTTTAGTAACTCCAGTTGTGTTAAGGAACTAAATAGTATAAATTATATTTTTCTGTAAACATGATCTATTGACTGCTGGTCTGATACAAATATTCAATTTTACACATGTGTCCTTTGCAAAAGAGAGGTGAACTTATTGATATTTCTCCTAATTATTTAACTAGCTCAATACGATGCAAGCTGTATCAAACCAATACAACAAAGGTATTACATATCGAGAAGTCAATTGATTAAATTCCATTTCCAATCTTCCACACAAATACTGTTCATATATATGAATACATTCAGCTTATTTAAAAATAGTAACCATCCACCACTTGTAGATTTTTCAAAAAGATGACAATCAAACTCAAAATCACAGCACAGTCATAACAAAATGGAAAAGCTGTATGGTGCAATATATGCACACAGTAAAAGGGAGGTTACTGATGTCAATTAAAATCACTCGTGAACAGTTGCCTGTATATCTTACATAACTATTCAATTTAATAGTAATTCTTTCAAATAAATGCATATAGTCTTATTCTTAACGATTAAAAAAGCCATGCACTTCTACAAAGCCAGTAAAAGATGGATTAATCCATAGAGAGAGAGAGTGACAAAGCAAACCTGTTCATAGCCTCCCAGTTTGATAACTTCTCTCCATAGCCTAATTCAAATGCAAAGGGATGATTATTATCATATAGCTGGAAGAGTTTCTAATAAAATATCACATGAGCTTCCGTAGTAGTAATAATAATAATAATAATAATAACAATAACGACACCAAGAACAACTTACTTGAGTAAATTCAATTCTTCTTTGTAGAATTTTGGGGCCTTGAATTCTAAGTTATTCTCTTTATAGAACGACTCAACCTCCTTTGCAAACTCTGCTTGCTCATCTTCTGTTCCCGACTCATAGCCATCAAATGATGCAGGTTCCAAAAGGAATGATTTGTTTGGGGTGTTCAAGGTGGCCACCGCTTCATCCAACGTGGGTTTTGGCATCTCTTTCTTAATCACTCCATGTGGAGACAAGTCCATCTTTGGCGACACATCTTTCAAAGCCTCCACTTTCTTATCATCTTGAAATTCATCATCATTTTCAGCTTTAGTCTCCAAAGACTTCTCATTCAAAACATGAGCATGAATATCCTCAACTTTGGCATTGCAGAGTTCTTTAGCGTCTGCATCAATGTCATTTTCATTGGCACCATTCTCAGCATTACCCTCAAAATTCAAGCTCACATCTTTAAGCATTCTACTGTCATCAGCTTGGAAGTTATCAGAAGCAGTAGCATTCTGTTGGATATTACTACCTGTATCAGATTTGGTGGCCTTGTTATCAAAAGAGGTCTCAGGACTTTTGGCATGAGGAATACTCACAGCTTTTTCAGCCGGAATTTGTTGTTCAATTGCTGCATCACCTTTTTCCTCTGCCTTTGGTTTCCCATTTTCAGATGGATTTTGAGAAAAAGGAGGCGTTTTGGGTTCCCCTTCGACTAGAGAGTCGTTTAGATTGATATTGACATCTTTTCCCAGTTGTTTAGCATCCACCATTTCGTTACTAATAAGACAACGTACTATTGCTAAAAAAATTTCTTTAACGACCACCCACCGTTGTTAGAGAAATTGAGAGCTTAAACCCTAAAAAAAAGACACCAAAAAGAAGACAAATTTTAGAGTAGCTTATTATATGTATTATGTTGAGAAGAGAAGAAATTGCATGCAGATTAGTAAGAGAAACGAAAAAAGAAGAAAACATAGGAAAAGAAAGAAATGTGAATGAAAAAGGAGCATAGCCTTTTGGCTAAATAGGGTTCTCCAACGACAGAAACGGTAGCCGTTACCTCACCTACTCCTGAAACTAGCAGAACCAGCCTTCTTCAACCCTCCAAAAAGGGCAAAATAAGCAAAGTTTGGGATTTATGTTGTCAGTTTTATGTGTATTTGAGAGAGTTTTTGTTTGGTAAAGAGAAGAAAGTGCTAGTATTGAGTGAGACAGTGAGTGCGTTTGGCAGAGCAAAGAGCAGAGAAGGAGAGGAAGAGAGAAAAGAGGAATGAAAGAAGCCACCTAAGCCACGAAGGCGTGATGTATTAGATTTCTTTTTTAGTTAAAATGAAAAAACAAAAGGTAGAGGAATTTACACATCTACCCCTCTTTCAAATACCTTTTTTGAATCTACCCCTTATTTTTTTTTTAAATATAACTCTCTTTATTTCCACTTTTAGTTATTATTATTTTTTCCATTAATGCGGCACTTTTAACATTTTTTAACTTCTCCTTGACATAAAAAAAAATATTATTTTTTGCCTTCTTTTATTTTATTTTTTATTTTTTTGTATTTTATTTTTTCATTATTTTATCCAAAAATATTTTTTTATGTTATACTTTTATAAATGCAAAACATATATAACATATTTACAATATATCAAAAATGTTTATTATACATCTAACATACATCAACAGTTTTATTTTATATTTTTTTAATATGTATAATATATAATACATTAATAATTTTGATTATACATAATATCTATAATATATCAATAATTTTATTCTATATTCTTCTTACATACACAGAACATCTATAATTCATCAATAATTTTATTTGATATTTTCTTGCATATGCAAAACATCTACAATGCATCTGCAATCCATAATACATCAACAATACATCAATAATTTTATTATGTATTCTTCTTACATATGTAAAATATTTATAATAAATCTACAATATATCAACAATTTTATTTTGTATTCTTCTTATATAAGCAAAATATCTATAATATATTTACAATTTTGTTCTATAATTTTTTTTTATTTTGATGGTTCAAAACTATTTTTTTTTTAGAAAAATGTAAATATTTGTTAAAGAAAAAGATGAAAAAAAATTTATTGACAAAAAATATGAAATGAAAATTAAACTCAATATGAAAATACAGATTAACCTCTTTTTATCTTTGTCTTTTCTAATTTTTTTCTCAATTTGATTTTTTTTTGTATTTGAAGCAAAACTTTTACATATAGTTGCATGCAATACTATTGAGCTTCGATTGATGATTTATATCTTTATTTTTTGTTAATGAATCTTCTTTTTTTATACTAATATTGATAAAAAAAAAGATGATGATGAAGATTTGTTGGTTTTTTTATTGATGATGATGAAGAAGATGATGATATAGATCTATTTGTTTTTTCGTTTTGATGATGATGAAGAAGGAAGAAGAAGAAGATGAAGAAGAAGAAGACAAGATAACGGCATGATGAAGAAGAACAAGAAAAAGATAATAGCACAATGAAGAAGATGGTTTAAAAGCGTATTGCCATGCTTTTAGGACTCTTTTCTATAAATCTATAAATAATTTTAAAAAGCTCTATATTTAAGTAAATATTTTCTCTTTTTTTGTTAGATTGTTAGAAAGCCTAAAAATGTATTATCAAATGAGTGGTGACATGTTTGTTTCTTCAATGGAAACAAAAGCTAAGGTTAGGCTTCCAATGGCCCGGCCCAATATCACATTCTATAAAAGGAAATGACATAAAATATGTTTAACAATTTGTAGGTTCATCAATTTATTTTACTGTATATTTTTTTCTCACATTTTGTCTTTCTCTGAAAACACTTTAAATATGACTTGTTCCACTTGAGACCATTGAAGACACCTCAAATGCACACCACTTGGCCATCTCCAATACAACGTACCCTAAAAAGTGATATACCATAATAATTATTGCTATATCGCTTTTCTCTCATCTTTAGTTACCCTAGCAGATATTCTATTTCTTGCACCAAAAATAGTTTGTGGGTCAAGCTCGAAATTTATCCAAGACTTGAAGAAAAAAATTAATGTATAGGCCAAACTAAGGAATAGAGCTTGGTAAGAAAAAAGGGATGTGACTACAAGAAGCGAAAAAATGAGAAGTGGTTAGGGGTATAAGTAGAAGTGGATAACATAAAAGAGAAAATATGGACGTAGTTCCTGGAGGGCTATATATGTGGCAAAAAAAGTGAGAGAAGGAGCATCAACAAATCAGTCTAAAATTCTAAGAACTTTAGCAAAATCTTATGTTTTCTGAGATTCAAAATCTTTTGTGTCAATCATGTTCATATAGAGCTTTCAAGTTAGTTTTAATTATTTTTAAAGCCTTCTTCTTTAGGATAGTACAAATATTTATTAGTGCAATCAAACTCATTGTCTAAATTCCATTCATAACCTTTATTCACTAAGGGACTTTTATAAGAATCAATCGAGCTGTTAAAGTTAGCTTGATGACTTGATCCTTTTTATGGTCCTATAAGGATCTATAAGTCATTTGACTAGAAGTTAGTTTGAGAAATTGGTAGAGGAACTATCAAATCCTCTAACACACCCACACTCCTCAAAGGCCAGATTTGCCACTAACCATGTAAATAATTTTTAGCATGCCTAGTGAGTCCTTGTTGTGGAGATGCCTCTAATTAGGAATACTGTGAAAGAAAAAATCAAATCTAATGATATAGAGATTGCTACTACTGAGGTATGAAAAGAATTTTTTATTCCTCAAATGGTAGAGCAATTCAAGATAGATAATCCACCATACCCTATGGAGAACCTAAATTAGAGTATTTCTGAGCTACCTACAAGCTCAAGCAATTTGCCGAAGACTCAGGTTTTTGGTAAAGAGAAAAGTGTTACTAAAACGTTCAAGCAAATGTTGGTGATACAGGAGAAGATGTAAGAACGAAACGATATTTTCGTCCTCTATATAAAATAGAGAATGTTGGTTGAACATTGAAATAATGAAGTGAGCTCGACAGGAGCCAATCCAGTTATGCTTGAGACTTCCTCAAAGCCAGGAAAATAGGTCTCAAATTAGGGGTGTTCTCAAGCTGGGCTTGGCCAAGTTTTACCCTAGCTTGAAGTCCAACCTAAGAAAATTTTGAGCTTCAAAGTTAAGCCTAAAACCCGAGCCCAAAGCCTAGTGGCCCGAGTGCATTTGGGCCACTCGAGCTGGTAGGCCAAGTTATCAAGTTTTCTCATTATTTATTAAAAAATAAAAAAATTAAATTAAAAAATATAAATAAATAATAAAGTCTCCAAATGCTTCATCAAAGCATCTGAAAACTTTGAAACAAATGGTTTTACAAAATAAAAAATAAGATAAAGTAAAACCACAATTAATTAAAAAAAGATAAATAAAAAAAAAGAAAAAGTTTGTAGATGCCTTATTACTTTGAAAATAAAATCACAGTTACAAATTTGCAATCAAATTCAAAAATGGTAAATTATCAAAAATTACAAATTTACAATAAAAAACTACAAGAAAATACTACATAACACCAAAATTATAAACAATAAAAAATAAAAATCTATAATCAAACAATTTGAGAACAAGTCTTGACGAGATGGTGATCAAGAAGCAAAGAGAGAAACAAATTGAGCCTGATTAACGAAGGATGTGTTGGCTGTTACAAGTTGAAAGAGGAGAAAAAGGGAAAGGGAAGAGATTGAGACCGATGAAAAAGGAGAGAGTGTGGAGGTTGTTTTCTGCTTTGAATGAGAGGGGCAGATGTAGATTAGGTTAACCTTTAGTATAATTTTCATATATATATATATATATATATATATTTTATATAAGCAGTAGATTTTTATTAAAATATGACAAAAAAGTTACAGCAGAAGCATATTGCAATAAAGAAAGAAACTATTGCAGGGATACTACGTAATAGCACAAAGATAAAACAAAAATCCTGATAAATTAGAAATAAAAGAGACTAGATATAACTTTTTTTAATTCCTCGGGTGACCATTTTTCTAGTCTCGATCTGATTGATTTCCTTGTTCTTCTTGTTCTTTTTCTTTGAGGTCACCAGGGTGAAATCATCTTCTATTGGATATTCAAGATCATTAGCTTCTATCTCCCTAATGTCTTCATCATCCACTACAGGGGTTGGAAGAGAAGAATTGGAAGTTGAGGCTGCAGGGATTCTTTTAGCTTTAATGGCAGCCAAAGATTGATTTATAAGTTGCTGGGAAAGTTTGAGGTCTTTTTTAAATTCTTCTAATGAAGAGTAATCCTTATATCTTGATTTCTTTGTAGATTGGAGATTGGTGGCAGCAGTTTTTGGAGAATCTATATTGGGACTCATGGTAGCTTGGTCCGCAGGGTTAGGAGAAGTATGCTCTGTGTCATTTAGCTGAGTGCTTGATTCAGTTACCATTTTATTCCCTTGATCAATATGATTAGTGAGGCCAACATTATCAACCATAGAAGCTGTAAAAGCCTGGTATTTAAGCTCAGCACAAGTTTCATGCATTGAGACATCATCCTGAACTTTAAGATTAGATGGACCAATTTTTGCTACACAGTAAGAGTTTAGCACCCCATCTGGTACTGATTTAATTGCTGTGTCCGGTACTGAATTAATATCTTTCCCGATGATTTCCACAATTTCATCAATTGTAGCAAGATTTGGTGCCGCAGCAGAAGTTGTAGCAACGGGAGTTGAAATATGAGCATAATTTTGAGTATGAGCCGATTTCTTGTTATTGAGGATAGAGGGATTATCATTAATAGAAGCATCTGAAGCCATAACAGGATCTTTTGGAACCCAAACTTTAGAAACTGGGGCAGAAGGATTTTCTAAATTAAGTGCAGCAGTTTCTTCGATATTCTGATCATTGAGGGTAGGCTTATTCTTAAGTCTACAAGATTGAAAATCATGACCCAACTTATAACATTCTTGGCAATAAGAAGGAAGATTTTCGTATTCCACTACCTGAAAGAAGCTTTCTAGCTATTACCTATCCATATTCTCTCAGGTAACTCCTTGGAGAGATCAATTTCAACACACACTCGAGCAACAGATGGCCTAATCAAGGTAGCTGTAGCAGCATCTACCATCAAAGGAGAACCAATCAAACTAGCAATAGGAAACAGGGCAGCTTTATGGAAAAAATGAATAGGCAGTCCCTTCAACAAAATCCAAGCAGGAAAGATTGGATTATCAACATATGGTTGGAAATATGGGGACAATTTAAAGACTTTCATCTCAAATCCATAGAAAGACCATATTTGACGAAGCCAACATCGCAATAAATCTTCCTCCGGGCTAAAATTTATAAGAACATGTTGAGAGTCAAGTAAACCCAATGTGAATTTCCTTTTAAAGCCCACAGCCTCAAAAACCTTGTGTAAAGCCTTCATATTAGGTCTACCAGAGTTAAAAAATCCAATCAAAGCATATCTAAAAGGATGCGACAGAAGACTAATCTCTTCATCCGAGAAAGAAATTACAGGAACGCCTTTGTGCTTTGAAGGTTGTTTATTGGCTATTTGAGGAAAATCTGTAGAAGCATCCACAAAAGAGCGATTGATGGGATTGGGAACCACGCCCTGTTTGAGAGCATCGATAAACGACCGACCGGCCGACCCATTATGGGTGGCCGGAGATGAAGCGACAGGATCCGTGGCGGTCAAGCGAAGTATAATATTCACATACTAAAACATTGACCCAAAATATATTGTCCTCTTGTAGGCAATAAATCAAACACTTTATGGGCAACCAAGAGCAACCAACAATTTAGACAAAATTTGGCTAAAATTTTTTAGGCCAAAATTTTAGCCAAACATTAGGTTTCTAGTTTGGCTAAAATTTTTTAGGCCAACCCATCCTAGCCCAAAGATTACTATATATATATTTTAGGATGGGTTGGCCTAAAAAATTTTAGCCAAACTAGAAACCTGATCTAAAGAAAAATTGAGTTAGACAAAGTAAACCATAGGTTGATCTTTACATATAAAAACCTGGCACAACCTGATCGGGCTGGGCTAGGTTGGGTTGGGTCATCTGAGTTAGTGAGCTTTATTTATAATTCTTTTATACGCTATATACATATAATACATACACCTTATATATAATACGTACACAGAATATAAGAATGTCACATTTCTAATTGCTAAAAAATTTTCTTTAATTTTATTAAGAATAGTTTAACCTTTAAAATATAATTTAGTAAATAAAATCTTAAATTTATATGTGAACCTCGTTTTCCACCCGAAAAGGATTCGGATGAACGTTCACTTGTTGTTAGGAGTCGCCACTCAGTTTTTTTTTCTGTTCAGAGGGAAAAACTAAGAAAACCCTTGTTTGACTCCAATTAATGCATCCAATGTAAAGGCTTCTAATCTACGAACCCAAGGAGGATTCGGGGACTATGTCATGTATTTGATTAATTTGCCAAAAGAAACAAACCTTAAAAGGGACGAAAAAAAGAAGACAAACAGATTGTTAGTAAATTGTGGACTTGCTATTTGGGGTGAATCCCAAACATGCCTACATACTCTCGTTTTTATGAGAGATCAAAGCCCATGTAGTTAGGAAAAGCCTATTTAAAGGCAATTGTGCATTATGCATGCGTGTGTGTATGCTTCGTGCATTGTCGGGCTTTTTGCCAAAATTATGAGATTTTGAGCACTTAGTGCTAATTTTGATGAAATTTGGGTACTTGGTACCAAAAAGAATGCAATTTAGGCTTCATGCCAAAATGTTGATTTTAATTGTGATGGGCTTCATGCCAAAAATTGATTGATTACTTAATTAGGCCTTAGACCTAAAAGAATTAGGTCTTTGACCAAAAAGATTGATTGATTCAGGACTTAATGCCGAAAGATTGATTGATTACTTAACTAGGCCTTAGACCTAAAAGGATTAGGTCTTTGACCAAAAAAAGAAATTAAGAAGAAGATGGAATGCTTATGACATGCTTGAATTGACAAAGGATAAATTAGGATATTACCTTGCTTAGGATTTTTCCACTTCGAAGTTCCAGATCTTGTTTTCTTGGACCTTGGATTATGATTCTTTATTCTTGCAGCACAAGGTTAGATTTATGCAAAGAAAAGTCCAAGAGAAGTTCTTAAGCATGTGAAAATAGAGAGTTCGTCCGCCCGAAGCCCACTCAAAAAGACTGAACCTCTTTTCTGAAAATTTGGAGGCTTTTATAGACAAAATTGGGACTGGACGGCGGTCGGACCGCCGTGGAAGTGACAGCCCGGGAAAACGGAAAAAGCAAAACGGTCAGCTGTCGAACCACCGCGGTAGGTGGCGGGCGGGCCGCTGCCCTTGATTCTCGAGCCCCCAAAAAAGCACGCCCGATTTTCATTCAAACTGATTTTTCGGGAGCTACGGACCTCCAAAAATTATTCCGAGACCATATCCGTGATCCTTGCGTCGCTCCGGACATTTCAAGTACCATGAAGACATACTTTCGATGAACTTTGCCGTGGTCGTCCGGTCTGGCTTGGTCTTCTGCAGTCTGAGAAAATCGGCTTTCCGAGCCTCAAAATTTGAGTATTCACAATTGCCCCCCACTGGGGTCCATAAAAATGATTTATGGGGCTCAGTGGTCGTCAGAAACAAGGATTTTGAGCGAGGTGCAAAAAGACCCGCATTTTCACATTTTCCTTATAAATAGGCTCATTTCCATTCCATTTTCATTTGCTTTCGTTCTTTCTTCTTCTTTCATTTCCTTCAAACTTTCTTTCGACGATGGATTTCACTAGCCTAGAAGACTTCGAAATCCTACTCCCTCCCTGCAATCTTTTACTTGAGGAGGAGAAGCACAGCTCCCGGACCGGCTGCTATGAGGTAAGTACCTTCTCCTTTACTCACCTATTTTGCATGCTTAGGAAATTTATTTATTTCTAGTAAGGAACTTAGAAACAAATTTTAGGAATCCTTCCTTTACATGTACTTGAATTAGCTCTAGTAATGAATCAGGAGTAATACCAGGCTTCACCATGTTCTGCCATCAGTAATTATCTCTAGTAAAGAACTTAGAAATAATCCTCTAGGAGGTCACACCCGGCTGGGGAAAGAACTTAAATTTTTCTGAAGTTGCCCCCCAAATTATCCACAATAATGAATTAGAAAATTTCTCTCTCTGTTTTTTGTTTGTAAATAGAAAGGATCTATTTTCTCAGGTTTGGCTGAGAGACCATCTCCGAGTGGTTGCCGCTCCCCATGCCTTGACTTATAACCCTTCTCAGTACCGCACCAGAAGAATCCAGATTTCTTTTCCCTCTATGGCTAAGTGGATCATCTGGTTGTATGAGCTTGGACCAGAAGAATTGTTGTGGTTCATCCCTTGGTATAGAATTTCTCGCTTCATGGAGGCAAATGCAATGCATAACCATGTCTACCTTCTTGGTTTCACTCATAGTACATGGTATAGTGCTTCTCGCATCCTCAGACAGATGGGGGTTGATCAGAGGGTTCCTCTTCTTGTTGGGCTTTCCATTGCTTCCCCCATTACTCCCGGAGTTACTCGAGCTGTTCTACAAACTTGGGTTAGGAACAATCAGATGATCAGGCATTTTGCAGAGCCTTCTCTTGTTCAGCCTACTCCAGAGCATAGAACTTGGTTTATAGCCAAAGTTTGGCTAATTGAAAAGCCAAAGAGGCATGCATTGCTGCAGGAGTTGGAGGGAGAGGATGTGGTTCCTCTTAACGAGGGGAAGATAAATGTTGCAGAAAGTTTCAGAACTAAGGAAGATACCGAAGACTTTGCCCCACGTAGGAGACGTAGGATTTAGATCCTAGGGTTGACTCTATTGTCTGCTTTTTTGGATTGCTTTTACCTTTTTGGTTCATTGGATGTTTAGGACTTATGGTTTGACTCTTTTCATGGAAAGAATGACTCTTTTTGTAATGAATGATTCTTTTTTGGAATGAATGACTCTTTTTTGGAATGAACGACTCTTTCATTTGCTTTCCAAGCATTATCTACTTGCTCTAATTTTGCCTAAGTCATCCTTTCGGATTTTCAACTTAGCGAGCTCTTACCCATTCTTGCCTAAGCCGCCCTTTGCGGGTTTTCAACTTAGCGGGATTTTTTTTTCATGTTGGCAAAAGAAAAGTGAATCAATGGTTTTCATTAAAATTTAGACCGTGCTCAAGGAGAGCTGCCTACATATCTCGAATTAGTTTGCGAGAATCAGGTCTAATGTAGTTCCTTACAATGCATGATTATACATAATATTTCTTTAATTGATCCAGATTGCATGGGTTTGTGAACTCCAGACCATCCAAATCAGATAAGATGACGGCTCTGCCGGAAAGTATTTTCTTTACAATGTAGGGTCCAGCCCAAAGAGGACGAAACTTCCCACGAGGATCTGTAACAGGTGTTCTGATCTCTTTCAGAACTAAACAACCTTCTTCCAACTTTCGATCTTTGACCTTTTTGTTGAAATGTCTGGCCATTCGCCTCTGATACCCTTGAATCTGATGTAGAGCTTGAAGTCTTTTTTCATCCAAACCCAACAACTGATGATGATAATTGCTAATCCATTCAGCTTCATTTATCTGACTTTCTTGAATTATCCTCGCCGATTGAACTTCCAGTTCAATGGGGAGTACTGCTTCCATTCCGTACACCAGTGAATACGGGGTTGCCCCAGTAGGAGTTCTAATTGATGTTCTATATCCCCACAAGGCCAGTGGTAACTTCTCATGCCAACCCCTATGTTCCTTGATCATTTTTTGTATGATCACCTTTATAGACTTATTTGCTACTTCTACAGCTCCATTTGTTTGAGGTCTATAAGGAGAGGACTTATGATGCTGGACCTTCTTATCCTTCAAGAGTTTAGCAAATTCTGCTTGGAAACGAGTTCCATTATCAGTGACAATCTCAAATGGCGCTCCGTACCGACAAAGGATGGTTGTTCGGACAAACTGCGCTGCCTTTTTGGCTTCTAATTCTGTATAGGAAGCTGCTTCAACCCACTTTGTGAAGTAATCCACCGCTACCAAGATAAACTGATGTCCATTCGAAGCTCTCGGATGTATTTTTCCAATTATATCTATTCCCCAAGTAGCGAAGGGCTATGGAGAGGTGATTGGATTCAGAGCAACAGGAGGTTGCTTCTGTAGCTTAGCAAATATCTGGCACTGATGGCATTCTTGCACAAATGCCACACAGTCTGTATTCATGGTGGACCAATAATATCCTAGATTGGCTATTTTTTGAGCCAAGGCGATCCCATACATATGCGGTCCTGATTCGCCACCATTCACCATTTCCATTATCCGCTTAGCCTCTGCTTCATTCACACACCTTAGGTGCATTCCATTCCAACTTCTTTTGTAGAGGATGTCTCCATTGAGAATGTAACCTATGGCTAGCTGCCTTATTGCTCTCTGATTAACCCTTGATGATCCCTCCGGATAACTTCCATCCTTGAGATAACTCTTGATATCCCAGAACCATGGTTTACCATCGGCCAAATGCATTACGTGGGCAGGTTGCTTCTGAAGTTGAACTTTCAATGGACGAATGGCTTTCCCCTCCTTGATATTGACCATGGAAGCTAAAGTAGCCAGGGCATCAGCAAACTGATTCTTTGCTCTTGGGAGATATTCGAAGGACAAATCATCGAATTGTTGTGCCAAATGATCGAGACGTTGTAGGTAAGGAACCAAACGCTCTTCTCTTATTTTCCATTTCCTTAAAGCTTGTGATACTATTAAAATAGAATCACCATAGACCTTTAGGTTCTTAATCCCCAATCCTAGGGCGGCTTCGAGCCCATTGATGCTAGCTTCATATTCTGCTTCATTGTTTGTGCAGCTAAAGTCAAGTTTAACTGCAAAGGGAATGTATTCTCCACAAGGAGTTTTGAACACAATCCCAATTCCATTTCCATGATAATTGGATGCCCCATCGAAATACATCTCCCAAACACTTCTTTCCACATTCAAGAGGTCTTCGTTAGGGAAATTCATTTCTCGCATCTCGTCTATTACGGGTAATTCTGCTAACTGGTCAGCTATTGCCCCACCTTTCACAGCTTTTCTTTGAATAAATTTTAAGTCAAAAGCTGCCAATGTTGACACCCACTTTGCCATTTTGCTGTCCAAAACAGGCCTCTCCATAAGGAATTTCAAGGGACTCTGTTCTGCGATGACATAAGTAGTGTAAGAAGACAAGTAGTGCTGTAACTTCGTGCAAGCCCAATACAACGCTAAACACAACTTCTCAATCTTGTTATACTTTAACTCATAGTCCAGCATCCATTTGCTGAGGTAATAAATTGCATTTTCCACCTTTGTACCTTCGGCCTCTTGAGCTAGCATTGCACTCATGGCTTCATCTGTTACAGACAAATACAAGAGCAGAGGTTTTCCCATTCTGGGAGGTTGCAGAATTGGCGGACTTAACAAGTATTCTTTGATCTTGTCAAAGGCCTTCTGGCAATCTTCATTCCATTCTTGTGAAGCACCTTTCCTTAGTAGCTTAAAGATAGGACCACAAGTCTCTGCCAACTGCGATATGAATCGACTGATATACTGTAATCTACCTAGCAAGCCTCGAATCTCCTTTTCTGTTCTTGGTGGAGGCATTTTCAGAATAGCCTTTGACTTTGCTGGATCAACTTCTATTCCTTTCTTGCTGACCAAATATCCCAAAAATAAGCCTGATGTTGCACCAAAGAGGCACTTTGCAGGATTCTAAGGAAGAACTTCTCAAGTGCTTCAACGTGCTCTTCTGGAGATTTTGACTTAACAATCATATCGTCAACATACACTTCTACTTCTTTGTGAATCATGTCATGAAAGATTGTTGTCGCCATCCTCTGGTAGGTAGCCCCTGCATTTTTCAATCCAAAAGGCATAACCCTATAACAGAAAGTGCCCCATTCTGTAATGAAAGTTGTCTTCTCTTTGTCTAGTGGGTGCACCATGATCTGATTGTACCCAACTGCGAGGTCAGTCCTGGAAACCATCATATGCTCAGCCATCCTGTCTATTAGCAAATCGATGTGTGGTAGCGGGAAATCGTCCTTGGGACAAGCCTTATTCAAATCTCTGTAGTCAACACACATCTTGACCTTCCCATCTTTCTTCGGGACTGGCACAATGTTCGCCAACCAGGAAGGGTAGGCAATTGGTTCTATGAACCTATTATCTAATTGCTTGGCAACCTCTTCTTTAATTTTCAAAGACCATTCCGGCTTCATTATTCTCAACTTCTGCTTAACCGGCTTTGCATCGGGGTATAGCGGAATCTTATGAACTGCTATGGCTGGGTCTATTCCCGTGACATCACTTGTCTTCCACATGAAGCAGTCGACATACTTTTTGATGCATTCAACAACATGTTCTTTATTCACACAATCATATGCAATGTATGTACATTCATTTTCTTTGCCAATTATTATCTTTTCATTTATTTCATTTATTTTATTTATTTTATTTATTTCATTTTTGCTAGATAATACTTGGAAAGCAAAAGACACAGGGTAACCAAGAACTTGAACAGTTTCATTAATAATGGAGGAGTCATCCTCCAGAGTTACATTATATTCGACATCAGGGTTTTCTATTCCTGAAGCTAAGGAAGACTCAGAACTGGACTCTGACTCGGTGTTTAACTCAAGATTTGACTCAATACAAGACTCAGGTTCAGGGTATGACACAGGACTAGGTTTGACTGTAGCTGCTTGTCCCTCCTCGGCATACTAGTACATCAGTGGTCCATCTGTTGTCTTGATCAGCTTCGTGAAATCCCTTTTGTCTTCAAAATTGGTTATCATAGCAACCTCATCAAAGAGACTAGGCCGCATGAAATCTTCCACTTGTGGGTCAGTTATAGGTTCTGGCTCTTCTTCCTTTATGGCTAAAACATCAGTGAACATCTCAAAACCCGGTAACTTCTTTCCAGTCATAAAAGAATAGAATGGCTCCTGGAAACCACAGTAAGGAACTGCTTTTCCAGGTTTGCAAAAGTGACCGTTCAGAGTTCTAAAGTAAGGGCGCATTTTGAGGCTTTTTGTCCCCCCAGTCTTCTTTTTCTTCTTCCCATGCTCAAACTCTTCTATTTCCTCGTCTGTGGGTTTGTACCCCAGGCCAAAAGTTCCCTTATTCTCAGGCTCTTCCCATGGCCGCACTATGGATGATTTCCTCCCAGATCTTACCATTTCCATCCCGGGTAGCAGACCTACCCTTAGCATCATTCCCACCAGGCAATTGACTTGGACCTCCCCAAAGTCATATAGGATAAATGGACCTTTGGGCCTTTCTCCTTTAATGCATTGAACAGTGTCATAATGGAACCCAGTCAAGGCCATAGCAGTTTCACCAGGAACAACCTCAAAGAGAGACTAATCCGTGGTTCTCTTGTTGATTTCACATGTGTCTCCTTTAATAGTGATGATTTTTCCTTCAAAAGGGAACTTAAGTTTTTGATGTAATGAAGAAGGTATAGCATTATTCTGATGAATCCACGGCCTTCCAAGGAGGAGGTTAAAGCTCGCGGGTACATCAATGACCTGGAACGGCACTCCCATTTTTACCGGTCCGATAGCAACTTCCAGAGTAGCAACACCCAAAATTTCTCTTCGAGTGTTGTCATATGCTTTAACAATTTGATCAGAAGGTGTAAGATATGTAGCCTCCAATCCCAGACAGCTTGCTACTTTCAAAGGACATACATTTAAGGCTGACCCATTATCAATGAGAACCATGGGCACAGTCTTTCCCCTAGTTTGTACGGTGATGTATAGAGCATTATTGTGTTTCATGCCATCTTCTGGTAAATCTACATCAGAAAACCTGATACTCAATGCCTTGGTTGATTGGATCAAAGTGGCCACCAAAGCTTCTAGGCTTGTGTCTACTGATGTATCAAGCTGACTCAAAGCTTTACTAAGAGCCTGACGGTGTGGGAATGAGGAAGCAAGGAGATCCCAAATTGACACCTTAGCTTGAGTTTGTTTAAGCTGAGAGAGGACAGGGTCTTCTTTTGGTTCTGGCGTCTTCTTATATGGGTGATTTGGGGTTTTAGCGGCTTTCCCCAAGTCAAGTGGCTGATATTGCCTTCCACTTCTTGTCAAAGCATCGACCTCTTCAGCAAGGTCATTCAGATCCAGCACACATACTTCATTCATTTCCAAGAGAAGTTTGAAAGGATCAAACAACTCTTCTTCCACAGTGATGGCGTGGATGGAATGATTGGGCAAAGGGTTAGTATTAATGTTTGGTTAACTCCTGAGAGGAATGATGTCACCACTATCCACCAGATCTTGGATGTGGTTTTTTAGAGTCCAGCAAGCATCTGTTCTATGCCCATTTCCTTGGTGGTATTCACAGTACTCATTGGCCCTATAATTGGAGGGTAATGGGTTTGGAGGAGGCCTTGGGTCCAAAGGCTTCAAGTACTTTCCTTCCACGGCTTTTTTAAACACCAGATGAAGGGGCATCCCAAGGTCGGTATATTGCCTTCTTGGCTGATTTCTTTGCCTAAGATTGCCCACATGTAAAGGATTCGCAGGGGCAATATTGGCCACTTATTGACCTTGCTTAAGGAAGCAGCTTGGCCCTGTTTCTTATACTTTGAAGTAGCTCCCTCATCCACTATCTTACCCAATTGTATCAAATCTTCTACCTTAGTTGCAGTCGCAATGAGCGATTTGAAAGTAGGTAGGTATTGGGTTTGCAGTTGAGCTTGATATGTAGGCCTTAAATTCTTGATTATGATATCAATTTGCTCCTGTTCTGAAGGGCGATTGATCATTTGGGCAGCCTTCTTCCTCCACCTCGTAAGGAACGAGGAGAAGGGTTCATTGTTGTTTTGCTTGGTAGTCTCAAGCTCTCTTCTAGTGACATCTACCTCAATATTGTAGTGGTATTGAGTGTTAAATGCATTGCAGATGTCTTCCCAGGTCTTAATCTTGGCACGATCTAGGCTTACAAACCACTTAAGGGCAGCACCAGTCAAGGATTGTTGGAAGAGTTGAGCAAAGAGCTCGTCATTTAAACCCCAAGGGCTTAAGGCCCCCACATACATCTTCAGGTGGGTTTTAGGGCAAGTAGTCCCATCAAATCTGTCCATCCCATGCATCTTGAATTTTGGAGGCAACCTAGCTTGGGGAAATAAGGATAAGGAATCCATGTCTACCACCTCTTTATGAGTTTTCATGGCAGTGATTGACCTTTCAAGCAATTCAAGTTTCTTTTTTAGTTCATCAGTTTCAGTAGCATTCTTAGAGGGTGGATCCTCCAAATTGATGACAGGGGTATTATTCTGAACAGTCATGGGGGTACTAGCTTGTCCCACAATAGGTTCCTTCCCTAGATTTCCAGGAGTAGTGGCTGTCTTTGGTGCCCCTCCCAATTCGGCCAAGATGGCTACCCTTTGGGCAGCCAAGGCTTCATCAATTCTTTCTTGCATCCTAGCTTCAATTTCCTTAACCTGTCCATCTAGCAAGGCCTTAATATGTTCAATAGTAGCCATTTCAGTAATCAGAGTAGTTGGTGAAGTTGGGGTAGTAGGACTTGTGGGTGATTGCACAGTCGGAGTTGGTGTAGCTTGTGTAGGTGAAGGCACACGGATAGTGGGTACCTGCAAAGGTTAAGGGTAAAGGATTAGGGTAGTGTGTAGGGTAGGAAGACTATTGGTCCATTTGTACATATCAAAAGGTTTTCCCCAAAACAATGTTGTTATGTTGCATGAATGCACCTCATCACATCATAATTCATTTTAATGAAATGTGGCACTATTATTGGGTACATACAACCTACGGGAGGGTTCTATTGTTACATGAAAAATAGAGAATAGGCATATAATAGGGACCCTTGAGTCTTGAGTAAGATATACCTAACCACATGTGAAACAAAGAGTTTCGCGTGGGTCCAACAGTACGTTTACTCATGGGCCACTCCAAAAGGATTGGAATGGTTTGCGACAATAGGGAGGACGCTTTGGCTGTTCGCCGGCATAATCAAGGAGATCTGCCGGTCAGCGCTACTTGCTATCCAGACTCAGAATTTTGAACAGAAAGAGAATAAATTCATTTGAAAATAATTTTTTATGCAATGGAGGAAAATGATTCCCCCATATAATGCAAGAGAAAAAGATTCTCTAAATGACAAAACAAATGCACAATTAATCAAACAAGGGATCCATCAAAGGAAAAAGATTCCTTTTATCAATTTTTTTCCAATATCCTTAAGGAAAGGATATATATCGCTAAGGTACCCTGCAAAATAAATAAAAGTACCCTAAAGAAGGGCAAATTAGTCAAATAAACAATAGTAGTCTACTAGGATCCCATAAATTATTTTTATGGTCCCCAGTGGAGTTGCCAGATTGTGAACCTCGTTTTCCACCCGA
This sequence comes from Garcia nutans, assembly GCA_947685225.1. Classification (NCBI taxonomy): domain Eukaryota; kingdom Viridiplantae; phylum Streptophyta; class Magnoliopsida; order Malpighiales; family Euphorbiaceae; genus Garcia; species Garcia nutans. Next base: position 10,824,265 of record CANTUV010000072.1, read on the forward strand.
AAAGGATTCGGATGAACGTTCACTTATTGTTAGGAGTCGCCACTCAGTTTTTTTTTCTGTTCAAAGGGAAAAACTAAGAAAACCCTTGTTTGACTCCAATTAATGCATCCAATGTAAAGGCTTCTAATCTATGAACCCAAGGAGGATTCGGGAACTATGTCATGTATTTGATTAATTTGCCAAAAGAAACAAACCTTAAAAGCGACGAAGAAAAGAAGACAAGCAGATTGTTAGTAAATTATGGACTTGCTATTTGGGGTGAATCCTAAACATGCCTACATATTCTCGTTTTTATGAGAGATCAAAGCCCATGTAGTTAGGAAAAGCCTATTTAAAGGCAATTGTGCATTATGCATGCGTGTGTGTATGCTTCGTGCATTGTCGGGCTTTTTGCCAAAATTATGAGATTTTGAGCACTTAGTGCTAATTTTGATGAAATTTGGGTACTTGGTACCAAAAAGAATGCAATTTAGGCTTCATGCCAAAAAGTTGATTTTAATTGTGATGGGCTTCATGCCAAAAATTGATTGATTACTTAATTAGGCCTTAGACCTAAAATGATTAGGTCTTTGACAAAAAAAAATGATTGATTCAGGGCTTAATGCCGAAAGATTGATTGATTACTTAACTAGGCCTTAGACCTAAAAGGATTAGGTCTTTGACCAAAAAAAGAAATTAAGAAGAAGATGGAATGCTTATGACATGCTTGAATTGAAAAAGGATGAATTAGGATATTACCTTGTTTAGGATTTTCCCACTTCGAAGTTCCAGATCTTGTTTTCTTGGACCTTGGATTATGATTCTTGATTCTTGCAGCACAAGGTTAGATTTATGCAAAGAAAAGGCCAAGAGAAGTTCTTAAGCGTGTGAAAATAGAGAGTTTGTCCGCCCGAAGCCCACTCGAAAAGACCGAACCTCCTTTCTAAAAATTTGGAGGCTTTTATAGATAAAATTCGGACTGGACGGCGGTCGGACCGCCGTGGAAGTGACAGCCAGGGAAAACCGAAAAAAAAAACGGTGGGCGGTCGGACCGCCGCGGTAGGTGGCGGGCGGACCGCCGATCCCGGAGGGAGGACTGCCGCGGTCGGCTGGCAGGCCGCTGCCCTCGGTTCTCGAGCCCCCAAAAAAGCACACACGATTTTTGTTCAAACTGATTTTTCGGGAGCTACTGACCTCCAAAAATTATTCCGAGACCATATCCGTGATCCTTGCGTCGCTCCGGACATTTCAAGTACCATGAAGACATACTTTCGGTGAACTTTGCCGTGGTCGTCCAGTCTAGCTTGGTCTTCTGCAGTATGAGAAAATCGGCTTTCCGAGCCTCAAAGTTCGAGTATTCACATTATAACAGAAATTAATAGGTAAAATGCAAATTTAAAAGAAAATCTCTAAGAAAAATTCGTCAAAGTTTTGTCTATAAATTTAATGTTTCCCAAAATCACAAAATCAACTGCATAAAATTTTACACTCCTAAAAATATATTCAAACATTCATCTCTCCAACATTCTCCATAAATACCCAAATATATTAATATACAAAATTAATCCAAGCTTTTATAATATCTTACCAAAAACTTTAAAAAATATTTACAATATTTTTATATATTAATACAATGTACATAAACAAAACATGTTTCCTCAAAATAAAAATTTACATATCAAATTGTTGGCTCTGGTCTCATGGCAATCTAACAAAACTTCCAATACAATCCAGAAATCCTAGACCTGGTCAAGTCTACTAGGCTTTCAGTGTCCACTCTGTCACTTACGCAATGAGCAAATTGAGCTAAGCTAATAGTACAACGGTACATACTTTAATAATAGAAGAAATTTGTAAAATAATGCAATATGCCTTTTTTTTGAAACTCACAATGTAGCATACAAATGCATTTGAAACTCATACATTTTTTTTTAATTCCATCATATATCACAATCACATGCAATTGGCTCAAATGACCCTATATAATGCTTGGGTTTCAAAGATATTATTTTGGTTTATCCTGATACTCAGTGTCTAGCCTAAAGGCAAATAATATTATAAGTCACGCATAGCATCTAGCTTGAAGGCAAAGATCATCATAAGTGACGACCAGTGTCTAGCCCCAAAAGTAAATCATATAATAGGCATACCATATGCAAATCACCAAACACATAACTCAAGAATAGAATATTATATAAGGCAATACACATTATTTCACATTTTCACATAACATAGCCATTTTATCATGAGCATTTCTTTTACATTTTTTTCACCATTTCTCTAAATTTCTATATATTTCATCATAAGAATTACATTCTGACATACATGTGGCCAAATTATATACCTTAAATGGTATAAAATCCATTTTTTCTATAATCACAATTAATAATGCCAATGACTATTTTAAAATGGCTTAACAATTCATACCTTATGCAAATCACACCTTTAAACACATAACCATGCTCTTCACATGTGATTACTCACATCAAAGTAGCAGAGTATAAATACCAACATACAAAATAGTATGTTGCATTTAAATACATAAATACTAAAGTATGTACCAACCTTCACTCAAGGCAACCTCCAAGCCAAGTTCACGCCCTTTTCTTCAGTCTACTAAAATGTTCTTCACAACTTGGATTGGGCAAACCCAACTTGTTGAACTCCTATCCACATTATGAGTTTAAATAATTCATTAGAACCACATTTCTATACACTTTAACTAATAAAACCTATTTTATCACTTCCCCTTGAAATTTCTAAATTTTGCCCTAATGCACTTTAATTTTAGAATTCCGTTCTAACTAATTCTAAATCAAGTTTTAAGCTCAATTTTATCATTAGAATCATATTATAACACAATTTAACCATTCAAGCAATATTTATATCAATTCTAACCAAAAATCCCTAAAAACCCTAACTTGCCTACTACCGACTTCAAACTTCAACCAAACCTAACTATTTCCACTATCTAACAATAAAATCCTTACTTCTATACCTACACAACTTCAAAACAACCCATCTTATGAATTATAACATCTCCCTTTAAAACTTGAAATTTCACATATTAAGGAATTTAAAGAAAACTTCTTTAAAATTCAAGAAAACTCACTTACCTCTTGTAAAATCTCCAAAACTATCTTTGTTTTCTTGAAATCTTTAGAAAATTTGATGTATTAAAAGATGAAGACCTCCCTTCTTATTCAACAATGGTGGACGTTTTTCCTTGGTAGAAGAAGAAGATGAAATTTTGTTTTGTTTACTTCTTTCTTTACTAGCCATATATATATATATATATTTAAATAATATGATTAATTAATTTATTAATTATTGAAAAATTCATAATTTTTCACTACCACCAAGATTTATTTTAATTTTAATTTATTTTATTATTATTATTAACTTTTTATCTTTTACCCTTTTACTTTTTGACATTTACTATTTATCTTTTGTCTTTTATGAAAAAATATATATTATGTATATTTTAGGTATATATCATATATACATTATGAATATCTCGTGTATACCTTAGGTATATATCATACATATCCTACATATAACACTCTAATTATCCTCCAAATACCCTATTTAATTATTCTAATAAAACTACGGGTGTTACATTATGAACAACCCTATCTTAGATGAGTACAGGGGCACTCTTCAACCCAAGAAGTAGAAGAAGTGCCTCATTTTTCAGTGACAATTGAGAAGAGGTATATTACTTTAAGGAGAAGCGATGAGAACAGTAGGAATAATCATAGCAATGGTTGAAAAAATGGCCAAAATTTTGAAGCTCCCTTTCCTCACCAAATATATGGGGCTATCAATCCATTGACACAACCTCAATTCTATGAAGGAGAAAATGTGGTGAATTTGGGTACAGTTGGAGAACCCACCACTGCTATACAAGAATTGGAGTTCAAACTTTTTAGCCACCAAGGCCTTTGATTCCCACAGAGGTAGAAGCAATAAGGGAGGTGCAAAATCTATTTGCATTAAACTAAGTTTATTAGAATGGCTCAAAAAAGGTTAGATATTGAGTTGAGGAAAAAGTTCCAAGGAATGGAATTCAAGGGTTTTTATGAGTTGATCACAAGGTGGCTAAGTATGAGGAGTTTTCTCCATGAAGAGACGTAAAAGAAGAAAGACAACTATAGGATCTTATTTTCAAGAAGTTAACAATTCAGATGCAGCAGTGGCTAACATGATTTCTTATGGATCATGCGTTTATCCCATATTGTTGTAGAAGGTTCTCGATTCGTGGAAAAAGACTCAGGTGAGTAATGCATAACCTTAGTACATGTTCAATGTAGCAAAAATTGAGGACATATTTAATTTCCTTCTAAAAGAATACTTCATCAAACTACAATCAAATCATAATATTCCCAGCAATGAGGAATTAAAGGGAGTGATTACTGCAAATACCATAATTCTATGATGCCATGAATTCTTACTGGGGCTTTAGGAACCTGGTCCAAGACAAAATCAACAAATGGATTCAGAAGTTTTCAGAAAAGAGTGAAGCAATGCTCATTGATGAAGACCTTTTTAACCTAGTTGCTTCGGTGAACATAGCCTCCTTCGTGTGAGGCCTCGCTGAGCACCTATTCGGCTTGCTATGCAAATGGAGCCAAAATACTCATTTAGGCTTAGTCCCATATGACACCATCGCGTACTATCTTCAGTCAATTCAGTAAGTATGAGTTTAAAATGAATTTAATTTTCTATTTTAAGAAAATATTTTTTAATCTCCTTTTCATTATGAAAAAGAGGAGGTAGCTTTTTTTTTTGAAAAGCACTGATTGGAGAGTTTTCACCTTAAATTATTTTATTTTAGAAAAATTTAAAGAAAAAACCCATTTAATTAACTCCATAAAATTTAGCTAAAATTTACCCAAAAAAGGCACTAGTACAAAACCAATCACGATAGGTTTCAGGCTAGGTTTTCAAATAAAATTTAATAAAAAAGTGATTTTATCTTTAATCAATTTTAACCTTTGTGATTAAAAAATGATTTTTATGTAATGATAGGAATAATCATGAATGGAAATTATATTTATGCATAGGCAAGTAAATAATATGACATCCACGAATGTGAAAATAAAATAAAGAAATTACATCTCCAATTACATACACGAGAGAGTTTTGACTCTAGCCCTTATGGGTTCTCAGTCAAGCACATATCCCCAACTAAAAATTATTAAAAACAAATAATAATTAAATAAATATTACATTCATTCAAACTAAGTTACAATATAATGAAATTGCATGATTAAAGAACATAAGTTACAATAAATTCAAAAGGATCGATTTGGGGTGTTTAGGTAAGGGCTCATTACTTGGAGTGATATTCCAAATGTATCTACTTATCTCGTTTGAATAAGAATTAGAGTCATAAGTAGTTTTTGCCTTTAGTTGCAAAGGACTTCAATTAGCCAGTTTTAGTTAATTTAATTATAGAATGGAAATAGATAAAGTGAAGAAACAAATACCTTAGGCAATTGTTTCCTCTTGATGAATGGCTAAAGAGTTGTCCACTTTGTAACTCCACTTAATCAATTAATTATGCAATTAATGCAAGTAAACCCATGTGATGGTGGAAATTAACTCAAGTAAATAAATAAATAATGAATTTAATTGAACTTGGTGAGTCAGAAAGTAATTTGGTAGAATTTTGATGTAAAAAATCGGGTCCCTTTATTAAAAGGAGGAACACCTATTTATAGGGGCAAATGCCATATTTAGGCCTTGCGTGATGCGACCAGTCTGCATGTGGTGGGGTTGGGCCCGGATGGGTCGTTCAACTGGTTGTGCCACTTGACGTAGCCAAAAAATATCTTTTTTTTTGCAAAATTAGGAGTTCACAGCTGCCCCCATTGCATCTATTTTGTATTTCAAAATCAATGCAATTGTGTGAACTAGGGAAAAATAGAAGGAATGAACCTGATTGATATGACATTCCTCAATTTTCGGGTTGCATTTGAGCAAGTTTGGTGCTGCACCGAATGGACCACATTTTGAGCTTGAACTTTATAAATATAAGTGAGGGGATGCATTTAGTGCTTCACTCCTCTACTTTTTCCTTCCTCTCATTCTTTTAACTTAAAATTCAAAATGTCTCAATCTTTCTCTTCCTCTCCTGATGCCGCTAAAGCGCCGACTATTAAGGAGCTACTGGTGGACTCTCTCACGCATGCATCAAGGACTAGCTTCATAGAGGTAGGCTTTGTTACTTTTTATTTTTGTAGTACAAATAACAAATACCTTTCTCATTGCCTTTTAGCATGAAGGACAGGAGCAAATTAGATTAAATAATAAATAATAATAATAATAATGTAATTATTATTTACCATATTTTAGCAATATGCTTAACTAAAACTGCGGGTAGGTCATTCTATCTTAAGGAACCTTAATCTGCCTAATGAGGTGAGGGAATTGTTGCCTCTCATAAGTTTCTTAGACTTTCTATCTTTGGACCACACTAGACAAGCTAATCATGACTTGTTGTGGGCCCTAGCCTAGAGATGGTGAGACTCTACCAATTCTTTCCATTTTCCATGTTGTGAATTAACCATGATGCCATAAGACCTATACCTGTTATCTGGCATCCCATTTGGGTTGTGTCATTTAGAGTTGTTCCCAAATTAGAGGAGTCTGTTTGAAGAGCAAATTATGAATCTACTGGGTGGCATCTTGCCCATTCCCGAGACTGGTGATGTAGTAATTACCCACACTTGGTTAAAGGGGCATATTCTAATGAGGAGAAACAATGATCTTGAGGATTGCTTCTTGCAAATTGGCCACAAAATGATATTATTGCTGCTAGTGTGCTCCTTCTAGCATACCTGGCATGATACTATTAATCCTACCATTATAATGAGTTTGGAGGACTTAACCTAGATTACTGATTTCAATTAGAGTGGTGCTATATTGGCCACCATGTATGAAGAGATGGAACAACTGTCCCGAGCACAAATCCACTCTATTGATGGGACCTACATTCTTTGGGAGGTATTTCCTTTAGCATTATTTTCCTTTGCTTCCATTCTGGTGGAATTCGTGTTCTGACTTATCTGCCACAAATGTGGGATTATGAATATTTTCCAAGTTTAACACCTGCCCTAAGGAGCTTGCAACTGGATGTTTTTCCTGCAGACGTCATTGGTCACCAAGCAACTGGTCTCAGCCACCTTCTTCAAATTTTTAAAATTTTGGGCTATTTTTGACAATCTATTGCCAGATAATGTGAGTTTATATAGTCACAACCTACCTTGATATGATATAATGACCTTCCTTTTCTTTTGTAGGTGAGATGGTGTCCATTCAATGGGAGATTCATTCGTTCCAATCCTACCCATCTAAACCAATTTGCCTATTACTCTAACTATCGAATAATCTTTCGATTCCCGAAGACCCAAAAATATTATTTAGGTGAACAGTTTGGTACCAAGCAAATCTTGACAAAATTGTCCCTTGTGCACCACTAAAAGATATGATAATGGAAAGAGTTGATATTGCCTACTCTCATCTTTACAAATGGCTTTCTTGCCACTAATTTTCTACTTCATAGTATGGATTATGAGGATTTTTGCAGACAATCATTGATGCCCCGGATAACTAGTGGTTCAGGTAGTCAATCCCAATATACTTATCGCTCATCCGGAGGTTCACATCTTGAGACTAGTGTTGCTAGAGCTAGAAGAGGCATTGCTCACAAGGAAGAACTGAATATATGGCAAATGACAATATAGAGTTCATTGATATTACTCCCGTGCAGGGGGATTCTCAAACTGGCTCCCAATTAGCTTTTGGTAAAATCCATTTTATGCCTCCTGAGAATATTCCACCATACTATTGGTTAAGTGAAACTATCAACTATTTTGCAGGTAAAAACATAGGGTAGGATAGGGTCCATAAGCCTGAAGTTTCTTTTGCTCCATTGCCAGAGAATTTTAGAGAGGTAAGCCTATTCTTGCACTATTTTTCATCTGCTCTCATATTCCTATTTTCTTATAATATTTGTTATTTTTACAGTGGCCTAATGAATGGTCTGAACATACCTTTGAAAATGGCTCACCATTATGAAGCTTTATTATCGGTTACATTGGGTCATCTATCCATTGAGCATGGGGGAAGGCCCTGTAGCTGTGGAAGATAGATCTTTTCTTGATTATCCTATCATGTAGTATTTAAACTATGATAATGATGCATTATGATGCATGTACTTTGGGATGACTATATTGAAAAAATTTTGTTATCCATGCATTTTCTTTTGCTATGTGTGGATTTATTTAATTGGTTAATGATAACCAAATTTATTATTATTACTTTTTTTTACTTTCAAATTTGACTTTGTTATATTATTTATTTATTTAAAATCTCACTTTTATTTATTTTTATGTATATTTTTATATTTATTATTTATTATTTTTTATGGATGTCGCATAATGTGCGACTATCCATGCATCGTATGGGCAGTCAACATTTTGTGCGGATAGAAGGCCTCCTATATATGGGGGCAATTTGGCCATTTTTTTTGAATTTGGGCAATTATTGTGCAACTTTTTGAGCTATTTTGAGCTTTTCATGGGATTTTTTTTACTTTCTGGCATTTGACTATACTGTTGTAGCGCCATTTTTTAGTTATTCTTTGCATATATGGACCACCCATTTGGATAAAGTGGATAAAATAAACTTAGGACGATATGGCATTACGCCGATTATCACTTTGAAAATTGGACAATTTTATTCATGCTTGTCTGAGATTTTGGGATCATGCGGATCATGTGTTTTGATTTGGGGCCATGATGGAGGAAATGTGTCCTACTTTTGACGAGTTTAGTGTTATACTAGGATGTAATACTGAGGTTTACTCCTGAACATTAGATTGGATATTTTAATGCTTTTTAGAGGCTATTTACCTTGTGTGAGGTTAAGGATGCCCTTATGGTGAGGGAAGCCAAAGTGGACTTATGTGCACTTATTATTAAATTTTGGGAGGACACTAAGAATATGGTGAGGCAGAGGCTGTGACTGCAGGCTTTGGTCTTTTAGCTTACTAGTGGGTTTTTGTTCAGAGAGGAACCGGGCTAGGGCTTGATTAACTTGGTTCCATTGATCTTACAAATGGGGGGATTCATGTTCTATTGCTACACTAATGTTGGTTGAGGCCATTATTAGTCTGGACAAGGTTTTTAGAGCTTAAGGGGATTGATTTACGACTATGAGCTTTGGCTATAGGGTTGTCTATTTGCTTAGGTTGTCGATATCGACATTTTATTAGAGAACCTGGATTTTTCAATAGATGGGTCATTCTCAGGGTGTACTGTTTGATGGTGTGGCATAACCCCTGCAGTCATTATTATTGCTTCTGCCCAAGCTATAATGAATGGTCGGGCCTGGGGTTTTCATGTGATATGGCCATTTGAGTTGACGGACACAATTGATGAGTACATAGGCTAGTTCATTACCATGGTTTGGCCTAGAGAGAAGGAATGATGACTAGTCTTGATTAACAAGATAGAGGCGGAGACTATAGATGAGACTACCTAGACTTAGGAGATTACTTTTGATAGACTACTTTAGGAGGAGACTTAGTTTTAGCTTGTAGGACTTTTAATTTTATCTTTCAAATACAGAGTAATTTCACATTATGATGAAAAACTTTTATGGGTATTTTTGAATAAAAGTTTCTTTTATTATATGTTGCATGTGATGCATGTTATGTGATGATTTGGATCGACTTTCTACGTATCTCTTTATTATTACTCTGCTCTAACTTTTGTTTGAGCCATCTTTTCAGGTTTTCTAACTTTCTGAGCCATTTTTTATTTTTATTTTTAGAATCAGATCCGTGTAGTTCTATTACAACAATGAGGTAATCAGACAGAATATCTCTTGAGATGATCCATATTGCATGGGCTAAAGAATTCGATGCCAAGTCTAATAATATTGTTACTCCTCCAAACAGAATCTTCTTGAGCAAGAATGGTCGTGCCCAATTTGATATAAACTTTCCCTCTAGGGTTGTACACTAGAGCTCTAATTTCTTTCATCACTAGTTATCCTTCTTGCAACCCCCAGTCTCTAATTCTTTTGTCATAATGTCTGGCTATCTTTTGCTAATATCCCTACACCCCCTTTATAAAGCATCCATCATTTTCTTAACAATAGCATCTAACTAATCGTGGTGGGCCCTGACCCATTCAACTTCACTGATCTGACTTTCATAGAGTACTCGAGCTTACTTGATTTCTACTTCAATTGACAATACTTTTTCCATACCATACACTAATGTGAAAGGAGTTACCCTTGTTGGCGATCTAACTGAAGTCCTATAACCCTATAAAGCAAAAGGTAAAAGTTCATGCCAACTTTTATAACTTTCCATCATCTTTTGTACGATATTTTTTATAGTTTTGGTAGCAGCCTCAATAGCTCCATTAGTTTAGGGACAATAGGGTGAGGACCTATGACGATGTGTCTTATACCTCTCTATTAACTAAACCACCTCTTTTTGGAAGTGAGATTCATTGTCTAAAATGGAATTCCATACGAACAAAAGATGTTGGGTCAGATGAAATGGGTTAATTTCTTAGAATTGAGGACAAAGCATTGAGGACAAAAAATGAAGTTGTTTTTACCCATTTGGTGAAATAATTTATAACCACCAATATGTATCCATGGCCATTAGAAGATTTAGGAGTAATCTTCCCTATTTTATCAATTCCCTATATTGCAAATGGCTAAGGGGTTACTGTAAGATTCAGTGGGACTGGAGGTTGCTTCTAAAGCTTAGCATAAATCTAACAATTGTGGCATTTTCTAACAAAGCTTACATAATCTTCTCTCATAGTGAGATGGTAAAAGCCTAGGTTAGTGATCTTTCTACCCAAAGTAATTCCATTCATATAGGGGCCTTGTTCATCACCATGAACCCATTCCATTATATGTTGTCCTTCGGATCCATCCATACATTTGAGATGAATGTTGTTCCATGAATGCTTGTATAGTATATAATTTTTCAAGATATATTGGATTGCTAATTGTCTCAAAGTCCTTCAATATGCTTTTGAGGCCTGATTAGGGTATTCACCCTTTTGAATAAAATTGAGAATGTCCCAGAATCATGGTTTTTTATCCAACACGTGGACTGCAACACAATAGGCTAGCTGAGTCTTCACCTCTATATTGATGGGATGAATTACCATCTCTCTTCCCATACTGGTCATGGATGATAAAGTAGCTAAGGCATCAGTGAATTGGTTCTTATCTTAAGGAAGATAATAGAATGAAATTTCTTCAAACTATTGTGCTAGATTTTCCAAATGTTGATGGTAAGGAATCAAACGTTCTTCCCTTATTTTTCATTTCCTCAATGCATGGGATACAATAAGAGTAAAATCCCTATACACTTTTAAGTACTTGGCATTTAACTTTAAAGCAATTTCAAGCCTGATAATGCAAACTTCATATTCTGCTAGGGGACTTCAAAAGCCAACTTAATTGCTAGGAGAATCTGTTCCTTATCTGAGGTGACTAAAACAATTCTAGCACCATAGCCTATGTGGTTAGATGCACCTTTAAAGTATATAATTCATACTTCCTTGTTGATATTCATTATATCTTCATCTTGGAATTCTAATTCCTCAACAATATCCTAAACAGAAGCAACAACTAATTGATCAACTACTACACTACCTTTAATTACCTTGTAAGCTATAAACTTGAGGTCAAATATGGCTAAGACTACTAGCCATTGGGCCATCTTGCTATCTAGAATCAGCCTTTCCATTAGGAATTTCAAAGGGCTTTGATATGTAATTACTTATGTGGTGCAAGAGGCAAAAAATGGTGTAGTTTCTAACATACCCATTGTAGACCCTTAATTTTGGCCATGAATGAGCTTAGTTTTAATTAAAAGGCTTGAATCCAGTATGGTTTTAATTAAAAGGTCCCAATTAAAAGCCCAAACCTACTCTATTCGAAATTAAAAAGGGCTAAAGAGATAGACTGGCGAATGGGTCATTCCAATTCGATATGAGCCTTTAAACTGTGGCTAATATAGTCTTTAGATATCCCAATTTTACTTAAACTCGGATCAATTTGGATAGGCAGTAGTTGTTCAAATTAAATTAGAATTGTTCAACCAAGAGGAAGCCGGTTTGACACCCTAATATTGCATATAAATGTAAGATTAACAATCAACAAAAGGGCAGCCACAATTAGCAATTTAAAGAAAGAGACAGAGAGTAATTAAAAGGAAGAAATAAAAAGAGGAAAAGTAAAGAGAGACAGTAGCTAAAACATCAATTGATCTCCGGATTAATTAGCTCAGCGAAAACCCCAATTGATCCAGGCTTTCTAACAAATCAAGCAACAAGCATGGTTCAACAAAATTAACTTGGTATAGCCAACAATGTCGGTATGACTTTAATCAACCAATTCAATTTTATTTTATTAATTATGCTCATTGTTTAACTCATTGTGTTGTCGAATTATGAATTTGATTTTGCAAATTCTATATAGTAAGCCATAGACTTAGCACTCAAACCAACTAAAACCTCAATTGCTTGTTTTCACCTTAGCCTTGTAAATCTAAAACCCTAATTGTACAATAAGACTCTAACTTGATAATCCAAAACCCTAGTTCTAAGATTGAAACCCTAAATTGCATGATTAAACCCCATTTTGTAAATAAAACCCTAAATTGCATGATTAAACCTTAGTTTTTAGGATCAAACCCTAACTTTGGATGTTTAACCCTAATTAGATACTAAACTATAATTTTATTAAAGTTTAAATTTTATGATTATTTAATGATTATTTGTATGTTTAAATCAACTGTTTCTTATGAATAGTTAAATTGTATTTACTTATTATTTAGATTTTAAGGATGATGTAAAAGGCATGTTTCCATTTGTGAATGCCTTATTTATTAAGTTTATGTAATTTAACTTTGGACTTTGGGAAGGGACATGTTTTCATCTATTGATGGGTGTCTTATCTTATTTGTTTTTATGGATTTGGGATATTTGTAAGGGTATGTTTCCATCTTGTATGGGTGCTCATTTTGTTTGATTGATTTATAATATGATGTTTATTTCAATAATTGCATGTAATATGAATGGTATCATAATAACTTAAGAATTTAATAATATTTAGACCTGAAAAGGAGGTCAGTTCTAATGAATCGGGCGTTATGGGGGGTACTGGATCACTTCTCACCTTCTCTATACGTACCTAACTTTCCAAACCCAGTAGGGGTTATGAATTCCTTAGGAATTGAGTAATCCACCCCTTTCTATCTTCCCAGCCTGTCCAGGTGGCGACTCCAGTTCTCTAGGTTTATGCCCATATTCTCTAAGGCCAGAGCCTAATATTATCGGAGTCGTAAGAATCATTCTACCGGGAGTTGGGATAAAAATTGCCGCTTACACCCATACCAAAGCTAGGCACAACCTCTCAATCTAATTATATTTGATCTCATAGGCTAATAGCCTCTTACTAAGATAGTAGATGGAAAATTTTCTCCTTAAACCTTTCTCATGTTGAGCAAGCATGAGGAGCAAAACATAGAGGAGTAAATTTTCCCATTGCTTCTTCATTTACTAAAACATAGAGGAGTAATGGGTATCGAGCCTTGGTTGTTCTAGAACTGGAGGGGATATGAGGTATTGCTTAATCTTCTCAAATGCTTCTTGACATTTGGCATTCCATTTGCTCAGGGAATCCTTCTTAAGTAATTTGAAGATGGGTACACATACATCAGCCATTTGGAAATGAAATGACTAATGTATTGTAGACATCCCAAATATCCCATGTTTCCTTCTCCGTCTTAGGTATTGGAATTTCTAAAAGTGCCTTAGATTTGGTAGGATCAATTTTGATTCCCTGGGAACTAACCATATGCCCTAGAAATATATAGGAAGCTACTCCAAATACACATTTGGCAGGGTTGAGTTTCAAGTTGTATTAATGGAGTCTAAGGAAGAACCATTTTAAGGCCTCTACATGCAGCTTGACTTTCTTTGATTTTATAACTATATCATCCATATAGACTTCAACATCTTAGTACATCATTTCATAAAAGAGTGCAGTGGCCATTCTTTGATAAGTTGCCCAAGCATTTTTTAGACCAAAAGGTATAACCATGTAGCAATAAGTACCTCATTCTATGATGAAGGTTGTCTTTTCTCTATCAGGAGGATGAACCAGGATTTGGTTATATTCGGCATAGAGGTCAGCTAATGAAACCACCTTAGATCTAGCCATTCGGTCAACTAGGACATCAATATGAGGAAGAGGGAAGTCATCTTTTGGACATGCCTTATTAAGATCTCTGTAATCCACGCAAGTGCGAACCCTCCCATCCTTTTTTAGAACTGTCACAATATTATGACCCTATTTTTCAGTGGCTTGGCTATTTCCTCCTTAATCTTAAAGGACCATTCTGGCTTGAGTATACGGAGTTTCTGCTTAACCGGCTTCATGTGATCAAATGTGGGGATCTTATGAACTACTATGGAGGGGTCAAGTCCTATTATATCGCTTACATCCCATTCAAAATAATCCTTGAATTCTTCTAAAAGGGCCTTTAAGTCCTACTTATAGATGAATGAGGATGCAATGTATGCATTTTTTTGGTACTTCTGATGTTCCCTAGTTTATTGTTTCTTTATCATCATTAATATTCAATATTGAATGTTCTATAATGCTCATCAGGAGACAAAGAAGACAAGGGGAAGTAAGCAGAAATCTTAGAACTTTTATTAACGATAAAATGATTATAAGGTTCTTTATTACAGACATACTTGAGATTAAATGACTTAGATGATTCAAAATCTAAACTGATAGACTCAGAATTAGAATTATTAGACTCAAATTCAGAGCTAGTACTGGACTCGGTGTTGGACTCAGACTTGACTTCAAACTTGAATTAGATTCTGGGCTTGGTTTCTGACACAACCTTGGACTTTGACTGGAGGACTGACTCTAGATCAAACGAAAGATCTGAGTCTACTCTGGGTTGGACTTCAGACTTAAGAAATGATGGGCTACCATTCTTTTTAAAATACCAATTGTTGAGTTTTCTTGTAGCTGACTAGATCAAGTAGCTGAAATCTAATTCTACTCCTCCTTCTAATATAGCTACTCGAGACAGACAGAGTACATGTTATCTTTAAAATCTTCTCCCATCTCCAAGAAAAGCTCGTTATCTTCTAAGTTAAGCTTGACATAAAAAAATTTCAGAACACGGAGTTAGTTTATTAGTGATAAGATTCATCCATGGCTTAGGAAATCCATAATAAAGGGAATCTATTCCTTTTTTAAGAATATAATATCCATTCAGGGTTTTGAAATAAGGCTTCATAGGCCAGTCAAATGCTTCTCCTGTCTTCTTGCATTGGGATCTCTGCTTAGCTCTTTCCTCAAATTTTGCTATATCCTCTTGGATGGGCTAATAGCCTAAATCGAATAGTGGTTGGACGGACGGGTAATTTGAGAACTTCGTAATTCCTTATTGGTCTGTACCCAATCCCAATCCGGGAAAATAGTTCATCTGTTTGAAAATTTTGGCAACTGCTAGATTTCCATAGGGATCAAATTCAAAGGGAGCAAGTTTTTTACCTACCTATTCTCTAATGAATTGAGTTGAATCAAAAGTGAACCCTAACAGAGCTACTATTGAAGGTTCGGGTTGGATCTCCAAAATTGGTACTTGGTGAGGAAGGTTTGATTTTCCACTTAGGTGCCTTTGTATAGTAATCACCCTATCCTTGTAAGGAAACTTGAGCTTTTGGTCGAGGGGGGATGGAACTGCCTTAGCTTGGTGAATCTAGGGTCTTCCAAGTAGTAGGTTGAAGTAAGTTGGGACATCCAAAACTTGAAAGAGGATTTCATATTCTATAGGGCCAATTGTCACCTTGATGTTGGCTACTCTTAAAACCTCTCTTTTAGTGTTGTCATAAGCCCTTACAATCTAGTCAAAGGGTGTAAGCTCAAACATCTCAATCCTCAAACAACTAGCAACTTTAAGTGGGAAGACATTCAATGATGAACCATTGTCTACCAATAACATGTACATTATCTTTCCCCGGGCCAAAACTATGATATAGAGAGCATGGTTGTGGCTAGCTTCTCCTGTAGGGAGGTCCTTATCTAAAAAGGAGATAACAATTGAATTAGTCATGGAGGCAACCAAAGCCTTAGGGGTAATTTCAACTGGCATTCAAATTTGACTCAAATCCTTGCAAAGAGCTTGGCAATGAGAGTAACTAGATTGAAGGAGGATCCAAATAAAAAGATTAGCTTGGGTCTTTTTAAACTGCTTTAATATGAGATCTTTCTCAGGTTCAGGAGTAAGGTTTGCCTTTGGTAGAGGCACAGATCGAGATAGATCCAAAGGTAGTTAAGTTACCCTTCCACTTCCTATCCTTGCATTGACCTCATCCAAAAAATCATTTAGGTCCAACACACATCAATGGTCATAGAAGGTGGGATCTAATTCAACTTCAGCTAAGGAAGCAATTGTGTTGATACCTTGATGCATTGGTACTAATATTAGGCCATTTTAACAGTAGGATGAATCCATTTTCAATGAGATCTTGGATTCGATGCTTCATGTTTCTGTACATGTCAGTCTTATTGCTCGTACCTGGATGATACTCACAGTATTCATTAAAATTCCATTTCTTAGGGAGCGGGTTTGAAGCAAACTTGGGATCAAGAGGTTGAATCAGTTGGGCATCCAAGGCTTTATTGTATACCAAGTTGAGAGCATGCCCAAGTAAGTGAATGCTCATTGTTGTCTCCTTTCCAAATGGAGCTGCGACTGTGGTGTAATGCTAGCCAACCCACCACTCTTTTGACTGGTAGTCTGAGGGCCATTATAGTTTGGGTTCTTTCTAAATCTTGAGGAAGAAATTGTCTCATCCTTCATTTTCCTAGTATGTATTAGATCTTCAATTTTAGTGGCAGTGAAAATAAGAACCTTGAAGGAAGGCAATTATTATGCCTGCAAGTGCGTTTGAAAAACGGGCAACTGATTCTTGACAATGTCAATTTGCTCTTATTCTAAAAGATAGTTAACCATTTGTGCTGCCTTTCCTCTCCACCTCATAAAGAACTAGGAGAAAGATTCCTTTTGACTTTTTTTAGTTATCACAAGGTCCCTTCTTATGATGTCCACTTCAATGCCGTAGTGGTACTAATTGGTGAAGGTAATGTAGATATTCTTCTACGTCCGGTATTCTTCTTATCGAGGTCCATGAACCATTTAACAACAGCATTGATGAGAGACCTATAGGTTTAAAGGCCCCCACATACATCTTAAGGTGAGTTTTAAGGTAATGGTCCCATCAAACTTATCGATTTTAGGTATTTTAAACTTGAGTGGCAAATGGGCCTTAGGATATAAGGATATAGACCCAAGATCAAAAGTTTCATCCCTACACTTGAAGTTCTGAATCTAAATCTCCATTGCTTCCAATTTCTCCATAAGAAGGTGAGTTTTAAGGTGACCCCTTTGAAAAGGATTCGTGGGGGAGTTGAGGCGCCAGAACCTTAGGTAGCTCAATTGAGGTTTCTTGCAGAGTGAGGTCAACAGTAGGTATAAGTTAGGTGGAAAAAGAACCGACGTCTAGCTGCTTTCTTTATAGCATGTTCTGAACTTCTGTCATGATGGAGTTGTGTTGTGCATTCAGAGAATCAACTAATGTCTTTTTGAAATTAGTTTGATGGCTAAAAAAATATATTCCTGAAGCTCTCCTCCTGCTTCTTGAGGATGACCTTAACAAAAGCTTATATGTCAAGGGAATCAGTTGGCTGAGACATGGGTACCTTGAAGGAGGAAAAAAAGGTGAGGTTAGTGGCTCTAATAAGGTTACATATTGTGATGCATGGTTATTGGGCAAATGCTTACTCTATCATGGGACTTTAGCCAAAATAGTCTTTTGGCAGTTACTCATGTCTTTTTCTTGTTTTACAAATAATTTCTTTATAGAGATCCTTATAGATTTGGTTTGACCTTTGAAAAAAAAGAGAAGGTTTAATGTGAAGTGGAACTAAAAAATTTTGGGTGATCCATAGGGCTTAGTACAATGCTTTCTTGATCTTTTTCTTGAAAACATTTCCTTTTAGATTTTACTAAAAGGATGGATTGTTAATGGCTTGGGCAATGTAGTTCAAGAATGAGGCTTATATTTTGATGAGGTTGGTGTAACTCGATCTTGGATGAGTCAAGTTAAGGTGTGATTTTGAGGAAAAGGTTATGCAGTGGGGCCTTAGCCTTATTTATAGTAATTGGGCTACTGCAAATTTTGATCTTAGGTGGGCCAAGATGACATGACCTAGTGTAATGGTCAAGATTTTAAACATGAAACTTTTTAACTAATATTGATAATTGATAATGTATAGTGATAAAAGTTATATGGATAAATGCTATAAGCAGAGAATAATGAATAATATATCTCAAAATTTACTGAAGAAATTATTTTTATTGATAGATTAATTTAGATAACTTCATTAAATATGCCCATTCATACTGAACTCAGATCATAGATTTGGATACTAAGTTAGTATTGCAATAAAAATTAATCTATCAAATTATCTCAGAAATATTGAATGAAATTATCCTATATGTGAAACTGAAAATTAAGACTTACTGAAAAACAAATAAGTGTAATATGAGCAATGTTAACAAATAAGAAAGTAAGTCTTAAATAAAATGATTCAAAAAGAGAAAAGTTATAATACCGAAAGTATAGTATTGCAGAATGACTTTTATAAAGTTAAAGTTATTATTTTGTGTAATCAAAAAGTTATGTTGATTTGTTAATGAAAATAGTTAATATATTGAAATATTTCTTAAAACTAAGTATTATTATGATATTTTTCATAAGTATTTTTCTTTAATATTAAGTGACAAAATATGTTTATACAAGTAGCACTAAGCTTTGCTTAGCGTGTTAGAATTATTTTCTGATACGCATGTATCATGTCATCGAAGCAAGTTAAGCAGTGAAATTAAAGATCTCAGAAATTATCTACAGTACATATAGAGATCTTTTGTATATTGTACTCATAAGTTATGAAATGTATATATACAATTTAATTTGGCTATTTGAGAGATTGTACAAATTTATAAACATGAAAGGAATATATGTATTTAAAGGATGAAGTTTGAGATTCTAGTGAATGATTATCAAATAAAATAATGTATTATATATTTATTTAATTTGACAAACTTATGATGATTATCTGATTTATAATTAGTATTTGGATTATTAGAGATATTGGAGATTGGTTTAAATATTTGATTTATAAGTGTTATATTATACAGATTGTATTATTATTTGAAAATTTTTATTAGTAACACTTTAAAAGGAAACTTTGTCATTGAATTGATTGGAGTATTGACAGTATATCGAGTAACATTATCTATAGTTTTATGTGAGAATTGTCAGGAGATGTTACACCTAGTCCCAAGCTTGAGGGATAAGGTTTATCATTTTGGATAAATCAAGATGTGGAGGTAAATCAATGCAATTTAAGCCTAATATGGCTTGAGGCTTATAGCTTCAATTTTGAGTTTTAAGGTAATGGTTTCTTAAAATTATAGGGATGGCATGGATGAAATGCATGCATGTATGCATGAATGAAAACCATTTTATGAAGATGATAGAGGATTATGGTGCATTCCACTTAAGGGTAGGATCTATGGCTTTTACATGCAAAGGGTGGTTGGTCCAAAAGGGTCCCATCACACTAAGACAACTATATACCTAATCGCATGATAAAAAATGAATATGGTATGAGTCCATCAGTAAGTGCATGTTCGTTACACCTCAAAAGGATTGAGAATTCATAGTGATTCAGATGCTTTTGCTATCTCCTAGCATACCTAATGAAAGTTTCAAGGTGGATGCTACTTGTTATCCAAGGTCTCCTAAAATTAAAGGGTAAGAAACCCTTATGCATGATGAAGAAGAAGACCAATAAAAGAGAAAATAGTTTGAATTAGCCCATTAAAATTTTATTTTGAAAATTTTAAATTCTTCAGTAGAGTCCTCAGTTGTGATGCCTCGTCCGAGCATCAATTCGACCTGCTATAAAAATAGAGCTGAAATGCTCATTTGGACTTGGTCCCGCATGACACCACCACATACTATCTCTAATCAATTTGGTAAGCATGAGTTTAAAATAAATTTAATTTTCTATTATGAGAAAAAAATTGTACTCTCCTTTTTATTATGAAAAGAGGAGGTGGCTTTTATTTTGAAAAATATTGATTGGCGAGTTGCCACCCTAAATTATTTTATTTTAGAAAAATTTAAGGAAAAAACCAATTTAATTAACTTTATAAAATTCAATTAAAATTTACCTAAAAAGGCACTAGTCCGAAACTAATCACAATGGGTTCTAAGCTAGGTTTTTAAATAAATTTTAATAAAAAATAATTTTCTTTTTGATTGATTTTAACATTAATTAGATGATGGCTTTCTACTTAGAGTGATATTCCAAGTATGTTTACTTATCTTGTTTGAATGAAAATTAGAACCGTAAGTAGTTCATGCTTTTGATTGCAAAGGACTTTAATTAGTTAGTTTTAGTTAATTTAATTACCAAATGAAAACAGATATAGTGAAGAAACAAATACCTTGGGCAATCATTTTCTCTTAATAAATGGCTAAAGAGCTTTGCTGCTTTGTCACTGCACTTGATTAATTAATTATGCAATTGATGAAGTTAAACCTATGTAATGGTGGAAATTAACTGAAATAAATAAAAAATAGTGAATTTAATTGAACTTCGGTGAGTTAGAAAGCAATTTGGCAGAATTTTGGCGTCAGAAATTGGGTCCCTTTACTAAAAGGGGAAACCCCTATTTATAGGGGTGAATGCAAGATTTAAATTGTGTATGAGTCGATCGGTCTGTGCTAGGCATGGCCTGGTCATGCCATGTGGCATGGCCTGGTCACAGCACTTGGTGTAGCTAGAAAATTCTTTTTTTAAGACAAATTAATGGAAAATGACATTATTTTTTTCAGTCTAATTTCCTAATTTCTGAATTAGGTGCAAAATTAGGAGTTCGCAGTTTGATCTTCTATCATTATTGAATGAGAAAAAAGATGGAGAAGGAGAATCACATGAACTGACAAACCAAAGCCAAGGTAGAACTTCGTAAATTTGGTTTTCCTAAGAAAAGTAAGCATCAAGTTAAGAAAAACCCCTTAGTAATAAAAGCCATGATTGCTAGTACACCATAAGGAGACGCACCAACAGTACAGACTAAGATTTGTGGTTCTCCATTAGGTGGTACCAAGTAATCAATGGGATCATATCTAACATAGGAAGTTTCCAAAGCCTTTCATTGGGATACTGAAGCAAATGCAATTAAGGCAGAGGGCGACTAGGAGAAGACAAAAGGAGTTAGAGAGTAAGCCAAATTTAGAAGGAGAGCTACTGAGGATATAGAGAGTGAAGAATATGAAGAAGAACTAGAGCAATCAGGAACCTTAAAAAGGGGTTCATTATAGGGGAGATTCTAATCTCATTCTAATGTGCTTTTACGAAAATTGTTCTACCTTTGGACTTTATTGCCAAAGTGGAAAAGGAAGGTAATTTTGCTAGACTTAGAGAGACTCCTCAAGTATATAAAGAAGATCCCTACAGTAGTATCAGCATTTAGGCCACTAAGTCAAATGGGGAAAAGAAAGTGATTTTTGATAAGTTAGCTTTTGAGATTATCGAACATATTTGGCCACTCTATGTGAAAGCCAATTTGATTGGAAGACCTATTTCAAGAGTCTTGGTGTCAACGTGTCAGTAGTGAACATTATACCTTATGAAATGTTAAAAGCTTTAGGAAAGTCAAAAGAAGAACTTATTGCAACGGATGTCACAATATCATCCTTCACTGGTGAGGTAACACAAGCCTTAGGGATTCTCCCTTTGTAAACTATGATAGGCAGTATAACTTCTATGTTTAATTTCTTTGAGGTGAATCTGAGTGCTAATTATAATTCTTTGTCGGGACGTGATTGGATACATGCAAATTTGTGTGTACCATCCATACTTCACCAAATTCTACTTTGTTGGAAAGGGAATTAAATAAAGGTAATTTGGGATAAGTACAAGCATTTTTTGGCTCATGCTGATAACATAGAGGCTAGATAATATACCTTAGGCATCGACCCTATACAATTCAGGGGTGGGAAGAAGAATAGTGATCATAAACATGTTTAAATGTCTTTAATCAATCTCTCTCTTATCTCACTCCCTCTCTCATATAATCTTTCTCTCCATTTTCTCTGTTTTCTTCCAACTAAATATTCTTTCTTAATTTTCTTCATTTTCCTCTATAATTTCCTTTCTTGCTCCATCCGTATTAAAGGATTTAAGAAAAGAGTACTCATTGATTTCATGATAATCAAGATTTAAGAACCCCAAATAAAAATTACAAAGCCCAACATAGAAACAACAAAAAAGAACAAGATTTTATCTTCATCCATATTAAAAGACTCAAGAAAAGAATACTCATTAATTCAATGTCAATCAATGGTCTGAACATTTCCAAATAAAAATTACATAACCAAACAAAGAAATAACAAACAAATAATATTTTATTCAAATTTATATTGTTTCTTAGCAATCAAATAAAATATGTTAAAAAACATGAAATAGGTATACAAAAATTAAAAGCAAAAGCTATTTTCTTAAGAGCTTTGAGAGCATCAACCATGGCGACATTGACCATATTAACTGGGATCTTGTTTTACTTGTAGAGAGCTTGGAGCTCCTTCTTAGAAAGGTTGTGAAAATTCATTTTTGATTGAAAAATAAGTAAATAAGAAAGAAAAAGAAAGAAAGAAAAAAAAATGAAAACAGAGTGGTTTTTGTATTAGGTCGAGTTTTTTTTTAATTTTTTGTCATGTAGCAACATATAGCTGCCACATCATCCTTTGATGGTTGACAAACGGGCTCATAAATTTTATCGATACAAATTGAAAATTTGAGGATTTTATATTTATAAAATAAAATTTAGAGAGTTTAATGAGATAATGATAAAAATTTAGAGACGATTTATGTGAGTAAGACCAAATAAGTAGTTAGGGATGCTCACAATTTGGTTAACCATGAGGGAGAAAAAAAACTAAACCATCGGTTTTGATTTTAAAAAATCTAAAATCTAAACCTAACCATAAATAAATGGTTAACTGATTATCTGTTAACCGTATAAAATAGAAGGTTAATCTATATTTTCGATTTTTAATCATTACATTATATATATAAAAAAATTAAAATTTAACAAATTTCATACACATAATTAAAAATTTTCAAATATATATAACTTCTTAAAACAAACATACAATTAATATAGAAAATTTATAATTTAAATCAAAATATAACCTATTAAAATAATTTACTATATATAATTTATAATTTATTACATATAATTATATATAGAATTTATTATATATATAATATATAATTTATACAATTTATAAATTATATATATAGATTTAAATATAAATATTTACGTAAATATATAAAATATATTATATACATAAAAATATATATAAATATATAATATATATGCATATAAATATAAATAAATTTATAAAATTTATATATACATACGGTTAACTGAATTAAATAATTATTTAAAAATAAAAATTTAAATTTAAATAAAAAAATTTAAAATATTAAAAAGTAAAAACTTAAATCTAAACTATTAATTATAATTATAATTATAATCGGATTTTTTTTATTGGCCCTAAAGCGATATAGTTGTAACAGGGGGATATGTTGGTAATTTGACTAACGTGAGATGAGATAATGAAAGAATCGAACGGCAAAGTACTGAAGTTAGGAATAGGAAGCACAATAGAAGAACACAGCCCGTCAACTGACTTCAATATCCGCCACGCTCGATCGCTCTCTCTCTCTTTCTCTCTCTCTCTGTCTCTGTTCCACAACATTTTGATGCTATGCTCTCTTTCTTTAAACAATTCCCCCAAAGGAAGGAGGGAAACTTAATTCTAGGGTTTCTCTGCTTCCATTTTCTTCTCCAGAAACCCTAGAAATCTAAAAGATTCTCTCTTCTCTGAAGATTGTTGTACACAGTTGGCCACTTGAGGAAACAAAGAAACAAAGTGTTCAATTTTTAATATAACAGGTCAGTTCTTTTCTCTCAACTTATTTACAACAATTTATTTAAATGCCCAATAAGTTGAAAAGATTGTAGATTGTAGAGTTTATACTGTTTACACGTCAAAAAATTCATTGGATAGTGCTAGAGTAGAATAGAATGGAAAACGAAGTGCTTGAATTTGATATAGGCTTAGGCTGTGGAGATGATGATGGAGTGGACATTGAGCATCCTATTGATGATGAAGACATGCCTGATACTCCTCTTCTTACTGCTTCTCTTACTGGTACTGGTAGCGGTGAAATTTTTCTTCCTGAAGGTGACTTTTTGGATCTTGAGCCTTATGAGGGCATGGAATTTGAGTCTGAAGAGGCTGCAAAAGCTTTCTATAATTCCTATGCTAGGCGTGTGGGTTTTAGTACCCGTGTCAGCTCATCCCGTCGTTCCAGGCGTGATGGAGCTATTATACAGAGACAGTTTGTCTGTGCCAAAGAAGGGTTTAGGAATTTGAATGAGAAGCGCACTAAAGATAGGGAGATCAAGCGTCCCCGTACCATTACTAGGGTTGGATGCAAAGCATCCTTATCTGTAAAAATGCAGGATTCTGGGAAATGGGTTGTGTCCGGATTTGTTAGGGAACACAATCATGAACTGGTTCCACCTGATCAGGTCCACTGTCTTCGTTCTCATAGGCAAATAGCTGGTCCTGCTAAAACCTTGATTGATACATTGCAGGCTGCTGGTATGGGTCCCCGTAGGATTATGTCTGCCTTGATAAAAGAATATGGTGGGATTAGCAAAGTTGGTTTTACTGAGGTTGATTGTCGGAATTACATGAGGAATAATCGCCAAAGGAGCTTAGAAGGAGACATTCAGCTTCTTTTGGATTATTTGAGGCAAATGCGTAACGAGAATCCCAATTTCTTTTATGCTGTGCAGGGGGATGAAGAGCAGTACACTGGCAATGTTTTCTGGGCTGATCCAAAGGCCAGGACAAACTATACTTATTTTGGTGACACTGTTACATTTGACACAACCTACAGGTCCAACAGGTATCGCTTACCCTTTGCACCATTCACGGGGGTAAACCATCATGGACAGCCTGTTTTGTTTGGCTGTGCTTTCCTGATAAATGAAACTGAAGCCTCATTTGTCTGGCTGTTCAATACGTGGCTTACAGCAATGTCTGGACGCCATCCAGTATCAATCACCACTGATCATGATGCAGTGATAAGATCAGCCATCATACAGGTTTTCCCAGACACCCGCCATCGCTTCTGCAAATGGCATATCTTCAAGAAATGCCAGGAGAAGTTGTCCCATGTGTTTCTGAAGCACCCAAATTTTGAGGCAGACTTTCGTAAATGTGTTAACTTGACTGAGTCGACTGAGGAATTTGAATCTTGCTGGTTGTCACTGGTTGATAGATATGATCTCCGCGAACATGAGTGGCTTCAAACAATATATTCTGCTCGCAGGCAATGGGTGCCAGTATATTTGCGGGATACTTTTTTTGCAGAGATGTCCATAACCCAACGAAGCGATAGCATGAATTCCTACTTTGATGGTTATGTCAATGCTTCAACCAATTTGAACCAGTTCTTTAAGTTGTATGAGAAAGCCCTTGAGAGTCGGAATGAGAAAGAAGTGAAAGCGGATTATGATACAATGAACACTTCACCAGTTTTAAAGACACCATCTCCAATGGAGAAACAAGCATCTGAGCTTTACACGAGAAAATTATTTATGAGATTTCAAGAGGAGCTAGTTGGAACACTAACTTTCATGGCATCCAAAGCAGAAGATGATGGGGACAGTATTACGTACCAAGTATCAAAGTTTGGAGAAGATCATAAAGCCTATTATGTTAAATTCAATGTTTTTGAGATGAAAGCAACTTGTAGTTGCCAGATGTTTGAGTTCTCAGGTCTTCTTTGCAGGCATGTTTTGGCAGTCTTTAGAGTGACTAATGTTCTTACGCTTCCTTCTCATTATATTCTGAAACGATGGACAAGAAATGTCAAGAGTAGTGTTAACTTGGAAGAATATGCTACTGATGTATATACCAATTATCTAGAATCTCACACTGTTCGATATAATACCCTGCGCCACGAGGCATTCAAATTTGTTGATGAAGGTTCCAAGTCGCTAGACACTTACAATGTTGCAGTGAGTTCTCTGCAAGAGGCTGCAAAAAGAGTAGCACTTGCAACAAAGAATGAAGGGAGAGGTGCTATGGTGAATGGTCGCAGTAGGGGCGAGTTGGCAAGTAGTGGCGGCAGGATGAGTTTTTCCAGTGGGCATCGTCAAGGCTGCTCCAGCCAACATTTGTCTCAGGTCAGAATCTTGTTTCTTTCTTATGATTCCATGTTTCATCATCTCAGTACATGATGACCACCATGTTCATTTGTTGTTTCCATTTTTGCTTTATTTGTTTCATCAAACCTACAATTTACATACAGTTTTTGTACTTTTGTCTGTTATTTATTACTAAATACTTTTTCTTTTCTATGGTTTCCTTGCCTTCCCAACTACCCCAGATCTTGTTGATTTTGATGTGAAAATCCCATGACTCAAGTTTGTATTTGTAAGATGGAAGAGTAGTTGATGATGAAATCCCAGATCTTGTACTTCTTTTTTGTTTTTTTAAATTTTTTAGATCTCATCCTAAGACTGATAGTGATCAATAGAGAAAGGATTTAGTGGGTTGGATCATGCTAAAGACGTAGTCTTAAACCAGACAGAATGATGGAAAAATCTGTATATACCCTTCCCAACTAATGTGGGATAAGGCTTGCTTGAGTCTAGTATAGTCTGTCGAGTAAATCTAATGCTCTGGCATTTCACTCATGGACAGGCCTAATTTTTAAGGTACCAAATATTCTTTGTTCCAAGTTAAAATGGATCCTCTAAGGGTCTATTTTGGATTAGTTGTATTTAAAATGATCAAGTATTTCAAGTAGATGTGTAAATGACTATGGACACTACATTAATAGGTTCACCATGATGCCTTGTTATTAATTGATTGCAATGCTAGGAATTTCTAGTTTAGTTTATGTTTACTTTATAAAACTTATAGGGTGATTGTGATATCATAGTTATGCTAAATGAAGTTCCAATTTTGTATCCATACATAAATGTATGCCATTTAAGTCATGCTTGGTGTTAGGGCTGTAAATGAGCCACGCAACTCGAGCTCGGCTTGGATTTCGGCTAGGTAAAAGCTCGTTCAGGCTCGAGCTCGAACTGCTCGTTTGTTAAATAAGTTAAGCTCATGCTAAGAAATACTCGGCTCTTTAGCTCGTGAGCTGGCTCATTTAAAAAGCCCATGAGTTAAGTTCGTAAGTTAGCTTGTTTAGTGTATTTAATTAAAAAAATATTTTTTTAATTTATATATATTAAACTATGTTTGTGAATATATTAATTTTTGACTAATTTAATTCATTTAATTTATTAATATATGATATATATGATAAATAAACTAAATAATATACAACGTAAAATAGATTAATAATTTATAGTAAAATATAATATTATAGTAATATAATATTTTATTTTTGTTAATATAATCAGATTGTTTATCTTTTATAAAAACATTAATTTTAATGTATCTTTTATGAAAATGTAGAAAAAAATGAATAAAAAATGAAAACTAAAATAAGTTCATTTAATTCGTTAAACTTATTTAAATTAAGCCCGAGTTCAAGCTCGAGATATATGTTATATGAGTTGGTTCGATATAAACTCGGGCTTGATTCGAGTTCGAACTCGACTATTTTATAACGAGAGCTCGGCTCGGCTCGATTACAACTCTACTTGGTGTACCTCTTCAAGACCAATTGGGATGCAAGTGGTTTTATGTTGCATAATCAGCACAGTTATGGGTAGGTTTTTCATGTTTGATGAATAATTGCTCACTGAAAAATGTGTTTCTAATATAAAGAAAAATTTAACACTCAATCTTCAATCTTTATAAGTTGTAAAATGAAAACTGTTGCACTTAAACATGTAAAGATTAAAAATAGAGAATTTATCGCAATTGCAACGGATTTTAAGCACAAAAGTGGTATTCAGATACTGTATTGTGACATGAACTTGACTTCTGGGTTTTGAAGCAGAATATTAGATTCTGAGGCATGTTTAACCTTGTTTGTTCACATTATAACTTTGCAGGATGACGTGGACAAGAAGATCCAAGAACTTGCCAATGAGCTGGAGTATGCAAATCGTAAGTGTGAAGTTTATCGGGCTAACCTGCTTTCAGTCTTAAAAGACATTGAGGATCATAAGCTGCAATTGTCAATTAAAGTGCAAAACATAAAAATTAGTATGAAAGACAGTATCTGAAAATGCAATCCAGTCTTATTACTTAGTTCCTACTGTAATTCCCTGTTATATCTTCTTCTAAACTAATTTTCGAGTTGATGTGCATCACTGCTCTCTAAACTTGTTGACCTTTAAGGTAGCCTAGACTTTGTGAAACCTTTCTGTTCATGTGCCCCGCTTGTACAGTGTACTTATCATCTTTAAGTGGAATATTTTGAAATCGATAGCCTTGTGTATAAAAAACATCATTGTAAGGGTTTTTCTTGGGATCATTTCTTAAGCCATTATGGAACTCCTTGTTAATGACCATTACGGGAACATTATGAATCCACACGCATACAAACTTTAATAATAAGTTGCTTAATATGAAGGCTTGTAATCACTATATCTCTCTCTGCTGCTGGCTTTGGAGGATAGTCTAGAGGGCATCATTTCAGCTCAGCTCTATTTTTTTTTTCGTCTTTTGGTACCCTCCAGAAGGATTTTGTTTTCGTCCAAAAGTAGAAAATCTGAATAAATAAAAAATATATATTCAAAGATTTAATGGATTATAACTAATAGCTTCTACAGATACCACCTCCATGAAAAACGCATGGACCGAAACTAGTCCAACTTACGTTCAGTAAACGCACAAACCCTGGCAATACAGGGTAAGATTCAGCAATCACAGATAGCCAAAGTAGAATCCAGAAAATTTTAAAATGGAAATACATTTTCAAGATAAATTAAAAGGATATGATTCAACTACAACAATAATGCAGCTATGTTTACATTATGGGTGTCATTTATCTCGATCTTGGATGCATACTTCATTAGTCAGTTGACAGCAAAAGTATGGTTACAATCTAAAAACATGATACATTCTAAACTACATTATAACTCCTACCCACCTCCAAATTTCTGCACATGGCTGGTGTGAAACAAGCATTATAGTCGTTTACTGCCAATAAAATTCAGAATCTATAAAATTTTCCCCTACATATACATACTCATTCTTTCAGACTACGCCTTGCATGCTGAACTTTCACTGAGAGCTTCAACTTCTGTTCTTCCATATCTCTCAAAACAGCTAGCAAGTTTGCTCTATATACTTCACAGCGTTGATTTATGCTCTCCAACTCGGCAGTCAAATCATGAATTTTCTTCTCCTTCTCGTCCTGATAGTAGACGAAGAATAACAAATTAAAAGATGGTTCTGCATTAATGTATGCCCATTATAGGAATCCTACTATTATGGACTAATCTAGTATCATTAAGGAAAAACTAATACTGCAAACTTATTTAACGAAGAGTTACTATTATAATTTTTACATACATAACTTGTATTTAAAATTTTTTAATTAATACATAATAACAGCCAATGCAACTATTTCCTAGTGACTTTCAAAGACCAAGCAATGCGTATGTGTGTGTGTGTGTGTGTGCATATATATATTATGCTATATTATCAAATCAGAAACAGGAATATTTCTCAGAGGAAATATATCTTGGATCTCTTGAACGACGTCAGGTTGTAAGCCTGCAGAATCTCTTGTTGAGAGTAATCATAAGCTGCAAGTAGAAATTGTAAACAGTTGTTGGTATATCGGTTGAAATAGAGAGATATCAAAGATTGGTAGGTAAATTGATTTATCTTTCACACACTAGACTTGAAATGGCATATGCAGTCAACTCAGCAAGCCATTGTATGCAGAATCCTCGTGAGTCTCATTTGCATGTTGTTTTTCACATTTTGTGGAATTTGAAGTCACAAGGAAAAGGACTTCTTTTTTTGCAAACACGGTTACCTCCTAATATAAGCTTTTACAGATGCAAATTGGGCTAGAACTCTAGATAATAAGAGATTAATCTCTAGTTGCACACTCTTGGGATGAAACTTATGCACTAAGATAAGCAAGAAGCAAAGTGCAGTGGCTCGATCAAGTTGAGGCAAATTATGGAGCTACAACATAAGAGGGTTTGTAACTACTAGGCTTGAGAATTATTAGAGGAACTAAAATTGTCAGAGAACAATAATTTATTCTATTTTGTGACAACAAAGCTACCATCAGTGTAGGTAACAATCCAGTCCATGATGACCGAAGAGATTGATTGACATTTCATAAAAGAAACATGAAGATAGGGTTCATTGAATATATCTCATATGATGCCTGAAAAACAACTAGCCAATATGTTTACTAAAGGACCTGGCAATATGCCTTTCCACACGTTGGTTTGCAAGTTGAACATGTGTGATATATTTGCATCAATTTGAGGGGAAGTGTTGACTAACATGATGTGGAAGATTGTTGGCCACCAATGAAAATAAAGGAACTCAAGAGCTGAGTTTTATGGCTTGACATTAAAAAAAAAATCAATAAACTCAAGATCAAGAAAGTTAAGGGGCTGTTTCATTGTGAAAAGAAGTCCCGTTTTCTAGAAAATTTTCTAAAGAAAAATGAAAAACAGACTTTGTTATTTAGTTGAAAATATTTTCCATTTGGAAAATTAGAAAGAAATTTTCTATATTTATTAGGTAATAGTTCAGTTTTAGAAAATCAGTTTTAATTGATTTCTAAATAGGAATACAGAATCCTAACAAATATCAGTATTCTTTTTCCACTTAGATTCAAACTAATTTTTATTTTTATTTTTTTATAATTTGATTTTATAATAATGTAAATTTTTGAAGAGAATGAAAATAGGTAAAGCCTGTAACTCAAATAAAATACCCATTAAGGTGTGAAAATGTTTGGGAGATGTAAGAGTTGGGTGGTTGACTGCTATGTTTGATAAAATCCTAAGTAAAAAGAAAATGTTTGATAAATGCAAACAAAGCAGTTTGACACCTATTTTTAGGAATTAAGGAGATATTCAAAATTGCTCAAACTATAGAGGTATAAAGCTTATGAGCAATACCATGAAACTTTGGGAGAGAGTTGTGAAATACTGTTTACGTTTGGACACTTATATCTCCCCAAACCAATTTGGGTTTATACCTAGTTGATCGACTATGCAAACTATTTCCTTATTAGAGATTTGATGGAAAAGTATAAAGAGATAAAAAAAAAGGATTTAAATATGGTTTTCATCGACTTAGAGAAGGCTTATGGTAGAGTTCCTATAGAAGTTTTATGATGGGTCATGAAGTGCAGGAGGGTATCTTAAGATATATCTAAGTCTTGAAGATGTAATATGATGGAGCTGTCATTAGCGTTCACACTATCGGAGGAAATACTAAAAATTTTCTTGTTTCTATTGATCTAGATCAAGATCCAGTTTTCAGCCCTTATCTCTTTATCTTGGTCATGATGGGGTAATAAAGCATAAAGAGGATGACATCCCTTGATGTATGATGTTCGCAGATCATATTGTGTTAATAGATGAAATTCAAACAAAAATAAATCGAAAGTTGGAGTTGTGGAGAAGTATTTTGAAATTTAAAGGTTTTAAGTTAAGTAGAACTAAAACTGAGTATATGTATTATAGATTTAGTAACGCAAATGGAGAGGGAGGTGAAGTAGTTTTGGACGGAGTAACAGTACCTCATAACACTCATTTTAAGTGTTTTAGCTCTATTCTTTAAGTGGATGGAGTTGCGAAGAAGATGTTAGTCATAAGATTAAAGCTAGTTGGATAAAGTGAAAGAGTGTCATAGAAATTTCATGTGCCCAAAAGATGCTAGTTAAATTGAAACGACAATTTAGCAATATGGCCTGCAATGATGTATGATAGTAAGTGTTAGGTAGTGAAAGGATAACACATGGGGAAGAAGCATTTTGCGAAAATAAGAATAATAAGATGAATGTATGAACATACGAGGATGAATAGAATTCGCAATAAGTGCATTAGAGAAAATATAGAGATAACGCCTGTTAAGAATAAGATAAAAGAGCATAGATTAAGGTGGTTTGACTATGTGAAACGAAAATATAGTGATGCACTGGTTAGAAAAACTGAACAAGTTAAAATAGACATAGTTAGGAGAGACAAAGGTAGACCTAAATTAATTTGGACAAAAGTGATCCAGAATAATTTATAGCTTTACTTTTATCGAAAGATATAGCCTTAAATCGTACCGAGTGGAAAAAAAAAATACCTATAGCCGATCCAATTAACTTGGAATTAAGGCTTTGTTGAATTGAGTTGAGAGTTTAAAGAAGAAAATTATTTAAATATTAAATAAAAAAATGAAAAAATAGAAATTGCAAAATAAGATTGAGTAAATATGTTTCTCTATTTCTAATTTTTCATTTGGAAAATAGTTAGAAAATAAATATATAGAAAATAAGGAAACGAAAAAGAAATTTGAAAAATGAAAATAAAAAATATTTTTAACAACTAAACAACTCCTAAGTTTGTAAAAAATATAGAAAAAAAATGTTTTGTGGTTAAGATGAAACAGAAGATCTAGGTTTCATTTTTTCTTTTTTTTTTTAATTTTTTATTTATTTTTTTATGTTTAAAATATTTTTTTAATTTTTACTTTAAATATTTTTATTATTTAAAAAAATCTGATTTTTAAAAATTCTAAAATTTTTTATATTTAAAAATATAAAAGGGTCACAATTTTCACTTTACCAAAATTTTAATGTATATTGATGTTAATTAACATATGAAGTGACTCAATTTTTTAAGAAGATAGAGGTTGCGACGAATATGTTAGCCATAAGATTAAAACATGTTGGATGAAGTGAAAGAGTATCACAGAAGTTTTATGTAACCAAAAGATACCAGTTAGTTTAAAAGGTAAATTTTACCGCATTGCAATATAGCGGGCTATGATGTATGGTAGCGAGTATTGGGTATTGAAAAAATAACACATGAGTAAGTTGTCTGTTGCTGAAATTAAAATGTTAAGATTAATGTGTGAACATACTAGGATTGATAGAATTCATCATGAGTTTATTAGAAAAAAAAGGTGGATATATTACCTATTGAGGATAAAATAAAAGAACACAGATTGATGTGTTTTGGTTATGTGAAACGAAGACCTATTGATGCATCTGTCAGAAAGACTAAACAAGTTAGGATAGATGTAGTCAAGAGAGGTAGAAGTAAACCTAAACTAACTTGGATAAGAGTAGTTCAGCAAAATCCATATAGCCGACCTTAATTAACTTGCAATTAAGGCTTTATTGAGCTGAGTTATATTAATGTTAATTGATAGATAGGCCTCAATAACGCAAATTAGAAGTTGCAGTCCCCTATTAAACCAAAATTAAAATTCAGGTGCTATATTGACGATTAGGCCAAAGTTCAAGCCCCAAATTGGCATTTCTTCCTAGGGAATTTGTAATTTAAATAATCATCTATTCTCTTGCTATTCATTTCTTCAGTAAATAAATAATAACAACCAATCTGGACCTTTTCCTCAAGCAACCAAAGATAAATAAATAATAAAAATAAAGAAGCCTTATACTCTTGTTAGGAAGATGGAAAAAAAAGGGGTAGAAAAAAAAAAGGAAAGGGAAAGAAAAGGTTGGATTTTGACTTTTGCTTTTATTTTGAGTAAAGGCTATGTGGGTGAGTAGTAGTTCCCATAAGCAAATCAACTCAATCTAGGTCCTCATAAATCCCCCTTCCAAGCATGCTAGAACTAAAGGAAGCAACTTCGGACTTATCCTAAAAGCCCTCCTCTCTTGTGCCTACTACCTCTGTCAATTTTTTGTTTCCCCACATAAAGTTTGAACATATATTAGCAAACCGACATTGCAATATGAAAATTTATGTTGTCTCCATATGTATGTTTTGATGATGTCAAAACTTAGTTAATTTATTTAAACAACTTAACAAAATCTACTGTGTCAAAGTGTTTATTGATATACATTGAGTAATGCCCCATCACAAAAGAAGAACAAAAGTTACCTTTGGTTGAATTTCAAGAAATTCAAACAAAGAACAAAATACCACACATTACAAAAAAAGAATGAACGTCACTTTTAGTTAAATTTCAAGAAATTCAAACAGAGAACAAAGTAACGCCAGTTACAAAAAAATAAAAAATAATAACAAGCATTACTTTCAGTTAAATTTCAAGAAATTCAATAGAGAGCAAAGAAATTACTGTTGCTAGAAAAAAAAAATGAATGTTACTATAAAGTAACAAATGTTACCTAACTGCAGAAGATCAACTAGCTGTTCGAATAATTTGCAAATACAAAAGATGTCCTTTTCCTATCACAACAACTATATTTTTGTTTTTAATGAAAACTGTAAAAGGGGATGTGTCTAAGCGAATAGTAAGAATTTTTAAAGTGTGCTAACATTCATATTCAATCGCTTTGTACTCTTACTTTGTTTTAGAAACATTTTGTACCAGAAGTTCAAATTCTTAGTGTTTAATTGTAAAAGCTAGTGAGTTTACTTCCAAGCTCTTTTGTAAGTCTTAACTTTAAAACTCAAAAAATTATTGGATGAAATCCCTTTGAACTTTTGAGTATTAAGAAATATTGTAAAAGGTCAAACTTCAAAGAACTATGCATAATCTTGGATAACAAGTGGAATCCTAAGTCAGTGAATATAAAAAAAGAGAATGCTATGGACCATTGCAAAACAGGCAAACCAATCATTTTAGTTTTTTCTTTTCTCTGCTTTATTATTTGCATTAAGATCAATTGTATATTACATTTAAGGTCAAGAAGGTGCATTAGATATTTAAATTCCTATTCACCTCCCCTCTAAACTGTTAGTTTTTCCTGAGCAAATATTGAACATAGCTATTTTTTCCTGTGAATTGGTAAGAAAGAAACAACACATGAAGAAGAAAAATGTTTTGACTCCTTGATCTCAGAATAATTCACTTTATGTGAGATACATGTGACCGACATGCTATTTTATTCAAGAAAATCTTGTTCTTCCTATGGAAGAAAAGAAAAAAGAGAATAGGATGTAATATTTATTATTCTGATATGAGTGAAATCTATTTGAAACTAGTTAACCTAAACTTGGGGAAAACAATATTTGACCTGGAAACTAATACACCTAGAAACATCCCTGTTTTTGTCTAAAATTCAGAGTGACATTGATTTAGCAAATTATAAAACTAGTCAGTAGTAAAGTGTATGAAAAGCGCACAAGCAAATGGAGAAACCCTTAAACTAGGTCAAATAAAAAGGTAAAAGAAACTAACCACTGACTGAAATGTAGACGGTCTATTTTCATCAACAACATGCAGCACTTGACTACTTCCATTAGTCAAAGCTGCACCTTCTGTGGCTCCAGAACTTTTATTCTTTGCAGCAGCAACCTTCTTAGCAGCCTCTTGTAAAGCATCCATTGCCACATTATAAATGTGAATGGATTTTGCCCCCTCTTCTACATATTTGATTGCTTCCTGTCGCAAATTGTTATACCGAACAGTCAAAGATTCTCGAGAATTGTTTGGCAGTTCAGAAGCATGTTCATCCAACACAGCTCCACTTTTGGCATTTCTTGTCCATCGTTTCAATACATATTGTGAAGGAAGTGTAAGAACATTTTTTGCTCTAAAAACTGCTAATATGTGCCGACAAATTATTCCAGTATATTCAAACATTTGGCAGCTGCAGCTAGCTTTCATCTCAAAAGAATTGAAACTAACAGTATGCTCTTTGTGTCCTTCCCCAAATTTGGCTACACGATATGTGGTGATGGTTCCTGAGTCGTCAACCTTGGTTGTAGGATTAGCAAGAGTCTCAACCAATTCCTCCTGAAATTTCATAAAGATTTTTCTAGTATAGATGTTGGCTACTTGTTTTTCCATAGGAGAAGGTGTCTTCAGAACAGGCATAGTGTTAGTAGTGTCATAGTCTGCTTTTAACTCCTTTTCATGCCAACTTGCTACAGCTTTTTCATACTGTTTGATCAAAATTTGTATGGTGGTTGATTCATTCACATAACCATCAAAGAATGAGATTAAATCTCGACTTGCCTCAGTTAACACGAACTCCCCAAAAAAGGTGTTTCGCATATAAACTGGAACCCACTGCTGTCTGGCATTGTACATAGACTGTAGCCATTCATTGTCCATGACATAGTATCTCTGCACAAGTGATTGCCAAGATGATTCAAAGTCTTCAATGGTTTCCGTCTCATTGATACACTTTTTAAATTCAATTTCAAAGGTAGGATGGGTTTGGCATATATGAGCCATTTTCTCTTGGGTTTCCCTAAATATGCCTCGCATACTATATCGATGGCGAGTATCAGGAAGAACTTGAGCAACAGCAACCTGAATGAGCCGATCAGGATCTGTTGTGATAGAGACCGGATGTTGACCAGACATAGCATGAAGCCAAGTTTGAAATAGCCAAACAAAAGAGGACTCAGACTCGTTGAAAATCAAAGCACAGCCGAACAATACAGGTTGCCCATGATGATTTAAACCAGTAAAAGCAGCAAATGGTGCCCTATACCGGTTAGTTCGATATGCTGTATCAAATACAACAGTATCTCCGAAGCAAGTATAGTTAATCTTGGAATTTGCATCTGCCCAGAAAATATTTCCACCAGAGTGATCAGTGTCACTCTGAATAGCATAAAAAAAGGCAGGATTCTCAGCCTGCATTCGTTTCAAATAGTCCAATACATGCTGACCCCCGCCGACGAAGGTCCTCTGCCTGCTACCACTCATCTAATTCTGAAGAAAACAGTATGGTAGAGATTATTCAATTGCAATATCACAAAAACCGTCGACTAGTAATCAACAGCCTTCTACTTCTATTATCTACGTTCAACCTAATGAGTCATTTTGCAAAATCAAGTTCCACAAAAACAAATAGGCAAATTCTATAATTTTGAAAAAGAAAAATCAAATCAGTGCATATCAACACACCTGTTACGCTATTTTTACTGTTGATAGATTTATGGAGATTCTAAATTCATAACAACTGCGGTAGTTTCTTCTCCGTGTGCTGGAAGGAAAAAGAGTGAGAGGAAGTGCCGGTGGCGATTTGAAATCCGCCGTCTACGTGGGTGGAGAACGGAGACGTGGCTGTGTGAAAAGAATGAGCAGGGTAATGGCTGTCGTTTTGATAATTTTTTGTTTTTTTTAAACTAATAGCTAGAATCACGACCCAGCATTCTGTCGGGAGGGATACACGTATTTTATTTTTTTATAAATAATATAAAAAGCGATTTACATCTTTTTTTTAAAAAATAATTTAAAAATTAAAAATAAAATATTATAAAAAATAATTAACTAAAGTTTTGCTATAATTATTATAAAATATTATTAATTGAGTATAAAAAAATAAATAATATAATTATTTTGTGATTTTTAAATATTATTTTTTCAGCTCTTAGAGGAATTCTTTCATAATGTATTATTAATTTTATTTAACATACTTTAATTTAAGTAGCCCATTGATTTTTTTATTATTTTTAAGTTTGTTAATGTTAGTTTATTTTTTAATATTATTAAATATATAAAATATAAAATTTTATTAAAATAAATAAAGTTTAAAATTTATACTTTGCTGTAAAAATTAATATAAAATATCACATATTCCTCGATTTGTAGAATTAAATAATTTTAGAGATAATATATGAAAAAATTAATATTTAATAGTAATACCTAATTAAGTTATCTAAAAAAACATAAATTCTAAAAAAAACATAATAATAAAATGTAAATGCATTTTTTTTTAAAAAAAGGTAAATTAAAGCAAAATATTAATTAAAAAAATAGAAAAAGGCAAAATAGTAAAAAAAAAAAAGAAAAGAAATTTTGCATATTTTTTTTAAACTATTCCATATTTGTAGGCTTTCTACAAAATTTTACCGAATGGTGTGTACTTATACTTTCTTACCAATTTTAATTATTTTGTTTACAATAATGAAGTTATGCAAATATATCTTAATACACAAATTAGTGAAAAATACAGGAAAAAAAAATCCAATTTCCAGATTTCAAAAATTTAAACAAAAATAATACTCAAATTAAGTTATGTCTAAACACATAAGATTATTGGCAAGAAAAAAACACACATGAGATTAAATATAAAGTAATATCTGTAACTCTAAACACATAAAATTAAATATAAACCAATGTGCAGGAATAAAAAAAAAAACAAAACATTAATAACCAGCCAACATTGGGGTTTAAATGGAACTATGCAAAGAAAAACAGATGGCAAATCAAGTAGGTGAGCCTGTAATAACTGTTCATCTATAGTAATTCCAGGTTCACTTTTAAATTATAGAATATAGATGTAGATTTTGAGTTTTTGCTACATAATGCAAATATTACCCAGTAATTTTCATGATATATATGTTTTTATTTTTAATTTTTAAAAATATGTTTCATTGTTTTTTAATTATAACTCTTTTCTTTTTCAATTTAATTTTATTGTGATTCTTTTTTTCATTTTTACACAAGAGTTAACGGTTCCTTCCTTTTCAGGTGATTTTTTTTTGTTTTTTCTATTTGGTTTCTTTTTGTTTTCTAAATAGTTTTTTTTTTATTTATTTTAGTGCTTTCGATTACTTTATTTTAATTGTTTCGTTAATATACTTGTTTCATTTAGTTTTTTTTTTCTTGATTTGTTTGTCTTTTTTCATTGGATTATTTCACTAGTTTTGTAGTTTTTAGGATTTAACAATAGTGAATATTCATTCCTCATCTAGAGCATTTGATAGGTCTGTTAATCAATATTCAAATGTTAAAAAATCGAGAAAAAAAGTTATTGCTCTAGTTGAAGATTTTGTTGTTGTGGATGAATGTTCAACCGAAAATGTTATAGTTGTTGTAGATCGTATGATTTTGTTTCATGTATGAATTTGTGATTTTTTTTATTTGGTGTATTTTTTTAGCTGTAAATCATATATTGGTTTTGTTAAGAATAGAAGGCCTTAAAAATATTTATATGTGTTGGCTTAATACGAAGAACAAAATAAATAACAGAATATAAATTAAGAAAAATAAAAGAACGGCAAAAAATAAAAATAACAAGTAGAAATTTAATGTGATTCGACGTAAGCCTACGTTCATGGGCAAAAAAAGGAGCAAAATTAACTGAAAGGTACAAGAACAAAAGGAAACACTCAAAATCCTTAATTCAATTACACTTAAAAGTCTCTCACAATCTCATAGAATTACAAATCACACTATGAGCCTAAGCAAAATCATAAGATGGCCACAAAATTGCTTACTCCAAAGAGCTACATCTTGAGTTTATATATATAAGAGGGCTTGACTTAAATAGGAAGAATACAAATCTTATTTAAAAAGAATTCTTAATTACTTGGTCCAAAATAATTAAAAGTCTTATCCAATAAATCTTCTTAAATAATATCAAATTAGGAAGATCAACTTTCAATAAAAAAAAAATCAAATTTCAATATAAAAATCCAACTTTCAAAGTAAGAGTCTTCCAAAATAATTGGAAATAACAAACTTTCTTAAATAATTCAAAGTCACCTCAATAGTTTCAATGTGAGATATATATATATGTTTTAGTGTAGATTTATATTTGTTTATTAGCAGTAAAACATATATATTTTTTTATTTTTATAGATGTTGTGCATATGTGTCGTTGATGTTTTGTTCATGTGGTGTATTTTAAGTTGTAATCATATTATATTTTTATTTTGATGTATATATATTTTTTATTTTATATATTTTGATTTTTCAATTACTAAGATTTTTGTATAGATTTTATTATTTTTAATTTTCAGCTGTTATTATATTTTTTTTATTGTTTGTGTTATTTAATGACTTTTTAATTATTTAATATGTTTTATATCATCTATATGTTGTATTTTTTGTGTTTTTTTATTTATAATGATTTGGAAGTGTAATAATGTTATAATATTTTGTATCAAATATGTATATGTTTTGTAAATGTTTTTTAATCTGGTTGTTTTTTTTTATGGATTTTGTTAATTGTTTAATATTGTAATGATATATTTTTATGTGTATGTCTTGTATTGTTGTTTTTATATTTTGTATTATTAGTTATATGTATTTTGATGTTGTATTATTTTTTTATATTTTTCGATGATGTTATGTAAATATTTTATATTTGTTGTTTTATTTTTTTATATTTAATTTTTTATTTATAATTTATTTTTTTGTGCAAAAATTGAAATCTAAAGTTGGTGATGGTGTTAGGATTGCTTCTCATGTAAGTTATGATGAATTTGAGAGAGAAAAGTTGTCTATGATCAGTTTGAACTTTTCCG
Organism: Garcia nutans; assembly: GCA_947685225.1. Lineage (NCBI taxonomy): Eukaryota > Viridiplantae > Streptophyta > Magnoliopsida > Malpighiales > Euphorbiaceae > Garcia > Garcia nutans. The sequence continues at coordinate 10,864,868 of CANTUV010000072.1, forward strand.
GCATACTCTTTTTGGTTTTACTTTGGATATGGATGAATTTAAGTTTCAACCTCAATTGGTTCATTCTTTGTTAGTGAGAAAGGTTAGCCAGCCTAATGATGGGAGGTTTTTTTTATGTTAATGGTGTACGGTTGCATTTTGATATCCATAAATTTGCTTTGATTTTTAGATGTTTGCAACATAATAGATTCTTTTATAGTAAGGATGAGAATTATTTGGTGTCTAGGTATTTTAATATTTAGAGGAGAATTGATAAAGGTGTTGTTGAGGATTTATTTATGAAGCAGGGAATCTAATCAGGATGTTATTTCTATTACTTTTTTTATATGTTCTTCAATTGTTTTTTTCTTTCTTCACCCAAGGATAAGTTAGTGCCTATGGAAGATTTTAATATTGTTAATAGTTTATCATTTGATGATTATCCACATTGTAACGACCCCACTAGTACAGTCTTATGACAGCTGGTCTATTGGGCTTTTTTTTTTTCCGTAGGTGGACTATAGTCTCAGCCCTCAACCCAGCAGGCCGTCACAGTACTGGTAGAAATGGTACTCATTTATCTCATGGTTTCCTCTTAAGGGAGGAGGTCATGGGTTCGAATGAGGGAAGTGACCTCATTTGAGGCCAAATAAACAAATTCCTGCTCGGGAGCCGTGAGTTGAACGAGTACTGTGACGGCCTGCTGGGTTGAGGGCTAGGACTACGGTCCACCTACAGGAGAAAAGACCCAATAGACCAGCTGTCGTAAGACTGTGACATTCAAAATTTTTAAAAATTTCTAATTTTTGGAAAATTTGATAAAATAAATTATAATTTAAAAGGATAAATTAAATTAATAGTTTTAAATGAAAACTGAAGAGATTTTAAATGAAAAAGTGGAATATATATATGATATATATATATATATATATGCAAAATATACATAACATATATAAAAGTCAACACTTTTTAAAAGAAAATGGTATTTTGGTAATTAAATCTTATAAATTCAAAATTAATAAAATAATTCAAAAACAAATTAATTTTGAATGGAAGAGGAAAATTAGGACTTTTAATTTATAAAAAAAATAACTAAATAATTAAATATTAAATTATTTTAATATATATATATGTGGTTAAAAAAAAGATGAAAATGAAAGAATATTTAAAAGTCTTCTTCTTCTTCTTCTTCTTCTTCTTCTTCTTCTTCTTCTCAAGAACGTGGCTTCCATGGATGATTGAAGACCAAGGATTTTTCTTCTTCCTTACTCCATAAATTGAAGGAATTAACAAGTTTCAAGTGGATTTTTGGTGATTTCCACCAAAATTAGTAAGTTTCCATATCTTTTCTTTGAATTCCTTAGAAATTTAGATTATGTGAGAGATTGGATTTTTATGTAGGATGTTATAATTGTTGAAATTGGTGTGTATAATGTTATTTTGGATAGTTAACAATGATTCTAAGGTTAGATTAAAGAGATGATGGAGTTTGGTTAAAGAATGGTGAAGAGAGAGAATTTAGGGTTATGAATTTTTGGGGTTTTGAAAACATGAATTTTAATTGTGCAAATTGATTCCAAATGAGTTGTTTTGATTCATAAACAAGTATTTTAAAGTCAAATATTGGATTTGGTGGTGTTGGGTTGGAGTTTGAGAATAGAAGTGGAGATTTAGAGTTTTGGAAAAGTGATTTTCCAAAGTGGTTGAATTGTGTGATTTTATTTGTTTAAGCATGTTGTTTAGTGTTAAAAGTGATGAATATAAGCTTGGAATGAGTAATGGATTGTGTTGGAATGGAAAACCTTCAATGGGGGAAGGTTAGGCCATTTTTGAGATTTTGTATATAAGAGTGTATTTTTATAATGTAAATGATTTAAATGTATTAAAATATGTTTTTAATAATATAAATAAACTTAAAACACTAATTTAATTGTAGTATAATGGAATTCTAATGTTGAAGTAAGGAAAGGCTAAATTTTTGAAAATTTGTAAGAGTGATGTGTAATTATGATTTAATGTTGGAAATGTCATTAAATGTGATACTAAATGATTATTTGCTATCACATTTGGTTTAGGTATTGAGGGAGATTGATTTGCTTCATCCAAGTGGTGAAGGGCAAGTTAAAAAGATTGGATTGAAGATTGTTTTTTAGCTTGCTTTGGGTTGCTAGTGGAGGTATGTACAAACTTTGAATATGATATTTATATTTGCATAACATTTTGACTTAACACATTTTTGGTTGGAAAATGTGTTAAGCTACTTGGTTCATTGATTGTGTATGCATAATGTGCTATGACATTTGTAATGTCATATATATGTTAAATGCATTGTGAAAAGCCATTGATAATGGCTAATTTGTGTAACATGTGAAATATGCATATTATGTGAAAATAACCAAAGTAATGTGTTGTGAATGCAAAAATGAGATATGTGTAATAATAAAATGAATTGATATTGATAAAAATGAGAAAAATGAGAAAAATGAGAATGATGTGAAAAATGAGAAAAGTGCAAAAAAAGTGAAAATAAGGCTAATGTGCCTAGATTGAATATGTAAAAATGAGAAAGAGATTAATAATGAGAAATATAAATAAATTGTGTGCCTAGTATGTTATTCAATTTTCAGAGTTCTGAGTTTGGCGGCATGCCTATGATTGTCTGCGGGCTATACGCTGGAATGGTGAAAAGACTGGATCGTAAGCCAGGCCAGCTGATAACTATGATGTTTTTGGGGTGAAAAGACTGGGTCGTAAGCCTCAAAAACTGTAGCAGTCTAGCCGGGTTGAGGACCAAGATACTGGGGCCTAAGGGTCTAGCCGGGTTGAGGTCCAAGAGACTGGGGCTGTTACATTATCCATGGATATATATTACCTACGGGGCTAGACACATGGTGTCATTATGGACCAAAGCAGTAACTCTGAAATTTGAATAGCATATTACATCCTTTTTGGGCCCATGCTTGTCTTTGTTTTACTGTGAATTATGAATTATGATACAATTGAGTAATATAATGTTATGAGTTGTGTTTATGAATTATTTGAAAAATATAAGAAAGTGGATTGATGTGACATCTATATGCATTGTGCATTTGGTATTGCATTGAGTAATATTGTTATTATCAAAGTTTGTACCACTAGGCTTTGGCTTAGCGCGATTGTTTTCATCGCGCAGGTGACAGGGTAGACCCAGTTGAGCCAGAGAGTTCTTCTAGACCAGGTCGGGTCTAGACTTGTAGTTGAGCTTGTACAGTTGCTATCGAGATCAGAAACACTGCCAGCAACATGTATATATTTTTATGTTATTGTACATTTTGAGTTTTATGCATAATATATTATGTTTTGAATTTTACGTATTGTATATTATAAAGAATGTTTGGGTCAATGTATTTGAAATGGGAGAGTAAGTGTTTTTTTAATTATATATATCTATATGTATAAATGCTTGACAAAATTGGTGAAATTGAGAAGTATGGTTGAGAGAGTGATTGGAAATTATTGGGAGTGTTTTCTTTTTTGCAGGTTGAGTAATTGCTAAATTTTGGGATGTCCAAAATACAGACAAAACTCTGGCAAATTTTTCACAGAGATTTTTATATATATTATTTATTTTGGATTCTTATAATAAGTAAATAATATTTATATTCTATTTAATTTTTATATATTTAGAATTTGAAATTTTAAATTGAAAAAAAAATAGTAAATCCTTCTATGACATTTTTGTACCATATATGCATATTTTACATATGCTAGAAATATGTTTTATACGTATATAGGGTATAAGGGTGTTACATTTGTTTTGGTATCAGAGCCTAGGTTTGATTTTCTTGACCTAGGTGGGATGATAGAGAGAGAAAATGGGGGATTTGAAAAATAGTTTTTAATTGTAATACATGCATTGGCACTGGCAGTTTCTGATATATGATATAGTATTTTCTGCTTTGTTTGCAGATATAGGTAGTTATGGCGTCTCGGCTGTGTCAGGCTGATGAGGGTAGTGCAGAGAGTGTTGCTCCAGATGAGGGTAGAGATGGAGCTAGAGTTGTATCTGCTGGTGAGACGTCTGTTTCTGTGCCTGTGAGACTAGCAGCTGATGAGGTTCCGCCTAGCTGGGTATGGCATATGGTAGAGTTGTTGAGGCAGACTCCAGTTCCGCAGCCGCCACAGCCACAGCCGCAGCCACAGTTGCCGGTGAGGCAGTATGATAAACTGAGAAAGTATGGGGCTGAGGAATTTATTGGTACTACAGACCCTGCTGTAGCAAAGTAGTGGCTAGACCGAGTTCATAGGATATTTATTCAGTTACAGGCTAGTCCAGAAGAGAATTTTGATTTTGCCAGATCTCTTCTGCAGAGAGATGCATATGATTGGTGGAAGATGGTTCTACATGCTCTTGATAATCCACCAATCCTGATCTATGATGATTTCTTGCGGGAATTTGAGCAGAAGTATACTCTGAGAGAGTATAAAGATGCAAAGAAGATGGAGTTCCTGAGTCTGAAATAGGATACTAGGACAGTGACCGAGTATGAGATCGAGTTTATCCGATTGAGTCACTATGCTGGTGGGATTATTTCTGACGAGTTTGATAGGTGCAGGAGATTTGAGGAGGGACTGAGACCCTCTATCATGTGCATCATTGCAGGCTCTCGGTATCAGGATTTCTCCCAGTTAGTTGCAGCTGCCAGGAGTGTTGAGAGGGCGCAGAATCTTGCAGCAGTTGCAAGGGTTGAAGAGACCAGAGTTAGGAGATCCCAGAGTGAGGCAGGGTCTTTATCAGTGAAGAGAGGCTGAGGGGGACATTTTCAGAGGTTTAGTAGGAGTCAGGGGCAGTTTGGCAGGTCAGTACAGCAGCAGAGACAGAGACAGAGACCTGCAATTTCAGTGGCTAGTGCTCCGACTCCAGTGGCTCAGAGACCTAATCCACCTACTTGCATTCATTGTGGTAGAGTACACGGAGGTGTTTGCTGGTGGAGAGGTGCTTCGGGAGTGTGTTTTAGATGTGGGTCATCAGGCCATTTTATTAGAGATTGTCCCGATCCACCAGAGGTTAGGCAGGCAGATACTGCATCTTCTCGACCCAGTGTTAGAGGGGGTCATGGTGGCAGAGGTTTTAGTAGAGGTGGTCACCCTGGGTTTAGTTAGAGAGGAGGCTCTACATCCGGAGGCAGTAGGCCAGATGAGGCTGGATCATCTCACCGGGTTTATGTGATGCAAAGGCAGCCGGATGCTTCAGCCGTCATTGCGGGTACATTTTCTTTATTTGGTATTTCAGTCCTTGCTCTATTAGATCTTGGATTTACGCATTCATACATAAGTGCATCCATCTTACCTGTGTCTGAATTACATTCTAAGTCCCTAGGATTTGATGTCTTGGTGACAAATCCTTTAGGGCATAGTGTTGTGGTGAGCAGGGTGCACCGAGATAGTCCAATTGTTGTTTAAGATGAGGAGTTTCTCGGTGACCTGATTGAGATGCCTTTTAGGGAATATGATCTAATTTTGGGCATGGATTGGTTATCCAAGCATGGGGCTGTGGTAGACTGTCAGAAGAAATGTGTTACTTTGAGAACACGGGATGGTAGGGATGTTATAGTATCTAGTGAGCATAAGTATCTTTCATCTATGTTTGTTTCAGCTGTTTCAGCTGGGAGAATAATTCGGAAGGGATGTGAGGCTTATCTTGCTCATGTTGTAGATACTAGAGTAGTGGGATCCCTGCTTGAAAGTATACCCACAGTTGCCGAGTTTCCAGATGTTTTCCCTGATGAGTTGCCAAGGGTACCTCCTGAGAGAGAAGTGGAGTTTGGTATCGATTTGTTGCCTGGTACCACTCATATCTCTATTACCCCTAATCAGATGGAATCTGCTGAGTTGAGAGAGTTGAAGGTGCAGTTGCAGGAGTTATTGGATAAAGGGTTTATCCGCCCTAGTGTGTCCCCGTGGGGAGCTCCTATGTTGTTTGTGAAGAAGAAGGATGGCACCATGAGATTGTATATTGATTATAGGTAGTTGAATAAGGTGATCATCAAGAACAAGTATCCTTTGCCTCTGATAGATGATCTCTTTGATCAGTTGAAGGGAGCAGCAGTATTCTCTAAGATTGATCTGAGATCAGGGTACCATCAGTTGAGAGTCAGAGATGTGGATGTACCTAAGATAGCTTTTCGTACGAGGTATGGGCATTATGAGTTTCTGGTGATGCCCTTTGGATTGACGAATGCACCATCAACTTTTATGGATTTGATGAACAGGGTATTAGACCATATTTAGATCAGTTTGTGGTGGTCTTCATTGATAACATTTTGGTGTATTCGCGTAATGAGGAGGATCATGATAGACATTTACGGATCGTATTGCAAACTCTGAGAGAGAAGCAGTTGTATGCTAAACTGTCTAAGTGTGAGTTCTGGCTCGATCAGGTAGCTTTTCTTGGTCATGTGGTTTCAGCAGAGGGTATTAGAGTTGATCCGAGTAAAATTGAGGCTATCTTGAATTGGAGTCCACTGTAGAATGTGACAGAGGTTAGAAGTTTGCTAGGATTGGCAGGCTATTATCTCGATTTGTGAAGGGTTTTTCTATAATAGCTACACTACTCACCAGATTACTTCGGAAAGGAGTTAAATTTGTGTGGACAGATCATTGTCAGGTGAGTTTTAAGCAGCTGAGGGAGATGTTGACTCAAGCTCCTGTCCTTACCTTGCCTGTGGAAGGTAAACCATATGTGATATATAGTGATGCTTCACACAATGGTTTAGGTTGTGTTTTGATGCAAGAGGGTAGAGTCATTGCTTATGCCTCTCGACAGTTGAAACAGCATGAGCTGAATTATCCAACGCATAATTTGGAATTAACAGCAATAGTCTTTGCCTTGAAGATTTGGCAGCATTATTTGTATGGGGAAAAGTGTTTCATTTATACAGATCATAAGATTTTGAAATACTTGGGTGTTCAGAGAGAGCTGAATCTTCGGCAGAGGCGGTGGTTAGAGTTGATTAAAGACTATGACTGTTTGATTGATTATCATCCTGGTAAGGCAAATGTTGTTGCTAATGCCTTGAGTCAAAAATCTTTGGCAGGTTTGACTGCTTATTCGCTCTCGTTGCTTGTTGAGTTGAGAGCATTGCATGCTAGATTTGAGTCTTCTGATGATGGTGCTTTGATGGCTCAGTTGCAGTTGAGGCCAATCTTGTTGGATCATATTAGGGAGGCTCAATTAGCATATGAGAGAATTCAGAAAATTGTGTTGGTTTGTCAGAAAGGGGAAAGTCAAGACTTTTATGTGAGGGATGATGGCAGTCTATGGTACAGAGATAGATTGTGTATTCCTGATGATGCAGAATTGAAAAGAATAATATTAGAGGAAGCACTTCAGTCACTTTTTGCTATGCACCCTGGGAGTACCAAGATGTATCAGGACTTGAAGCGACATTATTGGTGGTCAGGTATGAAGAGAGACATAGCAGAGTTTGTATCCAGATGTCTCACTTGCCAGAAAGTGAAGGTTGAGCACCAAGTTCCTTCAGGATTGCTCCAACCTTTATCAGTGCCAGAGTGAAAATGGGAGCGAGTGACAATGGATTTTGTGACTGGACTGCCTTTAACTCAGAAGAAGTATGATGTAATCTAGGTGATAGTTGATCGGATGACGAAGAAAGCTCATTTTCTTCCAGTTCAGATGGATTATTCTCTTGAGAGGTTGGCTGAGCTGTATATCAATGAGATAGTCAGGTTGCATGGAGTCCCAGTTTCTTTGGTGTCAGATCGATATCTTCGGTTTACTTCAAGATTTTGGAAGAGTTTACATAATGCTCTAGGGTCTTGATTGCATTTTAGTACTGCCTTCCATCCTCAGACAGATGGACAGTTAGAGAGAGTGATACAGATTCTGGAGGATATGTTGAGGAGCTGTATCATTGATTTTGCCGGGAATTGGGACAGATTTTTGCCATTAATTGAATTTGCTTATAACAATAGTCATCAGTCGAGTATTGGGATGAATCCTTATGAGGCTTTATATGACAAGAGATGCAGGGCACCTTTATGTTGGGATGAAGTTGGAGAAGGTAAACTGGTTGGTCCCGATTTGATTAAGGAAATAGAGGAGAAGGTGAAGGTGATTTGGGGTCGTTTGAAAGCAGCTTCAGACCGACAGAAATCTTATTCAGATTTAAAGAGAAGAGACATAGAGTTTAGTGTGGGAGATAAAGTATTTCTGAAGGTGTCTCCATGGAAGAAGATTTTGAGATTTGGCCGCAAAGGGAAGTTGAGTCCTCGTTTCATAGGACCATATGAGGTGTTAGAGATAGTTGGTCCAGTGGCTTATAGACTAGCTTTGCCGCCTGAGTTGGATCGAATACATAATGTTTTCCATGTCTCGATGCTTTGGAGATATAGGTTCGACCCATCTCATATCTTGTCAGTGTAGTCTATTGAGGTGAGTCCAGATCTGACTTACGAGGAAGAACCAGTGGCGATTTTGGCACGAGAGGTTAAAGAATTGAGGAATAAGAGAGTGCCACTTGTGAAAGTCCTTTGGAGGAATCATGCCACTGAGGAGGCGACATGGGAAAGTGAGCAGGTGATGCAGAGTCAGTTTCCCCATTTGTTCCATACTTGAAGACATGTAATTTTGGGGACGAAATTTATTTTAGGGGAGAGAATTGTAATATCCAAAATTTTTAAAAATTTTTAATTTTTGGAAATTTTGATAAAATAAATTATAATTTAAAAGGATAAATTAAATTAATAGTTTTAAATGAAAAATGAAGGAATTTTAAATGAAAAAGTGGAATATATATATGATATATATATGCAAAATATACATAACATATATAAAAGTCAACACGTTTTAAAAGAAAAGGGTATTTTGGTAATTAAATCTTATAAATTCAAAATTAATAAAATAATTCAAAAACAAATTAATTTTGAATGGAAGAGGGAAATTAGGACTTTTAATTTATAAAAAAAATAATTAAATATTAAATTATTTTAATATATATATATGTGGTTAAAAAAAAGATGAAAAGGAAAGAATATTTAAAAGTCTTCTTCTTCTCAAGAAAGTGGCTTCCATGGATGATTAAAGACCAAGGATTTTTCTTCTTCCGTAATCCATAAATTGAAGGAATTAACAAGTTTCAAGTGGATTTTTGGTAATTTCCACCAAAATTAGTAAGTTTCCATCTCTTTTCTTTGAATTTCTTAGAAATTTAGATTATGTGAGAGATTGGATTTTTATGTAGGATGTTATAATTGTTGGAATTGGTGTGTATAATGTTATTTTGGGTAGTTAACAATGATTCTAAGGTTAGATTGAAGAGATGATGGAGTTTTGGTTAAAGAATGGTGAAGAGAGAGAATTTAGGGTTATGGATTTTTGGGGTTTTGAAAACATGAATTTTAATTGTGCAAATTGATTCCAAATGAGTTGTTTTGATTCATAAACAAGTATTTTAAAGTCAAATATTGGATTTGGTGGTGTTGGGTTGGAGTTTGAGAATGGAAGTGGAGATTTAGAGTTTTGGAAAAGTGATTTTCCAAAGTGGTTGAATTGTGTGATTTTATTTGTTTAAGCATGTTGTTTAGTGTTAAAAGTGATGAATATAAGCTTGGAATGAGTAATGGATTGTGTTGGAATGGAAAACCTTCAATGGGGGAATGTTAGGTCATTTTTGAGATTTTATATATAAGAGTGTATTTTTATAATGTAAATGATTTAAATGTATTAAAATATGTTTTTAATAATATAAATAAACTTAAAACACTAATTTAATTGTAATATAATGGAATTCTAATGTTGAAGTAAGGAAAGGCTAAATTTTTGGAAATTTGTAGGAGTGATGTGTAATTATGATTTAATGTTGGAAATGCCATTAAATGTGATACTAAATGATTATTTGCTATCACATTTGGTTTAGGCATTGAGGGAGATTGATTTGCTTCATCCAAGTGGTGAAGGGCAAATTAAAAAGATTGGATTGAAGGTTGTTTTTTTAACTTGCTTTGGGTTGCTAGTGGAGGTATGTATAAACTTTGAATATGATATTTATATTTGCATTGACTTAACACATTTTGGTTGGAAAATGTGTTAAGCTACTTGGTTCATTGATTGTGTATGCATAATGTGCTATGACATTTGTAATGTCATATATGTGTTAAATACATTGTGAAAAGCCATTGATAATGGCTAATTTGTGTAACATGTGAAATATGCATATTATGTGAAAATAACCAAAGTAATGTGTTGTGAATGCAAAAATGAGATATGTGTAATAATGAAATGAATTGATATTGATAAAAATGAGAAAAGTGAGAAAAATGAGAAAGATGTGAAAAATGAGAAAAGTGAAAAAAAATGTGAAAATAAGGCAATGTGCCTAGATTGAATATGTAAAAATGAGAAAGAAATTAATAATGAGAAATATGAATAAATTGTGTGCCTAGTATGTTATTCAATTTTCAGAGTTCTGGGTTTGGCGGCATGCCTATGATTGCCTGTGGGCTATATGCTGGAATGGTGAAAAGACTGGGTCGTAAGCTAGGCCAGCTGATAAATATGATGTTTTTGGGGTGAAAAGACTGGGTCGTTAGCCTCAAAAACTGTAGCAGTCTAGCCGGGTTGAGGACCAAGATACTGGGGCCTAAGGGTCTAGCCGGGTTGAGGTCCAAGAGACTGGGGCTGTTACATTATCCATGGATATATATATTGCCTACGGGGCTAGACACATGGTGTCATTATGGACCAAAGCAGTAACTCTAAAATTTGAATAGCATATTATATCCTTTTTGGGCCCATGCTTGTCTTTGTTTTACTGTGAATTATGAATTATGATACAGTTGAGTAATATAATGTTATGAGTTGTGTTTATGAATTATTTGAAAAATATAAGAAAGTGGATTGATGTGACATCTATATGCATTGTGCATTTGGTATTGCATTGAGTTATATTGTTATTATCAAAGTTTGTACCACTAGGCTTTGGCTTAGCGCGATTGTTTCCATCGCGCAGGTGACAGGGTAGACCCAGTTGAGCCAGAGAGTTCTTCTAGACCAGGTCGGGTCTAGACTTGTAGTTGAGTTTGTACAGTTGCTATCGAGATCAGAAACACTGCCAGTAACATGTATATATTTTTATGTTATTGTACATTTTGAGTTTTATGCATAATATATTATGTTTTGAATTTTACGTATTGTATATTATAAAGAATGTTTGGGTCAATATATTTGAAATGGGAGAGTAAGTGTGTTTTAAATTATATATATCTATATGTATAAATGCTTGAGAAAATTGGTGAAATTGAGAAGTATGGTTGAGAGGGTGATTGGAAATTATTGGGAGTGTTTTCTTTTTTGCAGGTTGAGTAATTGCTAAATTTTAGGATGTCCAAAATACAGACAAAACTCTGGCAAATTTTTTCCAGAGATTTTTATATATATTATTTATTTTGGGTTCTTATAATAAGTAAATAATATTTATATTCTATTTAATTTTTATATATTTAGAATTTGAAATTTTAAATTGAAAAAAAAAATAGTAAATCATTCTGTGATATTTTTATACCGTATATGCGTATTTTACATATGCTAGAAATATGTTATGTTTTGTACGTATATAGGGTATAAGGGTGTTACACACATGGTTTAAATGTTTTTGAATTTACAATGAAAAGTTTAAAGCAGAGGCTTTATTTGGATCCAAAGAATAATTATTGATTGATTGGTTTTCCTATTGTTTTGTAATTTTGGGCTATGAATGTTGTGCTTTTACTCTTGGGCAGTTGTGTACATGTAGTGATGATTGATGGCCTAGGATGATTGATGAGGGTTATTCTTACACTCCTACATTTACGTTTCTCAAGAATTCATTCGTTTCTATATTTGGATTAAAGGTATTTGGTTTTATGTTTTTATTATTCTTTATTTTAATGTTTAATGTTTTTTTTTAAATTTTTATTCATTTTTTTTATTTTACAATTGGTTTAAAGAATTTATATCCTAATATTATGGAGTTTCTTTTGTTAAGGGAGCTTTTGGTAAAATTATGGGTGAAGATGAGGAAGTATTCTCTCTCTATATATATAGTTTTGTTGTTGATGAAGGTAAAAATATCAGGGTTGTTGATAGTTTTTAGGATTTTGAATCTACTCCTGCAAAATATGTTCATTCTTCTAGTAAGTCTGAGAACCATAAGTCAAAAGTTGGTTTGAGATTGAAAAGGTCCAGTATTGATGAGCTTTATAAGGATGTTAAGTCAGTCTTCGCCAAGTAGGATAGGCTTCGTAAAGTTTTTGATTATATGAAATCATACTTGAAGAAGAGATTTAATGATGTGTTTGAAATTTTATTTGATATTCAAAAGAAGCTTTTTTTTTTGTCTAGTTCACTTAGTGAGAAAAAGGTTTGTGTTGTACTTTCTTGGTTCATTTTTTGGCTAAATACATATACAACCCTTTGAATTTATAATATTTAGTCACTTTAGCCCTTAAACTTTTAATTTAACCATATAGCCCATTAACTCATGTTTTTCTTAATTTGTAAACACAAAATCTCTGAGTCACATCGAGTTACGCCAAGTCACTAATATATCTATTTTGTAACACTCATAGTCTCATTAGAAGTAACTAAATAAGGTGTATGAAGGGTAATTAGAGTATTGGGAGAGGTATATGTATATACATACCTAATATACACATAATATATACATAAAATATATAACGGATACCTAATATATACATGGCATATACCTAACATATATACTATTATAAAAAGACAAAGAATGGTAAAAAAAAGTAAAAAAGTTAGAAATTAATATAATAAATAATAAATTAAATTAAATATAATTAAAATAATATATTTTTGGGTAGAAAAAGGAAAAAATATCTAATAATTTAATAATAAAATATTATTGTAGACCCTTAATTTTAGTCCGGATTAAATTTAGACCTTATTAAAAGGGCCAAATTAGATTCAAGAAGTTTAAACCTAGTCCAGTATAATTTGAGAAACTTAAACCTAGTCCATATTGAATTGGCAAATCCTTCTGCCCCATTTCAAACAATTTTAATTCTAATAGGACTAGGATTGGCTCAGGCTTTTCCAAAATGGTATAGGACTCTTGAACGGTTACCCTAATTTGGCTAATAAATAGCTAATTAAATAAACATAAGAAGGAGGAGAGCTTTAGTGATCAGCAGCCACGAAAATAAACATGCAACCACAATTATCAAAAACAAGAATTAATAAAAAAGAAATCAATACACATAAAGCAAAACGTACAATCAACATACAGAGAGGTAGTAGCAATTATCTTCAGATTGATTTGCTCGACCAAGATTAAAATTGACTCGGGTAGTGGATTAGTAAGCTTGGTTCAGCAGATTATTATAGGTGGAGCCGACCAATGCAAGTTTGATTCCTTCTTTAAACCAACTCAATTGTTTACTATTAATAATTAATCTATTGAATTATTCTATTAATAAACTGAGTTGCAATTTGCAAATCATCCATAATAAGCCATAGATTTGAATTAAAGTAGATAATAGTATTAACATATGATCTACCATTATTTTCATAAATCCTAATTCTTGTCAAATTGTATATTAGTTTAGGATTAATCTTGATAACCAAACCTTAATCCTAAGTTCAAACCCTAATTAGCCACCCAAACCCTAATTTGATATCTAAAACCCTAATTTGTAAATATAAAACCCTAGTTTTGATATAAAAAAACCCCTAATTTTATATGTCTAATCTTTATTTAGCAATTAAAACCCTAATCTTACAATTTAACCCTAGTATAATGGTGGGCTATAATTTTAATTATTTATATATTATTACTTATTTATGATGGATGATTGGCGATGAATGATGTGATTTACTTGTTTAATTGAATTATTTTTATTTGTTATTTGGATTTTAAAGTTGTAAAAGGCATATTTCCGCTTTATGGGTGCCTTGTTTATTTAATTTGTTTCTTTTATCTTGTTTGTGTTTTGGGATTGATGTAAGGGACATGTTTTCACCAATTAGTGAGTGTCCTATTTTATTTACTTGTATTTTAAACATTAGACATTATAAGGGCATGTCTCCATCCTTAGATGGGTGCCTAGTTTGTTTGTTTTATGTCAATAATATTATGGATGTTTATTTCTTTTAATTGTATGTAATATGGATAGTATTATAATAATTAAGAATTTAATAATATTTAGACCTAAAAAGGAGACCGGTTCCAATGAACCGGACGTTATAGGGGTATTGGGTCATTCTCACATTCTATATACATACCCAACTTTTCGAACCCAGCAGGGGATTAGGGATTCCTTAGGAATTGAGTCATCTGCCCCTTTCTATCTTCCCGACCCATCCGGGTGGCAACTCCATTTCTTCGGGCTTAGGCCCTTATTCTATAAGGCCTTGAGCCTAACAATGCCGCAGTCGTAAAAATCATTCCATTGGGAAAGGGAGCGAAAATCTCCGCTGATAATGATGACTCAAGAGAAGTTGATTCTGTTGGTATTTATATTATTTTATTTTTTTATTATTATAGTATTATTGATTGCATCATTTTAGATCTGCATTGTATGTGTGAGTTAAGATGCCTTGTGAAACCCATGTTGTGCATGTGTAAGTGATACCATACTTTTATTCAAGGTACAGAGATCGAGCACTGTATAACCACGCATAGCCTTGTACCTTTTGGTATATACTTGCTATAGGAATCTAAGCCTTTTTCAACCCAAAGACTAAAGTCCATATAGTTGGCTTAGCAACTTTCCATAGGTTTACCCTAATTCATTGTTGTTTGACTATGGTTAATACGTCTTAATTGAATTATGGCCCATATACTTTATCCTTTCCTAATATGACCTAATTATGGTATGAGCCTAAAAGTATTTTTATGGTCCAAAAGTTCTTTTAAGCCCAAAGCCTAAAATCATTTTCAAATTTTGGTCAACAATCGCTTTCTTATAGCCCAAGTATGAAGGTCAAAATTAAATTTGAAACAAACTTTTTACATTGGGCTTTGAAATATTTTTTAAGGGTCCAAAACAATTTTTCACTTCATGGCCAATCTATCAAAATCAAGCTTTCATTGGACTTTAAAATTAAAACTCCTTTTATAATGGACCTAAAATTCTTGAAACTGGCTTTCAATTAATAAGGTTAGTTATGGAATACTAAAATCAATTGTAGGCCTTATTTATATCAAGACATGTTAGTTATGGGCTTATTTGTGGCATGAACCATTAATTTCTTTTCCAAATAAGAAGTCTATTTATAATAAACCTACTAATTTAGTTTTAATCTAAGATATTAAAGAAATGTTGCTCGGATATTTTACTCAAAGGATTAAGTCTTAATTGGTAGGAATTATTATGGACTGACTTCTATATTTAGCGATACAACTATTGGTTATCTCATCTGAGTGGATTCTTTTAAAAATAAGAATATCCCATGTTGATTTTTTTGTTGAACACAATACCTAGGAAAAGGGACTCGCCATTCGTGTATGGAAGGTATAAGATTGGAAGCAACGTTCTGTCTTTACTTCTTTGTTTGCTACACATGCATGCATACATGGAATTACATTGCATTAATCCTTTCTGGCTTACAAACCTAGAGTTAAGCAGTTGAAGGACTACGATAACCTGATCTACATCAGTGATTTAGAGTTCAGTGAGAATTCAGTCAACTACTCACCGAAACCAATAGAGCCTAAGCAAGTTCAAAACCTGGTGAATGAGGCCCTACCTTCAAAAATAGAAGAACTTAAGGGGACCCTGGCTGAGGCCGTGAGAAGTTAGTTAGCAACACTACTAGAAAGTAATAATGTTGAAGCGTCTGCTAGTACTAAGAAGTAGAAAGACAAAGGGAAGGTTAAGGTAGGAGAGGTAGCCTTTGATGAGAACATGGTAATTGATGATTATGACTGGGAACAATACTTTCAAACCAACAGGATAAGAAAAAAGAAAGGAAGGTGGAGAAGATCGAATCTGTTGATGTTGAAAATATGATTACTAACTTTGAAAAGAAGTCTGAAAAGAAACTAAAGACAGAAGAGATGTCAGAGGTAGATAAATTGTTTGAAGATGATGAAGCAATTCCTTATAAATTCAAGATGCATCCCTTTGCTAAGTTTGATGGAACTGGAAATCCTCACTTACATGTTAAGTAGTACACCACTACTTTGCAATCTGCTAGAGCTACTAAGGCTCAAACCCTAAGGTATTTTATGCTTTCTCTGGATCTAATGGTACAAAATTGGTTTAATACCTAAAGGAGAACACCCGGAAAGATTGAGATCTGCTGTACAAAGTCTTCACTCAATAATTTAGGTACCATGTTGAACTCAAAGTGACCCTAATGGAGGTGGAGACTATCCGACAGAAGCAAAATGAGAGCTTTGTTGACTATGTGAAGAGGTGGAGGAACAATGCTGCTCTTCTCAAAAAAAGGCCTGATGAATCTGACCAGATCAGAATGATAATGAGAGGGATCCTGCCCAATCTCTGTGAGAGGCTATCTCATATGCTTATCAGAGATTTCAAAGATCTTCTCTAAGTTGGCTTACAGATAGAAGAGTGGGAAAGGGAGAATAATCATTTTTCTAGAAGAAGGAATGAGAAGAGAAATTACTAAGCTGGTAGTTAGAATACACAGAAAGTGGTGGATGTCAATGCAACTACTGATCAAAGGAATATGAGGTAGTTTTTAAACTAGGGGAGACCTTAATCCTGGGTATTCAATAAGCTACAAAAGCAAAGACTATTGTAGCCACTGGCTCCTCGACCATTACTAAATCATCTGCCACCAAACTTTGATGCTAAGGTATTTTGTCAATTTCATCAAACACAGGGGCATGAAACAGACCAGTGTGTTAGGTTAAAACATGAGATGCAAGATCTAATTGACAGTGGTTAGCTACCCGAGCCCAACAAACCCAGCATGAAAGATAATCCTTTGCCTAAGTTCGGCAGAGTACCTCCACCACCAACCTTCATGATAGGAGGAGGACTAAAGGAAGATGTTGTTTTATCCTCTTTTCTTCACCGCTAGTACGTCTAAGTAAATGAAGTATTTTTTATTCTAACTCAACAAACTTCCCTTGGCTTGATTAATGCTCGTATTATTTTCTTTCTTATTTCTTTAAAATAATTATATTTTTTCAAATTAAGATTGTTTAAATAAATTACTTTGGTTGAATTTATGATTTTGTTGGTTTCTGTTCATTTTGATGTTCAATTGATGACGAATCTAGCTTGATATTTATAAATTAGCATATCTATGCATCATGATTTGAATGACTTTACTAGGCAAGGGAATTGTTCTATAACATTGAGCTGTGTATGCTTACTTAGAGAGGTCTCTTGCATAATTACCTATGTCTAGGCCCTAGTCAATCTTAGAACATACTTTGATGAATTTTCGAGGCAAAATTGAACTCTACCTATTTAAGAGAGAGATCTAGGCATTGTTTGGTGAGCCAACAACTAGTATCCACCCCCATTAAAATCAATTCCTAGTTTGTCCCTTTGAGCTTTCATGAGGTTTTAACTTTCTTTTTATTGGCTTATAAACCTGATAACCTACCCTGAGTTTGTGTGGCACTAATGACAGGTCTGATGATCATTGAGCTGCCAAAAAGTAAGAAGATTGAAGAAATGGATGCTTAGTCAAAACCATAAGGATAGTTGAAGTTTACCTAAATTAAACCTAACATCTCATATCTATTTCATCATTGAGATGGCACCTGGAAAATGAAAGAATTCAACCTCATTGAAGTAGACTCATGCTCCTACATAGTCAGAAGCATAGGACAACACAAACTACTTTCTTATGGCTAGGACCTAAAAAAAAAAGAGGAAGAAGAAAAAAAAGGAAAAGGAAAAGAAAAAGAAGAAGAAAAAAGGGGTCCTGAGTTCTTGTAAAAGAAAAAGAAAAAATAGATTTGTCCTAGTTAGATCAAATAGAGATTTCTACCAAGAAAATAGAAGAACATTCAAGATTTATCTTTCTATGAAGCAAGATAACAAGACGCCTAGAAGATGAAAATGAAGACTAGAATTTAAAGTGTTTCCAACTGTTTGCAATTCCAACAAAAATTTTGTAGTGTAAAAATTTGTTAGCAGTGTCACGTCAGCTCCAATTTAAAAATGGCATTCGCTTAACCCATGTCCCTTATAGACCCCATTTCAAGCCTGTTAAAGACTCGTTGATCTCTCTTAGTAGGTAAGGTCTATTAGTGGATATTGTTTGAATAAGCATGCCTATGAGGTAAATAATATTTAAACTCAATGATACTTTTGGCCAAGGAATGTGTATGTGCCTATCTAAAGTGCAATCGCTCTTACTCAAATGGAAATAATTCCCAAATTTAGTATGATAACTAGGGTTATGATTTAAAGATGTGTTAATTTGAAAGACAAGTCTTGAGGTATATTGACATTGATTTGACAAAGTCAACATTTGATTTAAAATTAAAATTAAATTTTTTTTAAAAAAAGAAAAAATGTGTTTTCTTGCCAAATGAGTCTTCAAGCTTGGGGAAGTATGTTGCCCTATTGAAACCTTAAAGGACATATTGGGTGAAGATAGGAATTATTCGCAAGGTTATGAAGAAATTTCCAACTAATGTGCTAAATTATGGTTTGAAACGTGTATATCTTATATCTTTTACTATCCTTCTTGGGACCCTACTACTCATTTTCGCTATGTCTTGAAGATAAAATTATGGATGCAACATCTCCTGATGATCCAATGCAAGACCTACACGAATATCCTAAAGGTGCCAATGGGAGTGCCTTGGCTTATCATCTTGGTCTGTGAGTCAATAGAACCACTGTAAGTATCACCTATACATATTATACATACCATGCATACATGAGCATGTCATGTTGCACTTTTGTTGTCTAGTGTTTCCTATCCTTGTCAAAGTGAACAGTTGACACTCCACGAAGTAAATAATCAGAAGCAGACATGGAATTAGGGGGCATGAAAGGTCAGCTGCTTGCAAAAAATGGAGATGCATGCTTGCAGAACAAGAACAAAACAAAGACATCGATTGAAGCCTACACTTTGGGCAAAATCATCAGTTTGAGCCTACCCAGGGGGCAAAGCTTCTTTCAATTTTTTATTTTATGCATGTACAAAATATTTTCAAACTCTCTTTTAATCTTCTGCCATGCAGGGGGCAAAGAAATGATATGAGGGCTAAAGGGCTAAAAAATAGTCAAATTTTTTGTAAAGCGAAATCCATTAAAGAATAAAATAGGTGGCTAGAAGAAAGCCAGAACTCACAAATGACAGAAGGTCAATCAAGCTAGAAGAGCTAAAATTGATGGCTAGAAGAAATCCAGAACTCTCAAATGACAGAAGGTCAATCAAGCTAGAAGAGCTGAAGTCAATACAGGATGAAGGTCCATTCCCAAGAATCAAGATCCAATCTGTAAAGACAAAAAATTTTCTGGATTTGTTGAAGCATTTAAAAATAAAGAATCAAGGTAAAGATCCATTTCTACAAAGGCATAAAGTTTTTATTGATCTATTGAAGTATTCGTGTTTATTATTAGTGAGATATTAGAGTCGCTTACTATCTATCAATATATTAAAATTGCCTTTGATGAGTCGTGTTGTGGCATGTCACTTTTTTTCAATAATCATTGTCATGTGTTTGTTTTGATTTACCAAGATATTAAAGTTGCTTGGTGGTTTCATCGAGATATTAGAGTTGCTCGATGGTTGTTGTTTCATCAAGATATTAGAGTCTCTTGATGGTTTTCATCGAGATATTAGAATTGCCTGATGATTATTTTAATTAACCAAGATATTAGAGTAGCTTGGTGGTTTCATCAAGATATTAGAGTCACTCGATGGTTGTTGTTTTACCAAGATATTAGAATCGCTCGTTGGTTTTTGTTTCATCAAGATATTAGTGCCGCTTGATGATAGTTTTAATTTACCAAGATATTAGAGTCGCTTTGTGGTTTTCATCGAGATATTAGAGTCGCTGTATGACTATTTTGATTTGCTAAGATATTAGAGCCGCTTGGTAGTTTTTATTGGGATATTAGAGTTGCCCCAATAGCCAGTTGAGATAGTAGAGTTGCCCAATGGTCAGATGTCGATACTCAATGTTCTTTTCTATCCTTTAGATTTTTGTTTGTTTGTCTCTGTGTTTTTTTTGGCAGATATTTAAAATTCAGAAGATGCATTATTGTTTTTCACTCTCTTCTACTAAAGTCTTAGATCATTTAAGTATGAGGCAAAACTGTAAACTCTTAATTTTAGACCGAATTAAATTTAGATCCAATTAAAAGGGACAAATTAGATTCAAGAAGCTTAAACCTAGTCCGGTACAATTTTAGAAGCTTAAACCTACTCTTGTTAAATTTTTAAAAGCTTGAATTAAGTCTAGTCTAATTATAAAAGCCCAAAATAAAGTTGGTTTAACTTTAAAATCCTAAAATATATATGGACCAACTTTAAAAGACCCAAACCGAGTCGGTTTGGCCTAAACCAACTTGGTTTGAGCCAAAAACTAAGGACCATGTCAAATTGGTGTGCCAATTCGACATGAGTCAAAGCTCATGTCTAATTGGCAATCCAATTTGACATGAACAAGGCTCATGTCGAATTATGCACTTCTGCCCCATTTCAAATTTGACAAAGACAAGGATAAGGCTCCATATCAAATTGGCAAAGCCTTCTACCCCATTTCAAACAGTTTTAATTCTAATAGGACTGGGATTGGCTCGGGCATTTCCAAAACAGTTTAGGACTCTTAAACGTTTGCCCTAATTTGGCGTATAAATTGCCAATTAAACAAACAGAAGGAGGAGGAGAGCTTTAGTGATCAGTAATTGCAAAAATAAAAAGGCAGCCACAATTATCAAAAATAAGAATTAACAAAAAAAAAATCAATACACAAAAACCAAAACATACAATCAACACACAGAGAGGCAGTAGCAATTGTCTTCAGATTGCTTCGCTCAACCAAGATCAAAATTGACTAGGGCAGTTGATTAGCAATGTAACACCCTTATACCCCATATTCGTATAACACACATACCTAGTATATGTAAAATACATATACATAATACAAGAACGTCACGGTACAGTCTTTTCAAAAGTTTCTATAATTTCAAAATAATTATTTTAAACACTTAAAATGTATTTTTATAAATAAATAAAAGTATTCATCAGCGATTTAAATATTAAAAAGATATATTTTAAAAGAAAATATCTAGAAAAAATTCGCCAGAGTTTTATCTCTATTTTGGATATTCCCAAATTTCAAATTTCATAACCTGCATTTAAAATACACTCCCAATTATTTATTCAATACATATATTTCTCCATAATAGCTCAACAGCTCAAACCACCAACATATCACCAAAACACATATATCAATATATTTATAAATATAAGTCTCATTTGTTTTAAAAGAACTTCCAACACTTAACACCAAATGAAATCTTTAAAATTTACATCATATACATGGTTATACATATAATGTACATACTTAAGCAAATTTCATAAGTTTAAAATTTATACATAAAATGAAGATGGCACTGGTCCATGTAGCTCAAAAACCTTCACAATAACCCACTGTAGCCTAGACCTGGGGTGATCTACAGCACTCTCTGGATCCTTTGGATCTGCTCTATCACCTACGCGATGAAATCCATTCGCGTTAAGCATTTCGCCTGGTAGTACATACTTTGGTATAAAGAAAATGATATTTCACACATAATGTCAATAATGCACTATAATTCAAATGACACCTAATACATATTAAAATTTAGTTAATATAGCAATCATCCACACACATTGGGCCCTAAAATCCTTATATATTGGTCTAGTTTCAGAAATATTGTCTTGGGCTATCTCAATCATCTATGACACCAGCGTGTCTCACCCAAAGGCGTAATGAGTCTATGACACTAGTGTGTCTCACCCGAAGGTATAATGAGCATTTGACACTAGTGTATCCCACTCGAAGGTGTAAAAAAAGTCCAACAATAGTAATCTAGAATTAGACTTTATATAAGGTAACATGCAGATACATTTTTCTCAAAATTCACATTTCTCTTATTTTTCCACATTTCTCATTCTTTTTCATATTTTTGACTCATAAACCACATCATCATCACGTTTTAAGCCAATGTAGCTCACTTTCATGTTTCAATACACATTTTGCATTTTTAACACTTTACATAAACACTACATTTAGCCATTTTTCATTGGTTTATCATGCCATTATAAATGCAAATCAAGCATTATTACTTCAAACAATGCCATACACACATTCACATTAGTCAAGTAATATATCACACTAAAATAATGAAATGCACTATGCTTAAAATCAATGTAACCAACCACATTCAACGTCAAAGTATGTATTAATCTCCTTCAAGAGCACTCCAAGCTAAAAACATCACTTGTTCAAAATACTCTTCACTACTAAGTTGAAGAAACAACTTCCTACTCAACACCTATTCAAAATATGAATATGTACCACACATTATAAACACATTATAAGTTGTTTAAAGCTTAAACCACAAATTAAAACACATTCCTTCAATTTCCCTTTTCTTAGCCTTAAGGTTCTCCAACCTTAGAAATCCAATTCAATATATTCTAAATTGAGTTTTAATCTTAAATATATCTAAAACATCACATTTTAACATATTTGAAGCAGTAAAACTCAATTTAGAATCATTCCCTTTAAAATCCTAAAATATGCCCTAACTCACTTAAATTTTGGTTTTTCATTCCAACCAATTCTAAATGGTAATTTAAACTCATTTCCATCATTAAAACGATTAAACAACACAATTTAAACCATAAAACTAATTGCACAATCAATCTTTAACAAAAACCCTTTCCAAAACCCTAAATCACTTACTGCCTTTTTCAAACTCTAACCAAACCTAACATTTTCTTCAATCCAACATTAAAATCATTGATTACTCATCAATATAATATCATTCACACCCATTTAAACAATTATAAAACCCTCTAACAAAAACTCATATCTTACATAATAAAAAATTCAAAGAAACTTTATAATTTTAAAAGAATATTTACTAGTTTGTTGAAAAATCACCAAAACTCTTTTTAATTCTTGAAAATCCTTTTTAAAATTAGTGTTTGGATGAAGAAATTTCTCCTTTGGCTATGGTAAAATTTCATACAAAGGAAGAAGAGGGAGAAGAAGAAGAAGAAAGAAAGAGATAAAGATAAAATTTTGACTTTTTTTCTTCTTCCATCCAATTATATATATATTATTTTAATATTTTAATTAATTAATTAATTATTTAATTTTTAATTCCAAAATTCCATCTTCCATCCATATTTACTTTCTTTTTAAATTATTTAATTAATTTTAATTTTCATAAAGTATATTTACCATTTTGCCCCTATTTACTATTCATCTTTTGTTTTTTCCCTCTAATTTATTGTTGGCTTTATATGTATTGTATATTTTTATTATATTTCACATATATACATATTATTCTCTCACTTACAACACTTCATTTACCCCTCCAACTCATTAGTCTAATTTAATTTAATTTAATTTTAGCAAATTAACGGATGTTACAAGCAAGCTTGGTTCAACATATTATTATTGATGGAGCTGACCAACCAGGTTTAATTCATTATTTAAACCAACTTAATTGTTTAGTCTTAATAATCAATTTATTGAATTATCCTATTAATAAACTAAGTTGCAAATCATCCATAATAAGCCATTTGAATAAAAATAGACAATAGTATCAACATATAACCTGCCATTATTTTTATAAACCCTAAACCTTGCCAAATTGTATATTAGTTTAAGATTAATCTTACTATTGATAACCAAACCCTAATTAGCCACTCAAACCCTAATTTAATATTTAAAAACCCTAGTTTTGATAAAAAAAAAAAACCCTAATTTCATATGTTTAATCTTTATTTAGCAATTAAAACCTTAATCTTGCAATTACCCTAGTATAATGGTGGAACTCTAATTTTAATTGTTGATCTATTATTACTTGTTTATGATGGATGATTGGCAATGGATGATATGATTTACTTGTTTAATTGAATTATTTTTATTTGTTATTTGGATTTTAAAGTTGTAAAAGGCATATTTCTGCTTTGTAGGTGCCTTATTTATTTAATTTATTTGTTTTAACTTGTTTATGTTTGGGGATTGATGTAATGGACATGTTTCCACCAATTGGTGGGTATCCTATTTTATTTATTTGTACTTTGGACATTGGACATTGTAAGGGCATGTCTCCATCCTTAGATGAGTATCTATTTTGTTTGTTTTATTTCAATAATATGATGGATGCTTATTTCTTTTAATTGTATGTAATATGGATAGTATTATAATAATTAAGAATTCAATAATATTTAGACCTAAAAATGAGGCCGGTTCTAATGAACCTGACTTTATGGGGGTGCTGGGTCATTCTCACCTTTCTCATGTATACCCAACTTTCCGAACTCAGTATGGGGTTGGAGATTCCTTAGGAATAGAGTCATCCACCCCTTTTTATCTTTTTGACCTGTTCGGGTGGCGACTCTATTTCTTCTGGCTTAGGCCCCAAGCTTAACAGTGCAGCAATCGTAAGAACCATTCCACTAGGAGAGGGGACAAAAATCCCCGCTCATAATTATTTAATTATTTATGTTAGTGAGGGGTAAAATTGAAAGTAGCATAATATAAAAGTTCATTTTCTTCTTCACTTTGTGATGGTTGCCAAAATTTTCAAAGAGAAAGGGGGAGGAGTTCTTCTCATTCACACACCAAATTTCACACGATTTTCAAGGGCTTTGAGATGATTTTGAAGATTTAGCAAGAATCAAGTAAGTTTGATTTCTTTAGATTTAAGGTTATGTATAGCTTGGGTGGAGAGGCAAATTGATTTTAATTGTTAATATGGGTTGTTTTGAAGTTATTTTGATAAGTATTTTATGATTTTATGGTTGAAAATTGAATATAAGTGGGTTTTGATGAAGTTAGGGTTTTAGGGTGGTTATGTGAAAATTGGAATTTTGAAAGGGGTTCCAATAATTGCTATAATGAATTGTTGTGAAGTTATAATGATTGAAATGATTAGGTTTTGTTGTAGTTTGGTTGAAGTAGTGAGTAAATTAGCGTTCTAGTGGGATTTTTGGATAGAATGGATATAATTGATGTTTAATTGATTAAAATAGCTTGGAATATGATATTAATGATATATTTTCATTTATAATTTGGTTTAGGAGTGAGGAAGGTGAACTTGCAAAATCAAAGAGAGGAAGGATATTGAAGAAGTTAGGGTTTGGAGTGAGCATTGGCATTGGATTTTTGACATTTTTAAGATTGGTACATACTTTGATAATAGTTCTTTTAATTACTTTAGTTTTAGCATAACACATTGTGAATTGGTGAACATGTTATGCTACTTTAAAATTGGTTTTCATATGTGATGTTCTTTGTTCTAAGAAAAAGTGTGTGAAAAGCATAAAATGTAATGTGTTAAGCCATTATAGAATAGCTAATGGTTGGGTTATGTACAAATAGAGAAAAATGTATTTTATGCATTTGTAATATGGTATTAGGACACGTTGTGAATGTGGTCTAGAGACATGTGTTAAATGATTAGAAAGTCTGGGAATTGTGAAAATGATATGAAAAGTGTGATGAAATTGAGAAATGATAAATTGATTATAGTAAGATGATGATGTATGTGAAATAGATGTTCACCTTATATAATATCATGTTCTAGATAATTATATTTGGTACTGTTAGTTTGGCATGCCATTGATATGTGATGGAATTTTATATACTTTCGGAGCTAGACACACTGGTATCACTGTTATTACTTTGCCTTCGGGCTAGACACGTTGGTGTCATGATAGGCCGAATAAATTTCTTTGAAACTTGAATATTGTGTAGAGACTTTTGGGCCCAATGTATGTGTTTGCAAAATTTTGGTGATATTTTTATACATTGAAGTATAATGCATTATTTTAAAACCATTTCTTAGTATCATAGTATGTACCATTAGGCTTTCAAGGTTAGCACGATTGATTTTGTTGCGCATGTGTTAGGACTGCGGTCCAAAGTGAAATTGAGACTTGTGAACCTCGGTTTCCACCCAAAAAGGATTCGGATGAAAGTTCACTTGTTGTCGGGAGTCGCCACTCAGTTTATTTTTGTTCGAAGGGAAAAACTAAGAAAACCCTTATTTGACTCCAATTAATGCATCCAATGTAAAGGTTTCCAATCTACGAACCCAAGGAGGATTCGGGGACTATGTCATGTATTTGATTAATTTGTCAAATAAGAAATGAATCCAACAGAAAAATAGAAAGGAAGAAGAAGAGATGGTTTATAAATTGTGGACTTGTTATTTGAGGTGAATCTCAAATATGCCTACATACTCTCATTTTTATAAGAGATCAAAGCCCATGTAGTTCGGAAAAGCCTATTTAAAGGCGATGAAAATTATGTTTCATGCATGTGTGTATGCTTCGTGCATTTGTCGGGCTTTTTGCCAAAGTTGTTAATTTTAGCACTTAGTGCAAATTTGTTAAATTTAGGTACTTTGTACCAAAATCGTGCAATTTAGGCCTTTGGCCAAAAGATTGATTTTAATTGTGAAATTTAGGTACTTTGTACCAAAAAGATACAATTTAGGCTCCGTGCCAAAAAGTTGATTGATTCGCGGCTTCATGCCGAAGTGTTGATTGATTAGTTAATTAGGCCTTAGACCTAAAAGGATTAGGTCTTTGACCAAAGAAGAAATTAAGAAGAAGATTAGAATGCTTATGATATGCTCGAATTGACCAAAGATGAATTATGATATTACCTTGATTAGAATTTTTCCACTTCTAAGTTCCAGGTCTTGTTTCCTTACATTTTTAAGTATGATTCTTGCTTTCTACAACACAATATTAGAAATTCTTAAGCATAAAAATTTCGTCAGCACCAGGGTGTGGGATGTCCAAAAGTTTCCTCTTTTCTGAAAATTTGAAGCCTATTTATAGGCAAAAAACCGAACTGTACGGCGGCTGAGCCGCCAGCCACAGCGGCCGGGCCGCCGACTCTGGCCCCAAAAAAAGGTGCCCGACTCGCGCTACTGGTGTCAAAACTGATTTTTCTGCAGCCACGAGCCTCTGAAAAATATTCCGGGACCATATCCGTGATCCTCACGCCGTCCCGAACATTTCAAGTACCATATTGATATATTTCTGGTGAACTTTACCGTGGACCTCCGGTCCGGTCCGATCGTCAGCAGTCTGAGAAAATTGGCTTTTCGAGCCTCAAAATTCTAGTGTTCACAATTGCCCCCCACTAGGATCCATAAAAATGATTTATGGGACCCAGTGGCCTTCTGAAGAGCGAATTTTGAGCGAGGGGTAGAAAGACCCGCGTTTTTTACCTTTTCCCTATAAATAGGCTCATTTCCATTCAATTTTCATTTGCTTTCATTCATTCTTCTTCTTTCAAATTTTCTTTTGACGATGGATTTCACTGGCTTTGAAGATTTCGAAATCCCACTCCCTCCCTGCAATCTTTTACTTGAGGAGGAGAAGCATAGTTCTCGGACCGGCTGCTATGAGGTGAGTACTCTCCCGTTTGTCAATCTAGTATGCATGCTTAGGAATTTTATTTATTTCCAGTAAGGAACTTAGAAATAAATTTTAGGAACCTTTCCTTTACATATACTAGTAATGAATTAGGATTAGTACTAGGCTTCATTATGTTCTGCCATCAGTAATTATTTCTAGTAAAGAACTTAGAAATAATCCTTTAGGAATCCACACCCGGTTGGGGAAAGAACTTAAATCTTTTCTGAATTTGTCCAATTTTCTGAATTTGAAAATTTTTTTTTTAGGACTCTACGATCAAGATATCTATAGCTGAGCGTCCGATGGTCACTATTCCGGCTTACATCTTTGATGCCGGGCACCCAGTGGGGGATCTTATCAGACCTGCTTTCCTCCACCATTTGAGGGCTATAGATGTGGGTAGAGATATTCACAGGGAGTTGATCTACGCGTTGGCCGAACGTTGGTGGCCCACTACTGACACTTTCCATTTTTCTTGGGGGGAAATGACAATGACGCCTACCGACTTTTCCATCATTTCTGGGATTCCCTTTGGTGTTGAGATGGTGGAATCCTATGATGACTGGCGGCAGGACATTTCTTCAGCCGACATGATTACTTTGATCGGGGTTGACTATCCTCGATATCAGGCGCCTCGCTGCATTCAGCGGAGGTGACTTGTGGAGCAGGCGCCAAGTATCTACACTAGTTACGAGATGGGCAATCTTACTGCTGACCAGGTGGCCAGGTTTACCTTGCTTCTCCTCTTTGCTAGCTCCTTCTTATCAAATAGGAAGGATGCAGTGAGTCTCAATGTGCTGAAGAGCCTACTTGACCTAACACAACTTCATACGTACGATTGGGTTAGCATGATGCTGTGTAGGTTGTATGACGACATGTCAGACCTCTGCTATACCCGCATTACTCCATGTGGCCTGTATTACTTCTGGGAGGTAATGTAAAGAACATTTTCCTTATCTTATATATGTTGACATACACCCACTTTGATATATCTTTTTTTTTCAGACTTGGGCTTACGAGTACTTTCCTGACATCGCCCCTTTTCTTCGTGAGATACCTGCCCCTGCAGATCCTCTTTCCCCCATTGCTTGGAGGTGGTATAGAGAGAGGGTAGAAGTACCAAAGAGGAAACTTCCCATCAGAGAGCTGAGATCATTCTTCGACAGCTGCCCACTGAACTCAGTAAACGCTTTATCATCATCCTTTTTTATTATATTAAAGAAAATGATTCACTAATATAACAAATTTTTTACAGGTTGCATCTAAAGTGATGTCTAGCCGACTGGCAGAGTGGATAGCTCAAGATTACAGCTTTCAGCGATCAGAGTTTCTGACTCGACGATGATTCATACTTCCCCATCCAGAGTTTCGACGGTATTATCTCGCTGAGAGGGTGACTTTCCAGATTGCCGGTTTCCGTGCAGCTCCCATGGATCCCCCTGATGATATGCTATCTTCAACACTTCTGCCTGTTACTGTGTCCCAGTATGAGGGCGACCCTTTCGAGTCGACTTATGCCCCGGATGAGGATGATTATGATTTCTACTGTCTTCAGCGACTGATGCCACGCATTGGGACACGATTTGACTCTGTACCACCTTATCGGTCTTCCCATTCTTTGGCTCCCACTTCTAGCACTCCGAGAAACCATCCCTTTCCCAACTGGCGAGTTGACAGACCCTCTTCCTCTAGGGCTGAGGCTTCCGCTTTCAGGGCCGGACCATCACACACTGGAGCAAGCAGCAGCTCATCTCATTTGAGGCCTCCCGCATCTGTCCTTACAGCTACCAGCCAATTTGACCCTATTTTAGCCGACTTGAGGCTGCCTTATGTTGTTCGTCATCATGCACCTGGTGGTTGGGTGACCCGACCAATTAGTGCAGAGGGTGCATTATATCAGAGCTTTGCTCATGTCACTCAGGTATATTCTCATAGAACTTTTCATGAAAAGGATTCATAAAATTCTCTTGAAATTGATTGTGATTCTGTCTCTTCTTACAGGTACCTGAGGGCCTGATTATGGAAATGGCGGCGTTGATTACTGCTTTCTCGGATGAGCTGTCTGGTGCTTGGACTGATGCTGCTTATGAGAGGCAGAGCAGGCCGCAAAGACGGAGAGGCCGGCACTGATCTTTTTCATACTTGTCTTGAACTATGCTTGCTGTATTTGAATTATTTTCCTTCTGTACTTTGTACCTTTCATGCTTTTCAGCTGTTATCTGAACTTATCTGTAAACCTGCACTTATTTGTTAGTATTAACAGCACATATGTATGCATGATGGTTTTTCTTTTAGAAATCTATTTTCAAAATAAGTCCCTGACACAACCCCAAAAATAGCACATAACAGATCCTAAACAGGGCCAACACACGAGAATTTTTCAAAACATCAGGAGTCAGGACGGGTTGGCGGCGGCTGAGCTGCCGTTTTCGGCGGTCGAGCCGCTACCCAGACCAGACCAGTATAAAATTCGAGGTTGTCTTACATCTGTGGGCCAGAAAGCAATCTTCTTACTGCAAGATCTTATTTTTTTTTTTCAAATAACAATGAACCCCCTTTTCAATCACGTGATGCATAATTGGACCAAAAGTCTCCATAATGTTGAAAGGATCAACATGGGGAGATACGGGTTGAAAGCTGTCGCCATCCTTAGAGGTGTAGCTGTGGACTGGAATTTCTGATGCAAGAAAGGATCCCTTGAAGCTAGCAAGTGGACCAATCACTAGGAGCAAGGCAAAGAGATATCAAGCTAGTATGGCTTTGCATATTCAAGAAGAGATTTCCAAAGAGCTTCAAGAATTATCATTTAAGAAGATGGAGATAGAGCTTAAAGAAGGCACACCAAAGCTGATTATGATGCTTAGTGTGGAAGCTAAAGGCTAGCTAAAGAAAGGTCCATGGGGGTTCATATAAAGCCTTGGCAAGTAATTTAAGGCCCATGGACAGCCCAAATAGTGTGGGGCGTTTCTTATATTGAAGGGATTAGTTTGGTTGTTTCCATACTTTATATTTTCCTTAGTGGATTAGGATTACTTTATATTTTTCTTATTGGATTAGGATTACTTTATATTTTCCTTATTGGATTAGGATTACTTTATGTTTTCCTTATGCAATTAGGAATGTTTTTCCTTATGCAATTAGGAATGTTTTTCCTTATGCAATTAGGAATGTTTTCCTTATGCAATTAGGAATGTTTTAGTCTTAATTTTCCATATGCAATTAGAAATTTTGTAACCCTTATTTAAGGGCACTATTAGGCCAAATTTGACACACAACAATTAATAAAAAATTTTCGAATTCTTCTACAAGTTCTTCTTGTGAATTTTCGTGTGAGAGAGATTAGAGTGGATTCTTTAATTCTTTCTTTGCATCAAGAATTAGGTTTACTTATCAACAAGAGTTGTGGCGTTTTCCTTCTTCTTACCAACTAAATCCTTCAATCATAGTGAGTTCGCATCTCTTTATAGGCGTTGGGTTCCTTAGGAGGTGATTATCAAGTTTCAAGGAGTTCTCTACCATTGTTATACGTTGGGTTTGCTGCCATCGTTGCATTTGTTGTACTTGCCGTGCTGCATTCTCTTGCAATCTAGTATCCATCATCTCCATTCGACCAAGCATTGCTGCCAAAGTCTCATTAAGCCTAGCCAAGCTTTCGGCCATAGCTCCTTCTTTGCTAGTCTCTTCTCCTTTTCCAGCCATGTTAACAAACAAACAAACTCAAAGAAACAAGATTAGTAATAATCGAAATTCACTCAAGTGTTTAGAATTACTTCACTTTTCTTGTCTTCCTTGATTGCACTTCAGAACCAAGCTCACCAACCAATAATTGTCAAGTCGTTCAAGAAACTAGAAACTAAATCCTAGAACTAGATAGAAAACAAGACAAGTATCCGGAGGCAATGCAAGGTAATTTGCACTACACGATATAAAACCAAGTATCGACACAAGCAAATGATACTTAGCAATGTAATGGAATTAAAAGCTAGATAAAGAAATCAGAAACAATGAAGCCAATAAACAAGACAAATTTGGATATAATGAATCAAAAACAACCCACACTTGGTAAGCTGCTTTATGGACCTAATCAATTCTACCCAAAACGCTAGCTTCTAGGCTCTAATTCCCACCTAAAACACTCAAATAATATGAATATTAAGGTCTGATTTTCGAATTCCAAAAGCCCCTCAAAAGGTGGAATTTTTCGCCCAAAAATTTTATTACTTCTCACCTACCTAGATCTGATCCTCAACACCCAAATAGCAAGAATATCAAACAATTTTTGTTGAGGTTGTTTTGTACTCTTTTTTTTTTTGCTTCCTCTCACTATCCCCTTGATTTGGGACTTAATTTACTCCCAAGAGCTTTTCGAAATCTGGACTTAATTCGCAACCCCAAATTCACTCAAAATCAAATCGAAATCAAACTTGAACAAAAAACTCTAGCTTTTGCTTTCTTTCAAGAACCCTAATCTTGGTTTCGAATCCAATTCAGATGCAAGGCTTAGGTTTCAAAATTCAATCAGACTCCTTTTCCTAGGTTTCGAATTACTCTTTGAACAATCTTTAGACTTTTTGAATTTTGATATATGACTCTTTTTCGAAAATTAAAGACTAGACTCTCTAAGAACCCTAAATCGCAGAAATTTAAAAGACCTAAATTAACAAACCCAAGAAAGACAAAGTAGATAAAAATTACCTTGTAGCAAGGCTCTGATACCAAATGACATGGACCCTTAGCAACGATGGCAGCAAACCCAACGTATAACAATGGTAGAGAACTCCTTGAAACTTGATAATCACCTCCTAAGGAACCCAACGCCTATAAAGAGACGCGAACTCACTATGATTGAAGGATTTAGTTGGTAAGAAGAAGGAAAACGCCACAACTCTTGTTGATAAGTAAACCTAATTCTTGATGCAAAGAAAGAATTAAAGAATCCACTCTAATCTCTCTCACACGAAAATTCACAAGAAGAACTTGTAGAAGAATTCAAAATTTTTTTATTAATTGTTGTGTGTCAAATTTGGCCTAATAGTGCCCTTAAATAAGGGTTACAAAATTCCTAATTGCATATGGAAAATTAAGACTAAAACATTACTAATTGCATAAGGAAAACATTCCTAATTGCATAAGGAAAAACATTCCTAATTGCATAAGGAAAACATTCCTAATTGCATAAGGAAAACATTCCTAATTGCATAAGGAAAAACATTCCTAATTGCATAAGGAAAACATAAAGTAATCCTAATCCAATAAGGAAAATATAAAGTAATCCTAATCCAATAAGGAAAATATAAAGTAATCCTAATCCACTAAGGAAAATATAAAGTATGGAAACAACCAAACTAATCCCTTCAATATAAGAAACACCCCACACTATTTGGGCTGTCCATGGGCCTTAAATTACTTCTCAAGGCTTTATATGAACCCCCATGGACCTTTCTTTAGCTAGCCTTTAGCTTCCACACTAAGCATCATAATCAGCTTTGGTGTGCCTTCTTTAAGCTCTATCTCCATCTTCTTAAATGATAATTCTTGAAGCTCTTTGGAAATCTCTTCTTGAATATGCAAAGCCATACTAGCTTGATATCTCTTTGCCTTGCTCCTAGTGATTGGTCCACTTGCTAGCTTCAAGGGATCCTTTCTTGCATCAATTTCTTGCATGCTTGCATCAGGTTTTGGGATCCCCAAGCCCATGTTTTCAGATTTGGGGCTCGGATGGAGGAGATGTGTCCTCTTTTTGAGGAATTCTGCTCGATCATCGGATGCGACCCAAATGCCCCTCTTGTAAGGCATGAGGTTCAAATCGGCTATGTGGGATCTTTTCAGAGACTTTTTAGCTTCACAAAACCCCAAGCCCAAGCTATGATTGTAGACGGGGATAAGGCGATGCTGCTTCCTCTAATTGATGAATTCTTGACTGCCGATTTTGAAGATGATATTCAATTGAGGCATAGAATGCGAGCCTTCGTCTTTTGTCTGTTAGCTGGGTTTCTCTTCAACCGTGACCCCGGCTTTGGAGATTTGAAACTTTGTCCAATGGTTAGGCAAATGGAAGAGCTCAACTGTATCGGGGGCATGATTCTGGCTGAGACTATTCAGAGTCTCGACAGATGTGCACTCGGATTTGAACGTTGGACTGTTACCCCGATCATCCTTCAGGTAATTTTGTCATACCCCCTTTTTTTTTCTTATTCCATCATCTCTCTTTTCCTTTGTAAAATAGAAAGGATCTATTTTTTTTTCAGGTTTGGCTGAGAGACCATCTTCGAGTGGTTGCCGCCCCCCAGACTTTGACCTACAACCCTTCGCAGTACCGTACCAGGAAAATTCAGATTTCTTTTCCTTCGATGGCCAAGTGGACTATCTGGCTATTTGAGCTTGGGCCGGAAGAATTATTATGGTTCATCCCTTGGTATAGGATTCCTCAATTCATGGAGGCAAATGCAATGCACAATCATGTATACCTTCTTGGGTTCACTCACAGTACATGGTACAGTGCTTCCCGAGTCCTCAGGCAGATGGGTATTGATTAGAGGGTTCCCCTTCCTGTCGGGCTTACCATTTCTTCTCCTATTACTCCCGGAGTTACTCGGGCTATTCTACAGACTTGGGTCAGAGACCATCAGATGATCAGGCCTTTTGCAGAGCCTTCCCTTGTTCAGCCCACTCCAGAGTACAGGACTTGGTTTATAGCTGAGGTTTGGCCTGTTGAAAAACCGAGGAGGTGTGCATTACTGCAAGAGTTGGAGGGAGAGGAGGTGGTTCCTCTTAGCGAGGAAAAGGTAGATATTGCGGAGAGTTCCGGGACTAAGGAAGACGCCGAAGACTCCGCCCCCCGTAGGAGGCGTAGGATTTAGATCCCAGGGTGACTCCATTGTCTTTTCTGTTTTTGGGTTGTCTTTTTACCTTTTTGGTTTTTTGGGAATATGACTTGACCTTTTTGATTAGTTGTGTATTTTATAGGATGAATGACTCTTTCTGAATGACTCTTTTTTGTAACAGATGATTCTTTTTGTAATGAATGACTCTTAATGATTGACTCTTTTGTTTGCTTTCCAAGCATTATCTACTTTACTTATTTGCTCTAATTTTTGCCTAAGTCGTCCTTTTGGATTTTCAACTTAGCGAGCTCTTACCCATTCTTGTCTAAGCCGCCCTTTGCGGGTTTTCGACTTAGTGGGCCCCATTATTGCCTAAGCCGCCCTTTGTGGGTTTTCGGCTTAGCGGGATTTTTTATTTTTTTGTTTTTTTTAATGTTAGAAAAAGAAAAATGAATGATTTTTATTAAAATTTAGACCTTGCTCAAGGAGAGCTGCCTACATATCTCGAATTAGTTTGCGAGAATCAGGTCTAATGTAGTTCCTTACAATGCATGATCATACATAATATTTTTTTAGTTGATCCAGATTGCATGGGTTTGTGAACTCCAGACCATCCAAATCAGACAAGATGACGGCTCCGCCGGAAAGTATTTTCTTCAAAATGTAGGGTCCCGCCCAAAGAGGACGAAACTTCCCACGAGGATCTGTAACAGGTGTTCTGATCTCTTTCAGGACCAAACAACCTTCTTCCAACTTTCGATCTTTGACCTTTTTGTTGTCTGGCCATTCACCTCTGATATCCTTGAATTTGATGTAGAGCTTGAAGTCTTTTCTCATCCAAACCCAACAACTGATGATGATAACTGCTGATCCATTCAGCTTCATTTATCTGACTTCCTTGAATTATTCTCGCCGATTGAACTTCCAGTTCAATGGGGAGTACAGCTTCCATTCCGTACACCAGGGAATACGGGGTTGCCCCAGTAGGAGTTCTAATTGATGTTCTATATCCCCACAAAGCCAGCGGTAACTTCTCATGCCAACGCCTATGTTCCTTGATCATTTTTTTGTATGATCACCTTTATAGACTTGTTCGCTGCTTCTACAGCTCCATTTGTTTGGGGTCTATAAGGAGAGGACTTATGATGCTGGACATTCTTATCCTTCAAGAGCTTAGCAAATTCTGCTTGGAAATGAGTTCCATTATCAGTGATAATTTCAAACGGCGTTCCGTATCGACAAAGGATGTTGGTTTAGACAAACTGTGCTGCCTTTTTGGCGTTTAATTCTGCATAGGAAGCTGCTTCAACCCACTTTGTGAAGTAATCCACTGCTACCAAGATAAACTGATGTCCATTTGATGCTTTTGGATGTATTTTGCCAATTATATCTATTCCCCAAGTAGCGAAGGGCCATGGAGAAGTGATCGGATTCAGGGCAACGGGAGGTTGCTTCTGCATCTTGGCAAATATCTGACACTGATGGCATTTTTGTACAGATGCCACGCAGTCAGCATTCATGGTAGACCAATAATATCCTAGATTGGCAATTTTTCGAGCCAAGGCGATTCCATACATGTGTGGCCCTGATTCGCCACCATGTACCATTTCCATGATCTGCTTAGCTTCTGCTTCATTCACACACCTTAGGTGCATTCCATTCCAACTCCTCTTGTAGAGGATATCCCCATTAAGAATGTAACCTGTGGCTAGCTGCCTTATTGCCCTCTGATCAACCTTTGATGATCCCTCCGGATAACTTCCATCCTTGAGATAGGTCTTGATATCCCAAAACCATGGTTTACCATCGGCCAAGTGCATTACATGGGCGGGTTGCTTTTGAAGCTGAACTTTCAATGGACGAATGACTTTCCCCTCCCTGATATTGATCATGGAAGCTAAAGTAGCCAAGGCATCAGCAAACTGATTCTTTGCTCTTGGGAGATATTCGAAGGACAGATCATTGAACTGTTGTGCCAAATGATCAAGGCGTTGTAGGTAAGGAACCAAACGCTCTTCTCTTATCTTCCATTTCCTTAAAGCTTGTGATACTATTAAAATAGAATCACCATAGACCTTTAGGTCCTTAATCCCCAATTTCAGGGCGGCTTCAAGCCCATTAATGCAAGCTTCATATTCTGCTTCGTTGTTTGTGCAGCTAAAGTCAAGTTTAACTGCGAATGGAATGTATTCTCCATAAGGAGTTTTGAACACAATTCCAATTCCGTTTCCATGATAATTGGATGCTCCATTAAAATACATCTCCCAAACACTTCTTTCCACATTCAAGAGGTCTTCGTCAGGGAAACTCATTTCTCGCATCTCGTCTTTTATAGGTAATTCTGCTAATTGGTCAGCTATTGCCCCGCCTTTCACAGCTTTCCTTTGAACAAATTTCAAGTCAAAGGCTGCCAATGTTGACACCCACTTAGCCATTTTGCTGTCCTAAATAGGCCTCTCCATAAGGAATTTCAAGGGACTCTGTTCTGCAATGACATAAGTAGTGTAAGAAGACAAGTAGTGTTGTAACTTCGTGCAAGCCCAATACAATGCTAAACACAACTTCTCAATCATGTTATACTTTAACTCATAGTCCAGCATCCTTTTGCTGAGGTAGTAAATTGCATTTTCCACCTTTGTATCTTCAGCCTCTTGAGCTAGCATTGCCCCCATGGCTTCATTTGTTACAGACAAATACAAGAGCAGAGGTTTTCCCATTCTGGGAGGTTGTAGAATTGGCGGACTTAACAAGTATTCTTTGATCTTGTCGAAGGCCTTCTGACAGTCTTCATTCCATTCTTGTGAAGCACCTTTCCTTAGTAGCTTAAAGATTGGACCACAAGTCTCAGCCAACTGTGATATGAATCGACTGATATACTGTAATCTACCTAGTAAGCCTCGAATCTCCTTTTCTGTTCTTGGTGGAGGCATTTTCAAAATGGCCTTTGACTTTGCTGGATCAACTTCTATTCCTTTTTTGCTTATCAAATATCCCAAAAATAAGCCCGATGTTGCTCCAAATAGACACTTTGCAGGATTAAGCTTCAAATTGTACTTGCGAAGTCTAAGGAAGAACTTCTCAAGTGCTTCAACGTGCTCTTCTGGAGATTTTGACTTGACAATCATATCGTCAACATACACTTCTACTTCTTTGTGTATCATGTCATGAAAGACTGTTGTTGCCATCCTTTGGTAGGTAGCCCCTGCATTTATCAATACAAAAGGCATAACCCTGTAGCAGAAAGTGCCCCATTCTGTAATAAAAGCTGTCTTCTCTTTGTCTGGTGGGTGCACCAGGATCTGATTGTATCCAACCGCAAGGTCAGTCATGGAAACCATCATATGCCCAGCCATCCTGTCTATCAGCAAATCGATGTGTGGTAGCGGGAAATCGTCCTTGGGACAAGCCTTATTCAGATCTCTATAATCAACACACATCCTGACCTTTCCGTCTTTCTTCCGGCTTATTCTTCTCAACTTCTGCTTAACCGGCTTTGCACCAGGGTATAGCGGAATCTTATGAACTGCTATTGCTGGGTCTATTCCCGTGACATCACTTGCCTTCCACATGAAACAGTCGACATATCTTCTGATGCACTCGACCACCTGTTCTTTATTCACACAATCATATGCAATGTATGTATGTTCATTTTCTTTGCCAATCATTATCTTTTCATTTATTTCTTTTATTTCATTTTTTTCATTTTTGCTAGATAATACTTGGAAAGCAGAAGTCACTGGGTAACCAAGAATCTGAACAATTTCATTGATAATGGTGGAGTCATTCTCCAAGATTACATTAGATTTGACATTAGGGTTCTCTAAATCTGAAACTACAGAAGACTCAGAATTAGACTCTGGCTTGGTGTTTGACTCAGAATTTGACTCGGTACAAGACTCGGGTTCAAGGTGTGACACTGGACTAGTTTTGTCTACAGCAGCTTGTCCCTCCTCGGCATACCAGTTCATCAGTGGTCCATCTGTTCTCTTGATCAGCTTTGTGAAGTCCCTTTTTCCTTCGACATTGGTTATCATAGCAACCTCATCAAAGAGACTAGGCCGCATGAAATCTTCCATTTGGGGGTCAGTTTCAGGTTCTGGCTCTTCTTCTTTTATGGCCACAACATCAGCAAACATTTCAAAACCCGGTAGCTTCTTTCCGGTCATAGGAGAATAGAATGGTTCCTGAAAACCACGGTGATGAACTGCCTTTCCAGGTTTGCAAAAGTGACCATTTAGAGTTCTAAAGTAAGGGCGCATTTTGAGGCTTCTTGCCCCCCGATTTCCCTTTTTCTTCCTTCCATGCTCAAACTCTTCTATTTCATCGTCTGTAGGTTTGTACCCCAAGCCAAAAGTTCCCTTATTCTCAGGCTCTTCCCATGGCCGTACTACGGGTGTTTTTCTCCCAGACTTCATCATTTCCATTCCGGGCAATAGACCTACCCTCAACATCATTCCCACTAGGCAATTGATTTGGACTTCCCCAAAGTCATATGAGACAAATGGTCCTTTTGGTTTTTCACCTTCAATGCATTGAACTGTGTCGTAATGAAACCCAGTCAAGGTCATGGCGGTTTCACCAGGAACAACCTCAAAGAGAGACTGATCCATGGTTTTCTTGTTGATTTCACAGGTATCCCCTTTGATAGTGATGATTTTTCCTTCAAAAGGGAATTTAAGTTTTTGGTGTAATGAAGAAGGTACAGCATTAATTTGATGAATCCACGGCCTTCCAAGGAGGAGATTAAAGCTCGCGGGTACATCAATGACCTGGAAGGGCACTTTCATTTTCACCGGCCCAATAGCAATTTCTAGAGTGGCAACACCCAAAATTTCTCTTCGAGTGTTATCATATGCTCTCACAATCTGATCAGAAGGTGTAAGATCTGTAGTCTCCAACCCCAAACAGCTTGCTACTTTCAAAGGACACACATTTAAGGCTGACCCATTATCAATGAGAACCATGGGCACAGTCTTTCCCCCAGTCTGTATGGTGATGTATAGAGCATCATTGTGTTTCTTACCGTCTTCTGGTAAATCTACATCAGAAAATCTGATACTCAATGCCTTGGTTGATTGGGTCAAAGTGGCCACCAAAGCTTCTGGGCTTGTGTCCACTGGTGTATCAAGTTGACTCAAAGCTTCGCTGAGAGCCTGGCGGTGTGGGAATGAGGAAGCAAGGAGCTCCCAAATTGACACCTTAGCTTGGGTTTGCTTAAGCTGAGTAAGGACAGGGTCTTCTTTTGGCTCTGGAGTCTTCTTATGGGGGTGATTTGAGGTTGTAGGGGTTTTTCCCAAGTCAAGTGGCTGATATTGTCTTCCACTTCTTGTCAGAGCACTAACCTCTTCAGCAAGGTCGTTCAAATCTAACACACACACTTCATTCATTTCTGAGAGAAGTTCGAAAGGATCAAACAGCTCTTCTTCCACAGTAATGGCATGGATGGAGTGATTGGGCAAAGG
This sequence comes from Garcia nutans, assembly GCA_947685225.1. Taxonomy (NCBI): domain Eukaryota; kingdom Viridiplantae; phylum Streptophyta; class Magnoliopsida; order Malpighiales; family Euphorbiaceae; genus Garcia; species Garcia nutans. Next base: position 10,904,749 of record CANTUV010000072.1, read on the forward strand.
ATTAGTGTTAATGTTTGGTTGCCTCCTGAGAGGAATGATGTCACCACTATCCACCAGATCCTGGATGCGGTTTTTCAGTGTCCAGCAAGCATCTGTTTTATGCCCATTCCCTTGATGGTATTCACAATATTCATTGACTTTATAACTGGAAGGTAATGGGTTTGGAGGAGGTCTTGGGTCCAAAGGCTTCAAATATTTCCCTTCCACAGCCTTTTTAAACACCAAATGAAGGGGCACTCCAAGGTCAGTATATTGCCTTCTCGGCTGATTTCTCGGCCCAAGATTGGCCACACGTAAAGGATTCGCAGGGGCAATATTGGCCACTTGATTGACCTTGCTTGAGGAAGGAGTCTGGCTTTGTTTCTTATATTTCGAAGCAGCCCCCTCATCCACTATTTTACCCAACTGTATCAAATCTTCTACCTTGGTTGCAGTCGCAATGAGAGATTTGAAAGTAGGTAGATATTGGGTTTGCAGTTGAGCCTGATATGTAGGTCTCAAATTCCTGATTATGATATCAATCTGCTCTTGTTCTGAAGGGCGATTGATCATCTGGGCGGCTTTTGCCCTCCACCTCGTAAGGAACGAGGAGAAGGGTTCATTGTTGTTTTGTTTGGTGGTCTCAAGTTCTCTTCTAGTGACATCCACCTCAATATTGTAGTGGTATTGAGAGTTAAATACATTGCAGATGTCTTCCCATGTCTTAATCTTGGAACGGTCTAGACTCACAAACCATTTAAGGGCAGCACCAGTCAGGGATTGTTGGAATAACTGAGCAAAGAGCTCATCATTTAAACCCCAAGGACTTAAGGCTCCCACATACATTTTCAGGTGAGTTTTAGGGCAAGTAGTCCCATCAAATCTATCCATCCCAGGCATCTTGAATTTTGGAGGCAAACTAGCTTGGGGAAACAAGGATAAGGAATCCATGTCTACCACCTCTTTATGAGTTTTCATGGCAGTGATTGACCTTTCAAGCAATTCAAGTTTCTTTTTTAGTTCATCAGTCTCAGTCTTAGAGGGTGAATCCTCCAAATTGATGACAGGGGTATTATTCTGAGCAGTAATGGGGGTACTAGTTTGTCCCACAATAGGTTCTTTCCCTAAATTTCCAGAAGTAGTGGCTGTCTTTGGTACTCCTCCCAATTCAACCAGGATGGCTACCCTTTGGGCAGCTAAAGCTTCATCAATTCTCTCTTGCATTCTAGCTTCAATTTCCTTAACCTGTCCATCCAGCAAGGCCTTAATCTGTTCAATAGTAGCCATTTCAGTAATTGGAGCAGTTGGTGAAGTTGGGGTAGTAGAATTTGTAGGGGATAGCACAGTTGGTATTGGTGTGTCTGGTGTAGGTGAAGGCACACGGACAGTGGGTACCTACAAAGGTTAAGGGCAAGAGATCAGGGTGGTGTGTAGGGTAGGAAAAACTCTTGGTCCACTTATATACATCAAAAATTTTTCCCCAAAATAATGTTGTTATGTTGCATGAATGCACCTCATCACATCATAATTCATTTTAATGGAATGCAGCACTATCATTGGGTACATACAACCTAAGGGAAGGTTCTATTGTTATGTGAAAAATAGAGAATCGGCTTATCATAGGGACCCTTGAGTCTTGAGTAAGATATACCTAACCACATGTGAAACAAGGAGTTTCGCGTGGGTCCAACAGTACGATTACTCATGGGCCACTCCAAAAGGATTGGAATGGTTTGCGACAACAGGGAGGACGCTTTGGCTGTCCGCCGGCATAATCAAGGAGACCTGCCGGTCAGCGCTACTTGCTATCCAGACTCAGAACTTTGAACAGAAAGAGAAGAAATTCATTTGAAAATAATTTTTTATGCAATGGAGGAAAATGATTCCCCCATATATGCAAGAGAAAAAGATTCTCTGAATGACAAAATAAATGCACAAGTAGTCAAACAATAGATCCATCAAAGGAAAAAGATTCCTTTCTTCAATCTTCAGTCCAATATTCTTAAAGGAAGGATATATATTGCTAAGGTACCCTGCAAAATAAACAAAAATACCCTACAGAAGGGCAAATCGGTTAAACAAATAATAACAATCTACTAGGATCCCATAAATCGTTTTTATGGTCCCTAGTGTCAAATTAATCAAATAAGCAATAGTAGTCCACTTAGAATCCCATAAATCATTTTTATGGGTCCCCAGTGGAGTCGCCAATCTGTGAACCTCGGATTCCGCCCGAAAAGGATTCGGGCGAACGTTCACTTGTTGTCGGGAGTCGCCACTCAGTTTATTTTTGTTCGAAGGGAAAAACTAAGAAAACCCTTATTTGACTCCAATTAATACATCCAATGTAAAGGTTTCCAATCTACGAACCCAAGGAGGATTCGGGGACTATGTCATGTATTTGATTAATTTGTCAAATAAGAAATGAATCCAACAGAAAAATAGAAAGGAAGAAGAAGAGATGGTTGATAAATTGTGGACTTGTTATTTGAGGTGAATCTCAAATATGCCTACATACTCTCATTTTTATAAGAGATCAAAGCCCATGTAGTTCGGAAAAGCCTATTTAAAGGCGATGAAAATTATGTTTCATGCATGTGTGTGTGTATGCTTCGTGCATTTGTCGGGCTTTTTGCCAAAGTTGTTAATTTTAGCACTTAGTGCAAATTTGTTAAATTTAGGTACTTTGTACCAAAATCGTGCAATTTAGGCCTTTGGCCAAAAGATTGATTTTAATTGTGAAATTTAGGTACTTTGTACCAAAAAGATACAATTTAGGCTCCGTGCCAAAAAGTTGATTGATTCGCGGCTTCATGCCGAAGTGTTGATTGATTAGTTAATTAGGCCTTAGACCTAAAAGGATTAGGTCTTTGACCGAAGAAGAAATTAAGAAGAAGATTAGAATGCTTATGATATGCTCGAATTGACCAAAGATGAATTATGATATTACCTTGATTAGAATTTTTCCACTTCTAAGTTCCAGGTCTTGTTTCCTTACACTTTTAAGTATGATTCTTGCTTTCTACAACACAATATTAGAAATTCTTAAGCATAAAAATTTCGTCAGCACCAGGGCGTGGGATGTCCAAAAGTTTCCTCTTTTCTGAAAATCTGAAGCCTATTTATAGGCAAAAAACCGAACTGTACGGCGGCCGAGCCGCCAGGGATGGCGGCCGGGCCGCCGGCTCTGGCCCCAAAAAAAGGTGCCCGACTCGCGCTACTGGTGTCAAAACTGATTTTTCTGCAGCCACGAGCCTCTGAAAAATATTCCGGGACCATATTCGTGATCCTCACGCCGTCCCGGACATTTCAAGTACCATATTGATATATTTTCGGTGAACTTTACTGTGGACCTCCGGTCCGGTCCGATCGTCAGCAGTCTGAGAAAATCGGCTTTCCGAGCCTCAAAATTCGAGTGTTCACAAGACTAGAGTTTCTATTTTTCCACAAGACCAGTGCATATTCACATATCATGTAAATATTTGATTTTAATTAAAATCATTATGTTTATAAACATTATGTTATTATGGAGAAGTTGTAACATTATTGTATGGTTAAGGATTGTAAATATTTGAATTACATTATATATATATGTTTATGGGATTTTTGATGTTTTTGGAGAAATGTTGGAGTTTGAATATATATATATATATATATATATTGGGAGTGCATTTTAGTGCAGATTGTGTTTGTTGATTTTGGAAAATGTTGAAATTACAAATAAAACTCTGGCGAATTTTCCTCAGATATTTTCTTTAAAAATTTGTATTTTTTCATTTAATTATTTATGCTTATATATATATTTATCTACTAAATTTATTTTTTAAAGAATAATTGATTTTATTAAAAATTAAAGAGAACTTTCTATTATTAGTTATAATGACATTATTGTATTTCACATATATATTTTATATATACGGGGTATATATATCATACATATATAGGATATATGAGTGTTATATATTTAGTACAAAATATACAAATACGATATATATATATAGGCAAAATGACTAGTATTCATTAGTATAAGTGTCTATTAATACAAAATAGATAGGTACAAGGGGCAAATTGGTTAAAATGAAAGTTCAGAGGGCAAAGTGACTAAATGCTACAACTTCAAGAGGCCATATATGTATTGGCCTTGTTTATTTTTTCCTTGTTTTGTATTATTTTTTTATCATTTTGTTCTTTTTTTTGGGCAAGGTTGATGGTGGTTTTCTTAGTATTATTGATAAACATGATATTTCTCAATATGATGATGATGAAGATTATTTCAAAGTATATTGTAACGCCCATGTTTTTATTAAAATATAATTAAATAAATAATATTGAAGGATTAATAAATAGGTTGGAGAGAGAATATAATTAATATATACTTGGTCTATATGTAGAATATACCTAAAATATAAATTTCACTAAAAAATAAAAATTAGGTAAAAGAAAAAAAATCAAAAGTCAAAAGTAAAAGTTAAAATAATAATAATAATAATAATAAATTAAAATTTATTTTTGAGTGAAAGAGGAAAAATATGAAATATAATTATTTAAGTCAAAATTTTTCTTCATCGTCATCATCTTCTTCTTCTCAAGGGGCCGAATTCTTCATGAGAGCTCAAAGAAGCTTTTGATTCTTCTAAATACTCAATATTTCACCAAGTTTTCAAGGATTACAAGCGCGTTTGAAGATTTTTCAACACTAGGTAAAAATTCTTTTCAATTTCAGGAGTTTTCTTTCAGTTTATAGATATGTGAAATTTTCATTTTTTATGAGAGTTTCAATAATTGCTATTATGAATTGTTATGAAGTTATTTTGGTGTGGAAGTAATGATTTTAAGGTTGGATAGTTGAAACGAATGGGTTTTGTTGTAGTATGGATGAAGTAGTGCTGAAATTAGGGTTTTTGGTGAAATTTAGGTAGAATTGTTGCAATTGGCATTTGAATGATTAAAATGAATTAGAATGAGTTGCTAATGCTACATTTACACTTATAATTTAGTTTAGGAGTGAGTAAGGTGAATTTGCACATTTAAAGAGAAGAAGGGCATTTGGTGAAGTTGGAGTTGGAGAGTGAGGTGGGCTTGGATTTTAGCATATTTAAGGTTAGTACATATTTTGATTTCATGTATTTTAATTACATTTGGTTTAGCCTAGCACATTATGAAATTATGAATGTGCTAAGCTACTTTGGCTTGGGTTTTTACATATAAGATGCATTGTGTTGAGTGATGATTTGTGAATTGCATAAAATGTGACATGTTAAGCCATTATAGAAAGGCTACTAACTTTGGTATATATCATTTGTGAAAACTGTAAAAAAAAATGCTTAAGAAATATGGGAAGATAGTCACATTGTAAATATGACTAAGAAGAGGCAAAATGTGATTGAATTATGGTGAATATATGAAAATTATATATAATTATGGAAAATGAAATGAAAATGGATAAAATGTGATAATGTTTATGTGTTGTATGTTCGCCTTGTATAATATTATGTTCCAGAAAATTATATTTGACATTGTTGGATTGTCATGCCATTGATATGTGATAATATTTGATGTGCCTTTAGGCTAGATACATCGGTGTCATTATTATTATTGTGCCTTTAGGCTAGAATGCTAGTGTCAATAGGGAACAAGCCTTTAGGCGGTATATGACACTTAGATTCCCAGTGTTACTATTAGTTGAATCAATATTTATGGAACTTGAATATTGTATAGGGACTTTTGGGCCCAATGTGTGTGATTGTGGTGACTTTTGTATTCATTAATCATGCTACATTTCATGAAACAAGGAAAGTACTTAATGCATTGTCTTAAATATTATTTTTGTTATCAAAGTATGTACAACTAAGCTAGTAGCTTAGCGCAATTTATTTCATTGCGCAGATGACAGGGTAGAGACAAAGAGCCATGTTAGACCAGACTAGGCCTAGCCCTAGAGTTATTTTTGGAAGTTAAAGCCGGTTGCCAAAAGACCATACCAATCGGTGCAACATACATGTATAGTTTACTTATAATGCATTTTGGTTTTGCAAATATGGAATACTTTATGTAAATTAAATGAATTGAATATTTTGGAAGATTATGAAAATCTTAATTATGTTTATTAAGTTTTGTTTATATATTTATATAAAGATGAATTTTGATGACCATTGAGTAATTTTGGAAAAATGATCGAGTTTGAATGTACATATATGTGTATATATATATATATATATATATATATATATTAGGAGTGTGTTTTATGCAAGTTATGTTTTTATGGATTTTTGTGGAAAATATTCAATTTACAGATAAAACTCTGTGAATTTTTTCTAGAGATTTTATTACAAAATTTATTGAAATACTAGACTCAAATATATATTTTTTATAAATTACTTTGGTATAAATTATATTTATTTTTTATATCAAGGAAATTAATTTTCTACTATTAATTAAGGTGATATTCTTATATTCTATATATGTATTTTATATCTACTGGGTGTATATATTATACGTATATAGGGTATAAAAGTGTTACATTTATTTTGGTATTAGAGCCTAAGTTTGAGATTCTCGACTTGGGTGGGCTTTTTTTAAAGAAATGAGATTTTAAATTGGGATACATGCATATGCATTAGCACCTAAATTGGTCTTTGATGTGGCAATATTTACTTTTTGTAATAGATATAGGTTGAGGTGGCACTGGGGATTCGTAGATCTTAGAAGGATAGTGCTGAGAGTCTTACTCCTGGTGAGGGTAGAGCTGGAGTTAGTTTGGGAGCCAATATAGAGGGAGCTAGAGAGGTTTTAGTGCAGCTAGATCAGTGGCACCGGATCCAGCAACATAGATGTAGTAGATGGTAGAATATTTTTGACATGTCGTAGCACCACAACAGAGCAGGAAATATGACAAGCTCGAAACTATGGAGCTACTGATTTTATAGGCATTACAGATCCAGCTGAGGCAAAGCAGTGGCTAGACAAAGTGAAGAGGGTATTTGTTCAGCTGGAGGCTATAATAGAAGAGAAGTTTGATTATGTGGTGTCTCTTCTACAGGGGGATGCTTATGATTAGTGGAAGATAGTTCCATATCGATTGGATAGACTGCTAGTGCTGACATATGATGATTTCTTACTAGAGTTTGGAAGAAAGTACACACCTGGGATTATAAAGATGGGAAGAAGAGAGAGTTCCTTGATTTGAAGCAGGGTGTGAAGACAATAATAGAGTATAAAAAAGAGTTCCTGCAACTAAGTAAGTTTGCAAAGTGAATCATTTCTTATCAGGTAGGCAACTATAGGAGGTTTAAATAGGATTAAGGTTGGCTATCAGATGTTAGGTAGCGATAATGCAGTATGGGATATTTTCCAAAATGGTAGCAGCTGCTCGTAGTGTAGAGAAAACCCAGGAGGGTGCAGCTATTGCAGTTGGGGGGGAGAGTAGGGGTAGAAGACCTTAGTCTGAGGTAGGGTCATCATCTTTGAAGAGAGGCAAAGGGAGTTGTCCATGGAGATTAGGTAGAGGCTAGGGGTAGTCGAGTACATCTTATCGACAGAGGCCAAGGGTAGTCGGTTGGGTCTTATCAGCAGAGGCAGAGGCCTGCAGCATCTGTGGCTAGTACCCCTACCCTTTTTTCTCAGAAACCTACTCCACCTACCTGTGCTTAGTGTGGCAAGGCACACTGGGCTGTCTGTTGGAGGACTAGTGCACTAGGAGCTTGTTTTAGATGCAGGTCTCGAGAGCATTTTGTTAGAGATTATCTAGAGCTGCTAGAGGACAGATAGATAGAGATGGCAGTGTCTAGACCCAGTATCAGAGGAGGTAGAGGTGGCAGAGATGGTAGAGCAAGATCCAGTCAGAGAGGAGGATCTACGTCAGGGAGTAGACCAGAGGAGGCTAGGATATCACAGAGGGTAAATGTGATGCAATCACAGCAGAATGCCACATATGTGATTGTTAGTACACTTACTTTATTTGCCACTTTTGTGCATGCATTGGTTGATTTTGGATCGACTCATTCATATATTAGTGCATCCATGTTACTTGTAAGTGACATACATTCTGAGTCTTTAGGTTTTGATGTGTTAGTCACTAATCCCTTGGGGTATAGTGTAGTTGTTAGTAAGGTTTATCATAGTGGTGCATGGTGAAGAGTTCTTAGGTGATTTGATTGAGATGTCATTTAGGAATTATAGATTGTCTATCTAGACATTATAGATCCTGGGGATGGATTGGCTATCTAGACATTAAGTTATTATAGATTGTCAGCAGAAGCAGGTCACTTTGAAATCATAAGATGGGAAGGAAGTTATGTTGTTAAGTGAGGAGAGACACCTTTTATCTACTTTCATTTCAGCTATTTCAACTAAGACGATGATTCAAAATGGGTATGAAGCTTACTTGGCACATGTATTAGATACAAAGACAATGGGGCCTAATCTTAAAAGTATTCATATAGTTGTAGAGTTCCCTGATGTATTTCCAAATGAGTTGCTAGGGCTACCTCCTGTGAGAGAGGTAGAGTTTGGTATTGATGTGATGCCGGATACTTCCCCTATTTCTATTACTTCCTATTGGATGGCACCTACATAATTGAAAGAATTAAAGGTGCAATTATATGAGTTGTTAGATAAATGGTTCATTCTCCCTAATGTGTCATCACGGGGAGCACCAGTGTTATTTGTTAAGAAGAAGGATGGAACCTTACGGTTATGCATTAATTATTACCAGTTAAACAAAGTGACCATCAAGAACAAGTACTCATTGCCTCGCATTGATGATCTTTCTGATAAGTTGAAGGGACAACATTATTCTCTGAAATTGATTTGAGATCGTTGTACAACCACTTGAGAATTAAAGAGTCAGATGTACATAAGACTGCTTTAGGCATTAGGTATGGACATTATGGGTTTTTGGTAATGCCATTTGGGCTTACGAATGCACCTGCAACTTTCGTGGATTTGATGAACCGGATCTTTAGGTCATAATTGGATCAACTTGTAGTGGTGTTTATTGATGATTTTCTTATTTACTCATTTAACAAGGATGATCATGATAGGCATCTGCGGATTGTGTTGTAGACCTTGAAAGAGAAATAGTTGTATAACAAATTGTCCAAGTGGGAATTCTGATTGGATCAAATAGCTTTCCTTAGATATGTGATTTCAGCTGATGGCATTAAAGTTAATCCGAGCAAAGTAGAAGCAATCTTGAATTAGAGTCCACTAAAGAATGTAATAGAAGTTAGAAGTTTCTTGGGTTTGGTAGGTTATTATCGCCGGTTTGTGAAAGGATTCTTGATGATAGTTATGCCACTTAACATATTACTTCAGAAAGATGTGAAGTTTGTGTGGACAGATCAATGTCAAGTGAGTTTTGAGCAGTTGAGAGAGATGTTGTCTCAAGCTCCTGTTCTTACCTTACCTGTAGAAGGTAAACCATATATGATTTATAGTGATGCTTCCCATAATGGTTTAGGATGCTTACTGATGCAGGAGGATATAGTTATTGCATATGCTTTGAGATAGCTGAAATCTCATGAGTTAAACTATCCGACTCATGATCTAGAGTTGGCAGCTATTGTGTTCGTATTGAGATTTGATAGCACTACTTATATAGAGAGAAATATTTCATCTATACAGATCATAAGAGTTTGAAGTATTTGGGTGTCCAGACCGAGCTAAATCTTCGACAGAGATGGTTGTTGTAGTTGATAAAGACTATGATTGTTTGATTGATTACAACTCGAGCAAAGCGAATTTTGTTGCAGATGCTTTGAGTAAGAAGTTTATAGTAGGGTTGACTGCTTGCTTTCTCTTGTTGCTTGTAGAGTTGAGGGCTTTGAATGCTAGCTTGGAGATATGCGATGATGGTGCTCTATTGTCTTAGCTATGAACTAACCCATTACTATTTGATCAGATTAAAGAAGCATAGAAGGGAGATTTGAAATTACAGAAGATTGTTGAGGAGAGCCATAAGGGGGAGAGTAGAGATTTCCAGGTTAGAGGAGATGGCAATCTATGGTATCGAGATAGGTTATGTGTTCCTAATGATGTTGAATTGAAAAAGAAGATCATAGAGGAAGCACATCAATCGCCTTATGCTATGGACCCTAGGAGTACCAAGATGTATCAGGATTTGAAAAGGCATTATTGATGGTCAGTTATAAAGAGGGACATAGCAGAGTTTATGTCTAAGTGTCTTACTTGTCAAAGGGTGAAGGTTGAACATCAGGTACCTTCAGGATTATTGCAGCCATTATCAATTTTTAAGTGGCAATGGGAGTGTGTAATGATGTATTTTGTATCGGGATTGCCTTTGACCTAGAGAAAACATGATGTAATCTAGGTAATAGTGGATAGGATGACAAAGACAGCTCACTTTCTTTCTATCATGATGAACTATTCTATTGATAGGCTGGCTGAGATATATATGAATGAGATTGTGAGGTTGCATGGCATCCCAGTTTCATTGGTATCTGATAGTTATATCTATAGTTTATATCAAGATTTTGGAAGAGTTTGCAAGATGCCTTGGGTACTCGGTTACATTTTAGTACTGTCTTTCATCCACAAATAGATGGATAGTCAGAGAGACTAATACAGGTCCTGAAGGATATGTTGAGAAGTTTTGTCATTGATTTTACTAGGAGCTAGGATAGGCTCTTACCTTGGTTGAATTTGCTTGAATAGTTATCATTCTAGCATTAGGATGGCACCTTATGAGGCTTTGTATAGTAGAAAATCCAAAACACCTTTGTATTGAGATGAAGTTGGAAAAGGAAAACTAGTAGGTCCCGATTTGATTAAAGAGATAGAAGATAAAGTTAAGATAATTCGGGATCGATTGAAAGCAACTTCAAACCAACAGAAGTCTTATTCAGATCTGAGACAAAAGGATACAAAATATAGTATAGGTGATAAAGTGTTCTTGAAGGTGTCACCATGGAAGAGAATCTTAAGGTTTGGTCAAAAGGGTAAGTTGAATCCTTGGTTCATTGGACCGTATAAGATTCTGGAGAGAGTTGGACCAGCTGTTTATAGACTGGCTTTGCCACCTGAGTTGTATAAGATTCATAATGTCTTCCATGTTTCTATGCTTCGAAGGTACATATCAGATCCATCATATGTTTTATCAGTTGAATCCATTGAGATGAATCCATATCTGACCTATGAAGAAGAACCAATGGCAGTTTTAGCACGAGAGTTTTGAAAGAATTGAGAAATAAAAAAGTACCTTGGTTAAAGTTCTATGGAGAAATCATTCTACTAAAGAAGCTACATGGGAGAGTGAAGAAGTTATGCAGTACTTGTATCCATAACTCTTCCAGAGTTAAGTATCACGTAATTTCGAGGACAAAATTCTTTAAGGGGAGAGAGTTGTAACACCCGTATTTTTATTAAAATATAATTAAATAAATAATATGAAATGGTTAATAAATAGGTTAGAGAAAGAATATAATTAATATATATTTAGTGTATATATAGAATATACCTAAAATATAAATTTCACTAAAAAACAAAAATTAGGTAAAAGTAAAAAGTAAAAGTTAAAATAATAATAATAATAATTTAAAATTAAAATTTATTTTTAGAGTGGAAGAGGAAAATATAAAATATAATTATTTAATTAATATATATATAGTTAGGAAAGAAGTAATAAAATTAAAAAGTCAAAAAATTTTCTTCATCTTCTTCTTCTTTTTTCTCAAGGGGCTGAATTCTCCATGGGAGCTCGAGGCTTTTGATTCTTCAAAATACTAAAAATTTCACTAAGTTTTCAAGGACTAAAAGTGGGTTTGAAGATTTTTCAACACTAGGTAAGGATTCTTTTCAATTTAAGGAGTTTTCTTAAAGCTTATGGATATGTTAAATTTTCATTTTTGACGGAGTTTCAATAATTGCTATTATGAATTGTTATGAAGTTATTTTAGTGTGGAAGTAATAATTTTAAGGTTGGATAGTTAAAATGAATGGGTTTTGTTTTAGTTTGGATGAAGTAATGTTGAAATTAGGATTTTTGGTGAAATTTGGATATAATTGGTGTAATTGGTGACTATAGTCTATTATGATTTTTTCGTTCATTAATTTTATGCTTTTATGTTGTTTTTTTGTTTTTTATTTTTTTATTTTATGTGCAACATCTAGATGTTTTGTTCTATTACTTGCGGAAGAAAGGGAAATTTGATAAGAGATTGAATGTGAAATTTACTTCTACTGATATTTTATTCCCCGTCTTCTGTAAAATTTATATTCTAAGTTTGAAAAGAAGAATTTTGATGCTTCTATTTTTTCCTTTGAGGACTTTATTGGTGACTAAAGTCTTGGTAAAGGTTTGAAGTGTAATATTGCTTGGGCAGATATTGATAATGTCTTTATTCCAATGCATACCAGTTCACAGAGGCATTGGGTTCTTGGTAGGTTGTCATTTAATGATAGATGTATCTTTATGTAATTCCTTAAGGAATAAACATAATGATAATGAGGTGGAGCCTTATTTCTGTGCATTTAGTATCATTCTTCATTACTATTTTGCTAAATTTGGAGAATGAGAGGCGAAAAATGATGTTAATCATACTTCTGGTGTTTTTGCTGAGAAGAATATTTTGGATGCTCTAGACATTGTCATGGTGGATGGTATTATATTTGTTCCTTTGTTATATATATATATATATATATATATATATATAAAAGGGCAGCACGGAGCACAAACACTCTCGCTATGCGCTGGATCTGGGGAAGGGTCGAACCTATTGGGTCTTTGTACGCGGCCTTCTCTTGCAATTGCAAGAGGTTGTTTTCACGACTTAAACCAGTGACCTCAGGTCACACGGTGACAATACTTACCGTTACGCCAAGGCTCCCCTTCATTATATATATATATATACACTATTATTTTTATTTTCATTGTGTTCTTTAACTTTTTTTTTAATTCTTTGATGTCGTGATTGTGGTATTTTTATATTTGCATTTGCTAATTTTTTTTGTACATGGATATAATGAATTTTCTGCAGAGTTTAATGTGGAGCATTATTGTACCAGACTTGCAGTTTCATTATATTATTATGGTAAGAGTAAAGCTGATGATTTAGTTGAAAGTAGTGATGAATTTCTTGCTAGGTATTAGAAGGTGAAGAATGGTAAAGGTAAAACAAAATATCAAGGGAAAAAATCATATATTACAAATGGAATAAGAAGAGAAGGGTTAGTGATGTATTTAGTATATTTTAGATTTACAATTGGTAGAATTTTTGTTAATATTTCTAGATATTTTGGATTTCTTTATAAATATATTTTTTATTTTTTATTTTCTTTATATTTTAATATTAATCTGTAGTATAAAAATAATAAAAATAGTATACATATTTACAACATCAATAGATAAAAGTAGAGAAACTTGAATATCATATACACAACATTTACATAAAAATCTACGAAATTAATATATAAAATTAAGATAGTTTTTTGAATTTAACTTTTTATATTACAAATTTTTATAGCATCTATAAATTAATCATTAAGATTTGGACAATATTTTTACAAGATTGGCATTATTGTCTATAATTTTAGTTATCAATTTAAGATTTTTCTCAACATATTTCAATATCTACCTAACATATACATTTTTTATTTATTTATGTTTATATATTTTATGTTTAAAATTAAGTTAGTTTTTTTTATTAGTTTTTTTTATTTATATATTGTATATTATAATTACATAATATTTTTCAATTTTTTAGATCATTTTTAAAACTAATATCATTTTATTTAGAAATTTTATAAATATATACATATACAACATGCACATTTTTTTAACAAGACAGTTAATGTATATAACACCCTTATACCCTATATACGTACAATATATATTTTCAGCATATGTAAAATACGCATATATGGTATAAAAATGTCACAGACCGATTTAATAAAAATTTTCACATTTCTGTTTTAAAATGTCAAATACTAATATATAAAATAAATAGTATATAAATATTATTTGCTTGTTATAGGAATCCAAAATAAATATTTTATATGAAAATCTCTAGGAAAAATTCGCCAGAGTTTTGTTTGTAATTTGAACTTTTCCCAAAATTCAACAAAACACAACATGCATAAAACAAATACTCCAAATAAAATCAATTCACCAATACTTCTCAATTTCTCCATATTTTCTCAAAATACTTATATATAGGTATATATATATATATCAACATTACATATAAAATCTCATCTTAAACAAAATTATTCAAATCACTCTTTACAATTTACAATATATGCTTCAAAAATATATCATAACATACATAATATCAAAAATGTACATGCTGGCAACTAGCTCTGATCTTGATGTACCCAAAACAACTCTTCAAGCTCAATAAATACAAACCTAGACCCGACCAAGTCTAGTAAAACTCTCCATCTCTACCAAAATATCCATGACACCTGCGCGATGAATTACAATCGAGTTAAGCCGAAGCCTAGTGATACAAACTTTGATAACAATATAGTCCAAATGAAATGTCAATGCACAACACACATATATATATATCACAACTCATACCATTATATCTCATTATATTGCTCAATTTTATCACAATTCATAATTCACATTAAAACAAAGACAAGCATGGGCCCAAAAAGAATCTAATATGCTATTCAAATTTCAGAGTTACTGCTTTGGTCCATAATGACACCATGTGTCTAGCCCCGTAGGCAATATATTCATGGATAATGTAACAGCTCCAGTCTCTTGGATCTCAACCCGGCTAGACCCTTAGGCCCTAGTATCTTGGTCCTCAACCCGGCTAGACTGCTACAGTTTTTGAGGCTTACGACCTAGTCTTTTCACCCCAAAAATATTATATTTATCAGCTGGCCTGGCTTACGATCCAGTCTTTTCACCATTCCAGCGTTTAGCCCATAGGCAATCATAGGCATGCCGCCAAACCAAGAACTCTGAAAATTGAATAACATATTAGACACATAATTTATTCATATTTCTCATTATCAAATTCTTTCATAATTATTTATTTATTTTTCTTTCCTTTCACCCTTTAATTTTAAACCATATATATATATATTAAAATAATTTAATAATTTAATTAATAAATTAAAAGTCCTAAATTCCCTCTTCCATTCAAAAATAATTTATTTTTGAATTATTTTATTAATTTTAAATTTCTAAGATTTAATTACCAAAATACCCTTTTACTTTGACTTTTTTTTAAAAAAGTGTTGACTTTTATATGTTATGTATATTTTACATATATATCACATATATGTTTCACTTTTTCATTTAAAATTCCTTTATTTTTCATTTAAAACTATTAATTTAATTTATCCATTTAAATTATAATTCATTTTATCAAATTTTTAAAAATTAAAACTTTTCAAAAATTTGGAATATTACACATATGCACAAGTAATGTGTGTCTTATATACACATCAAATATACCTTATATGTGTATTAAATATTAAGTATGTAATGTATTAATCTAACATATACAATTAATAGATCATATGTATATGTTATATATACTCTAGATATAGATATTGAGTATATACAATTTGTATCTCCAAATACTTATTTAATTTCTCCAAAATCAAGGATGTTACATGGATAGATGAATAACATAGCAAAGAATTTTGAATAACATATAGACAAAATATAAAAAAATATATATACCAAATTTGTAAACAAAATTAAGATAATTATTTGTATTTAGTTTTTAGTATAACAAATTTTTATTGCATCTATAAAATATTTATTAAGATTTGAACGATATTTTACAAGGCTAATAATATTATATATAAATTTGGTAATTTATTCAAGATTTTTTCAACATATGTGCAACATCTACCTAGTGTCTACATTTTTCATTATATATATTATGTTCAAATATATATTATTTATATTTTGTATATTATACTTATTTAACATTTTTTCAACTTTTTAATATTATTTTTAAAGCTGAAATCATTTATTCTACAAATTTTTTAAACATATACCAAACTTCTACATAGCATATATATATTTTTAATAAGATAGTTATAGTATTTAGAAAGTTTAATTACATAATTGACAAAAAAAAAATATTTTAAACATTTTGGAAATCACTAGCATCAAAATTTGATGAACATATATCCAACATCTACAAAACATATTTAAAAATTTTCCATTTACATATATTTAACTCATTGTTTATTTTTTGGTATTTTTATGCATGTCTTCCTATTATGACAATTTTGTCCACATCTATTGCATTTTTTTGTGGCTTTTGTCTCCCATGATGCTTTGAATCTTCTTTTTTTTGCCTTCCAACTTTCACTTTTCCTTCGAATAGAAGTACAATTATATCTTTTATATTATTTAGTACAAACCATGTGTTCTCATTATCAATTGGTAAACTGTTTCTTCATATGTTTGAAGAAATATTTCTTTTGTGTAATATTTTGAGCCATATTGATATGAGTCTTGGTGCATATCCATCATTATTACAAAAGCATGATTGCATGATATTTTGCCTATTTGGAACTTGTTACATCTGCATGTTCTTTGGTTCAAGTTCATTATGTATTTTGTTTCATTGTCATATATAAATATTGAACAATTCTGCATTTATCGATTTTATCTGTTATGAATGTATTTAAAATATTAAAAAGTTGATTTAATATTTTATAAACATAATTCTATTCAAAAAAAATTATAAACATAATTAATATGCAATTTTTATTAATTTTAGATGCACCTGCAATTTCAATGATTGAATGAGGTTATCATTCAATATGTCTTCAGCTTTTCTTGTTAACTTTGTGAATATTGACAACGTTGTGTTCCTATTTTTCCATGTCCATTCCTGCATTAATGATTGTAGGTAGTCAAGTAATGTTGTGATTGGTAGTTCCCTTGTTGATTTATTTGTTGCATTTAGTGATTTATTTGTTACAATTTGAATGCACCCGTGCCCATTTATTATAGATGATGCTTTGTATGTATATTAGGATTCTTTCATCGAGTATTCCCAACAATTTTCATGTAGTCATTGAATTTTGCAGTGCTTTAAGATGCTACTACCCTAAAAAAAATATAACTTTGATCTTCTTCTGATTCTTTTTGAAGTTGGTTTTCAAGTTATTCAATTGGTGGAACATGCAGTAATTATGTTCGACTTTTGGATATATATTTTTTACTGCAGTTGTTATACTTTCATGGTAATCAAAAGCTATACACATTCCATTTTTATAACAAAAGCTCATGGCAATCAAAAGCTATACACATTCCATTTTTATAACAAAAGCTCTTTTCACATTAATGAAGAACCATTCCTAGGAGTTATCATTCTCAGAATCAACAATAGAGAATGCAAGAGGGAATATTTTACCAGCTCCATCTTGTGCTGATGTTGAAAGTAATATGCCTCCATAGGTTCCCTTCAATAAAAAGTGCCATCAAGAACCATAATGGGCCTGCAACTATTCCAGCCTTTTATTGAAGCATTTAGTGCCATAGAAACATACAAGAATTCCCCCTTTTCTTTTTGAAAGAATTAAACAAATAAGCCTAGGTTTGTAGCATTTAACATGTGTAAGAAGCTTGGGATCAGTTGATAAGAATTTTTCGATTTTCCTTGAACCTTCTATAGTGCTTTTTCCTCGGATCTCCATACTTCATATATTTTAAATTTACACCATACACATATTTCATGTCTTTGATTATGTTTGCTGGTGTATATGTTCTTTTGATGTTTTTCATATTTTGACTTGATGCATTCAACAATGATGTTATGGTTGCATGTCTCTGATCTCTCGTTTGAACATCCAATGGGTAGCTATGAATCTTATCAAACTTCTTTACCATGAATAGATTTGTGTTTTTTATTCCGGTAGCTCTTAAGTACTATTTTCATTCCTCATCATAGCAAACAATAACATATTCTTTATTGCATGATTTATTTATTTTGTATTGAAAATGATTTTTATTAGCATATAAACTCAGTGCAGTCTTGAATGTATCTTTGTCCTTATACAACTGACCCTTTTCAATTTCTTTATATGTTGTGTTGATGATGCAACAATATCAATTTCTTCTTCATTTTCTTACTATTCTTCATCAACTATACTTCTACTCATCATATTTTCATAATCAACAATATCTATGATTTTATTATTATGATATGATTTTGTTGAGCTTTGTGCAAAGTTTGGTCTTGAAGATTGGTGAGGTTGAATTATTTGTGTAGATATTTCGTATATGTTGTTATGATTTTGTTTTCCCATTGTAAAACATAGAGGAAACTTCATTATCTTTACCTCATTCATGTTTAGATGAATGTAGAAAAAGAGACTTGTATCATCTTGTATATTTATTATTGAATAGCCTTTAGTAATTTAGTACTGCATTTGAATTTTTGAGCCTCATGGATTGATTTTTAATTGATTAGAAACTTGTTGCAATAGTTCCATATAACTGCATTCTGTTGAAATTAAAAATGTCATTTACTTAAAATTTATATAATTCGTCTTGCCATCCCACTTTCCATTGTGTTGAATCAAGACATGAATTGTATCCGTTATATTCTATTTGAAGAAAAAATCAAGTTAGAAATATTTTTGAGTGTACCAGCTTGTATACATTTCATTAACTTATATACACTTTTTTTTTTATTATGGATTGTTTTACATCTAATTCAGTTTGTATATGTTTCGTGGTTTGTATTTCAACACATATTCAATATGAGAAACATATTAACAAAATTTTTAAGCTTTATTTAAACCTAATTGTTTCTTCTTATATCTTTTTTCTTATCATACAATTTACATATGCACAACATCTATAATATTTACACAACATTTACATTACATACAAACTTTTTGTTTAACATACATATGACATCTATACTTCACACGTAGTTTGTGGTTTGTATTTGAACACATAAACAAATATGAGAAACATATTAACAAAGCTTTTAAACTTTATTTATCCTAATTATCACGCATTCTATAGATACATAACATCTACAGTATATGCACACTTTTTGTCTGATGTACAAAACGACATCTACACCTCATACATAGTTTGTGGTTTGTAGTTCAATACATAACCAATATGTGAAACATATTAACATAATTGTTAAACTTTATTTAACTTAGGTGTTTCCTTTAATAGCTTTTTAGTTATCATACAATCTACAAATGCATAACAATATTTAAACATCTACATTATATACTCACTTTTTGTCCAACATACAAATAATTTGTAGACTTCATACACAATTTTACAACAACATAATTTTATATTGGCTTTTTATAAGTTTATTTTTTTTACAATGTAGTTCTCATTTTATTCTATATTTAAATTACTTACATAAGTGCCTTTTTTATTATTTGTTTATAGTAATTATCATTATATCTATAGGTGATATCCAAATTTTATACAATGTAATGAAACTTTGTGAAATCTAAGTAATAATATTGTTTCATTTATATCTTTTAGATTTGAATAATATATATTAGGTTTTTTTAGTTTTGTTAGCTAAAAATTTACAAACCATGCCTTTAAACTTGTGGGCATGCCAGAGGATCAAGTTCCTCAACTAAATGTGCAATAAATTGACTCTAAATAAGCGATGTGAAAATTTCTTTAAAGAACCAAGAAAAAGAAATCAATTCCCAAGCTCCTTGAAGACAATTCGTTTGAATTCCACCCGAACAATTGAAACTACAGTATATTTGCATACTACTAATAAAAAAGATTTGAACAATGTACTGAAATAAACAATGGTTGATATTTATTTATTACTACTGAACAAAAATGGAAGTCTAAAAATGAACAAGGAATTGGAAATACAAACTAAAATAGGAAATGACTAGAACAAAATCTTTGCAATTTGAGTTGTAAATTGCTCTAGGTATTTTTTTAGTTATTTGTTGATGTCCTTTCTTTTTCTTTGTCGTCCCTTTTATTTTCAACATAGACAATGGTTTTCCTTCATTTCATCCACTTTGCCACACTTCCCAAATTATTCAAACCACATCTCACGTTTCTTAAACTTCTAAAAATTTGAACATGTTATCTACAGGCCATGGCCATTGTGAAAACTCATACTTGAATTTTTTTTTTAACGTAAGCCCATTTTTAATTTTGGGTACAAACAATGCCCCTTGCCATATATTGGCTTATGAAAGCCAATTGTATAGTTTATAGCCATAATCCATTTTCATATAAATTACCTAAAATCAACATTACACTCATTTCACCCAAAATGAAGAAACATTTTAGGCCTAAAGTACAATTTAGTGAGTTTGAGAAAAAGGTTTTGGGAACAAGAGAAAAAGAGAACAATAACAATATAAAGAGAAATAAAAAAATCACATAGTCAATTTCAAAGCTTCCTCATTAAATATTTCTTCTCCTTCTCCAAACTATTTTCCAACATCTAATAATTCCAACCATTTCAATGTACCAAGCTTTTTGACTCCTTCAAACCCATTTTCATCTTCAGATACTACCTCTTCAAGCTTAACCCCAAATCATGAAACTCCAAAAATTGAAAAATCCTCACTACCCCAAAAACCTTTAAAATGACAATTTAAATGGTATTGGGAGGTATTTCCACCACCACCTCTTAATCCTCTTCCGAATTTAGCTCAAAATATGAAATCACACTCTCATTCTTCAACCAAAATCCTATTTCCACTGAAAATTGCAACCCAAAATCACAAAACCCCTTTTCTTCTTCTTCCTTTATATCGATTCCACAACCAACAACAAATCCATTCACATCATCTTCTTTAAATTAAGATTTCCCTATCCTTTTATTACTTTCCAATCAAAATCCACCAAAACCTAACTTTCAAAATCCCATAATCAACATATCTGTTGCCAAAACCACTAAAAAAATCATTTGTCCATTGATTTTAGCTCCAAATACTCTAAGGAAAACCCTTTTTTCTTCTATTACAGCCTTACCCATCAACAATCCCAACAAAGATCAAGTTTTTCACCTTCTTTTCATCACAAAGAATCGATAATTTCAAGAAATCCACCCAAAAAATGGGTTTTATTGAAGGAATGAAAATTCAATCCAAAATCTCCTTACCTTCTTCTACTTTGATTTTTCCAAAGAAGACTAGGTCTTTAAAATAGAAGTCCTAAAAACTTGAAGATTCACAATTTTAAATCGTTTACTACCATCGACCAAAAATACAAGTAAATACTCAAATAAATCCAAATTTGAATATTGAACGATGAGAATTTTAGCTGTATTGATGATAAATGAAAATTTAAGAGTTGGAAATTTTGGATTATAAACTACTTTCGGCAATGAAGTTGGCTTTTTAGATAAAATGTAACACAAACTTTCCTTTCTTTTGTGGTTTTTCTTTAATTTGTGATTGAATAATGAGTTTGGCCATTTTGGCCAAATCTCTTTTGCATTTTCTCTGGAGTGATGTCGTAGGCTTAGGATTTTCTAACAACTTAAATCTTAAATTTTATTTTGAGAACAAAACTCAAGAAAGTTGTGCTATTTTAGCTTACTTGAAGAAGTGTGTTAGTGGATGGCTAGCATTGAACTTTAGATTGTGAATGGGGGATGACGAAATTGCTAGCAAAAGAAAATTTTGAATTGAAAATTATGATTGAATTGTTTTTACATGATTTTAGTTTGGTTATTTCGGCCATTTGTCCCTTTTTCGGATAGCTTTGAATGTGTTTACAGTAATTTTGGCCATTGAATGAAAACTAATGTACTCATTTTTGGCTGAAAATAAGAATGAACTACTGCAAACATTTTTGTTTTCCTTGGTTTAGAGCAAACTTATAAATATTTTAGATACAAACATTTCAAAGCAAAGTAGCTCTTTTGGCTAATAGCTGGAACAATTTGGTTTGTTTTTTTATGTGGGATCCTAGTAAGCCCACTCTTTTGCTTTTTTTTTTTTTTATGGATTTGGCCTTATAGGCCAAACTTTCTTTCAAAATTTCTTAATTATAGCTTTTTAACTATACTAGTCTTTTTGGCTAAAATGTTTGATGTTATTTGGATGGTGTTTGAGAAACTGACTATTTTTAGCCGAAATTCTTTAATTCTCTAGGGTTGTACCTATGTATAAAGGTTTTAGCCAATTTGGCCAACTTTCATGAAAGAAAATTTGAAATGATTACTCTCTTTGAGAAAAGAATAGAGCAAATTGGCTTTCCTTAAAATATTCTTTATCTATTTTAGGTAGCTCAAGTGGTTCTTTTAAAGTCTTTAACCTGATGTGGTATGTATTTGGTTCATAAAATATTTGTGGAATTGAATTTTTCATCTACTTTTAACCAAGGTTTAATAATTAGGTTTTGGATGACATTCATGCTTGGTTAAAACAATAAAATGTCGTATACCAAATGCCATTATTTACTTGAAAAAGAAAACTAACATGAATTTTTGCTATGGATGAGAACACTCGTAATGGCTTCTTCATCTGTAGTTCCTTCTCAAATCACTACTCAACATTATGAGGTACAATGCACTTACTGCTTTGGCTCTCCTTATGTATGGCCTTTCCCTTAAATATGATGATAGTCTTTATTACAGTTACTACAATCCCAACTTATGAAAGAGTTTTCACCGCCACTTCCTTCACCTTTCATATTCAAGAAAGAATTTTCACTTTGAATTCAATTTATTTAAATGTTGCTTGCTTATCTAAAATATGTTTTCTTTCTTAAGTCTCCTCCCAATTTCTTTGGGATTGACACTACTCAAACTAAAGAGTTTCCAACTATTGGAGCAATTATTTCCTCAATCCACAAGGAACTTCCTCCTTCAATAGTTTACCCTGTATCACTACTCAATTCTAAATTACCCAAGCCTTCCACAAGTCTTGGCTTAAAGGGGGTGGGGATGTACGAAATAAATGGGCTGATTGTTTAACTCCACACTGCTGTCAAATCAAGGATACATTAGGTTTACTGCAACTAATTACTATCAACAAGAAAACTATACCCATCAATTTAGACCTAGTGACTACTGCTCTTAGATTCTGGAGTCTTGATGTAAAACCCTTTCTCTTTTCATTTGATTTGATATCTATAACTTTAAAATATATACTCTACGTCATTGGTCTTCCTATTTTAGGAGATGATGCTCCCTGTCTAATTGACCCCAATTCTTCATCCTTACCAACTGTTAACTTTAATTTCACAGGTCAGTCTTCCCATGCCACTTTTGTTCAACATTGGTGCCACTAAACTAGTCCACCTAGCATTGAAGAACATGTTGCTTTCATGTGGGTCTTATTATGTAAATACATTTTTCTCCCTGGTGGAAAAGTTAGTATTGAGTATCTAGACTTAGTTAGGACCGTGGCTTTTGGCCAGCATTTTGCTTTAGGAACTATCTTTTTAGGGGTCACTTACTTCAATTTGGAGAAAAGCTTGAATGCAAGGAAGCCAAAATGGTTGTGTCTGCATTGTCCAACTTTGGTTGATGGCCTACTTTTTCAAATTGAGGAGTCCTTTGCCAATTGACTCCACTTGCTTTTTGGGTGAAAAATTGATAACTTATGTTTGCAATATGAAGGTAGATGATCTTTTGGCTTACTTTATGGGCCTTAATCATAAACCTCCCCTACACTTTTGTGTTTTTTATGACGATCTTGATATGCCTATTTGGTTAAGAAAATTTAATTCTAATCCCAATATCTTTAAAGAAATTAGAGGGAGGTTGTTTTTTATGCTCACTAGTCCTTGGGATTTATATGTGGGGGGCTTACTCGCTTTTAAGTTTCATCTCACTACATGCCAATTGACCAAAGAATTTTATGCTCATTGCTTATGGTTTGAGTAGTTTGGATTAGCACCTTATATGTCACCTTATGACCTTGGTATTTTTGTTCCTCTAGGCCCATTTAATAGAGAAATAACAACAAAAGCAGTTAAAACCCAAAGCAACCTTCAGGGTCACCTTACTTTAGTTTATTATGCTCAAATTTCTGACTTCTGCTCTTGGTGGAGTACTACCTTTCCCACTTTAATGCCCTCTACCATTGGTAAACACCTTTGTAACTGCTATTATTATCATATGTACATGTTTTTCCTTTTGACACAATTTCTAATTTCCCTTTTGCAGGTACTCTCATTCTAACTACACCAATTGCATCAAAGGGTAAAAAGCAAAAGACTCCTCATCCTACCAAGTCCAATCCTCCTTCCAATAAATGTAAGCAAGTATCCACTAAGGTGGCTGGATCTCTTTCCCTTCTTTCCTTATGCCAATCTAATAGGTTTCCATTCAAGACTAGATTTTCTAACAGATATGAAGATCCTATTGACATTGGAGATGAGCCAGTCCCAATAGATGCTTCCTTAGGTATCTAGCAACTTTTACTCTAGATTTCTTTCATTTATCCTTCATTCTTTCTTTTTAGTGTATCTCTGAAACTCTTTTCATATGAGCAAATAATTTGAGTAGTAGTAGTTCTTAATAAGATGAAGTCACTCGTGATTTTTCTATCTCTTCTGAAAAAATTATTGAGGAAGACGGTATTGACCTACTTGTGGAATCTTCCTCTTTTGATATTGGTGATGACTAGGTACAAACATCTCATTCCATACAAGCCGAACCTCAATCTTCAATGGTTACACCACCTAAGGTATTACTTTATCTCATTCTCATTTTTCTTGTATACTGTGTTTATATGAGATCAAAGACTGATTTTTCACTTTGCATTTTTAGTTTACCTCTATAATCGATAAAGAAGAAACTGTCATGGATTTTGGCTTTTTAGAAGATCTATCTACTCCACTAGAAAAAGATACTAAGCCTATGGATTGAACCCGAGTAGATACAACCAAGAGCACCGTTCAATTTCTTTTGACTCTAAATAACCTAGTTTTAGATGAATTCCAACAGAATGCATTTATGGTTGCCCTTGCCTATCTACAAACTTCTACATCTCAACTAGAACTACAGAATGCCTTGGTTGAAGTCTCTACATAGTTTTTTTTTTCAGTTTTCTGCTCCTTACAAAGCATTTCTATTGATGAGAAGAAGTTAACTGAAAAAGTTGATGAGTTTAGGAAGAAAAAAGAAACTTGTGATGATTGAATGAATTTGAAAAAGGGTTGCGATGAAGAGTTGGAGAGTATCAAAAAGGCTTAAGGCTACGAAAGATGAGATTAAAAAGCATCTAAAAGCTATTGAGGAACTAAGAGCTCATTAACATACCTCAATTACTTAAGGTGAATGTTTACAGAAGAAGTATGTCGAGCTTAGGGAAGAAGTCGATGCCTTTACACATTCTTTGTAGAAGTAAAGAGACCAAGTTTCCCTTTAGGTTCAATAGGTTAACACTACAAGGGATATCAAAACAACTTTCCATGCTAAGTTGAGAGATCTAAAGACCTTTGACTTCACACCTTTCTGATTTTTCATACTGTTGTGTTTGATTTTATATCTCTTATGAATTTTAGCTTGTTGAAGCTTTTATTTTTGTTGTAATAAATGGTATCTTGATCTTGGATATTTTGCCTATGGGCATTTGCACTATTTGTAGTCCATTATTTAGCCTTTATTGCTTGCATTGCTAGACTTTTGGCTTTTTTCTGCTGGATTATCCACACACATCACATGCACTCATATACACCATAACCATTTTTGTATTTTTCTATGCACATGTCTCCATTTTTGTATTGAGATATTAGTGCCCTTATATGCCCACCATATGCACTACAACCATTTTGGCATAATGCATATATTTATCTTTCTTCTTTCTAACTTGAGAAATTAGTGGCCTCATATTAACCGCTATTTTTTTTAACTTTTTAAATTACACAAGGCATTATCATTCCCATTTACACTCACCATGCACTCTATCCATTTTGCATTATTTTTCAGGTGATACACATCTAATAGAACAAATCAAGCTCCAACAACTTTAGCCATTTGTTGGCCTTTTGTTATTGGTATATTATCCCATCCAATGTTTTATACTTCATTCTACAAAAAATGATTTTAAGAAAATTAGAAGACCTCAAAAACCTTGTAAGAAACCACAAGAAAATCATTACCATATCAATCATTAGGGCCAAAAAGTAAAAAATTTTCAATTTACTTTTCCAAACCTTAGCCCACCAAGTAGTAATGAAAACTATAGATGTCATTTTTCTATCATCTCTTCTACTTCAGATTACTTTGATTATTATTTTGATCAAATATAACCATCAAGTCACATTACACCAATCATATCTTGCCAACAATTTTTTCAATTCATAAAATACATCAAAACCTGCTCAAAAGTATTTTTTGAAGAAATTTCCAAGCTAAACAAGCCAAGAACAGTTTGAACCTCCAATTTGGAATGCAAGTGAAAACCACTTGCAGAATATAGTAAATAAACTAAAATTTTCTCAATTTGATATGTACTGAACAAGAATACTTGATATATGGTAATTGACTGAGGAATACCAAATCTATGTATGATATGCTCTCTAATGAATTCTATCACATTTCTCTACTCCACTTTCTTCAAAGGTACACCCTCAACCCATTTGGTTAATAATCAGTAGCCATAATAAAAAAGCCATGGCCTTTGGATGATGCAAGATATGTTTTACCAATCAGATCTATAGCCCATCCTCAAAATGGCCAAGGCTTCACAATGGCATGCAAGCTTTCCATAGGTACTCTCTGAATGGTTCCATATTTATGGAGCATAATTTATGTAGTCTTTTAAGATGGATGGCTAGTAGTAGCCATGTCTTCTAATCAACCCCCTCATCTTGGTTCATGCTTAGTGAGATCCACAAACTCCCTCATGAACTTGCTTTATAACCTCCATGACCTTTGGAAAAGTTAAACACTTGAGCAGTAATCCATCTAAGCCTTTTCGATACAAATCTCATTCCATAAGTACATAATTAAAAGCTTGAAGTTTGATTCACTGTGGAATCTTCCTCCCTGGACATTCTAGGTACTTTTTGATCTCCAATCTCCGATCACATTAATTTTAATATTATGTAAGTCCACCTGATGGCCTCTTTGTGATATGGAAGGGTGACTCCTCTTCTATATTAGGATTAGCTTATGAGCCAATTCGTCTGACATCTTTAATATAGAAGCAATTTGAGCTAGCTCATTTGCTTCCTAATTTACTTCCCTAGGCACATGAATAAAAGAGATTTTATGAAACTTTTCAACCAATTGAATAGAAACTGTATAATAAGAAGCTAAGGAAAGGTTGTTACATTTATAATCCCCTATTAATTGTCTTAATACCAACTATGAATCTCTAACAACTAGTACATTCTTTGCCTCAAGATCATGCAATATTTCTAGCCCCAACCATAATGCTTCATACTCACCTTGATTGTTTGTGCATTTAAAGTCTAACTTGAAAGACAATGCTGTTTTTGAACCAATAAGAGCAGTAAGGACTATCTCAGTACCTACTGAAGTATTTGCGCTAGATCCATTAAACTTTAATGTCCACTTGCTAGCCCCCACACTGCATAAGTGCAACTCCAGCCCTTCCTCCATCTATATTTAGGTGGATGGATGGTCAACTAAAAAGTCTACTATTACTTATCCTTAGACTGACTTTTAAGGAAGATAAATCAATGTAAACTCAGTAAGAGAAATAGCCCATTTTCCAATTCTACCAGTAATTAGTGTCCTATTTAAAATGTATTTTATTAGATTAGTTGATGACACTATATAGACTTTGCTTCTAATAATATAATGCCTCAATTTAGTACATGCAAAACATAAGGCAAACCATATTTTTTTTACTGGAGAATACTTAACCTCAGTTGGCAATAAAATCCTACTTAAATAGTAATTGGCATGCTCTTGACCTATGGAATTGTCTTGAGCTAATAGACACCTAATATATTTAAAAGCGGCCGGTATATATAGTTTAAGAGGAATACCTTCTCTAGGTGGCATTAACATTAGAGGCTTTGACAAATAATCTTTGATATGATCAAAAGCTACTTGGTGTTGCTCCTCCCATACAAACTCCTCCATTAATTTCAATAAATCAAAAAATTTCTTTGATTTCCCTACTAAGTTGTAGATAAATCTCCTTAAATAATTTATCTGACTTAGGGACCTCTGCAGCTCCTTTTTATTTTTGGGTGGTTTTGCTTTAATAATTGCCTTAACTTTATTTTTATCCATTTTAACACCTCTTTGATGCACTAGGAATCTTAAAAATTTCTAGCTTGAACTCCAAATGCATATTTAAGAGGGTTGAGTTTCAATTTATGCATCATCATCCTTTCAAAGTTGCTCCTTAAGTTCTCCACATGATCTTTAAGCCATCTTGGATTTTACTACGATATCATCTATGTACACCTCCACAAACTTTCCAATAATATTATGGAAAATCATGTTCATGGCTCATTTATACATTACACCAGCATTTTTCAAGTCGAAGGGCATTACCAACACTCAAAGGTGCCAATGGATCCAAGACACCCTAAAGAAATCTTAGAGATATCTTTCTCTGTAATCATAATTTGATTGTAGCCCAAGAAACCATTCATGAATGAGAGCAGCTCATTCCTAATAGTGGCATCAATCAACATGTTTGCTATTGGCATCACATACACATCTTTAGGAGTGAAAGCATTCAAATCCCTAAAATCAACTCAAACACGAAGTTTTCTATTCCTTTTATTTATTTATTTATAATAGGGACAATATTAGAGAGCCAATTAACTTACCTAGTAGGCCTAATAAATTTGGCCTTCAATAACTTTTCAATCTCTTCATTAACATTCAATTCCACATCCTTGGACATCCTTCTTGGTGGTCATTGGTATGGGTGATCTTGGTTTGATTGGCAGGCTATGTTATACCAAACTCCTATTTAAGTTAGGCATGTCTTCATAATTCCAAGCAAAGCAATCCTTAAATTCCTTCAATAAGTTTATAAGATCTTCCTTTAATTTTCCTTTTAATAGAGAGCTTATATAGGTCATCCTTGGCTTCTCCTATGTACCAAGATTCAATTCTTCTAAAGGATCCTGCACTTCATGCTTCACATCTTATAGCTTTGGAGGAGTTGGCTCTAGTTCTTGCATCTGTCATTCCTCCACAACTTCTTAGCTAACATCTTCTTTGAATATAATTTCTATGCCATTAATCTCCTAGTCATTCTTCGCTTCCACTTTTTCACTTATTTGCTCAAGTGTTACTTTCATAAGGCAGTTGGAGTTACCGCCATCTCTTCTAACTTTTTATCAATCATCATCAATCTCAATAATTGGAGAATTCATTGGCATGATTGGCACATTGTCTGTGGATTTGAGGAGAGCTTTTGAACATTTTCTGACCTTTTCCTATTCATCTGCTGACATATTGATGTACTTGGGATCACTATCCCTTTTTCTTCCGAGAAATTTGATTGGGCTAAAATTAGCTTTATAATATCTGACCCCATTCCTTTGTGGTCAACTTAACTACAAATTACAATGCCTTATTAGGAAGAGATTGGTTACATGCTAATTGGTGTGTTCTATCTTCACTCCATCAATTATTACTATGCTCGAAAGGAAATGAGGTGGAGGTGATTTAGGTGGAAAATTAACCTTTTGCTGCTTGCTCTGATAATGTGGAGGTAGAAACTTTTTATGGCTATGAGGTCATCTTCTATCTTCCTAAGGCCTGAAGCATCCTGAAGGGGATTACATTCATAGTAGACCCATTATCCACTAAGATTCTAGAAAGTGGTCTCCCATTAAGGTTAGCTTTAATGTAAACAGGGCGAATGTGTTTGGTCATCTGTATGGAAAGCTTCTTTAAAACCACTCTTTTGCTTTGTTAAGTTGAGCAGCTTGAATAGTGTCACCACTATAAACATCATTGATATCTTCTATTTGGGAGGACGCCCTCGAGCCTCTTTAACCTCTATAATGTCTTCCTCTTAAGCACTTTTGGCCTTTAAAATCAAAAGGAAGAGTTAGTGATGTGGTAATACAATGGAAAGGCACTAAAATTTCTCCAACTACAAAGCCTATAGTTTTTTGTTCTTCATCACTAGTACTATCTATGGATTCCACTTCCTTTGCCTCCTCATCCTTAGTGGCTTTCCTTCTAAACTTTGTCTTGCTCTTGGAATTAGTGGCCTCCAGCTCCTCCTGTCTTCTTTCAATAGTTTTCTATCTCAAAAGCCTCCTCTTTTGAGTTCTTGTTAATAGTTGTGGAAATTTCTTATGCTGGATCCGATGCGGCTAATTACTTAGAGGAACTAATGGTGGGATGACAAATCTCTTTGGAACATGGCTCTTAGCATGCATCATCATACATTCTTTAGGAATCCAGATTTGACGAAGCTTTTTCCCTTTCCAGACCTTCATTGCATTTTCCCTCTCTTGCTCCACTCTCTTCTAGTTCAATAAAGACCTCAAATTAAATGATGTTGTATTGACAGTTGCCACAACAGGCAAAGGATCCTCATCGATTAGCATAGACTCCTTCTTATCAGGAATTTTGAGAATGCCTTTATTTATTCGATTTTGCACGAAATTTCTAACTTCAGTACAAGTTAGTTGAATTATTTTTTAAGCTATGATACTTACAATACTCTTGCCCTATCAATTCTTCTTTTTTAGGGAATTTATGATATAGGGGCAACTTGATGAAGTTTTCCTTTAATAGGAAATCAAATATTTCCTTTGTCTTTGACATGTCAAATGTGTATTGAGGTTGGGCACTAATTGCATGTGCCTTCTTCCACACATTAGTGGTCTTCTTCACTAGCATTAGACAGATAAATGAACCACAATCAGCAACAACTGCTACAACTGCTTCTTGATTACTTAGTTCTTTGCAATACATGCCCATAGATATTTTCCTTCTTTATATTTGTTCATAAGGTAACTCTTCATACTCCATTACTTTGGCTGCTAACTCATAAAAGTCCTTAAATTCCATGCCTTAAAACTTCTTACACAGCTCAATGTGCAGCCCTTTCTATGCCGTTTTGACAAACCCCGTCTTTGGCAAATAAATTTTACATCTATTTCCCATTTTCTTAAATCTTGCAATAAACTTGCCCACAGTCTCTCTAGTTCTCTAAGTCACATATGACAGCTCCATAATACAACTCTAAAAAATTGTGTATGGAATTGTTTCTCCATCTCCTGCCATGTGAAAACTGATTTTGTTGGCAATGTAGTAAACCAAGTAAAAGCTGCACTAGTAAAGAGTTAGCAAATGATCTTAATTTAAATTTAGCAAAATTTTCATAGTTAACTAACTCCTTGCAGTGAATGGTGAATCTAGTGATATGCTCTAAAATAGACTGCCCATCTTTACTAGAGAACAATGTGAATTTAGGAATTCTATAACCCTTGGGATATGGGTTCTCCCTGCCAATAAAATCTAGATATGGTTTGAAAAACTTAGGATGACCAATTTTGTAATACCCGTAGTTTCATTAGAAATAATTAAATAAGGTATATGGAGGGTAATTAAAGTGTTGTATAAAGGATATGCATGACATATACCTAATGTATATGCATGATATATATAAAATATACATTGAATATTTAATGTATATGAGGTATATATCTAATATATACACTTTCATAAAAGACAAAAATTTCGTAAAAGTCAAAAGGTAAAATGGTAAAAGTGAAATATATAATTAAAAAAGTGGAAATTAAATTATTTATTGATGGGAGGCTAAAAATATCACAATAAAATATTAATTAATTAGTTGTAATTATATAATTAAGGGGTAAAGTTGGAAATCAAAGTTTTTAAAAAAACTTATTCATCATGTTCTTCTTCATGGCTTGGCCGATTTTCTTGGAGAGAGAGAGAGAGAGAGAGAGTTTTTTCTTTATCAAACCCATCAAATTTCACAAAGATTTCAAAGGATTTAGGGTGGGTTTAAAGAATCATCAAGCTTTGGGTAAGTTTTCTTTGGATTTAAGTGAGTTCTCTTGAAATTTAAGATTATATGAGTTTTGAGTTTTTAATGGAGGAATCCATAATTGTTAATATGAGTTGTTTTGAAGTATTTTGATGCATACGTTATGATTTTAAGGTTAGTTGGTGGAAACGATTGAGTTTTGGTGAAGTTAGGATTGTGGGATTAATATGTGAAAATACGGTTGTTGGTAAAGGTATTTGTAATTGTTGTAATGGGTTGTGTTTGATGTATGAATGATGATTTTATGATTTGATAATGGAAACAAGTTTAG
Organism: Garcia nutans; assembly: GCA_947685225.1. Classification (NCBI taxonomy): domain Eukaryota; kingdom Viridiplantae; phylum Streptophyta; class Magnoliopsida; order Malpighiales; family Euphorbiaceae; genus Garcia; species Garcia nutans. The sequence goes on from CANTUV010000072.1 coordinate 10,936,910, forward strand.
TTATGTTGAAGTTTGAAGAAGTTAACAACGGGAGAAATTAGGGTTTTGTTGGGAATTGGTTAGAAATTGAATAATTAATAATAAATTTGTATAAAATTAGTATGTGAATGATTCTAAATTAATAATTTAACTTGTTATTTGATTAGGAGTGAAAGAACCAAAATTTACTAATTGAGAAAGGTTAGGGTTTGGAAGAAGTGAAGGTTTAATTGCATTGGTTTTTGAAGTTTTGAGGTTAGTACATACTTTGATAGCTTATGTTTTAATTGTATTTGAGTTGGCATAACATATTATGATCATTTTGTGAATGTGTTATGCCACTTTGATATTGGTCTTAGTATGGTGTATGTCTTGTTACCAATAAAAGTGTGTAAGGTATGAAATATGAAATGTTAAGCCATTGTAGAATGGCTATGTCATTGTTATGTAAAAAGTGTAAAAAGTGTGAATTATGCTAAATGTGATTGGTAAAGATGGAAAATGAATAATGTGATAGAAAAATGTGAAAATCGTGGTAAGAGAGTAAATGTGATGAAAATTGAGAAAATATGATAATGAGATGAAAATAAAAAAAAATGTAATTAGCCAATATCTGTGTGACAACCTTGCACAAGGCACTGTCGAGTTGGCATGCCAACAATACGTCATGACATTTATTATGCCTTTAGGCTAGACACATTGGTGTCACTATTATTATTGTGTCTTCAGGCTAGACATGCTGGTGCCACTATTATTACTGCACCTTCAAGTTAGATACACTGGTATCAATAGGGGATATGTTTTCGGGTGATATATGGCATTTAGATCCTAGGTGTCATGATAAGCCGAATCAATATTTCTAGAACTTGAATATTGTGTAGAGACTTTTTGGCCCAATGCATGTGTTTTGTGATATGCTTATATATTTGATAAGTTGAAGGGTATTAAATGAATATTAAGATATAATGGTATTAAATAATTTATAAAATAATGAATGTATGTTATTTTGTGTTGATTAACATGAAAGCACATTGCATGGTTTATAAAAGTATTTGTTATTATCAAAACATGTACTGCTAAGCTTGTGGCTTAGCATGATTGATTTCATCGCGTAGGTGATAAAATTGAGCCAGGAAGCCCTGACAGGCTAGATAGAGAGCCTAGGACCTGAGTCCGATTCTGAATGGTTTGTTTTGCCACGAGACCAATTCCTTTAGTGCTGCATTCATATACAATGTTAATTTCAAGATATTTTGGTCTTGTATTTTGTATATATATCATATGTTTATTAAGTAAATCTTGAAGTTATATGTATATATGAACACTTTTAATAAGTGTTGCAATTAAGAGCATAAATTTGCAATGCACATCGATTATGTTTGAGAGTTTTTTAGTACATATATAAAATGATAAATATTTGTAAACTTTTGAGAAGTTTGGGAGGATTATTAGAAATTGAATTTATAAATATTTGGGAGTAAAATTTCATTTGCAGGTTATGTTTTGTTGAACCGGAGAACATTAAAATTATAGATAAAACTCTGACGAATTTTTCCTAGAGATTTTCCTACAAAATTTATTGAAGTATTAAAGTTAAATATATATTATCCTTATAAATTACCTTTGTATAAATTGTATTTATTTATGATATCAAGGGAAATAATTTTCTACTGTTAATTAGGGTGACATTATTGTATTCTATATATGTATTCTACATATACGGGATGCACATATAATATGTATATAGAGTATAAGAGTGTTACAAATTTGCTTGAGGATAACCAATTTGCCTGAGGCCAGGTGCATACAATTCTTGTACCACCTCTCTCACAGCTTCTATAATATCCTAAATTTTTTGAAAATTTGATAAAATATATTATAATTAAATTGGATAAATTAAATTAATAATTTTAAATAAAAAATGAAGAGATTTTAAATAAAAAGTAGAATATATATGTGATATATATGTAAAATATACATAATATATAAAAGTCAACACTTTCTAAAAGAAAAGTTAAAAGTTAAAGTAAAAATGATATTTTGGTAATTAAATCTTAAAAATTTAAAATTATTAAATTAATTCAAAAATAAATAATTTTTGAATGAAATATGGATTTTTAGACTTTAAATTTATTAAATAAATAATTAAATAATTAATTATTAAATTATTATATATATATAGTTATAATTAAAGGATGAAAGGAAAGAGAAAATTAAAATTAGTCTTCTTCAAAAAAAAAAATGAAATTCCATGGGCATGGGAGTGATTTTTCTTCATCCAAATACTCATTTTGACAAGAATTTTCAAGAATTAAGTTTTGGTGGATTTTCAATAGGTTAGCAAGCTTCTTTTCTTAATTTTTGATTTTCTATGAAAGTATGAAAATGTGGATCTTAGAATTTTCTATTAGCATAATTTAATTATTTAATTGGATATGAATGAAGCTATTTTGATTAATTATTAATGACTTTCAAGTTAAATGGAAGAAAGAATTAAGTTTGGGATGAGTTGGGTGAAGAGAGAAAATTTAAGGTTATGAAAAAATTGAATTCTTGGACCCATGGGTTTTAATTGTGCAAATTGATTCTAAATGTGTTGTTTTGATGTATAAACAAGGATTTTAAAGTCAAATGGTAGATTTGGTTAAGTTTGGTTGGAGTTTGAGAATGGAAGTGTGATTTAGGATTTTGAAAAATGATTTTTTCAAAGTTATTGAATTGTATAATTTTATTGGTTTAATCTTGTTGTTTGGTGATATAAGTGATGTATATAAGCTTAAAATGATTAATGAATTGTTTTGGAATGGAAAACTTTCAATGGGGGAAGATTATGCCATTTTAGGGTTTTATGTATAGGAGTGTGTTTTTGTAATGCAAATGGTTTAAATGTATTAAAATATGTTTCTAATAATATAAACTTAATATATTAAAATGAATGGCCTAGTATGAGAATCCAAAGTTAAAGTGAGGTTAGCCTTAAATTTTAGATTTTTACTTTGATGGAGTTTAATTATGGTTTAATATTGAAAATGCCATTAAATGTGATGCTAAATGATTATTTGCTATCACATTTGGTTTAAGCATTGAGAGAGGTTGATTTGCTTCATCCAAGTGGTGAAGGGCAAGTTGGAAGGATAGAATTGGAGGTTGTTTTAAGCTTATTTTGGTTGCTATTTGAGGTAAGTACATACTTTGAATACATTGATTATGTTTGCATAACATTTGGGCTTAACACATTTTGGATGAAAAATCTGTTAAGCTACTTAATACATTGATTATGTATAAATAATGTATTATGACATTTGTAATGTCATATTTGTATTAAATGTATTGTGAAAAGCCATTGATAATGGCTAGATTGTGTAAAATGTGAAATGTGTGTATTATGTGAACATGACCCAAAGTGTTTGGGTAATGCCATTTGTTGTGTATGCATTAAGTGTATTGTTAAAAAGACATTGGTATTGGTTAGATTACATTAAATGTGATTAATATGTGAATTATGTGAAAATACCCAAAGTAATTGGGTAATATGTTGTAGATACAAAAATGTGGTATAATATAATGAGATATGTGAAAACATAATGAAATGAATTGATATCGATATAAATGAAAAATATGAATAAATTGTGTGCCTAGTATGTTATTCAATTTTCAGAATTCTGTGTTTGGCGGCATGCCTATGATTTGCCTACGGGCTAGACGCTGGGCGTCACTGTGAAAATATTTTTGAGGTGAAATGACAGGGTCGTAAGCCTAAAAAATAAGTCCTTGAAGCTGGGCTGGGTGAAATAACTGGGTCGTAAGCTTAGACCTAGACTATTATATTGATATTTTACCTACGGGGCTAGACACATAGTGTCATTATAGATGAAAACAGTAACTCTAGAATTTGAATAGCATATTATTTATCTTTGGGCCCATATTTGTGTTTGTATTTTATGTGAATTGTGGATTGTGAAATATTTAAAAAGTATGAGAAAATGAAATAATGTGATATCCATATGCATTGTGCATTGACATTGCATTTGAGTTTTATTGTTATCAAGTTTGCATTACTAGGCTTTTGGCTTAGCGCGATTGTTTACATCGCGCAAGTGATAGGGTAGATTCGGTTGAGCTGGAGAGTTCTTCTAGATCAAGTCGAGTCTAGGCTTGTAGTTGTGCTTGTAGAGTTGATATCAAGATCAAAAACACTGTCGGTAGCATGTATATATTTTATGTTATTCTATATTTTGGGTATTATGCATATTATATCATATTTTTGAATTTTATGTATTATAAACTATAAAGAATATTTGGATTAAGTTATTTGAAATGGGGGTTTAAATGTGTTCTAAATTATATATATATATAAATGTTTGAGAAACTTAGTGAAATTGAGGAGTATGGGTGAAATGGTAATTTGAAATTATTTGGGAGTGTTTTCTGATGCAGGTTGTGTTTTGCTAAATTTTGAAATGTCTAAATTATAGACAAAACTCTGACGAATTTTTTTCAGAAATTTTCATATAAAATGTTTATTTTGGGTTTCTATAACAAGTAAATAATATTTATATACTATTTAATTTTATATATTTAGTATTTAAAATTTAAATCAGAAATGTAAAATTTTTTATTAAACCTGTCTGTGACATTTTTGTACCGTATATGCGTATTTTACATATACTGAAAATATATATCGTACGTATATAGGGTATAAGGGTGTTATAGCTTCCACATCTACATGGCTTGGCTTGTGTGGAGGAGGAAATTGAGGAATCCTACCAAGAGTTCCTACTTGCACAAAAGTTTCTCCATCATAGTAATTAGGTTGATTATAAGGATTAGTTGTGTCATAAATTTGATGAGGCATCATTGGCCTGCCATTCTAGAGCCATTGCCATGCTATTCTTGTGGAAGCCATTGTTTTCTTTCCTTCTTAGTGGTGGAATATACTTCTCTTTAGCTTGTTGTAGACAGTACATCACCAAACTCTTGAGTTAGTGGTGGAATATACTTCTCTTTAGCTTGTTGTAGACAGTACATCACCAAACTCTTGAGTTGTGGAATGCCTCATGTGCTCCTCAGAATTTTGTCTAGGAGGTTTGGAAATTACGTTTAACTGATGGGACTCATTCCTTAATTAGACTCTCCTTTTTTTTTCTGAGAAAAATATTGGATACTTTCACTCAATGTTTGAACAAAATGATTTTAGTGTTTTAGCATCTCCTTCCGTACTTCTAAAATATTTTTCAACATATCATCAAGTGTTTTATCATTAGGTTCATTGTTAGCTAAAGCGCATGCATGGATTGAACTTCTACAGATGGAGAATTGTTCTTCTCAATTTGCTCCACCATTTGGGGCACAAACCCCTTCTACCCTACTATTGTAATTACAACCAATGTGTCCTGGGATTCGACAATTTCTTTTCCAACACTTCTCTTTGGTTGCTTCTTGTGGAGTGTGTTTCACTGGGCGTGTCAAATTTTCTTGCTATAAATTTACAAACCAAGCCTTTAAACTTATGGGCATGCTAGAGGATTAAGTTCATCAACTAAATGCACAATAAACTAACTCTAAACAATGTAAAAATTTCTTTAAAGGTCCAAGAAAAAGAAATTAATTCCATAGCTCCTTGAACACAATTCACTTCAATTCCACAATAATAATTTGAAACTACAGTATATTTGCAGACTACTAATGAAAAAAGTATGAACAATATACTGAAATGAACAATAGTTGATATTTATTGATCACTACTTAACAAAAATGGAAGTTTTAAAATGAATAAGGAATTGGAAATATAAACTAAAATAGGAAATGACTTGAATGAAATAGTTACAATCTGAGTTGTGGATTGCACTGGGTATTTTTCAATTGTTTATTGATGTTCCCCCTTCTTCTTTGCCATCGATTTTCCTCCATTTCCTCTGCTCTGCCACACTTCTCAAATTATTCAAATCACATCTCACGTTTCTCAAACTTCTGAAAATTTGAATGTACTGACTATGAAGCACGACTATAGTGAAAAACTTATACTTGATTTTTTTTAGCTCAAGCCCATTTTTAATTTTGGTACAGACAAGTTCATATCTTTCTTTTCTTCTAGTTTGTTTTGAAGAAATTTGTTGATAGGGTTGAATATGGCTATTGATCTAATTTTTGAATATGATGTCTTCAAAAAATTTATAGATAACAAAGAATCTCGGTTGAATTAGAAAGTTTATAGATAACGTTTCCACTAAAATGGTGTTTTTTTTTTTATTATTTTGAAATTTGTTTTGAAATTCTCTTTTTTTTATATGTGTATTTTTTAAAATAGAAATTTTTTAAGGTTAATTATGTATTTTCCCTTATTTTTTAATATTAGCGCGAATTTTGATACTAGTGATAATTAATAACTGGGAATTGCAGAAATATTTTAATAAAATGGAAGCTATAAATAAAAAATGAGTAAATAACCCTAAAATATTTTAAGCTGTTAGCAGCTGCTGGCCTGCTGCTGCTTCTGGTCCATTTCCTCTCGCACCTTCAGTCACGCTTCTTCCCCTCTTCGTTATCTTTCGTTACAGAATAGCTGAAAACATTGATAATAAACTAATATAAAAATCCAAACCCTAAGAATTGATTCCATGGCTGAAGGCAAGCTTATTATTAAAAATTGATTTCAATGTAGTTTCGATTTGCATATAAATTATTCTGACGAAAGCCCTTTAGAGGAGTTTCTGCTATGAATCGATGGCTGGCTTTCAGTCTTTGAATCATCATCTTCGTGTTCATTTGTTATGGAGGAGTAGAATGAGCTTTAATTTCTTTCGGCAAAACTTTGAAGTTGGAAAATTGTTGTCTAATCTCAACTCAGTTGTTCAGATTAATCCTTCACCTTCCCAGGTCTGTTGTAGTTTATCTCAAATTAATACAATCAATACAGTTACCAAAACTCAGCGTACACTATTAAATCAAGAGGCAATCAAGCGTGTAGAAGCAGCTTCTTCAAATGGTCGAGTAATGCTTATAGATGGCACCTCTGTCATTTACAGGGCCTACTACAAGCTTTTGGGTATGGCTTAAATACTCGTTTTACTCTTTTAATTTGTGTTGTATCAAATGGTTTTATAATATATTTCTTTTGATTGTTTTTGCAGCAAAGTTGCATCACGGTCATCTATCACATGCAGATGGTAATGGGGATTGGGTTTTAACTATATTTTCAGCTTTATCACTTGTAAGTCATATTCTTTGGATTTTGGATTTCGTTTTTGTGCAAATTTAATTTGCTGTCAATATTTTATTTGTCAGATAACACATTGAAAATCAATTTAGAAATATCTATTGCCCATCAAGGATCTGCTCTGCATTATATATATAAGTAACTTTGATATTCATTTAATACGCAATGGAGATTGACCTTACATGATATTTAGACATACATTCCTTCATTTGATACTATATATTGGGTATGAAGTCTTAACGATATTTTTGTTGTTTTTTTTCCTGCTTTGTTTATAACGATTTTTCTCAAGGCATTGGCATCATATGATTCTATTTTTAAGCAAATTTAAATTTCTGCATTATATTCTAAGAAAAATTATCGATTCGAAATGTATTTGTTATGTCTAGCAATTAAATTATATTCTGATAAGTTTATTAATCTCTTAGGTCTAAGGCGTACCTGTTATTTCTCTTGCAGATAATCGATGTCTTGGAATTTATCCCTTCACATGTGGCGGTAATGTTTTTTTTCCATTTTTCATTTTTAGTTTTGTGTCGAGGACAAATGTCAAATTATATGACATCATGTTCTTGATTTCTTACATTTTCATGTCATGTATCATTTATACCCATGCTACCAGAGATTGAAAAAAAATTTCACTCCTTGTTTTTGTAAGGGTAAACCTGTGAATAAGCCTCCTCTTACCACTGTCACAGGAAGTTAGGAACAGTGCCCTTTTTAGTATATAATAGAATATACAACAACAACAACAACAATAAAGCCTTAATCCCAAGTCAATTGAGGTCGGCTATATGGATTCTTCTTTTCCACTCAATACGATTTAAGGTTATCTATTCTGATAGATGTAACATCATAAGCTCATTTTGTACCACCTTTGACCAAGTCAGTTTAGACCTACCTTTGCCTCTCTTATCTATATCTACTCTAACTTGTTCGGTTTTTCTAACCGGCGCATTACTAGGTCTTCGTTTCACATGGCCAAACCATCTCAATCTATGCTCTCTTCTCTTATCCTCAATAGATGCTATCCTCACTTTTTCTCTAATGCACTTATTGCGGATTCTATCCATTCTAGTATGACCACACATCCATCTTATCATTTTCATTTCCGCAACATGCATTTTACTCATGTGTTGTCCTGTTACTGCCCAACACTCACTACCATACATCATCGCAGGCCGTATTACAGTGTGGTAAAATTTTTTTTTTAATTTAATTAGCATCTTTCGATCACATAGAACTCCTGTAGCATTCCTCCACTTCATCCAACCAGTTTTAATCCTATGATTTACATCTTCTTCACAACTCCCATCTTCTTGAAGAACAGAGCCAAAGTATCTAAAATAAGTACTATGAGGCACTGCTATTTCGTCTAAAATAATTTTGCCTCTTTCTCTATTCTCGCTATTAAATCTACAATGCATATACTCAGTCTTAGTCTCACTTAGCTTAAAACCCTTAGATTCCAAATTGCTTCTCCATAACTCCAACTTTTGACTTACCCCTGCTTGAGTCTCATCTATTAATACAATATCATTTGCAAACATCATACACCAAGGGATGTCATTCTATAAATGTCTTGTCAGCTCATCCATGACCAAGGCGAAAAGATAAGTGCTCAAAGCTGAACCTTGGTGTAATCCAATAGAAACGGAAAAATCCTTAGTATCCCCTCCCACAGTGCGGACACTGGTGGTAGCTCCCTCATACATATCCTTCAAGACTTGGATATATCGTATAGATATTCCCCTACGCTCTAGGACCCACCATAAAACTTCTTTAGGGACTCTATCATACGCCTTTTTCAAGTCAATAAAAACCATATGTAAGTCCTTCTTCATCTCTCTATACTTTTTCATCAAATCTCTTATAAGAAAAATAGCTTCTATAATTGATTGACAAGGCATAAAGCCAAATTGATTTGAGAAGATACAAGTATCTAGCCGCAAACGGTGTTCCACAACTTTTTCCCACAATTTCATAGTGTGACTCATAAGCTTTATACCTCTATAATTTGAGCAATTCTGAATATCTCCTTTATTCTTAAAAATAGGTATTAAATTACTTTGTCTCCATTCATTAAGCATTTTCTTTATACTTGAGATCTTATTGAACAAAGATGTCAACCATGTAACTCCTGTATCTCCCAAACATTTCCAAACCTCAATAGGTATCTCATCTGGTCCACAAGCTTTACCAACTTTTATCCTCTTCAAAGCTTATTTAACTTCCGAAAATCTAATCCGTCTAGTGTATTTCACATTTTTCTCTGGCCTAACGTCTAAACCCTCGATGTTATCACTATGGTTACCATTAAGAAGTTCCTCAAAATAGCTTCTCCATCGTTCCTTAATATCCTCTTCTTGAACCAGAACCTTATTCTCTTTATTTTTAATGCACTTAACTTGGTTTAAATTACGGCATTTCTTTTCTCTTATCTTAGCCAATTTATAGACAGTTTTTTCTCCTTCCTTTGTTCCAAGTTTCTCATATAAACTCTCTAAAGATTGTGCTCTTGCTTAACTAACTGCCTTTTTAACATCTTTTTTTGCTTCTTTATACTGCTCAAAGGCATCATTGTTATTACACTTGGGCAAACTCTTATACCATTCCCTTTTACTTCTTACCGCTTTTTGCACTTCCTCATTCCACCACCAAGACTCCTTCGAGGGATATCCACACCCTTTACATTCTCCAAGAATCTTTCTAGCTACTCCTCTAATTGTTGTAGATATGCATATCCACATATCATTTGATGACATGCTCACATCGTCCTCCCACCCTCCAGCTTTGACCAACTTATTCTTGAACAACAATTGTTTTTTACCTTTTAAAGTCCACCATCTAATCTTAGGACTATTGTTCCTCCTTGGCCTACTAGTCAACCTCTTAAACTTGATATCCAAAATCACTAACCTATGTTGAGTGGTCAAAGTCTCACCTGGAATAACCTTACAATCCTTGCATCGAGTTCAATTGGCTTTATTGTGAGTATGAAGTCAATCTGACTTCTGTTTTGCCCACTTTTAAAGGTCACTAGATGTGATTCCCTTTTTATAAAATATGTATTTGCCAGAATCAAACCATAGACTAAAGTAAAATCAAGGATACTCTTACCTTCTTCATTTCTAATTCCAAAATCATACCCTCCATGTACCTCTACAAAACCTACTCTGTTTTTTCCTACATGTCCATTTAAGTCTCCTCCTATAAAAATATTTTCATCATTTGGAATCCCTCGCATAAGTTCATCCATATCATCCCAAAAATTTTGCTTGCTCTCCCCATCCAATCCAACTTGAGGGGCATATGCACTAACTATGTTGATGGTTTCATTTTGGAGTACAAGTTTAATTGAAATAATCCTATCACTTACTCTTTTCACCGATACAACCGTCTCCTTTAGGTTCCGATCCAAAATTATACCTACTCCGTTTTTACTTCTATCTGTACCTGTATACCACACTTTATACCCAGTATTCTCAACTTTTTTACTTTTCCCTCTAACCCATTTAGTCTCTTGAATACAAGCAATACTAATTTTCCTTCTCTCCATAGTATCAACAAGTTCTCTCAGTTTACCTGTAAGAGATCCAATATTCCAAGTTCCTTTTCTGATCTTACTCCCTAATTTTTCTTTCTTATGCTTCTTTCTATAAAATCTTTTTTCATTATCTAAACCTGTATCTCTCGTATTGCTCTTATTATTCGTATTTTGTACTAACTTCTTTGCCCACACCAGTCCATGATGTGAGAACTCTTGTTTATTATGCACCACATCCAGGCGCTGACATGGAGCATTGCATTCGGGGAACGACCTACACCCTTGCTTATTCTTCACTACACCCGGGCTCCGATGTAGCGCGTCGCAAGTAGGGAATGCCCCAACGATATTATTATTAGAATCCATATCATGAGATATGACAAAAGTTTTACGCTGGCTGTCACCTACCGCAACCCTCCTCCTTTACCCGGGCTTGGGACCGGCTATACACAAGAAACTCATGTATAGGCGGAGTTTTTAGTATATAATAGAATATGAAGCCAAAAAAGTGTCCTTAAGTTCAAGAATAAAACTTTGGCAGATTTATAAATGCATTAATTTGTTTTAGTTATTAAAAATACTTTAGTTCAGTCTATGATTCTAACCATGTTGCAGTGTAAAATTTGTTGAATTTCAAATGTGTGACTGAACTCCTCTCAGTAAATGCATGCTGGTCTAAACTTTTAGTTTGTGTTGCTTCTAGAATGCCAGTACTAAAGAAATGAGACTACTAAAATTTCAATCCAAAAGGCCGTGATTCGAGTACAGTTCTTACCCAACCTTGATAATTGAGGGTTTAATATACAATTGAATTTTCTTGTTGTATTATATATGATGTATGAGAGATGAATGTTACTTGTATGTGTGGAATATAGTTATGCAATCAACAAAAATTTTAATTATCAGTAGCTTTCCTATTTGGAATGATTTTCCTCATAATATGGTTATTATATCTCTAATTTAAGTGTGGAGAGCAATATTCTCCTTGTCCTTTAAGATACCTGCTATCTCTTAACTGTAATCTCTTATGCATGATTTTCTCTATTTCTCAAATTTTATTTGTCCCCCACTGGATGGTTTTACTCATCTAATGGTGAAAATTTTCTTTTTTGCAGGTGGTGTTTGATCATGATGGTAGGATATAAATTTTTTGTTTATATAAATTTTATTTTCTCATTCAACATGTTTTACAATGGTAATCTCAAGCTGTTTAACATGCTACTTGGAATCTCTTTATGCATGCTTTTAGCCCTCAGAGAGTTATAATTGAATGCATGATTGAATCTACAATCAATTGTCTTTTAGCTAAAATGGGAGTTGTGGGACCTCAATATTTTATATTTGTCTTTCATATGTTAAATATACCTTGTTTAGTTCCGTGATCAATCGTGGTCAAGTTGAAATTTTAAATCAAAGTGAATGGTATAGACTATCGACTATCGAGGTGGAACAATATTGGGCAGACACTTTGAGTTTGCTTTGGGAAAGATTGCAAAATAATGGGAGGCTTTTTCTTCCTTTAATTTTATGGGCTTTGATGTGCAAGTGTGTTTAAATGATGAGGTGGCTTGTGGAGTTACCCAATTTATTTCTCTTACTCCATTTATATTGTGGTGAATTGGTGGTACTATTATATAAGGTGTGAGTTCTTTTGCTTGATGCTTTGATGATTCAGCTTCCATTTGTTTCAAGAAGTGTTATTAGATTATCTTTACAATAAAGAAATATCATAAATACTACATGGGGTCCATTAGTATTTCCGTATTGTAGGCAACCTTGCATTGCTAAGGTAATAGTGACTTTTGTAGGGTTTACTACCATTATTGTTTAGGCTGCTCTTTTCATTCACCAAATGGCAGCGAGAGCTTCTGTTTTTATGATATTTATCTGCCTTTGTGCAAGGCAGAAAATAACTTAAAACAGACAATGGATTTTATGGTAATGTAAGCCAGGAATGAAAGTAAGGTGATCCTAGTACCAATTTCCTTGGGAAGTTTAACCAAGTTTTGTCCCAATTTAGTCACTAGTAGGTCCACTTGTTACATTGGCAGATGGCAATCTCATAGTGTCACATGCATAAATGGGAGACCAAGCCACTAAGGTACTATAAGTCACTTATACATTATAATTTGTTCTGAGAGCATTGCTTGGGAGAAAATAAAGTAGCATATGATCTTTTAAGAAGAGCAGACCAAACAATAACTTGCCACTTCCTCCAAGGATCAATGGTGGTGCCTACTTGGATTATAGAAGTAGAAGAATCCTATAAGCAAGACACTTTTGCACGCAAGCTATTTACTTCATTATCCATAAGGGTGAGCTTAGTTCCTAACTATACTCTGCAAGGAGGAATTCTGAGGTACAAAAGCAGAATATACATAGGTAACTCTTAAGGAATTGAGATCAAAGCTAGTAGCCACTTGTCATGATTCGACATGGGTGGTCATTTAAGACTATGAGTGATTTATAAAAGGCTCAAACAACATTTTTTTGGCTAGGTATGCATTGGCTATATCTAAATGGATTCTTAATTGTGACATGTCAAAGATTTAATGCAGAAAATTACCCATGTCTTGGTCTCGTACAGCCATTTCCAATTCCTACAATGCCATGGGAGCATGTTTCCTTAGATTTCATCGAAGGAATAGGGTGTTCATTTGGAGGTTGGGTTGTGTTTTGGGAGCGTCGGTGTTGATCGGTTTGGGGTTCAAGGTCGTTGAGCTAGAGGAAGGAAAATTGGGTTTGTTGGTTTGGGTAATTTGTTTAGGTTTGGTTAGTGACCCAATAGGCCTTTTGGGTCGCTTCTAATACCATCTTTTGGAGGCAAGCTTGCTTAAAAGCTCGGTGAAGAGAGTTCGGTCTAAACATTCTAGCCCCAGCTGCAATTTCTTCCTTTAGAGCTCTAATGAAGCTTAGCACAAAATAAGATTCAGTGAGATAGGGATTTTCACGTTCCATTTTCGCCTTCTTTTCCTCAAAACTCTTTTTAAAAATCCATCACCGAACCCTTTTGTTTGAGTTTATTAAACTTTATCACCATGTCCTTGGGAGAATCTGAAATCTTAATATTAGGGCATCTAAAAATTCATCCCAGCTTGCGGTCTCTTGTTTTAATCCAATCCCAAAACCATACTTATACTGTATCGGTGAGGTATAAGGGTCCCAGCTCTAGTTTTCTCTCTTCCGGAACCTCATAGATCTGGAAGTATTTGTTGTACTTCCAGATCCATGTTTGAGGGTTTTTGCCAATGAACAGTGGAAGATCCATTTTTGTTAATAATTTGTTTAGGTAGCCCCTTTGTGTTGCATCCACCTGACCCACCTTGAGTTCATTAGTTTTGTTAACTCTAGGGTACGTTGGATTCCTCTTGCAGCTGGTGAGGTTTCTGGGTTTATGGGTTCCTTAACCTTAATTAAATTTCTTAACATATCCATCATTTGATTAAATTGGATATTGAGTTCGAGTTGCTCCGAGCAAAGTTGGTTATATGTTCTTTGTTACTCTACTCTAGAAGTGTTTTGCTTTTTGTGTAAGGCCCTGAATCGTAAGTTGATGTTGCTCTGGAAGTAGGTAAGCTTTTCTTGTTCTTCAGTCTCTTCTATTTCAGTATCCCCAGCCCCTAGAGGTCTTGTGCCTGTTTTTTTGTAATTTGCTCTTGTTGAATTAATTTTCTAGCCCAGTTTGAGACTGCTTTGATACCAATGTTATAGTATCAGCCAGTGACAACAATAGATTAGGAATGAAATAGATAGATAGGCAGGAGAAGAAGAATAATACAATAGAAAGAAGAAATACAAAAGAAGTAGGTTGAGAATAGAAAGGAGAGAGAGAATGAGGAATAATCAATAATTCATTCAACATAATAATTGATAACATCAACACCTATTCTTATATGCACACCAACAAAATTACAATTCTGATAGTAATACCTCACCCACTACTAACTGATTCTGTTATGCAACTTTTGTCCTATTTACAACTAATAATTCCCTCATCACAGCCTCTCATCATTTGTCTCTTCTACAACGTTCCCTTTTGTTCCTTTTTTGTTACCTTTCTTTCTCTTATATCTAACATCGTCCTTATCTCACCTTCTTGTGTTCAGGATTAGCGATTCTAGTCTTAACACTCAGCTAAGCCTTAATTTGATCCTTCAACGTCATTTTGCTCTATTTGGAACTACATTGGTCTAATGTTGCTTAATCCTCCTTCACTGCTTGACCTCGTATAAACCTGGATTTTCCTTGACAATGCGTTTTTTGGTCCATAAGGCACACCCACCTTTCTCATTAGACCCTTGCATAATTTATTTTCAGCAGTTACAACTTCTACCTTCATATGCATGTGGTCATTCCTTATTCTTTCCTTGCATTTCCACATAAACATTAGCATTCCCTTCTTTGTCTTGGTAATTTTATGGACATGTTTTTTTATTACCCATGCATGATTATTGCGTTGGTTGGGCATACATGATGGCCATCCCAACCTCGGATAAGTGCAAGATTTTGTTATTCTTATGATGCGGGTCTAAACAAATATTTGTGCATAGACACAATTTGCTATGAAAGAAATGTTTAAATTTTGGTTGTTCAGTATTTTTTGTAGGGATCATTACATCAATTCTTGAGTTATCCTACTCTTAATCAATCTGGTAATTTCCTTTCATGTGGCTAGTATGTTACTGGTGTTGGACTACTTAAGGCCGTCTTATGTTCATGATATTATTTAGGAAAATTGTGGTTCATAGGGTCACCTTGTTAGAGAAGAAATTCTAGGCACCCTTTTTATTCATCACGGTACAAATTTATGTATGTCTCCTCAAATAGCAGATGGTGTTATTAACATAATTTTTGATTTTTGATATGAACTTGTTCTACATTTAGTGTTAATACCATTGAAATCTGAAATTCTTAGGTGGTACTTGATTCTTTAGATGTTGAATGTCAATTATCCTGCATGCTCTCTCTGTCTCGCTTTATAATGGGTGAAGAATTGGGTGCATTATTATGGGGTTAGTTTGGAGTATGAAACAGTCCCCCAAGCAGAACTTTGATAGAAGAAAGTTTTCTTTTCAGGAGTTCCATTTGGTCATACATGTGTTTCATCCAAAGAAAATGTCATGGCAAAAGGTATGTTGGTTCATAATTGTCTAAATCTTTTGCACGATGAATTAATAATCTCCAAGAAAGTAAACAGATAAATTTAGAAAAGATTTATATAGGGACCACAGTCTTGCAAGATAAAATATTTTATTTAAAATATAATATATCCTCTCTCCATACCTTACACCTTTTTTTCCCTAAAGACTATGCCCGTGTCACTATATGTTCTAGCTATTGCACATCTCATTATAGATTTTTACATCTTTTTGTATTGCATCTAGCTAAAACCGTCAAATACCCAATTTTATTTTCCTCTCAATTTTCCACTTCAGTTTCTTGGAAATTTGAATGCTGTGATATAGTTTTTGAATACTGAAGATTTTCTTTTCTTTCTGTTTTTTCACCAAAAAAAAATTGTTGAAACCTCTGTTGTCTTAATATGAGGTTTAATTCTGTCCTTCACCTATGTGATCCTCAATCTCTAAATATTTATTTGTTGCAATTATTTGGCAAGGAAGTTTTCTCATTTATTTACTTTGGATTCTGGACTTCTGAATAAAAGCAATAATACAGCTGCTTAAGTCTTAAACTGAGGGCTTTAGCAGATTAGATTTTGACTTGGACCTACCCTGGCTAGGTCGAACCTCCCACAAATCTATGCTTTACCTTGTGCTTGAATGTTTAATGGATTTGGGACACTATTTTCATATGCTTGAATTACTTTGTTTAGTGCATTATATCACCCTTGTGACGTTTAGTCGCTTCAACTGTTGAGCTTATGTCCAGGAATGAACTTAGGATTTTAATGTGAAGCTGCATTTAGTTGCTTCAACTGTTGAGTTTATGTCCAAGAATGAACTTAGGATTTTAATGTGAAGCTGCAAATATATTCTACAGCTGTGTAATAGTATATTGATTTACAACTTATGGGAGGTCATACAAATTTGTTTCTTATTAATGTATATGGTGGAGATTTTAGAGGCTTCATTTGAATGGGATGTGAAATTGAAGTTTTTGGTTCGCCTATTAAAATTGATGCCAAAAAATTCACAGCTGCTTCTAGTAATGAAAATGATTGTACTCCGTTCAATTTATATGGTTTAGAGTATCCCATACTGGGCTGCTACTTGGTATTGCACCCGCATGTGCACATAACACAACACGATCTATATTAGTTCAGATGCTAAAGTGCGGTGCATGTTGCATTAAACACGATAAGTTGATTAGAAGTCAAGCATGGCTTTGTATTGCACTGCTTAGTATTAGCTTCAGGATACCTTTTCAACCATTCAGCTCTGATCCTCTCATGAAATTATAGTGTGCGATTTGGTTCTTCATAGTTTTGAAGTTCCTTTTTTTTTTTTTTTCTGTATGCTCTACTTTTTCTGCTTGCAGTGCTTCTGTTTCTGCTTTGTCTAGCATTTGCAGAAATTGCATGTATCATTTATTTTTTTGCAGAAATGCATAGATCATTTATTCTTTTAGTCCTCTAGTTCATGGGAACTATTTAGTACGTTTGATTAAACATGACTTGCTAATGACATTTAAAAAAAAAAAATCTTTTGAAGGTTTGAATTTTCGTCATACTTTATATCCTTCTTATAAAAGCAACCGTCCCCCTACACCTGATACCATAGTTCAGGGGCTTCAGTATTTGAAAGCATCTATCAAAGCTATGTCCATTAAGGTGCTTGAGGTAATAAGTTGTATAATGCAGATTTATTTGATTTGTTGGCTGTGGTTGTGCATAATAATTGATCATGTGTTTACACAAGGTAGGTACCAGGTGTGGAGGCAGATGATGTGATTGGAACATTGGCTGTGAGGAGTGTTGATACTGGGTTCAAGGTAATTACTCTAAGGTGAATCTGGAAGAAATTAATGGATGCTCTTTGAAACACTAATACTATTTTCCTGCATTTCTATTTGGTTGAGAGCAAGATTAATAAGTTTTTGAATATAATTTCATCCGTTATCCCTTGTAACGTAAAAAAAAAATACTATTGTTTGGCTTCTCTTTCACTTGAGAAAATAATTTAAAGGAATTTTCACATATACTGTTATTGAAATAGCACAAAATCTGAGGATAGAGTGAGAACAAAGAATCCGCATAACCATCCCAATTAATTTTAGGATTAAGGCTGAGTTGAGTTGAGTATAATTATTATCGAAATAGCTGGGATTGCATTGTGCCATTGCTATTGAGTTGGTATGGTATTAGGATCAACTGCCCTTTTGGACATGTTCAGTCTATGCTTTGAATATTTCTCGACTTCTACTACCTATCATGTGTATACTCTATATAGCAGGTCAAATATCCTATTCAACATTTTTTATCTGTCTTGTGCTTTCTTTTTTAACAGGTACGAGTTGTTTCTCCAGACAAAGACTTTTTCCAGATTCTATCTCCTTCATTACGTCTTCTACGAATTGCACCTCGTGGCCTTGAGTTAGTATCCATGCAATTCACAACCTTTGTCACTTTGAATTTATGTGCATTTTTTAATATTTCATTTATCTTATAAAACCCTTGTCATTTGAAGGAAGCAAGTAATATTGACCTATATATGATATAAATATTAAGAATAATTATTAAAATCCCTTTGTGGTTTTCATATAACAGTCAATTTAGTGTGTGCTGTTTCATAATAGCAATTTTGGTTATTAAGATTAGTAACAACTTTACATTGTAATCCTTATTTATTAACTATAAAATTTTCATTATGCTTTAATCCTAGCATTTGAAATTAGACCAAACTTCAGTCCTAATTTTAATGTTCTATTGCAATTTAGTCCAATAAAATCTTGCACTTTCATTGGTGGTAGGATATCAGAATTACTACTTAGCAAAGTGCAAGAACTGAAGTATATGTTATAACCAATATCATTTTTTTTTTTGGTGATTAACCTATTTTCAAGGTTTTTTTTTCAGGGAACCTATTTTGAAGTAGGTATCACAAGTTGGTTTTGTTTTTTTCTGATTACATTTCTGATTTTGATTTTATTTGGTGGATATAATTGTTAAAATTAACAACAGTGATATTTACGCGTTTTTGTGTGAACATAATCTATACTTTTCAACACTAATACTTGCTATGTTTCTTAATGGGAATAGAGATTGAGTTGGCTTGCACTAATGATTGTTTTCTTTGGATTATCTTTCTATTATTCTAGGAAGGTTTTTATTACTCTTATTTTAATACCAGTGATAAAGGGAAGGGCATACACTGTCGTATCTTTCTAGTCCCATTGTTCGAGTATAGGATTTTCCTTGCTATCTTGAATCTATTGCTCTAAAATATTCCTATGTTTTCTAATGTCTAATTATGTTTTTAAGCCTATATTAGAAAAGGTGGAAAATAAGGGAGGATGGTATAAGGAAGGTTAAAAGAATTTTCCACCATTCTTGTTTGGGAAGATGGAAAATAAGGGGGAAATTTTAAAGGAAAATAGAGGAAGAAAATGGTAGGTGGGGCCCACATTCCATAAATTACTAAAATCAGATCCCACTCCCTACAATTATTTACTTTACTCAAAATAGCAAGGACAAAGGAGTGATTTTACTATCGAAATTTTTTTTTTCTTCACGTTTCCCTCCCTAGTATCCAAACAAGAGGACGGAAATGGATTTATCTTCCCTCAACACTTCTCCTTATTTCCCTCTTTTTATTTTTTTTACCTGTTATTATTCTTTCCAAACAGCTTAAGTTTACTGGGACAAGGTGGTAATTTTATTTCTTCTCAGTTATATGCTTCCGGAGCTTTTAGGTGGTTTTCTTTGAATTTCATCCAACTTTTTTGGAGGGCTTATATGATTTTGGCTTCTTTTTGTGTTTTTGTTTGGTGCTGTTTGCTTAGTAACTTGAGCTTTTTATCCTCCATGTTATACACTTTTTTTCCCCTTGATTAGGTTTCTTCTCTTATAAAAAGAAAGAACTGATAAACGTCCAGTAAATTTAATTTAGCCAATTATACCAGAATTTCTATTATATGGTCAATTTATACTAAGGTATCACGGAGGTAATAAAGAAATCGTTATAGATAAAATAACAAGAAACTAAACATTTAAAATGAAAAAAAGAAAAACTAAAATATTGCTAAAATCAAAATATTGCTATAAAAATCTCTAAACATAGTATCAAAATCAACAACCACAAATAAAAGAAATTAGTTTCAATATAAATTGCAACTCAAACTTTATCATCCTCCATTGCGATCTCCCCTTGAGCACTAGTTCACTTTCAATATGAGCAGTGCCTGCCTGCTCTCTTATGGTCTTGTGGGCACTGCTCTCTTATGGTCTTGTGCATCACCAATGGCAGCCTTCACCTATGCATGCCTTAAAAGGAAAACCAAAGGAAAAAAAGGTCAAGAGGGTGATCTGCATCAACAAACAGAGGTTGGTCACAGGTCTGTGCAATTTATGGCGTTAACTGGTGGCAAACCTTACCCTGCATTTTCTATGCCATTTGACCTCCTCTTGTGCATCCTTTCTTCTACTTTGTTCTAATACAAATTCCCGGAGATTTGTCTTTTTGACCACTTCCATATACTGTCACTAGATCCGTCAAATACTATAATCATAAAAGTAAGTGAAGCAAGATGAAGCCTGTCAATTCAAAAAAGGCAGAATGAAGCTAGTCAATCAATCTAATAGAGTACTAATTGACCAAAAAAAAGAAAATCTAATAGAGTACTAGAGAATCTCCCTTCAAGAAGAGATTGGAATTGGAATGATCACGAAGTCAACCTAAGAGTGAGGAATTTGAAAGAAAAATACCAAAATTCAGCAATTATAATAACTCCTGTAATTGTTTATCCTGTTTCGCTCTCTCATGTTCTTGTCATCTGAGCTATATTTTCTCCCTCAATGGATGCTTGTTGGTCCCTGCCTCAAGAGAGAAGGAAAGGTGTGTGTTTTTTCCGGCTCAATAATTAGCTGTCAATTACCTTGTTGGCTTCAATCGAAGTTAATGCTTCTGTCATGCAAGAATTGCTAGAGAATGTTGTGCAAGCTGTTGAAAACCACAATGACAGGAGACACTATATCTTTACTTTTTGGAATGAAAAAGATAAGAGATTTGCTAAAATTCTTTTATTTTCTCTGATTTAGTGAAACTAGGTGTATAATGCATTTAGCTTGATCTCTCTTTATCAAACAAATAGGTAATGACTTCACGTACTTCTGATAGTTGTGATATTCACATAGTGGCTTCACATACTTTTGATAGTCTGGCTTATTGGATAGAATGCATCAATGCCAACTTTTATTGGCCATCTTTAGGTAAATATGGAATTTCAATTTCTTAAAAAAATTTGTCTAATAGATTTTCAGAAATAAGTTATTTTGAAGTGTTAAATGTACTTTTTTTTTTGCATATTGTGAATTGTTGCTTTATGCTACTTGCTATATTTTTTAATTAATTTTTTTGTTGGTTTTGTGGCAATATTTTTTTGCTTTTATGGTCTGAGGCTGTGATATTGTTTTCTTATTTTTATTGCCAGTATGGTTTCATTTGGAATGGAAGATTTTGCAAAATTATATGGAGAGTTGAAACCGTCTCAGTTTGCTGATGTTATGGCTCTCATGGGTGATAGATCTGATAATATTCCAGGTCATCTAATGCATCCTTATAATTATTAAGTAAATAGTTTTATCATTATTTTCCATTGGGGTTGAACTAGCGTTTGTCATCATTGTTAATTTGCATATCACTTTGTCATTGCTTGTGTTTTCTACCTGAGCAAATTGTGATATTGATTTTTCTTTATCCTCTGAATTTACTTTAATGTGAAGCATTTGAGAAATGAGTCACATGAGTGTGAGTAGCGGTATAGTATTAAATGCTGACATGCTAGCAATAGAGAAAGATCATAAACTGTAATTCTTTGAGCTTACTGGTTAAACAATTTAGCCTCATTTCTGATTTTGTGCCTGTCTCTGCCAATCTAAAGAGAAAAGAAGTATGTTCATGATTTGAGAACTATGTTGCCTTGAGAATTTTGAGACATTTATAGGTAAATTTTTGGCGGTTGAAAGGAGCCCAAAGTTCTCTAGCATTGTACAGTTTGTGTTGGCTTTGGCTATTTGGATTAACAAATCGGATTGAATCTTAGTATCACAATGGAACATGATACACATGTCAGAGATAACGCATAATCAGACCTTGTAGGATCTTTGCTTTCTAATGTGATTAGTCAGTGGAAATGGAGATGTATTTGGTAACAAATTAGATGTGCTTAGTTATCTAGAAGTCCAATTTGTGAACTGTTTGTTCAAATTTGAAGATGGCTAAAAGAATCAAGAATTTTCAGGGATCGAGAAAAACTGATTTGGCTCTTAAGAACTAAGGAAGCTCTGAAACCACTTGTTGTTTGTATTCTGAAATTTTTGAACTGGTCTTTTCATTCAGATAAACTTCAATTAGATTGCAAACAAACTTGTATTTTGATTTAACTAATCAAATTTAAAATTTAATTAGGCAAATTGCTGACGAAATAAGCGTCGATAACACTTGGATATTTTTCCTAAAAGTTCAATAGACTTGGCTTATACAAAATCTATTGACAAATTAAATATACAAAATGCAAAATAATGAGCTGGAGTATTTTGCAATAGTATCAACTCAACAAAACTACCACAACTTATGTGAACTCTTTTTTCTTTTAGTATTAGTCATCATGGAAAAAGTCTAAAATGATGATTTGTAACTGTGATTCATCAGAATAATAGTATGTTCCTTCATTTTTTGTAGAAGGAAACAGGTTTATAAGATTTCTTAAGCATTTTCCTTTTCTTTCTACTTCACATGGAAATTCAATTAAGCTTACTGGTTAAGTGATAAATATATAATTTTCTAATAACTGCAGGAGTTGAAGGAATTGGAAGTGTCCATGCTGTGCAATTGATCACTAGATTTGGTATGCTAATGCATCAGACCTTGCTTATTCTTTGGAAATGTGAAGCAAGATGAATATTTTCTTGGGCTCAATATGATGGAATTGACAAGTCAAAAATGTGATTTTTTATCATTTCATGTAAAAATTCGATTGTGCAATGCACCCACATGGAATGTTAACAGGTTGGTTTTAATTGCTATTTCTTTTGGCAGGGACTTTAGAGAATTTGTTGCAATGTCTTGATCAAGTAGAAGGGGAACGCATTAAAGAGGTAGAATGCCAGTTACAGTGCCACATAAATTGAATATTTTCTCAAACTATCATGTATTTATTTTGATTTGTTATCGGATATTTGGTAGATAAAAAACATTATAAAGTACTTGGAAATTGTGAGTGAATTTGGTGGAAAGGTTGTGCTTCTGGGCATGAATTCCAAAATGAGAACACTGCTGATTTGACAACAGAGAAGAGAGCAGCTTCAAGGGGAAGCTGCATTTTTTGTGTTGGGAGTTTGTGCATGCAAACTGGTCTGCAAAAACTTGTTCTGTGCCTTTTTTTTTTTTTTTTGTGTGTGTGTTTGATTTTATAGGAAATTTGAGAGGAGAGGATGTCTATATCTCTAAAAGATGTCACATCTCTAAAAGCCATCTTTTCTTGTTTATCCTCAGTTTGAGAATGGTGGAAATAGTGGGAAAAACATATGGGCAAGTGAAGGTGGAAGGAAAATTGTTTCTCCACCATTTGCAGCATGAGGAGAAGTGAGATGAATATGAAAGACATTGTATACATTTATCTCTAGGTCTATGGGGACCTCTCTCCATATTGGAGAAAAAGGGAGGAGAAAATCCTATTGGAAATTATCTCCTGATCTCTGTTTTTTTAGACTTGAATTCCATGAAATTACCTCACTTTTTCACCCAAATTGAAATCCTACAGGTACAATTATTCAGTGTTTGTATTCCTGTTGTTGTAGGCTTTGAAATTCATGATATGTGTTATGAAGAAACAAATGTGTTTAATTTTGTGAAGAGTAGAGGATATAATTGTTATTTTTCTTTCACATTTTTATCTCTTTATTTTTTCACTTAACAAACAAGAGAGGAAAACATAATCTCCCAAAACTTTTCCTATCCCTTCATTTTTGTTCCCTCCTATCTTTCCCCAAACATTTTTCAATTTCTCCAGGGACAAAGTGGTTTTGTTAGGTATTGCTGAAGTTATTGAAACCATCAGTTAATATTGATGCTCAAGACCCTTTCTAGATTTGGTTTGCAATGAATCTTTCATCACCTGTTAAATATATACCATTTTTGTATGTGGCTGCAACATTGTTGTGCTATCTCATCGTATTTTTAGTGTCATCTCAGTGACATTGTAAATGGATACATATGCAGTTTTTGAGAAGAAAATAAATCAATAAGCTTGGCCCACATGATATTGCGTATATCATGTTCGAGCTAAATTTCCACATGTTATAGTTCAAGAATGTCCCTGTGACTCTTATGTATTAGGCCTCACTAATGGATACTTGAACAAAAGGGTTTTTTTACCTTTTCTCTTCATATTAGTAACTCATTTTTCTCTTTCATTGCTCGATGCTGTCCTCTTGTAGGCCTTGCAGGCAAATGCTGATCAGGCTGTCTTAAGCAAAAACTTGGTATTCTTTTTAATTCTTTTTTCTATGGTGCCTTTTTTCTTGTCGATTTGTATTTTCCCTTCTTTTGAAATGAATAAATAGCTTATCAAAGTTATTGTACTTGTGCATTTGTAATCCATGCACCAATGTTCATATATACTTTTGAATTTGAGAGGTAGAAAGTTCAAACAAGTAAGGTTTCTGGAATAGATCTTGCTCCAGTCATCAACTTTGGTCTTCCATAATAATTGTGGGTTTTCTATCATTATTTAAGTTAAAGTTGGAAACTCATTATTGAATTAACCTAGGCACCCAGTTAAAAAATGAGTTGACTTGCTTTACAAATACTTCAATAATGTGTAGCCTATTACGCATTCCTTGTTCAGGAATAGTCATAGATAAGAACTCAAATGAAATGAAAGGGAGGGAACTCATTCCCAAACCCTCAAACTAGGGAATCCCTCATTTGAATATTGTCGTAGGCTTGTCATATTTGAGTCATGAAGCCTACCATGCCCAGTTCAGGCCCTACCTGTGAGTCAACTCATGGCCATCCATTCAATGGATGTTGCTTTATGTTTTGAATGAAATAATTACTGTTGCTATTTTATTGCCTCTGTGAGTTGCTCATGTGCAAGGCTTATAGATAGTGTATTTGATTTTTTTTTTATGGCAGGCGTTGTTACGCTCAGATCTTCCCTTCTATATGGTCCCATTTGCTACTGGAGATCTCATATTTAGGAAGCCTGAGGTGTGTGATTAGAATTATTATTGCATATGAAGTTTTTACTCCCCAGTTAACTATGTTATGCAATTATTTTATATAGCTCTGTTAACTTGGATGTTTTGTCCCCCACATATAGTTTAAATACTCGAAGTTAACTTGGATGTTTTGTACCCCATATATAGTTTAAATACTCGAAGTCAACACCATTCCATTTTCTTTCTTCTGTTGTTTTATACTTGTTACATTTCCTCATAACATATTTCATTATTTAGTGTTAACCCACAGAAAATAATTGTAATTATCTACTTAAGAATACAAGATGAATCTTCTACCAGTAGGTAGATTGTGAATTAACTGCCTGCTCATAAATTATAAAATGTTCTTTCCATAATGCAGGACAATGGGGAGAAATTTTCAAGCCTGTTGACTGCAATTAGTGCTTATGCTGAAGGATTTTCAGCTGATCCGATAATCAGACGAGCTTTCTATTTATGGAAGAAGCTTGAAGCACAATGATCTATTCTACTGTCAGTAGGTGCTTCTGTGGAGCGTTTCTGTTTGTACAGTACGCTCTGTAAACTAGTTTGATAGCTAACCAATTAATAGGTTAAGATAGTTTGATTGGGCAGCAATTTGGAAATGAGCTGTAAAACTAGAGGGACTACCTAATTGTCTTAATCCAATTTATTGCAGCACATGAAACTTCCATCATTAATCTTTACAAAGGTTGATTCTAAAGGAAGCTGAAAAACATTATAAATTACTATTTTATCATGCTCTTCAGTTTTGGTGATGATTGTTGGCATGAGATGTACAAGAACAAACTCCAACTATTTGATATCCATATAGGAATTAGCTTAAAAATCATTTTAGCATGATTGTATTCATTTTATATAATGTTCCTGGTTATGTTCATTGACAAGCAGCCATTAGTCTATTTTGACCTTGGATTATTTTACTAATATCCTTTTATAATATCAAAAATGAAAAAAAAATGTGTCGTTTTGAAAATTTTATCAAATCTAAAATATTATGAAACTAAACAAGAAACGCAAATGCAAGAAAGTGATTGTGATGGTGGAATGAAATTGGGCGGTTGATTTTTTAGTGCAGATGATGGAATTAGAGTTTCCAATTTTCATGGTGACGAGGGCCAAAATTGGTCTTCAATATTTTGGGGACACGGGTTCCTTGGGTTTCTCCATATCAAGATAAAGGTTTCTTTGAAGATATATGACGTATATATTTTATGTATATATTATTTTTTAGTTTTTATATATTGTATAATTTTTATATTTTATAGTTTTTGAGGTATATAAATTAGAAATTAGACAATAGTTGTTATTGGTGGTGAACAGACCAAAGGAAGTCCGTTGTCTGGTATAACGCATTGTATTGCAGATATATCATTATTTATTTTTATGTGCATTGTATATACATATATGCTTATTTTTTGGTATATATAATGATAATATAATAGTAAAAAAATTATTTATAAATAAAAAATATAAAAACAAAAAATAAAAATTACAAATAAAAAAGAACTTGAAAAAAAAGCTGCATGCTATATATGGAAAAAAAAAATCTTTCCGCTGTATATTTGAAAACAACAATTCAAAAATATTATTAGACATAATTTCCCCTTATATTTTTCTATAGCTCTACTAAATGATGGCTCGAGAAGTTTTTGGTCTTGCTTGTTTGTTTGTTTTTTTTTTTTTGCAAATTTTACAAAATTAATCTAAAAATAAAATTTGTTTACAAAAAATATAGTGTCTTTGAAAAAATTTTAAAAATATGAAAGTGCAACAATTAATTATAAAAATAGGTAAACTTTAATTACAGAACTGTTTTTCCTCTTTTTTTAATTTTATAAGCTTTATATAAAACTATAAATAAGCCCCCTGAATTTTATGTGCTTTTTGTATTAAGTCTGTGAATTTTTATTTGATAAAATTAAACCCCTCAACTATATGAGTTGGTGACATTAAGCACTTTTGTAACAATAGTTAAATGTGTATTTTCATGCATTATCAATCGAGAGACTTAATGCTATCAAATAAAAGTTTATAGGCTAAATATACAAAATATATAAAATTTGTAGGCTAAAAAATGCACTATTCTTTTATTTTTTTATTTTATCAAAACGTATTGTTTTACTCTAGTAGCCATGCAATTTTGAAGAAAATTGAAAATACGTATTTAACTTCTATTAAAAAAAGGCTCAATTTCACGAACTTGAATAATTGATGGACTCAATTTTACTAAACAAAAGTTCAGGGCCGTAATGAGAAAAGCATGTAAAGTTTAGGGGCAAAAAAAAAATGCATTTTTCCAAATGTATTTACAAACTTTTTATGATTATATGTTATAAATATGTTACATATAAGTGATGGATTTCAAATGAAAAAAACATATACAAATTTTTATAAGTTATTTATATGTTTTATATGTTGCATATAATTTGATAAATATGCTAGATTCTAAATGAAGAAGCATATATAAACTTTTATATATCATATATGTTATATATTTTGTATATAATTTGATAAATCTAATAGATTCCATATAAGGAAGCATATGCAAACTTTTTTTATGGCACTTATATATATATATATATATATTATATATGTTGTATATAATTTAATAAATATGATAGATTTCAGATAAAAAAATAATATACAAACTTTTATATGTAGTTTATATATTATAAATGTTGCATATAATTTGATAAATGCAATAAGTTCTAGATTAAGAACTTCGGAGAATATTTGAAAAATTTTATTAAATATGTAAAGTGCATTTTTTTTTCGAGTTTTTTAACAACATTTTCCCCAGCCTAGATTATATCTCTGGGCTTGAAGGACTTGCCCCACGGGACTGAGCACCACTCCTTTCCATTTCCATCACAGTACGGGACAAGGTATTGTATCCTTCTCGTAGCTTTTCATGTTCTAATTGGATTTCTATGAGGATTTCTATCAGTGTCTTTGCATCTCCAGTGGTGGACTAGACACAGTTGTTTCTATTTGAGCATCTACCATGTTTTTCTCAATTTGTTTGACCAACTGAGGCACATATTCTTTTGGTAGTGTCGATTCTTCACTAGGACCAGTTGTATCTTTAGTATCTCCCCTTTTTGGTGATGATCAGCAAGTCTTGGCCTTTGCTTACTGTGGGCATGCCGGAGGTTTATAAGTTCGTCAAACTTTGGTGCACAAAAACTAACTCCTACTTAAATGATTGTGTTAAGTTCTAGAAGGGACCTAAAATAGAAAAAAAAAATCTCAAATTCCTCTTAACGATTCTCGAATATTTTGAAGATGGTTAGCAAATATGAGGAAATAAACTTTTTGAGGAAAAGACCAAGCCTCACTAGAGACAAGCAACTAGATGAATTTTAAATAAATGAGGACAAACACCAAAATATAGGTATATTACTAGAGGTATAAACTAAGGAATTGCTACCTTACTAGAGAGACTAAAATCTGCCTATAGGAAAGCTAAAGTTAACTTGAAGAAAATTAGTGGATATTGAGGAATAAAAATGAAAGTACTATTTACTACGGGGAACACTAAATAATTACTTTAAAAAAAACTAAGCTAACTGTACTCTAAGAGCAAAAAACAGCCTAAATGTTTCTAGAAATATAGACAATTGAAAAGTTAAAGATATGAAAAATGGTCGAGATAATGTATAATGTAATCTTGAGGAAATTAAGCAAATATTTATCGTGCAAATGGATAAATCAACCAATTTGCATCTAAGAAACCAAGAACTTACTACAAATCAAAATGTTTGCAAAATAAACTTACAGAGCGATTGAGTGGGTTAACAATTTCTTGAACTAACAAAAACAAATTGAAGGAAGAACGTCATTGGAATCAAAGCTCAACAAAGAGCCTAATCTAATATAGAAGACAAGAACTAAATTAGGTTAACAGATTTTAACTATTTGATTTTGCAGAGAATGGTGCTTGGGTAGTATAAGTATTTTCTAGATTTGATGTAACATCCATGGATTTTAAATACTGTTAAACAATAAATTTTGGAGGGTGGTTAGTATGTTGGAAGAGAGAAATACAAGGTATGCACATAATATATACAAGATATATATATATATTATACTTGATGTATACATTAAATATACATTACATATACATATACATAAAATACACAACATATATGCAAAGTATGTATGATATATATATTTATTGATGGAAAATGGTGAAAATAATAATAAAAATAAATAAATGAATAAAGAAAAAAAGTCAAAAGAAGAAACAAAACGTATGGATGGAAATTAAAGAGAGAAATAATAAAATAATTAATTAAATAATATATATGGATGGAAATTAAGAGAGAAATTAAAAAACTTTTATCTTCTTTCTCTTTTACGCATGGAGGCCGAAATTTTGGAGAGAGAAGGGAGAGGGATTTCATCATTTTAAACACCAAGTTTCAAGGAGATTTCTAAGGAATCAAGGTAATTTTGAAGTTTAATAAAGAATTAGGTAAGTTTTTCTTGAATTTAATTAAGTTTTATTGAATTTTAGATTATGTGGAAGTTAAGTTTTTGATGGAGGTTGTGATTATTGTTATAATAAATTATTTTGAAGCTATTTTTATATGGATGTTATGAATTTATAGTTAGATGTTGAAGATGAGTTGGTTACGGTGGAACTAGCGATTATGGGATGAGTATGTAAATTTAGAATTTTTAGAGAAGATGTTTTTAATTGTTGATGTGAATTGTTTTAATGTTATATTGATGTGTGTGTAATGAATTTATGGTTGGATGATGGAAATTGATAGATTGGGTAGTAGTTTGAAAGAGGTAGTAAGGGTAAATTAGGATTTTGATGGAATTTTGGGTAGAATGATTGTAATTGGTGTTTGATTGAATAATGTGTTAGAGTGTGTGTTTAATGATATAGTTGGCCTTATAATTGGTTTAGGATTGTGCAAAGTAAAGTTGCCAAATCAAAGAGAAGAAGGGCTTTTGGAAGAAGTAAGGCTTGGATTGTGTTTTGGCCTTGATTTTGGTATAATTGAGGTTAGTACATTCTTTGGTAAGTCTTAAATTGAATTTATATGAATGGCATTGATCATTTTGGTATACTTTAAAGGATGTCTTATTCTTTTAAAGTAGCATTGATCATTGAAAATAAAATGGTATTTGGATGTGATTTGTGTGTAGTATGTCAATGATGTGAGAAAAACATTGTTGTGTGCAATATGAAAAAATTATGGAAAAAAATAAAATATGATTAAAAGTATGAAATATGCTAAAAATGATTTGAAAAGATGAGAATGAACAATATGATAAGTAGTGAAAGAAAGAAAACATAGAAAATAGCTATATATGTGACAAATGTGAAAATGTGATGAAAATATGATAATGAGATGAAATGTAATATGTAACGTGATGTGTAATATGTATATGCTTATGAAAAGTATTTAAATGTGGAAATGAGTTACATTGTAAATATGACTTATGGTTATATGAAGTGATTGTGTAATACGGAACATGGTAATTGTGTGAAAATGTGAGGAATTAATAAATGGGATGAATTGTGGAAGTGATCATGAGCGAGTTGATCACTTAAGAAATGTGGTTTGAAATTGAGTATTTGCTCTGCACAATTACCAGTTCAGAAAAGTTGATGTTGGTGTGATGTACGTTGATAGACCTAAGTAGAGCTAGGTCTTGAGAATGAGCTTAAACCTGAGTAGAGCTAGGCCTTGATCCGAGTAGAGCTGGATCATGAAACTGATGATGTGATAGCCCAAATCTATTATTTTGGAACTTGATAATTATATAGAGTATTGTTGGGGCCCAATATGTATTGTTGTGTAAGTTTATGAAAATTATGTGATGATGTGTGTGATGATTGTCCCAATGTGTGTGTGTGTGTATGTTGTGAGATTTGATATTTGTATATATATAGCTAATGATTCAATAAGTATTATTCGAGAATGTTACTAAATAACTATAAGTATGAGAATGAGTAGATGTATATTCAGTGAATATATAAAATAATGGTATTAAATAATTTACAAATAAATATATGTGTAAATATGAGTTATGTTATCATGAATGTACCACTAAGCTTGTAGGCTTAGAGCGGTAGTATGTATCGTGCATGTATTAAAAATGCATACCAGAGAAATTCAGATTGTGATGAAAATTTGGAGGTTATGTGTGTTACGAGACCAGACCAGTAGTGCTGCATATCATGTATACGATTGTTTTAGAACACTAGATTTGTATGATATAATAACCAATTGTGAGTATATTAAAATGAAGAGGGTTTTATTTAGTTTTGAATATGTATATAATGTACATTATTTTACTTTATTAAATATTTAATCTTGTATAAAGAAATGATGGACTTTGAGGAATTATATGTTGGAAGTATTTTTTTTTTAAATTGCAGGTTGTGTAATATTATTTTGGAGATTTTATGGAATTACAGATAAAACTCTGGCGAATTTTTTTCAGAGATTTTCTTTTAAAGATTTTAATGAATTACTAAATATTAATGTATTTATTTATTAAATTAGCCTTTTAAAAGTGTAATTATTTTTTGTACTAAGAAAATGAAATTTTTATAGTTAATTATTGTGACATTCTTGTATTTTACACATGTATTTTTCATATGTGGGGTATATATATTTTACATATATAGAATATAAGAGTGTTACATTTGATTGGATGCTTTCTTCAAATGTCATGTTGATGTGAACCACCGGTATATTAAACCGGAGACCCACTCACCTTTATGCTTGGAAGTGACACTTTGGATAGCTAAATTAGATTCTTGCCAAGTCTTTGACCCAATTCCAACATGTGGAAGAGAACTTTGGAATTACCTACTTCAAAGTTATTAACTTTGGCAATAGAAACCTTGATTCAAGATAGAACCAAGAACAAGATAAAACCTCCCTTAATAAGAACAAAGTTGTTAAATGTTTTTATTAATTAATCAACCTCTTTAATACAATTTGAAATAAGAGGTATTTATAGTCTATAATAGTTAACCCTAAACCTAGTTACAAAAGGATAAAAATAAATCTTGATAAATTATTCAAATCCTAAGTAAATGAGGAAACAAAATTAAACTAAATTCGTGTAGAAAATTGGAAGCCAATTTACTATATGATAAATTCTGAATCTAGGGTTGGTATCTTCATAATAATTCTATCTCTAGAAGTTTAAATGATTTTAGGCTTTTGAATCACTCAATTTGAGCTTTGGACACTCAAGTTATGGCCTTTTGAAGTTGGTTTGGACAAAAAATATTGATCCGATATGATTCCATGGTTTAAAATTTACACAGATGTTTGCAGGTCTAAACGAACTCGAATCTATACAAATAAGCCCATTCTAGAAATCTTGAAATATCTTCTAAAAATTTCATGAAGATTTCTTTCTCATTCTAGAACTATAGAATCTTCAAATTCTCAAGTAAATCTTCAAAGGTCAAATTTGCTCTAATCTAGAAATTATAAAATGTCATTTTTAAGTTCTTTCACCTCTAATGCTTCTATAATCAACATTCCAGCCCTTGAATTTAGCCTCTTATTTAGGTTTGGATCTTTAAAGTTTCTTTTCATGGGCTTATGTGCCCATGCTTACATCATTCTCCCCTGCTTTTAAAATGATTCGTCCTTGAATAATGCATCAGGTAGTACAACAGAATGTGGCTTCTCTTGGGAAAACCATCCTTCTTCAACTATTTTCCCCATGTTGCACTCCCCTCAAATATCTTTCTTCCTCAACCTTAAGGAGTCATTCTGTAACACCCCTTCCCGGCCTACGTGTGTAAGCCGAGTAGAGGCGCCACACTAACCTAATGTTGCTACCAATTTTACTTAGTCAAATTCAGTTTCGGTTTTTACAGAAATTTTGCCAGAGGTTCACCTAGAAAATTGGGTCCCAAGTGTCGACAAAACTGGTTTTTCTGATTTTTGAAAACATTTTTACACAAACCAATGCGAATGCAATCAGTTTCAATACACTCCCAATGAATCCACCTTATACCCTCAACTACAAACCTGCAATAAGAGTTCACACTTCTAATACAAAATAAAGTAGAGGTTTATTATTATTACATACTACTAACATACAGTATAACATAGCAATTCTCAATCTTATATTTACATATACATGCCACAACTAGCTAACTCATAATGGAAACTAGGAGATCTACCCTGAGATGCTGTGGGTCTAGTCGTCGCTTCCCAAGATTTAGCTACTTGGGTCCCAAGTGTCGACAAAACTGATTTTTCTGATTTTTGAAAACATTTTTACACAAACCAATGCGAATGCAATCAGTTTCAATACACTCCCAATGAATCCACCTTATACCCTCAACTACAAACCTGCAAGAAGAGTTCACACTTCTAATACAAAATAAAGTAGAGGTTTATTATTATTACATACTACTAACGTACAGTATAACATAGCAATTCTCAATCTTATATATACATATACATACCACAACTAGCTAACTCATAATGGAAACTAGGAGATCTACCCAGAGATGCTGTGGGTCTGGTCATCGCTTCCTAAGATTTAGCTACTGCTCCGATCCTACGAGTCAAGGAAAACTTAACTCGCTGAGCAATGTCGCTCAGTGGGTACTTTACCAATGGAAATAAAAGTAAACATGAAAGCATTTGAAATAAAAGGAAATAATTAAATCATAAATCAACCAACATTAAACCAATGGAAGTTACTGTACATTCAGTGTAAATATGCTTTCAACAAATGTAAAAATCATAATTCAACTCATTTGCAGTACGTAGTTTTAAAAAAAAAATTAACAGGACTTTGGCTCTACTGGTATATAGGGAACCGTAGCGATAAGGCAGTGGCCCTCACCACTGTAACATAGGTGGCCCTCACCACCATTATCAAATCACAGGAATGGCCCTCACCATCCTGGTTATAACCAATGGCCCTCACCATTGGCCCCCAATGGCCCTCACCATTGAGTTTAGATCATAACAATTCAATCACAATATCAAGCAGTACTGCATAAGTTAGTATAGTGCACCATACCCTTATCTACCACCCCCACTACCCAGTAGAGCATAAAGATTAAAACGATTCTATTTAAGTCTCAAACTTCATTTTAGAATGACTCAAGAAATTATTTTAATTTCCGTTGCACTTTGCCATTTACGCCGCGCACTACATTCTTTAGTCAAACCATTACTCTTTTCACATATTTAACATCCACAATAAACATATCAAACATTTCAAAGCATTCCTCAAAAGGTCACAAATTGACCAAATGAATAGTGTCGCGGCACGTAAAATCGGCAACGCAAAATGGCATGACCAAATGAATAGTAAAATTTGGATTTTCGTCAAAATTTCAGTCCGTTTCAGTCATGCATTTGACCAGGTAAATGATCTTATTTTTGGCTGAAATTTTACAGGAAACTTATTTCATATGTTGACTAATTACACGTAAAATTTCGTTGAAAAATTCATTCATTTGCTGCCTCAATTGGCTGCCCAAAATTAGGTCCAGAATTGGATCCCAAAAAGCACCAATTCGGCCAAAACTTACATTTAGTGCAAAATTTGTTTATTTTTCTGTTTTAAACCCATTTCAAAGCTTCCATAATAATATAATGAAGACTTAAACACTTCCCTTTTAAAATAACTTGATTGTTTAAATCAATTTGGACTAAATAGAATCCATAAACTCTTTTACCAAAATCCTTGGAAACAATAGATTTCAATTGAATTTAACAACTCAATCACCCCATGGGTTTAAAAATATCACTCAACAAATGAATTCAAACTCAAACAATACATTTATGCATCTATAGCAAATGTTCCATAGATAAAGTTTTGGCAAGAAAATTGGAAGGAAAATTAATTCTTCAAAGGTAAAGTATTTTTTCAAGGTAAAGTATTTTTCCAAGGTAAAGTACCAAACATTGTTCTTTTAATTCCTTTTTGCCTTTCCTTCTTCTCCTTCCTTAATCTTTGTTTCTCCTTCAAGAAATTCAAGAACACAACCTTAAACTTAAACCTTAGAAATTTAAAACAATAAACTACCCTTCCATTTCTTTTCAAACTAAACCCTAATCTAACCATATTAAACCTTAGAAACCTTGATTCTTCCATTTAATTAATCAATATCATCACTACTTAAAATTTTCCCCAAATCCACCATAAGAACCCTAATTTCCAATCTTCCAATAGATATATAAATACTTAAAATTGATACTAGAATTGAATTCTACATACTTGAAAACCTTAAAACTTACCTTGAAAATCAAACTTGACAAAAATTTGAAACTTTTTGGTGTTCTTCCTATGGTGGCCGAATTTTTGAAGTGGGAGAGAGAGAGTTTTGTTCTTCTTGCTATGATGATATATATATAGTGGAAATGATGTCCACTTTTGGGTGAATGAGTTTAAGGCCAAATGTCCACACCTTTTTCTTTTCTTCTTTTTATAAACCCTAAATGGCTAATTTTCATTAGCCCAAATGTCTCTTCCTTTTATTAGTTTAAAACCCAAGCCTTTAGACTTTCTTTTAATTATATTTTGGCCCCTCAACCTCCTTGTGCTGAAATTTTATGGTCTAAAGTGTGAAAAGACCAAAATACCCTCCGGCGATTATTCGTTCGTAACTTTTAAACCGTACAGTTTCACGAGGCAAACTACATATGGTTTTGATCCTCTCGACCTCTACTTTCTATTTTTAAGGTCTATTTTAGGTTTCCAAGTCATTTTAAAAAATTACCAATAAGCCCTTGACTTTTTACAAAATTTCCTTTAGGTCCTTTCTTTGCTAGGTTTTGCCCGGGCTCCGTTTCTACTGACGATCATTTCATATTCAACCCCTCAACGTCCTCTGCGCACTCATGTGTTTATTTCCTACTTTAGATTCATGTATAAATTTTAATTTATAATGACCAAAATGTCCCTAGTCTACATGTCTTCGTTTCTCTTTAACGGGGCATTTTCTGGAAAAACCGTTACGCGTATGATAGGCTGCAATTCCAACATGTTTATTACTTTGTTTTTGTGCTTAATTGATGTTATTTATATTGAAAAGAAGAGCTTTTACTTGGTTTTTATTATTTTGGGTAGGAATGGTGGATTTGCAATAAAGAGGCTTATTTGGAGTTTGATTGGAAGCATTGGAGCAAAATGGCATGGAGCTGAATTTTCTTTGTGGAGGCAGATTGACAGCAGAGGCCTTAGCCTTGC
Organism: Garcia nutans; assembly: GCA_947685225.1. Taxonomy (NCBI): domain Eukaryota; kingdom Viridiplantae; phylum Streptophyta; class Magnoliopsida; order Malpighiales; family Euphorbiaceae; genus Garcia; species Garcia nutans. The sequence goes on from CANTUV010000072.1 coordinate 10,973,267, forward strand.
CCAAGGCTAACGGCCAGGCAGACCTGAACGGGCTGATTTAATTAAGTGACGGGCCCACGCGATTTAGTTGTATTTGAGGACTTTTAAACCGACTTGTAATAGGATTTAAGTAGTTTTTAGTGGATCTTTTTGTTATATTAGGTTGGCCCCACCCTTTATTAAGTATTTAAGTTATTTTTAGGGTTTTGGGAGGACACTTTTTGCCTCCTCTTTGATTGATACGAATTTGAGGTTTACTTTGACAGAATTTTGGTTGTTCTTCCATGGCCATGTGTGGCTAAACTCTTTCTTTCAGTCGAAGGTTAATTCAACGTTGATTTTCTAATGGATTGTGAGATTTAATGTGCTTTATCTTTGCTTTTTGATTCATATTGTATTTGTATTTTCTCTTTGATTATTGGGGTGAGAATCATCCATAATGGATATCTATTATTTGTTTCAACAGGGCCCGTTATTCATCTAATAGGTTTCTGCACAACCAATCAATTAGGTTTAATCCGTAATTGTTAATCCGAGTTGATAAAAGTGGTAGTCAATATAATTCAATTGCGTCAAAGCCTTAGGGTTATGTTGTGGGAAAATACAATCTGATCTAAATGGATTCTCATAGTTTCTGTTGGTCAGGGCAGGGTTCTACTAGTTTTTAATGCTGTTAACGGCTAAATCCTTCGTCGTACTTAGGGTTGCTAGTTAATTAGGGATTATTATTAGGTCGTACCTTAATAATTTAATACTAAGGTAGAATTGGTTGGGAGGACGTTCCTTTTTGACTATAACTTGTCTACAATAGTGAATTGAAAAGCTATCTCAAAATCGATGATCAATCCAAATGAATTTCATACCGCGAATTACCTTTGACTGAACTCGCTTCCTATTGTTTCCGAATTTTATTTCTTAAATTTATTTTACTTCTGTTTTCCTTCAGTTATTTTATTTAATTTTCGTTTTTATATTTTAGTTGGCAAAATCCTCCATTTTTATTTTATTTTTCTTAAGTTACAGCAGGTCAGGTTTTGGTTAGCCTTGGGCAAGGCTAGTCCCTTGGGTTAGACCCTTCTCACCCTATTTACAAGTTTTCTTTTGTAGGAAGAGCAGGTTTATTATTTTTGGTGGATTCGACACCCATCAGCGTAGTTGCCACCCGATTTTTCTCTACTTTCCATTTTTGGAATCTGTTATGTGCATTATTAAGAACATCCAGTACGACTTTTGGAAATTACAGTCACCTCCCTAAAACTTTTCATTTTTTCAATTAGGTCCCAGTGGTCCTATAGCCTTATCTGGGGCCGTTGTCAGGAATTATCTTCTCCTTTTCCCTTCTCTCACTGTGCACGTGACTACTAAGTATAAATGCGGTGGGCGGATGTGACACATTCCCAAGCTTGTTGCTCCCTCAATCCTCACCATTTGGGTTGGGCTGAATTTCCATGGTGCAAATAAGTAGTGACAAGGCATCTAATGGAGTCAAATGTTACCTTATACCCTTCATAATGCAATGGAATTATACTTAATAAATTATACTTTAATCCTTCAACTAGCCAAACTTTTACAATAAAATTCTAACCATCAACACCAATGGAACCAATGCCAACTATCTTACCTTTAACATTGTTTCTAAAGGTGATAGTTCCACCTCTCCTTTTCTTTAAGATTGTGAAGAGGCTTGCACTATCGCTCATGTATCTTGAGTGTCCACTATCTACCATCCAAATTCTTCTTTTAGTTGTGGACTTTTGGCACACCTATAAAGAAACTGAATTTACTTTTTCTTCAGTACTCAAATATACTTGGGCCTTTGGGGGTTAGCCTTTGAAAGGTCCTCAAGTTTCAGATGAGCTTTCTTTTTATGCCCAAACTTCATGCAATAATGACATTGACATTTGAGTTTAGGGCAATACATCTTTCTTCTCACATAATCATGGTGATAATGTTGCATATGCATGCGAGAAAAAGTATGCCTTTATGGTTGTGGGTTTCTTTGTGCATACTTATTATACATGAATGCATGATTAGCTCTTTGAGGTTTAACTCTTAAGATTTGTGAGCCATTTTTATCCACTTTCAGATTTTTGGCTTAGTAGGTGCATTGTTCTTCTTAACAAACTCAATACTTGAAGTTCAAGGTGTAGAAGCCTTTATGCATGTAGGGGCCTTAGAAGTGGAGGTAGATAAACCATTATAGCTAAGCCATGTTATATGGAAGGAGACCTTTAAGACTCAATCAAGGTAGCTAGGACCTCCTTATCCTTATGAAATTTTGAAATCGACTTCTTTAAATCTTCAACCTCTTTTCTCAAAATGCTATTTTCTTTAGAAATATTCTAAAGACAAGAAGAATTTTTAGAAATGCAGTCCATTGAGCTTTTTAAGTTCTCATTAGAAGATTTTAGTTCAAAAGAAGTCCTTTTCAAGTCAAGACAATCTTTTTCCAATTTTAAATATTTTTCTTTATAAACTTTCATTTTAGAAAAAAATACTTTTCACATTTTTTTAGCCATAGTCTCCATTAGTTCATCATCATTCATATCATCAACACAATCATTAGGAGAATTAGATGTGGGGCATACTTAGGACTTTCATAATCCATGGCCATGAGATATAGGTTGGCAACCTCCTCTTGCTCTTTTTTACTTAAGGAATCATCTTCTCATGTAACCTTGAATGCTTTCTTCTTGTCATTATCCCACTTCTTCTTATTCTTGAGCTTGGGATACTCTTATTTGATGTGGCCTTGCTTTCCAAATTTGTAGCATATTACTTCATTCTTATTTTCCTTGTTCGAGTTGAAGTTGGAATTAGAGGATCTTCATGAGGGCTTCCTATCCTTCTTTCTATTCTTGATTGTCTCCCTCACCTTCCTTGATGGCATTACCAACTCCTCATCATCATCTTCACCACTTTTAGAGTGACTAGAGTCATCACTTGAAGCTTGTTTCTAGTAATTTCCTTGAAAGATATCCCCTTTATGTTCTCTTTCTCTTATTGTCCCTCTTTCTTCTCCATCGTCATCTTATAAGTTAGAAGCTTTCCAATGTGCTCCTTTGTTCTAAGTTTGCTCAAGTCATTGGCTTCTTCTTTGGGTTCCACCTTGGCCTTAGAGTTCTTCTTTGGTAGAGCTCTAAGGATTTATTGTTGAGAATAAATCTTCCCAAACTTCTTCAAGTTGGTGATGACTGTAAGAAGCTTATTAGTCATATCGATGATGCTTCATATTCATGAACAAGTATTTGAATCTTTTTATTTTTTACTTGGATAGTGCCTTCATGATAGTTCTCAAGAGTCTTCCAAATGCTATAAGCACTTGAGCAATGTTGAACTCTTCTCACTTCATCTTTTGACAAGGAGCTAAGGATAGCCATTGCTTTCTTATTCTTCCCATTAGGTTTTCTATGGGCATTACTTCATTGTCTTCTTAGTATAACCAATACTCCATCATCCATTGAATTTGTTAGAGCCTTCCATTCTTTAAGAACATAATCCATAAATCTATGATATCACAATCCAAGTATAGTTTTATTCTATGCTTCCAATAGGCACAATTGATCTCTTCAAAGAATGGCTTGAGATGTTGAAGGATAGCATTGGGTTTCCATGATCTTTAATCTCACACTTAAGCTTAAGAAGAGATAGGTGAGGCTTTGATACCACTTGTTATCCCTTGGCACATCAAGAAGGCAGTTGAATTGGTGTTTTAGGTGGAGTGGGAGATTTTTGATTTCTTTTAGAAATTAAAAGAGATACGAAAGAGGAAGAAAAGATAAGTGATTTGCATTGGTTCAAATTTGACCAATCCTACATCCACTTTCAACACTCCAGTTGAGAATTTCCACTAACTCAATTGGTTTTTACAAGCTCAACCTTAACTTAGTGTTTCCTAGCTCACATCCAACCATTACAAGAGGTTTGATGGCTAACTCACAATACCTACAAGTGTTTCCCAAGGCTTACACTCAAATCTAGTGTTTATAAACTCATACCAAACTTGTATTTATGTTTTAATAGTTCACATCCAACCTCTTAAGTGCTTTCAATTCTTTTTCAACAACCAAATAAGAAAAATAAAGTACAAGGCTTTCAAGAATTAAATTGCTAGAGTTTGACCTTAAAACTTACCTTGAACTTGAATCAAACTTGACAAAAATTTGAAACTCTTTGGTGTTCTTCCTATGGTGGCCGAAATTTTGGGAGAGTTGAGAGAGAGATTTTGCTCTTCATGCTATGATATATATATAGTGGAAATGATTTCCACTTTTGGGTTGGATGAATGGTTTATGACCATTTGTCCACACCTTTTTCTTTTCTTCTTTTTATAAACTCTAAATGGCTAATTTTCATTAGTCCATATGTCCCTTTCTTTTATTTATTTAAAACCCAAGCCCTTAGACTTTCTTTTAATTATATTTTGGCCCCTCAACCTCCTTGTGCTAAAATTTTATGGTCTAAGGTGTGAAAAGATCAAAATACCCTCCAGCGATTAATCGATCGTAACTTTTAAACCGTACAGTTTCACGAGGCAAACCACATATGGTTTTGATTCTCTCGACCTCTACTTTCTATTTTTGAAGTCTATTTTAGGTTTCCAAGTCATTTTGAAAAATTACCAATAAGCCCTTGACTTTTTACAAAATTCCCTTTAGGTCCTTTCTTTGATTGGGTTTTGCCCGGACTCCGTTTCTACTGTCGATCATTTCATATTCAACCCCTTAACGTCCTCTACGCACTCGTGTGTTTATTTTCTACTTTGGATTCATGTATAAATTTTAATTAAAATGACCAAAATGCCACTAGTCTACATGTCTTTGTTTCTCTCTAACGAGGCATTTCCTGGAAAAACCGTTACACGTCATTGCGACCCGATTTTTCTCTACTCTCCATTTTTGGAATCTGTTATGTGCACTATTAAGAACCTCCAGTACAACTTTTGGAAATTACAATCACCTCCCTAAAACTTTTTAAAATTATAGTCACCTCCCTAAAACTTTGCATTTTTCTTCAATTAGGTCCCATTGATCCTATAGCCTTATCTGGGGCCGTTGTCAGGAATTATCTTCTCCTTTCCTCTTCTCTCACTGTGGACGTGACTACTATGCATAAATGCGGTGGGCAGATGTGACATGTTGGCAATCAGTTTCAAGATCAACATTAGAGTAATTAGTGTTGCGCTCTACTTAACACTACTACAAAGCGACTATTGCAAGTATACGAGATTATTGTAATAACAGTGATTGCTCCAAGATCATCTCACAAGGAAGGTGTTTGTTCGTAATAATTTAATTAAAACAATAAATTAAAGTTTGAGCGTATGTTGTTGAAATATAAAAAATTACCATTAACATAACCTTGTAACTTAATTTGTTTCTTGTGATTAATTAGCTATTTTAAATTCATTAGTTCTCGCATTCATGAATTAACAACAACTAATTATTTTAAATTTGCAAATTAAGAGAACCCTGGAACTTATATTTTTTATTCATTCTTCGGGTAGTTAAATACATATTTCTAATATCAAATTTCACCTCTCAATTCTTCATTCAATATCTAGAGATTAATAAGTGGCCAATCTATCAACCTAACAATTCAATCTAATGTAATCAACTCACATAAATGGTATATTAATGGAAATACTTGAATTAAATCATTTAATCAAATCTATTGCAAACCATAGGCATGGATAATTTAGCTCATTATCATCAAATCAAAGAACATACTCATCTCATTTGAAATCAAATCACAAACATTCATTAAAATATTAATGTTTATAACAATTCAATAAAAATTTAGAAATGAATTAATTGAACTAATTCAAGAAATAACAAAACTTGGTTTGAAGAAGACTAGAGTTGATCTTCTCTTGTTCTTGCTCCAACCTTGCTTGAGTTTGATGAAGAATCCCTAAACCTCCTCCCAAAGCTATGCAAAACAATCTTGTGTAGAGAATGGCTATTGTGTCATTATAATTAATTGTGAATGATGATAGGTGAATGGATTTGTAACAAGAACAAGAATAGAATGGAGAGGAAATGGTCCTCCATCCCCACATGTAGCCCAAAAAGAAGATGATCCCTCCTTTTTATTCAAAATCTTGTCTCATTTTTAATTAAAAACCAATTATTTTTCATGTGACATTATCAATTGTCCCCCACTCTTTCAAAAAGAAACTTTTAAAAATCCCCATTCCTCTTTTTCTGCTGCTTCACGATTATTTGTCTCACTTTACAGCTTACTTAGTTGGCTTCATTAATTAAGTGACACAACCAGGACATGAATGACTTGGTTGTGTCTATCAACTTTACTTGGACATGACCAAGTCACTTGCCTGTATCCTTCACTGCCTTTCAACATATGTTTCTTACAGGGAGTGACATGGCCAATGACACGGCCGTGTTTTCTTCTGCTTCTCTTTGTTATTTTGCTCTTCAGGTGGGACACGACCAAGTTAGTGAGTGTGTCATGTGACACGGCCAGTGACTTGGCTGTGTCTGCTTCTGCCATTTTTATTTATTTCTTTGGATTGGTGACACGGCCAAGTCTTGTTTGTCCTGGCCATGTCATATGACACGGCCAGTGACATGGCCACGTCATCTGAGTGTGCCATATTTTGCCAAAATTTCTTTCTTTTCTCATGAGGGGCACTGCCAGGTTGCTGAGTGTGTCCATTTTTTCAACTTTTTGATGAGGAATAGGGCCAAGTTAGTGGGTGTGTCGTGTGACATGGCCAATTCAGTAGGTGTGTCATGTGACATGGCCAAGTCATTGAAGACAACTTGGCCGTGTTTAATGCTCTTTCCTCCAAATTGACTTCAACAAGTGAATTAAAGCTCTTTTTTTTTTACAAGTTCATACTTCAACCTAAATCATACACTTCAAGTAAACTTTAAACACACATTTAAGGAAAAATTAGCTTAAAGCCAATAAAATTATCCTAAAAGTACACACATAAATTATCATAATAGTTACCTCACACTTCATCCTTTTCTTCTCCCCAAGCAAAGTTAAAAATAAAACACAACGAGAAAAATATAATTAAGTTCAAGAGTTATAAGAATATATTAAGACTCCCTTCTCATTTATCTCTAATCTTTATCGAGCTAAATATAATTAACACTTATGTAATTCAATGGTCTTCTATTGCATCCTAAAATATCACTCCCTCACAAAATCTCTCAAGTGTTTGATCAGGGCAGTGTTTGCACTCTCAACATTCGATGAAAGAATATCACCATAAGCTTGCTTATTAATCAAATCTCCACCACCTAATTACAATCAAGCATCAACATAAGGTCTTTCATTTGGTTGTATTGGGGCTAAATGCGAGCGTATTCATTAAGTTCAAGAGCACTTCAAGAATGAAGTAACTGATCATACGTATAACCCAAATATCTCAAAACAACCTCTACTCACTTAGCACTTGACTCTAAAATACCCTTTCTTGGAATCCTCTTATTTTATTGTAAAGTTCATACCCAAGATTATCCTAACCTTACCCATAAGAACAATAATTTCTAATTTTTCCCTTCTTTTTTCTTTTTTTTTGCCTTTTTTTTGTTCTTTTTTTTTATTAAAATAGGATTTTGAATTGAATATTACAATAATATAAGGAAGAAGAAGATCTAATAAAGAAATACAAAAATTACAAAGTTTTTATTTGCAACTTTCAACCTACTAAAATAACCTCACACTTTAATTGACACAACAACTTCAATTATTAAATTCCTTAATGCTCTTGCTCTTAATGAAAGGTCAAGAAATGGAACAAAATGGTTCATGGCTAATGTCACTATGTAAAAGAAAGAAATGGAAAATAAAATAGGCTCAAAATTAGCTTACTAAAGACATATTAAAGGTTGGCCTTTTAAGCTAAATGGGTATTCCTAAATGCCTTAATCATGTTGATACCTAATTAAAATTTTCATGTGGTCTCAAAATGCATATCTAAGAAAGTTCTAGCAATATATCAATCAAGAATGCTCGCACACAAAAATAATAAGTTGGCATTCAACTTAAACGGATTAAATTCTCACAATTTAAAGGTAATACCAAGAATGACCATCAAAGTTGACAATAAGTATCAATTCTATTCAATTCTCAAATTTGTGCTCCAAAAATTTTAAAGGTCACCTATCAAAAATCTTATAAACATTGAGCTTTTCAAAAATTATTTATTCAAAGAAAAATATTACATTACTAAAACTTAAACTAAGAATAAGTTAAAAGTAAAAACTTTGTACCTCACACTTAATCATTTACTAGTCTCCCTTCCCATTTATCTACAATCTTTATTGAACCAAATAAAATTAACACTTATGCAATTCAATGTTCTTCCATTGCATCTCAAAATATCACTCCCTCATAAAATCACTCAAATGTTTAGTTAGGGCAATGTTTGCACTCTTAACATTCGATGAAAGAATATCACCATAAGCATGCTTATCAATTAAATCCCCACCACCTAATTACAATCAAGTATCAATCATAAGGTCTTTCATTTGGTTGTAAGGTAAATGCATGAAATTTAGGAATGTGAGCGTATCTATTAAGTTCAAGAGCACTTCAAAAATGAAGCAATCGATCATACATATAACCCAACAATCTCGAAACAACCTCTACTCACTTAGCACTTGACTCTAAAATACCCTTTCTTGGAATCCTCTTATTTTATTGCGAAGATCATACCCAAGCTTATTCCAACCTTAGCCATAAGAATAATAATTTCTAATTTTCCCTTCTTTTTTCTTTTTTTTTATTAAAATAGGATTTTGAATTGAATGTAACAATATATATAAGGAAGAAGAAGATCTAATAAAGAAATACAAAAATTAAAAAGTGTTTATTTACAACTTTCAAACTACTAAAATTAACCCCACATTTTAATTGACACAACAACTTCAATTACTAAATTTTGTCAAATGCTCTTGCTCCCAATGAAAGGTTAAGAAATGAAACAAAATGGTTCACGGCTAATGTCACTATGTAAAAGAAAGAAATGGGAAAATGAAATAGGCTTAAAATTGGCTTACTAAAGACATTAAAAGTTGGCCTTTTAAGCTAAATGGGTATTTCTAAATTCCTTAATCATGTTGATGCCTAATTGAAATTTTCATGTGGTCTCAAAATGCATATCTAAGCAAGTTCTAGCAATATATCAATCAAGAATGCTCGCACACAAAAATAATAAGTTGGCATTCAAATTAAATGGCTCAAATTCTCACAATTTAAAGGTAATGTCAAGAATGACCATCAAAGTTGACAATAAGTATCAATTATATTCAATTCTCAAATCCATGCTTCAAAAATTTTAAAGGTCACCTATCAAAAATCTTATAACCATTAAGCTTTTCAAAAATTATTTATTTAGAGAAAAATATTACATTACTAAAACTTAAACCAAGAATAAGTTAAAAGTAAAAATTTTGCACCTCACACTTAAAGATTCACATTGTCCCCAATGTGAGCATGAATAAATTTAAAGAGAAGGAGTTCAGTGAAACTTGATTTCCATCGTTTCCATATGCAATATAAGGTGATACTTCCATCCTTAATGAATTTGTCAACCATGTCTGAAAAAATGGATAGCATACAACTCTGAAAGTTACCCGGTGTATTGCAAATCCTAAATAGCATCCTTTGAAAAGCAAATGTCCCAAAGGGACATGTGAATGTTGTCTTAGGATGATCCTCTGGTGCTATAGGAACTTGGTAATAACCTTTTTCATTCTGTAAAATGGTTATATACATTTTCTTCTCTTCCTCACCACTAAGAGTAGAAGAGATGATCATTGATTATGTACTATTCTTCCCACAAAAAACATATTTCAAATGCTTTGGGATTTCTTTAAGTTCAACAAAGTTTGGTTGAATCTTTTCTTCATCCACTTCAACAATCTCAAGTCCCCTCTCATCAACCTCACTATCTAAAATTAACTTGCACTCCTCAATTTCTAAATTGGACATTTCAGGCTCTTCTTCCAAGTTCAAGGCCATCTCAAACTTATCTTCGCTACCTTCTTTGGAGAGCATATCATATGTTTTAGAAAGTTGCTTATCTTGCTTCTCATCTTTCAATCTACTCGGGAATAGAATTTATGGCCTATAAGGATTGGAAGGCTTATGCAATTTTGGTGAGGTTGATGCCTCCAAATTCTCATCCTCCTTTGATTGACTTGGTTTCTCTATGGTGGGTTGTATCTCCTTGCCATTTCCTTCTTGATTAGTACCTGCATCAAAGGAATCACCAACTTTGTTATCTATTATCTTTCCACTCCTTAAAATTGTGATCGCATTGGCTTGCTCTAGATGGCTAGGAAATTTCACTTTTTGGTGTGCTTGGAGTTGATTTGCCAATTGCCCAACTTGAGTTTCCACCTTCATTAATGATGCCTCTAAAGAATCAAATCTCTTATTGTTCACCTCCTGATTTTGAGTGCTAATTTGAATAAAAGTATTCAAATTATCTTTCAGTGTGGTTATCTTCAGTTGGTCTTGATTTGAAGATTGTTGTTGAAATTGAAAGCCTCTTTGATAAGGTTGAAAGGATTGGAAAGGTTGAATTTGATGTTGAATTTTTCAAGAAAAGTTCGGATAGCTTCTCCAATCTAGATTAAAAGAGTTAGAAAATGGATCATCTCTTCCCCTTTGTTGGAAATCCTCTAAGGCATTCACTTGCTCTTGCCCCTCTTGATATTGTTCAAAGCTTATAGAACACATATTTGCACCATGTCCTATAATGCCACATTCTCCACATATCTCTTGGCTTGGAATTGGTAGGCTTCCCCTTGAATTTAACATCTTAACATGCCTTGTTAATTCTACTATCTGCCTTGCCATTTCAAAATTTGAGTTCACCTCATAAACTCCCTCGTGCCTTTTTCCTATACTTTTTTGTTATGAATTTACTCTCAACATCTCAAGCAAACATACAGTTTCAGTAGCTATTTTTTCACCCACTACACCTCCAGCTGCATTGTCCACTGAATTCTAACTTTGTTGTGTGAGCCCATCATAGAAGAATTGATTAAGAAACAACTATGGATAATAATGACAAGAGCACTGGAACAACAAGGATTTGAAGCGATCCTATGCCTCATGAACTTGGTCATGAACTTATTATAAACTTCAGTCCATGTAGTCAGTGAATTCTCTGCTAGGGTCATCAACCATGCCTTTGCCTTATCCTTCAAAGTGTAAGGAAAATACTGCATCTTAAGCTCATCCTCCGTTAATGCTTGCAATGGAAATGTGTGCAAGGTTGAATAAAAATAACGAATGAAATTGAAAGGGCCTTTATTCGGCATTCCATGAAAAGAGGGCAGCATACTGTAATGAGTATTTTTCAATTCATAGTTCCTTGTTGCATTGCTTAACCGTATGCAAAAAGTGGTTACCCCAATAATTGGTTGGGCAAACTCCTTCATGGGTAGTTCTTCTACATCACCCATCTCTATTTTTATTTCTTCTTTGAATTGCTCTTTTACATCTTCCTCTTCTTGTCCCAAGGTATCTATTCTTCCCATTCTAAGAAGTCTATGAATGTGTCTATAAATGGAATAAATTCACCGCCTTGAGACCTAAATTCTTACATAAAACACTTAGCAATTCAAAGAGAATAATCAAATAATTAAATTAAAAGAATCAAACTATTACTACTTAAACAACCTTCCCCAACAACGACACCAAAAACTTGTTGCGTTCTACTTAATACTACTACAACATGACTCTCACAAGTATATGAAGTTAATCTCACAAGGAAGGTGTTAGTTCGTAATAATTTGATTAAAATAATAAATTAAAGTTTGAGTGTATGTTATTGAAATATAAAAGATATCTAAGATTACTAGTAAAATAAATAATGGTTGCACAAAAATGATTGAAACTTTCAAAAGGATACCTAGGATTTAAAATTCAATTTAATCAAATGTTTAATTTTTGAATTACCATTAACATAACCTTGTAACTTAATTTGTTTTTTGTGATTAATTAGCTATTTTTAATTCATTAGTTCTCACATTCATGAATTAACAACAACTAATTATTTTAAATTTGCAATTTAAGAGAACCCTAAAACTTATATTTCTAATTCATTCTTCGGGTAGTTGAATATATATTTCCAATATTAAATTTCACCTCTCAGTTCTTCATTCAATATCTAGAGATTAATAGGTGGCCAATCTATCAACCTAACAATTCAATCCAATGTAATCAACTCAAATAACAAGGTATATTAATGGAAATACTTGAATTAAATTATTTAATCAAATTTATTGCAAACCCTAGGCATGGATAATTTAGCACATCATCATCAAATCAAAGCACATACTCATCTCATTTGAAATCAAATCACAAACATCCAGTGAAATATTAATGTTAATAACAATTCAACAAAAATCTGGAAATGAATTAATTGAACTAATTCAAGAAATAACAAAACTCAATTTGAAGAAGACTAGAGTTAATCTTCTCTTGTTCTTCCTCCAACCTTGCTTGAGTTTGATGAAGAATCCCTAAACCTCCTCCTAAAGTTTTGCAAAACAATCTTGTGTAGAGAATGGCTATTGTTCATGATAATTGATTGTGAATGATGATAGGTGAATGGATTTGTAACAAGAATAAGAATAGAATGGAGAGGAAATTGTCCTCCTTCCCCACATGTAGCCCAAAAAGACGATGATCCCTCCTTTTTATTCAAAATGTTGTCTCATTTTTAATTAAAAACTAATTATTTTTCATGTGCCATTATCAATTGTCCCCCCTCTTTCAAAAAGAAGCTTTTAAAAATCACCATTCCTCTTATTCTGCTTCTCCACGATTATTTGTCTCACTTTACAACTCACTTAGTTGGCTTCATTAATTGAGTGACACGGCCAAGACATGAATGACTTGGTTGTGTCTATCAATTTTAACTTGGACACGGCCAAGTCACTTGCATGTGTCATTCACTGCCTTTTAATGTATGTTTCTTGTGGGGTGTAATACGGCCAGTGACATGGCTATGTTTTCTTCTGCTTCTCTTTGTTATTTTGCTCTTCAGGTGGGACATGACCAAGTCAGCAGGTGTGTCATGTGACACAGCCAATGACGTGGCCATGTCATATGCATACGTCTGCTTCTACCATTTTTTTTATTTCTTTGGATTGGTGACATGGCCAAGTCATATATGTTCTGGCCAAGTCATGTCCACCCTAGCCATGTCATGTAACACGGCCAGTGACACAACCAAGTCACCTAGGTGTGTCACATTCTGCCAAAATTTTCTTCTTTTCTCATAAGGGACACAACCAGATTGCTGAGTGTGTCCATTTTTCCAACTTTTTGATGAGGAACACGGCCAAGTCAGTGGGTGTGTCGTGTGACATGGCTAAGTTAGTAGGTGTGTCATATGACATGGCCAAGTCAGTGAAGACAACTTAGCCGTGTTCAATGCTCTTTTCTCCAAATTGACTTCAACAAGTGAATTAAAGCTCCATTTTGCTCAAGTCCATACTTTAACCTAAATCATACACTTTAAGCAAACTTTAAACACACATTTAAGGAAAAATTAACTTAAATCCAATAAAATTACCCTAAAATACACACATAAATTATCATAACAATTAGCCCTATGAAGCCAACTCAATACCTCTCTAATACCATAAGCCTCTGTAATTCCGGGTTGTAAAAGACCAACAATAGATGAAGCAACACCAGCTAGGAAATTGCCATTATTATCACACAAGATACCACCAAAACTTGTCATATTAGCTGTTGTATTTAACAATGCATCCACATTCATCTTAAGCTTACCAACATTAGGATTTTTCCATCAGGTTGAGCTTCCCTCCTTGCTGCAATATTTGAGTGTGAGTTGATGTGATCGGGTATATTGCTCCATTCCATAGAAAGAGTGCTTGCAAGTTGCTGTATTTGAGAAGGAGTAGCAGATTTTTGATGCCAAAGTGTTCGATTCCTATGCCACCAGCCACTCTAAAGTAGTCCACAAAACTCCAAGGTAAGCTGATCAAAATTAAGATTAAAAACATTTGATATTAATACAGATGGATCAGTAGAATTAAGATGCAAATTAGATAGAGCCCAGCAGACTGAATATGTGAACACAAAATAAAAGCATGTTCAAGAGATTCTTCCTTGCCACATATTGGACATCCCACATCTCTAACAACCCCTTAATGAATAAACATGTCTTTGTAGGAACAATATTCCTAAGAATACACTATACAAACACCTTTAACTTTGGAGGGATATTCGAACACCAAATTTTTTGCCATGGTCCATGAACAACCTCATATACAAAATTTGAAATATAGTTTTTAGCCGCATAATATCCTGATTTAACACTATAGTTCCCATTATTAGTAAAATGTTAGATCAGAGCATCATTTTTCATGAATTTGTTGGTAGGAATTGTACATATACGATATGGATCCAGAGGCAAAATGGATTGAATTTTTTTAACATCCCAACCCCCACCATGCTCAAGGAATAAATCCTTTACTACAAGGTGCTCATAGCCTATTTTCATAGGGGATGAAATCATAAAATTTGTGTCATCAATGATCCATGGAGATTGTCAAACATTCAAAGAAGTTGCACATATTCTCCATCTCATACTTTTTTTAAACAATTGTTGAGCCTCTAAAATACTTCTCCACACAAAGCTTGGATTATGACCAATCTTAGCTTCAAGAAAACCACATGTTGGGTAGTATTTAGCTTTGAGGATCCAAGACATAAGAGAAGTAGGTTGGGTTAGAAGCCTCCAACCTTGTTTGGCCAACATTGCTAGATTAAAGCAATTGAGATGTCGAAAACTAAGCCCCCTTTCATTTTTATAAGCACATAATCTTTCCCAAGAAAGCCAATGAATCTGCCTTGCATTAACACCAAGCGATCCCCACCAAAAACTATTCATAATTTTCTGAATCTCATCATAGAGTGATAGAGGTAAATAAAAGTACTCATACAATAAGTTGGAACATATTGAGCTACCCTTTTGATCAAAATCTCCTTTCCAGCCAATGATAACAACTTTCTATGCCAATTTTGAATTCTCCTACTAACTTTCTCCTTTATATAAGAGAAAATTTATTTCTTATTTCTCCCAATTAGAGAAGAAAGGCCAAGGTATTTTGAATTGACTAATAAAGCAGTTACACCAAAGACCGAACAAATCTCCCTTCTCATACCTTCTGAAGTATTAGTACTGAAAAAAATAGTAGATTTTTGAAAATTAACAGCTTGCCCTGAATAGGCCTCATAACAAGATAGAATATTTTTAATCTGCCTGCATTCTATAGCATTAGCCTAGAAGAAGAAAAAACTATCGTCTGCAAATAAAAGGTACGAAACCTTAGGCCCACCACGATTAATAATATTAAAATTTATTTATAATATTTATTAAATTAGTTTTAAAATTAATTTAATATTTTTAATTGAAATTTCTCTATCTATATTAAAAATTAAAAGTTAAATTAAAAAAAAAAGTCGTTGCTCCAACATCTTTCATCGTCTCCACCGATGTTGCTCCAATCCCATCATCATCATCTCCACCATCATTGCCTAGCATCATCATCGCCTCCACTGTCGTCAGTGAGCCAAGAAAATAGTGGTGAAGAACCCAATATCATTGCCTCCACCATCATTGCCCAGGATCATCGCGTCCATAAATGCAGCATCATCACCTTCTAAACAAGCTGCCAAGAACTAGAAGACGAGCTGAAAAAATTGTATTTTTCAATAATCAAGTTATTATCATCAATTCCTTTCAAATTAAAATTCCAAGTTAATGGTCCAACACATTAAAAATCCAAATCCAATTATTGATTTAACTTCTCTCTCTGCTACTGATTTTACTTTTCTCTCTCTCTGCTACTCCACCGTTGAATCCATGTGCACCAACAATGATGGTTACGATGGGTTTTGCATAATGGTATAAAATATAATTTGAGATTTTTACAGTGACTATTGCAATGGATTTTGGCATATGGGTATAGAATATAATCTTAGATTTTTATAGCGATGGTTGCTATGGGTGTTCTAAATTTTTCTTATTTTTCTTATTTTTAATTTTATTTTTTTATTATTAAAAAATATAATTTATTAATTTTTATTATTTTAAATTTATTATTTTTTTGACATTGATTGATGACATGTTAGTGATATCACAACATTTGTAAATCACAGAACCACGCCTACTTAACATCTGGTAGTATTAAAATTAGCAAATAGAAGGAATTAAATGATTATAGTCCAAGTATAGGGGGCAAAATGACTAAATGGGCCAAGTATATGGGGCAATCGATGTATTAAACCTTAAAAAAAGTGAAAACTTTTTATTGCTAGGAAGAAAAGAGGTTGAGAATATAATAAAATAGAGGTATTTTAATTTAATTAAATATAAGCTATCCTCCTAAAATAAAAGCAAGCTTATAACTCGGAACCTACAAAATTGAAAAATAATCTTATCATCATGAAATAAAAAGAGTATAAACTTTAATCGGGATTTTAAATATAGATATATATATGATAAAGAAAAATTTTAATGGGTAACTTTATGTAAACTTAAATTTTAAAAATGTTAGTTGATAGTTGATAAAAAAATTCTTAGATGTGGGCAATATCTCACTCAAGTGGTGAGACCCATTAATAATAAATAAAGAAAAAAGAAATATGGAAAGTTAAAAAGGTATTATCCTTTATTTTAAAAACTTATCAAGGGAGTATTGGCAAAAGGTGTAACACCCTTATACCCTATATACCCTTATACCCTATATACGTACAATACATATTTTCAGCATATGTAAAATACACATATACAGTATAAAAATGTCACAGACCGATTTAATAAAAATTTTCACATTTCTGTTTTAAGATTTCAAATACTAATATATAAAATAAATAGTACATAAATATTCTTTGCTTGTTATAGGAATCCAAAATAAATATTTTATATGAAAATCTCTAGAAAAAATTCGCCAGAGTTTTGTTTATAATTTGGACGTTCCCAAAATTCAACAAAACACAACCTGCATAATGCAAACACTCCCAATAAAAATCAATTCATCATTTCACCAATACTTCTCAATTTCTCCATATTTTCTCAAAATACTTATATATAGTTATATAAATTAACAACACATATAAAATTTCATCTGAACAACTTATTCAAAACATTCTTTACAATTTACATTATATATTTCTAAAAACATATCATAACATATATAATATCAAAATACATTGTAATATCAAATATCTACATGCTGGCAACTGGCTCTGATCTTGATGTACCCAAAAACAACTCTTCAAGCTCAATAAATACAAACCTAGACCCGACCAGGTCCAATAGAACTCTCCAGCTCTACCAAATCATCCATGATACTTGCGCGACGAATTACAATCGTGCTAAGCCGAAGCCTAGAGGTACAAACTTTGATAATAACAATAAAACTCAATGCATTGCCAATGCACAATGTATATAGATGCCACATCATTCTACTTTCTTATATTTTTCAAATATTTCATGATCACAACTCAAAGCATTATATTGCTCAATTGTATCACAATTCATAATTCACATTAAAGCAAAGACAAGCATGGACCCAAAAATGATCTAATATGCTATTCAAATTTCAGAGTTACTGCTTTGGTCCATAATGATACCATATGTCTAGCCCCGTAGGCAATATATCCATGGATAATGTAACAGCCCCAGTCTTTTGGACCTCAACCCGGCTAGACCCTTAGGCCCCAGTATCTTGGTCCTCAACCCGGCTAGACTGCTACAGTTTTTGAGGCTTACGACCCAGTCTTTTCACCCTAAAAACATCATATTTATCAGCTGGCCTGGCTTATGACCCAGTCTTTTCACCATTCTAGCTTTTAACCCGTAGGCAATTATAGGCATGCCGTCAAACCTAGAACTCTGAAAATTAAATAGCATACTAGGCACATATTTTATTCATATTTCTCATTATCAAATTCTTTCATAATTCCTTTATCAAAACTTTTCTCATTTTCTCATGATCAAACTAGGCACATTGCCTTATTATATAATCTTTTTCTCACTTTTTTTTTTCATTTATTCATTTTTCTCATTATTAATCTCTTTCTCATTGTCACATATTCAATCTAGACACATTGCCTTATTTTTACATTTTTTTTCTCATTTTTCTCATCTTTCTCATTTTTCTCACTTTTCTCACTTTTCTCATTTTTATCAACATCAATTCATTTCATTAGTCCACATATCTCATTTTTGCATTCACAACACATTACCCAATTACTTTGGGTATTTTCACATAATATATATATTTCACATTCTACACAATTTAGCCATTATCAATGGCTTTTCACAATGCATTTAACACATATATGACATTACAAATGTCATAACACATTATTCATACTCAATCAATGAACCAAGTAACTTAACACATTTTCCAACCAAAATGTGTTAAGCCCAAATGTCATGCAAATATAAACAATATATTCAAAGTTTGTACATGCCTCCACTAGCAACCCAAAGCAAGCTTAACACAACCTCCAATCCTATCCTTCCAACTTGCCCTTCACCACTTGGATGAAGCAAATCAACCTCCCTCAATGCCTATACCAAATGTGATTATACATAATCATTTAATATCACATTCTAAGGTATTCTCAACATCAAACCATAATTAAACATCACTCTAAACTAAATTCTAAAATTAAGCTTCACCTCACTTTAACTTTGAAAAACCATATCAAACCATTTAAATTAGTGTTTTAAGTTTATTAATATCATTAGAAACATGTTTTAGCATGTTTAAACCAATTACATTAATTAACCACATGCTTATGTTTAAAACCCTAAAATGGCATAACCTTCACCATTGAAGGATCTCCATTCCAGCTCAATCCAATTATCATTTCAATCTTATTTCCACCACTTATATCATTAAATAACATGATTTAAGCATTAAAATCAAACAATTAATCATTCTTTGAAAATTCACTTTTCCAAAAAAAAAGTGATTTTCTCTTTCCTCCGACTCACATTTTCAACCTTATATATATTATTATTTTAATATATTTTTAATTAATTAATTAAAACCCCTAAATATTATCTTCCATCCAAAATTATTTATTTTTGAATTATTTTATAAAATTTAAATTTCTAAGATTTAATTACCAAAATACCTTTTTACTTTGACTTTTCTTTTAAAAAGTATTGACTTTTATATGTTGTATATATTTTACATATATATCACATATATATTCCACTTTTTTTTATTTAAAATCCCTTCATTTTTTATTTAAAATCATTAATTTAATTTATCCATTTAAATTATAATTTATTTTATTAAATTTACAAAAATTAAAACTTTTCAAAAAATTTGAGATATTACACATATGCATAAGTAATGTATATCTTATATACACATTAAATGTACCTTATATGTGTATTAAATGTATTAAGTATGTAATGTATTAATCCAACATGTACAATTAATATACCATATCTATATGTTATATATACTCTAGATATATATATTGAGTATATATAAAATTTTATATCTCCAAAATCACAGATAGATTACAATGGCGGAAAGAAAATAATAGATGTTTATATGATTAAAGAAGGAAATCCAAAGCCAAAAGAGCCCATTTTAAGTCAAGAAATAGATCTGAAATGATATTTGAAACAAGAATCTTATATTGGGTTTGCAGCTTCCACTGGAGATCCAGAGATAGAGTTAAATTGTGTACGGAAATGGAAATTTGAAATAGAAAATGTTGAAGAAGAAGAAGATGAAAAGAAAGAAATTTTGTTAAAGATTGGTTTAGGCGCAGGAATCCCATTACTAATTGCTATTGTATTATTGATCATTTGTTATAGAAGAAGAAAATTTAGAAAAGGAGCAGCATCAGATGAAGAGAACAATAATGGAAATGAAATTGGAAAGAAATTGAAATGGTTGCCTGGAATGACAAGAGAATTCAAGTATAAAGAAATGAAGAAAGCAACTGACAATTTCAATGAAAATATGAAACTTGGAGAAGGTGGATTTGGGATTGTTTATAAAGGTTTATTAATCGATAAAGATGGCCATGAAACTGAAATTGCTGTCAAGAAATTTTCCAGAGATAATATCAAAAGTAAAGATGATTTCTTGGCTGAACTTACCATTATTCATCGCCTCATACACAGGAACCTTGTTCGCTTAGTCGGTAATTAACTCCCTCCATTTATTTTTATTTATTTGCTTTTTTTGTTTTAAAATTTTTTTTTCTAAATAGTTATATATATATAGGTTCTTGTTTTCTTTAACAAAAGTTAATTATGAAATAACTATTTCTTATAGAATATTATTATAAAATAATTATTTCAAATCAAAACAATTAAATTACCTTGAATTGCCATAGGTTAACCTCCTTTTCCCAAGTTGTTTCAGAATCAGGCTGCCCTTTCCACCTGACTAGAAATTCCTTTTGTGTAGGGACGAGTTCAAGGCAAAGACTTCTTGACAAGGGCGTCAAGACTTTGGTGGGGGAGAATTGTCAACCCCCAAGCCAATCGGCAACTAAAAATTTTGAATTGGCCCGTTGACAAGGTACTCTCCTCCTCGGACCCTAGTGTTTCTCCTGCTCGCCCAGCCAAGGTTGCTCCAACTGCATATATAGGGGGGACCTTGACCGAATTTTCTAGAGTCTTGTGGAAGGCTCTAGCCTATTGCAGACATTTGTGGAAGAATCTCGAAGTCCCTAGCAGAATTGGCCCAGGGTCCCCCAAGAAACTTGAAGCTTGTAGGCCAATCTGGAAGGTTCTGCCACAATTAGCTGTCCAGCCAGCCTGTCCCGCCCAGAAGCATCTGGAACGCCCCAGATTGTGCCAACCGACTTTGCTAGGTCGGTTTTGCTGCCTATAAATATAGCATAGCTCATTTGTAAATACACACATGCAATTGAGTGTGATAGTGAGCTGCTGAGAGCATCCTTGTAAGCTATTATTGTGCATACTGTTGTACTGCCAGTTTTCTTTGTTAATAATACAATCTTCCAATGTTCCTTTGTCCCTTGTTCACGTTTTTTGGTTCATTTGCCTGCTTTGCTTCTGTTTGCTAGCTTAAAGGCTGAATTAGCAAGGCTTCGGGGAAAACTGCCTGCTAGTTGCCGCACTTGGACAAGCTGATTTCTCTTGCCCAGTGACACTTGTAAGGATGATGGGTTGACTCTTGACTCTACTAGTATTCCTATGGATGTTGCTAAATTGTTGGAGGATTTTCAAGATGTCATGCCTCCGGAGCTGCCTAAAGAACTCCCACCAAGGAGGGAGGTGGATCACGCAATTGAGTTGGAACCTGGAGCAAAACCACTAGCCATGACCCCCTATCGAATGGCTCCCCCTGAATTGGATAGATTGACACAAAGCAATTGGCATTGTATGCTTGAGAGCTTGTAAGGCAAAAGCTAGATTAGGGTGTCACCTAGTACTTGAGTTTCCTTTGTAATCCTTTGTAATTACACAATTGTAAAGCTGTTCTTTGTGTAATAAAACAACCCTCATTCGTTCAAACTCTCTTGTGTTGTTGATATTTTGCTGGCTAGAGGGGGAAAGGCTGAACTTAGCTAGACTTTGGGGATAACAGTCTGCTAGGTGCCGCACGGACAAGCGTTGTTGAGTATTGCCCAGTGACACATGGTATGAAAATAAATAAAAAAAGAATAATAAAATTTAGTGACAAAAATTATTAATATTAAATATCCTGTCACAGTTTGCACTTGTTCATTCATTTATTTTATTTTACAAATTTGTTTATTATATAAAATATTATTTTTTAATTAAGTTTTCTTGGAGAGCAATTATTTGAAAAATCTTTTAATAATGATTTGGAAGTGGCTTTGAGCATTGATGGCAGAAGAAGATAGGCTTGATGTCAAATTAACACTAGAAGACAAACAATTAGAAATTTATTAAAAACATAAAATGGGAAGACTTTGGGTAGTCGTGGGTTGTTGAATACGAAAGTTCAATTAATTCAGTTTATACAATTATAATATATTTCCCACTTTCATTTCATTATTAGTCATATAGGGCTTTAAAATATTTTATTTAGTATATTCTAAATTATTCATTTTTTAAAATAAATAAATATATAAACTTGAAGTATAAATAAGGAAAGAAAAAAAAAACTAAATAGACACGTGCATATTGAAGTAAATGTTTTGCATTAAAGTCATCATATATGATTTTTCCATGTGTATGAAGCTTAAGACATCTCTTTATACAAGTTTAATATATCAATTGCCTTAATAGCTTTAATCATTTTATTCACTAAAATTATATATTTATTAGATTATCTCCTATAATTATATATATTATTCCATTAGATATTTATATAATCACATATTGATCACTTTATCCATTATATTTTTATATTTTCTGTTAAATAGATATTTACACACATTTATAGTACTATCTTTATCTAAGTATCTATTAAGTATAAAATAGACAATTACTACAGATAAAGTGGCCAATATATAATTATATAAATGTTGAATAGAACAATATATATAAGTATATGAGATAATCTGACAAATACATAAATACATAAGATAAAATAACCAAACATGCTAAGTTCAGAAAACTATAAATGTATTCATACTTTTCTATATACATATATATATATATATACAAACATACACCTGCATATATAAACTAAAAATGTTTCAATTATTTATTCATTTGAATGATTTATATGTATTATTTTTAAATAAAATATTCTCCCTTCATCCTCAGTAATATAATTATTTTCTTTTTTCATTTTTATTAAACCGTAATTCGCTTTTCATTGTAATAAATTAGGTAGAATATTAAATTTTTATAATACCATTATTATTACTTATTTCAAATATATATATTTTTTATTTTTCAACATCATTTTTATCAATATTTTTTTTATTTTTCAATGTTATTATTTATTCATAATATTTTTAAAAATAAAAAAGGTGATATTTTTCGATGTTATTTTCAATACATATTAATCAATCTTAAACAATTAATTAATTTTATTTGATGTAAAAAATTAATAATAATTTAATGAATATATATCATATTCAACTAGGATATAATAGAAAAAAAATACATATAAAATTATCATTCAACGTAACTAATTTTTCATAATAGCTGTAAAACGAGGAGTGCGCCTATTAATTTGAATTGAAAGGGGGTGAACGGAAGGGGGTGTACATTGTTACAAAATCAAATAAAATTACCAAAATGAAAATTGACGAAAGTGGGATGGAGCAAATCAATGGGCAATTGATTTGATCACCATAGAAATTGATTCATAAACAAATAATTTTCTGTAATGCTATCGTTTCAGGATGGTGTTATGAGAAGGGGAAACTTCTATTAGTTTATGAATTCATGCCAAATGGCAGCCTGGAGAAGCATCTATATGAGGCTGCCGAGCAGGATACACTGAGTTGGAGTCATCGATGCAAGGTTCTGGAAGGAGTAGCTTCTGCATTGCATTACCTGCACAACGAGTATGATCAAAAGGTCATTCACAGAGACCTCAAAGCCAGCAATATCCTGCTTGATAAGGACTTTAACGCCCGCCTTGGTGATTTTGGCCTTGCCAGAGCCCTGGAGAATGAAAGGAACTCCTATGCTGAGTTAGGATTAGGTGGAGTCCCTGGGACCATGGGCTATGTTGCTCCAGAATGCTTCCATACAGGAAAAGCTACTCCTGAATCTGATGTATTTGGTTTTGGAGCAGTTGTTCTTGAAGTTGTATGTGGTAAAGGTCCTGGTTCCAAGATCCATCACAACCAGCATCTTTATTCACTAGTTGATTGGGTATGGATGTTACACCGTGAAGGTCGGATTCAAGAAGCTGTCAACGAAAGACTCAAGAATGATTTTGTGGAGGATGAAGCAAAGAGACTTTTGCTTCTGGGTTTGGCATGTTCACATCCCAATGAGAGTGGAAGACCTAAAACACAAGCAATTCTTCAGGTAATATCTGGAGCTTTACCAGCCCCTCAAGTACCTCCATTTAAGCCTGTTTTCATGTGTCTTCTTCAATGGATAACACCAGTAGCAGTGCTGCATCCCTCTCTGCATCACATAGTTTTCCCAAAATAGTTGTGGAACAAAAAATCTAACCACACTGTAGAGGACATCATCTCCCCTAATACAGAGCTTTTGCTTTGCTGGAGTAGTGAAGTCACATTGCTGATAAAAACACAAGTGCTTCTGCAGAAAGGTAGGTTGTCAACTTTCTCACATTTCTACAATGGGGGTTGTGTTTTTGTGAAATACCCATTTGTAATACATTTCTAAAAATCTTTTGCATCATGGTACCATCACCACATGTGAGCATTTTCAGTACATTTCCCATCCTGTTGTCCTCGGCTGGTTCTTGAAATCCTGCCAGTGCTGTACTTGTTATACAGCCATATTGTGCTTAAAATGTAACGTTTCCTGGAAACGTTTTTGTTGTAGTTTGGTTGACAGTGTGTGTCTAATGCAGTTTAAAAGAAAAAGAATGACTCAAAAATATAGTCATGTAACATCCACATCCATTCAAAATGTATCATGTAGTAACTCATGTATGCACCAGTGGTTGCACCTTATACGAGCTCATGAGCTGATCCAGCTCCACCATCCTACAAAGTAACTCATGATATACACAGCCTATCTGAGAACTCGTCTGTCAATGAGGCAATTCTCACCTCTCACTCCCAGCTCAAAATAGAATTGTACACCGAACATACAAGTTTAGGATGATTTCCCAAAGAATACATAATTGCACAACATAGTTTTCCATGTTAGGTTATTTTAATAATCTATAATGTGGCCCATGTAATTACTTGAACCGATTTAATTAAAGACGACCGATTCTAATTAAAGTTGACCCGAGATGATAGTTATTGGATTTAAAGGTTGAGAACCGGTTTAGGTTTAAAATACCCTTCCCTCTAATTATTAAATAAGTCAGAGAGAAATAAAATAAAACAGTTTTTCAGTTTTCAAAAAATACATACGGTTATATATTTTTTTTCTCTAATCGCATTCTCTGACCATTGAGAGAAAAACGTAAGGAAACAGATTAGAGGGAAAGAAACAAGTTGAACGTAGTACGCAGTTTTCTATAGAAGAGGACCAAAGCCATGGATCAAGGTACGCTTCCGATTATTCTCTTTTATTAAACAATGACTAGAAATAAAGATCCATTACAGTTTTTCAATTGTATTCCTAACAATTGGTATCAGAGCAAGGTTTTGTTCTAGTTTTGTTTGATTAATTTCGTTTAGCTTAAATTAATCGCAAAATTCCATTTCGGAAAGGTTTGCGACAATGACATGAAATTTATTTTGTCTTACCTGTGTGACGTTTACGAATGGTATTTTAGATTTGTATCTCATGTACTGGTTTTATTTTGAGTGCAATTAATTTAATTCTATTATATTATATTGCTTTTGAATTAAGTGTTGTGGATTTGTGTATAAATCCACGTGTGAAGCAATTGAAGGGAAATGTGTCAATTTTGCTTTTCATGATGAAACTAAAAGCAATAATTAAAGTGGAAAAGGATGATTCTTTGTATATTGCCGACACCTTGTAACTGATTGGTTTGATTGAATATTGACATGCAATTGTGTTTGCATCTGTTGCTTTGCTGTTGTGTTTGGTAAACAGGCAGGTTTAATTAAGAAATAACATTCTTTGAAGTTTTAACAGAAAGGGCAATATTCATATTTAATTGTAATCTTTATTGATTATGGATTTCACTTCATTGATTAGTGTTTGTATTCAATGTATGAATACATAAGCAATTAATAGTGGCTGTAACTCTTTCTTTGTGTTATAATGATTTTCGTTTTGCATTATACACGCAATAAATAATAAATGATAATAATAATTAAATTAATTATTATGTTATGGTCCAATATTATGAGTGGCAGCAATGATGATTAAAGATTATACAATTTAAATGTTTATTATATGGAAAACTTGTTAGTCACCAAAGTGGCCTTGCTTGAATTTTGTTTAAACATTTAATTATGTACTTCAATTGTTCATATTTTGATGTCGTTAAATGACATGAAAGATAAAATTGATCAATTGCGATCATTAATTATAATGTTGTGAGGTTACCCAAAGGTAGACCATTACTTATAGTTAATGACATCAAAGAGACTTGAGATTATGCTTGGTAAGTATGAATGTATATCCAAAGATAACATGCATATTGTCTATAGTATGATTGAAAGTCTATTACAGTATCCTTATTCTTGGCATCATTATATGTTTGAATCTTTGTATTTGAGTATTACCCAAAGGTAAATTAAATACATAATTAAGGTTGTTATTTGTTTGAATCTATTATATTATCTCAAAGCATTAATGTGTGGGTATGTATTGCAGCTTATTCTAAAATGTTTGCTATGAGTACTGGTTGATTAAGTTCAACGGTTTGAACTATGATGACTGGTCTGAACAAATCCATTACCAGCTGGGAGTTTTGGACCTAGATCTGGTATTAGTTTCTGAAAAGCCAGCAGTCATTACAGAGACCAGTACAGAAGAGGACAAGTCTCACTATAAGGCTTGAGATCGGTCTAACAGGCTGAGCTTGAACTTGATGAGGATGACAATGGCTGAAAATGTCAAGCCGTCAATGCCTAAAACGAATGACGCCAGAGAGTACATGTTAAAAATTAAGGAGTACTCCCAGTCAGACATTGCTAACAAGTCTATAGTAGGTTCCTTAATGAGTGAGCTGACGACCAAGAAGTTTAATTGGTCACAATCAATTCATAATCATGTGACTAACATGCAGAATTTGACAGCAAAATTGAAATCGATGGGAATGAATGTGAGTGAGTCCTTTCTTGTTCAGTTTATTATTAACTCACTTCTTGTTGAGTTTGGTCAGTTCCAGGTGAATTACAACACCCTTAAGGAAAAATGAAACATTCAGGAAATCAAGGCCATGTTGATTCAAGAGGAAGGGAGATTAAAGAAGGTAAAGGAACACTCTGCCAATCTCACTTTTCATGATGGAGCTGGAAGCAGCAAGAACAAATCAGGGAAGAAAGGCAAGAAAAAGGACAAAGCCCCAATGAAGGTCAGTGAGGGCCAAATCCATAAGGAATCGAAGTGTTATTTCTGTAAGAAGACTGGTCACTTCAAGAATGATTGTCCTAAAAGGAAGATGTGGTTCGAAAAGAAAGGGATTCCTTTCGATTCAAACCATAAACGAAACTAAAAAGTTTCTATATATGGGAAACATAATGAAGGCACGAATAGAAGGAATTGAGACTTACAGATTGATCTTGGACACTGGTTGTCATTTAGATCTTGAAAGGTGTCTTTATGTTTCTAATTGTGCTAGGAATTTAGTTTCTGTTGGAATGTTGGACAATATTGGTTTTAGTATTAAGTTTGGTAATGGTGCATTTTCTTTGTATAAACATAAGTACTTTTATGGTTCTAGTACTTTAATTGATGGTTTATATCGTTTTAAACTTGATACTGAATTTGTTAAATCTCTGTTTAATGTTGAGCACAATTTAGGTAATAAACATAGTGCATATGATGAATGTTTTGGTTTCTTATGGCATCAAAGATTAGGTCATATTTCCAAAGAAAGGATTTTGAGGTTAGTAAAAGGTGGAATCTTACCTCAATTGGATTTTACTGATTGGGATGTGTGTATAGATTGCATTAAAGGTAAGCAAACTAAACACACATTAAAGAACCCAGCCACAAGAAGCAATGAACTTCTGAATCTTATACACACTGATATTTGTGGTCCTTTCGACGTTCCCTCTTGGGGTGGTGAAAAGTATTTTATCACTTTTATTGATGATTTCTCACGGTATGGTTATGTATATTTACTGCATGAAAAGTCTCAATCAGTGGATATTCTAGAGATATTCATTAATGAGGTAGAGAGGCAGCTAAATAAAAAAGTTAAAAATGTGAGGTTTGATAGAGGTGGTGAATATTATGGTAAATTCAATGAAAATGGACAATGTCCAGGTCCATTTGCAAAATTCCTTGAAAGGCGAGGCATTTGTGCGCAGTATACAATGCCTGGTATGCCTTAGCAGAATGGTGTAGCTGAGAGGCGAAACCGTACTCTGATTGAAATGGTTAGGAGTATGTTAAATAATAGTTCTGTACCTTTATCATTATGGGTGCATGCATTAAAAACTGCTGCATATTTGCTTAATAGAGTTCCTGGTAAAGCAGTTCCTAAGACCCCTTATGAACTGTGGACAAGAAGGAAACCTAGTTTGAGGCATCTTCACATTTGGGGTTGCCCAGCTGAAATTAGGATATATAATCCACATGAAAAAAAAAAGCTTGATGCTAGAGCAGTTAGTGGATTTTTTATTGGATATCCTGAAAAGTCAAAAGGGTACAGATTTTATTGTCCTAACCATAGTACAAGAATCGTTGAGTCTAGAAATGCGCGGTTCATTGAGAATGGTCAATCCAGTGGAAGTAGTGAACAACGTGTGAACACTCAAATTTTGAGGCTCGGAAAGCCGATTTTCTTAGACTGCAAGTGACCAAGCCAGACCGGATGACCACGGCAGAATCCACCGAAAGTATGTCTTCATGGTACTTGAAATGTCCGGAGCAAAGCAACGATCACGGATATGACCTCGGAATAATTTTTGGAGGTCCACAGCTCCCAGAAAATCAGTTTGAACGAAAATCGGGAGATTTTTTGAGGGATGAACCGCCAAGCTTAGCGGTCCGACCGCCAACCGCCGCGGTCCGACCGCCGGCGTTGATTTTTTTCCAATTTTTCGGCTGACAGCGCGGTCTGACCGCTGACCGCTGACCACGGCGGTCCGACTGCCGGGACGGCGGTCCGACCACCGTTCAGTCCAAAATTTTGCCTATAAAAAGGTTTTCGATTCTCAAAAAAAGGGGTTGGCTTTTGGCATCCCGGGACCTGGTGTTACAGAAAGCAAAGGATCATATTCTAAGAAATCAAGATCTGGAACTTCGAAGTGGAAAAACTCTAAGCAAGGTAATATCTTAATTCATCTTTTGTTAATTCAAGCATGTCATAGGCATTCCATCTTCTTCTTAAATTCTTCTTGGTCAAAGACCTAATCCTTTTAGGTCTAAGGCCTAATTAATTAAATAAATAATCGATCTTTCGGCATTAAGCCATGAATCAACCAACCTTTTTTGGCCCAAGGCCTAAAATTTGCATCCTTTTGGTACAAGGTACCTAAATTTCACAATTTTGCACTAAGTGCTAATTAAATCTCACAATGCACGAAGCATACACACACACATGCATAAATGCATAATTGCCTTTAAATAGGCTTTTTCCGAACTACATGGGCTTTGATCTCTCATAAAAACGAGAGTATGTAGGCATATTTGGGATTCACCCCAAATAGCAAGTCCGCAATTTACTAACAATCTGTTTGTTTTCTTTCCTTCACCCCTTTCAAGGTTTATTTCTTTTATTGGCAAGTTAATCGAATGCATGACATAGTCCCCGAATCCTCCTTGGGTTCGCAGAGCAGAAACCTTTACATTGGACGTGTTATTGGAGTCAAACAAGGGTTTTTCTTAGTTTTTCCCTTCGAACAAAAATAAACTGAGTGGCGACTCCCGACAACAAGTGAGCGTTCACCCGAATCTTTTTCGGGTGAAATCCAAGGTTCACATCTTGGCGACTCCACTGGGGACCATAAAATTGATTTATGGGATTCTAGTGGACTACTATTGCTTATTTGATTAATTTGACACTAGGGACCATGAAAATGATTTATGGGATCCTAGTGGACTATTATTATTCATTTAACTGATTTGCCCTTCTTTAGGGTACTTTTATTCATTTTGCAGGGTACCTTAGCAATATATATCCCCTCCTTGGGGATATTGGATTGAAAATTGACAAAAGGAATCTTTTTCCTTTAATGGACCCCTTGTTTGATTAATTGTGCATTTATTTTGTCATTCAGAGAATCTTTTTCTCTTGCATTATATGGGGGAATCCTTTTCTTCCATTGCATAAAAAAATTGTTTTCAAATGAATTTCTTCTCTTTCTGTTCAAAATTCTGAGTCTGGATAGAAAGTAGCGCTGACCGGCAGGTCTCCTTGATTATGCCGGCGGACAGCCAAAGCGTCCTCCCTGTTGTCGCAAACCATTCCAATCCTTTTGGAGTGGCCCATGAGTAATCGTACTGCTGGACCCACGCGAAACTCCTTGTTTCACATGTGGTTAGGTATATCTTACTCAAGACTCAAGGGTCCCTACTATAAGCCATTTCTCTATTTTCATGAACAATAGAACCTTCCCTTAGGTTATATGTACCCAATGATAGTGCCACATTCCATTAAAATGAATTATGATATGATGAGGTGCATTCATGCAACATGACAACATTATTTTGGGGGAAAATCTTTTGGGAAAAAACTTTTGATGTATATAAGTGGACCAAGAGTCTTCCTACCCTACACACTACCCTGATCCTTTACCCTTAACCTTTGCAGGTATCCACTATCCGTGTGCCTTCACCCACACAAGCTACTCCAACTGTGCAATCACCCACAGGTCCTGCTACCCCAATTTCACCAACTGCTCCAATTACTGAAATGGCTACTATTGAACAGATTAAGGCTTTGCTAGATGGACAGGTTAAGGAAATTGAAGCTAGGATGCAAGAGAGAATTGATGAAGCTTTGGTTGCCCAAAGGGTAGCCATCCTAGCTGAATTGAGAGGGGCACCAAAGACGGCCTCTACTTCTGAACATTTAGGGAAAGAACCAATTGTGGGGCAAACTAGTACCCCCATGACTGCTCAAAATAATACCCCTGTCATCAATTTGGAGGATCCACCCTCTAAGAATGAAACTGATGAACTGAAAAAGAAACTTGAATTGCTTGAAATGTCAATCACTGCCATGAAAACTCATAAAGAGGTGGTAGACATTGATTCCTTATCCTTGTTTCCTCAAGCTAGATTGCCTCCAAAATTCAAGATGCCTGGGATGGACAGATTTGATGGGACCACTTGCCCTAAAACCCATTTGAAGATGTATGTGGGGGCCTTGAGCCCTTGGGGTCTAAATGATGAGCTCTTTGCTCAACTCTTTCAACAATCCTTGACTGGGGCTGCCCTAAAATGGTTTGTAAGCCTGGATCGTGCTAAGATTAAGACTTGGGAAGACATCTGCAATGCGTTTAACACTCAATACCACTACAATATTGAGGTAGATGTCACTAGAAGGGAGCTTGAGACTACCAAGCAAAACAACAATGAACCTTTCTCCTCGTTCCTTACAAGGTGGAGGGCGAAGGCTGCCCAAATGATCAATCGTCATTTAGAACAGGAGCAGATTGATATTATAATCAGAAATTTAAGACCTATATATCAAGCTCAACTGCAAACCCAATACCTACCTACTTTCAAATCGCTCATTGCGACTGCAACTAAGGTAGAAGACTTAATACAATTGGGTAAAATAGTAGATGAGGGAGCTACTTCGAAGTATAGGACCCAAGGCCACCTCCAAACCCATTACCCGCCAGTTATAAGGCCAATGAGTATTGTGAATACCACCAAGGAAAAGGGCATAGAACAGATTCTTGCTGGACTCTGAAAAACCGCATCCAGGATTTGGTGGATAGGGGTGACATCATTCCTCTCAGGAGTCAACCGAACATTGATACTAACCCTTTGCCTAATCATTCCATCCACGCCATCACTATGGAAGAAGAGTTGTTTGATCCTTTCAAACTTCTCTTAGAAATGAATGAAGTGTGTGTGTTGGATTTGAATGACCTTGCTGAAGAGGTCGATGCTTTGACAAGAAGCGGAAGGCAATATCAGCCACTCGATTTGGGAAAAGTCCCTACAGCCTCAAATCACCCCCATAAGAAGCACCAGAGCCAAAAGAAGACCTTGTCCTCTCTCAGCTTAAGCAAACTCAAGCTAGGGTATCAATTTGGGAGCTCCTTGCTTCCTCATTCCCACACCGTCAGGCTCTCAACGAAGCTTTAAGTCAACTTGATACATCAGTGGACACAAGCCCAGAAGCTTTGGTGGCCACTTTGACTCAATCAACCAAGACATTGAGTATCCGATTTTCTGATACAGACCTGCCAGAAGATGGCAGTAAACACAATGATGCCCTATACATCACCATACAAACTGGGGGAAAGACTGTTCCCATGGTTCTCATTGATAATGGGTCAGCCTTAAATGTATGTCCTTTGAAGGTAGCAAGCTGTCTGGGGTTGGAGGCTACAGATCTTACACCTTCTGATCAGATTGTTAGAGCATATGATAACACTCGAAGGGAAATTTTAGGTGTTGCCACTCTGGAAGTTGCTATTGGGCCGGTGAAAATGGGAGTGCCCTTCCAAGTCATTGATGTACCCGCGAGCTTTAATCTCCTCCTTGGAAGGCCGTGGATTCATCAGATTAATGCTGTACCATCTTCATTACATCAAAAACTTAAGTTTCCTTTTGAAGGAAAAATCATCACTATCAAAGGGGACACCTGTGAAATCAACAAAAGAACCATGGATCAGTCTCTCTTTGAGGTTGTTCCTGGCGAAACCGCCATGTCCTTGACTGGTTTCCATTATGATATAGTCCAATGCATTGAAGGAGAAAAACCCAAAGGGCCATTTATCTTATATGATTTTGGAGAGGTCCAAATCAATTACCTGGTGGGAATGATGGTAGGTCTGCTGCCCGGAATGGAAATGATAAAGTCTGGGAGGAAAACACCCGTAGTGCGGCCATGGGAAGAACCTGAGAATAGGGGAACTTTTGGCCTGGGGTACAAACCCACAGATGAGGAGATTGAAGAGTTTGAGCATGGAAGGAAGAAAAAGAAGAATTGGGGGGCAAGAAGCCTCAAAATGCGCCCTTACTTTAGAACTCTGAATGGTCACTTCTGCAAACCTGGAAAAGCAGTTCCTTACTGTGGTTTTCAGGAACCATTCTATTCTCCTATGACTGGAAAGAAGCTACCAGGTTTTGAGATGTTCGATGATGTTTTAGCCATAAAAGAAGAAGAGCCAGAACCTATAGTTGACCCACAAATTGAAGATTTTATACGGCCTAGTCTCTTTGATGAGGTTGCTATGATAACCAATTTTGAAGACAAAAGGAACTTCATAAAGCTGATCAAGACCACAGATGGACCACTGATGAACTGGTATGCCGAGGAGGGACAAGCTGTTGTAGTCAAATCTAGTCCTGTGTCACACCCCGAGCCTGAGTCTTGTACTGAGTCAAAACTCAAGTCAAACACCGAGTCAGAGTCCAGTTTTGAGTCTTTCTTAGCTTCAGGAATAGAAAACCATAATGTCGAATCTAATGTAACTCTGGAGGATGACTCCGCCATTATTAATGAAAATGTTTGAATTTCTGGTTACCCTGTGTCTTTTGCTTTCCAAGTATTATCTAGCAAAAATGAAATAAATGAAATAAAAGAAATAAATGAAAAAATAATGATTGGCAAAGAAAATGAACATACATACATTGCATATGATTGTGTGAATAAGGAACAGGTTGTTGAGTGCATCAGAAGATATGTCGACTGCTTCATGTGGAAGGCAAGTGATGTCACGGGAATAGACCCAGCCATAGCAGTTCATAAGATTCCACTATACCCAGATGCAAAGCCGGTTAAGCAAAAATTGAGAAGAATGAAGCCAGAATGGTCTTTGAAAATTAAAGAGGAGGTTGCCAAGCAACTGGACAATAAGTTCATAGAACCAATTGCCTATCCTTCCTGGTTAGCAAACATCGTGCCAGTCCCGAAGAAAGATGGAAAGGTCAGGATGTGTGTTGACTATAGAGATTTGAATAAGGCCTGTCCCAAGGACGATTTTCCACTGCCACACATCGATTTGCTGATAGACAGGATGGCTGGACATATGATGGTTTCCATGACTGACCTCGCGGTTGGGTACAATCAGATCCTAGTGCACCCACCAGACAAAGAGAAGACAGCTTTCATTACAGAATGGGGTACTTTCTGCTACAGGGTTATGCCTTTTGGGTTGATAAATGCAGGGGCTACCTACCAAAGGATGGCGACAACAGTCTTTCATGACATGATTCACAAAGAAGTAGAAGTGTATGTTGATGATATGATTGTTAAGTCAAAATCTCCAGAAGGACACGTTGAAGCACTTGAGAAGTTCTTCCTTAGACTTCGCAAGTACAATTTGAAACTTAATCCTGCAAAGTGCCTGTTTGGAGCAACATCAGGCTTATTTTTGGGGTATTTGGTCAGCAAGAGAGGAATAGATGTTGATCTAGCAAAGTCAAAGGCTATTTTGAAAATGCCTCCGCCAAGAACAGAAAAAGAGATTCGAGGCTTGCTAGGTAGATTACAGTATATCAGTCGATTCATATCACAATTGGCAGAGACTTGTGGTCCAATCTTTAAGCTACTAAGGAAAGGTGCTTCACAAGAATGGAATGAAGACTGCCAAAAGGCCTTCGACAAGATCAAAGAATACTTGTTAAATCTGCCAATTCTACAACCTCCCAGAATGGGAAAGCCTCTGCTCTTGTATTTATCTGTAACAGATGAAGCCATGGGTGCAATGTTAGCTCAAGAAGCCGAAAGTACAAAGGTGGAAAATGCAATTTACTACCTCAGCAAAAGGATGCTGGACTATGAGTTAAAGTATAACAAGATTGAGAAGTTGTGTTTAGCATTGTATTGGGCTTGCACAAAGTTACAACACTACTTATCTTCTTACACTACTTGTGTCGTCGCAGAACAGAGTCCCTTGAAATTCCTTATGGAGAGGCCTGTTTTGGACAGTAAAATGGCAAAGTGGGTGTCAACATTGGCAGCCTTTGACTTAAAATTTATTCAAAGGAAAGCTGTGAAAGGTGGCGCAATAGCTGACCAATTAGCAGAATTGCCCGTAAAAGACGAGATGCGAGGAATGGGTTTCCCTGACGAAGACCTCCTGAATGTGGAAAGAAGTGTTTGGGAGATGTATTTTGATGGGGCATCCAATTATCATGGAAATGGAATTGGGATTGTGTTCAAAACTCCTTGTGAAGAATACATTCCATTTTCAGTTAAACTTGACTTTAGCTGCACAAACAATGAAGCAGAATATGAAGCTTGTATCAATGGGCTTGAAACCGCCCTGGAATTAGGGATTAAGAACCTAAAGGTCTACGGTGATTCTATTTTAATAGTATCACAAGCTTTAAGGAAATGGAAGATAAGAGAAGAGCGTTTGGTTCCTTACCTACAACGCCTTGATCATTTGGCACAACAAGTCGATGATCTGTCCTTCGAATATCTCCCAAGAGCAAAGAATTAGTTTGCTGATGCCTTGGCTACTTTAGCTTCCATGATCAATATCAAGGAGGGGAAAGTCGTTCGTCCATTAAAAGTTCAACTTCAGAAACAGTCCGCCCATATAATGCATTTGGACGATAGTAAACCATGGTTCTGGGATATCAAGAGTTATCTCAAGGATGGAAGTTATCCGGAGGGATCATCAAGGGTTGATCAGAGGGCCATAAGGCAGCTAGCCACAGGTTACATTCTTAATGGGGATATCCTCTACAAGAGGAGTTGGAATGGAATGCACCTAAGGTGTGTGAATGAAGCAGAGGCTAAGCAAATAATGGAAATGGTACATGATGGCGAATCAGGGCCACACATGTATGGAATCGCCTTGGCTTGAAAAATTGCCAATCTAGGATATTATTGGTCCACCATGAATGCAGACTGTGTGGCATTTGTACAAGAATGCCATCAGTGTCAGATATTTGCTAAGATGCAAAAGCAACCTCCCGTTGCTCTGAATCCAATCACCTCTCCATGGCCCTTCGCTACTTGGGGAATAGATATAATTGGCAAAATACATCCAAAAGCCTCGAATGGACATCAGTTTATCTTGGTAGCGGTGGATTACTTCACAAAGTGGGTTGAAGCAGCTTCTTATGCAGAATTAAACGCCAAAAAGGCAGCACAGTTTGTCCGAACCAACATCCTTTGTCGGTACGGAACGCCATTTGAGATTATCACTGATAATGGAACTCATTTCCCAGCAGAATTTGCTAAGCTCTTGAAGGATAAGAATGTCCAGCATCATAAATCCTCTCCTTATAGACCTCAAACAAATGGAGCTGTAGAAGCAGCGAACAAGTCTATAAAGGTGATCATACAAAAAATGATCAAGGAACATAGCCGTTGGCATGAGAAGTTACCGCTGGCTTTGTGGGGATATAGGACATCAAATAGAACTCCTACTGGGGCAACCCCGTATTCCCTGGTGTACGGAATGGAAGCAGTACTCCCCATTGAACTGGAAGTTCAATCGGCGAGGATAATTCAAGAAAGTCAGATAAATGAAGCTAAATGGATCAGCAATTATCATCATCAGTTGTTGGGTTTGGATGAAAAAAGACTTCAAGCTCTACATCGGATTCAAGGGTATCAGAGGGGA
Source organism: Garcia nutans (assembly GCA_947685225.1). NCBI lineage: Eukaryota > Viridiplantae > Streptophyta > Magnoliopsida > Malpighiales > Euphorbiaceae > Garcia > Garcia nutans. The sequence continues at coordinate 11,009,741 of CANTUV010000072.1, forward strand.
ATGGCCAGACATTTCAACAAAAAGGTCAAAGATCGAAAGTTGGAAGAAGGTTGTTTGGTTCTGAAAGAGATCAGAACACCCGTTACAGATCCTCGTGGGAAGTTTCGTCCTCATTGGGCGGGACCCTACATTTTGAAGAAAATACTTTCCGGCGGAGCCGTCATCTTGTCTGATTTGGATGGTCTAGAGTTCACAAACCCATGCAATCTGGATCAATTAAAGAAATACTATGTATAATCATGCATTGTAAGGAACTACATTAGACCTGATTCTCGCAAACTAATTCGAGATATGTAGGCAGCTCTCCTTGAGCACGGTCTAAATTTTAATAAAAATCATTGATTCATTTTTCTTTTGCCAACATAAAAAAAAAGAGAAAAGAAAGAAAAATCCCGCTAAGTTGAAAACCCACAAAGGGCGGCTTAGGCAATAGTGGGGCCCGCTAAGTCAAAAACCCGCAAAGGGCGGCTTAGGCAAGAATGGGTAAGAACTCGCTAAGTTGAAAATCCAAAAGGACGACTTAGGCAAAAATTAGAGCAAATAAATAAAGTAGATAATGCTTGGAAAGCAAACAAAAAGTTATTCATTAAGAATCATTCATCATTTGTTACAAAAAGTGTCATTCAGTAAGAGTCATTCATCCCATAAAATATCCAACCAATCAAAAGTCAAGTCATAACCCCAAAATAAAAAAAAGACAATAGAGTCAACCCTAGGGCCTAAATTCTACGCCTCCTACGTGGGGCAGAGTCTTCGGTATCTTCCTTAGTTCCGGAGCTCTCTACGACATCTGTCTTCTCCTCGCTAAGTGGAACCACCTCCTCTCTCTCTAACTCCTGCAGTAAGGCATACCTCCTGGGTTTTTCAATGGGCCAAACTTCAGCTATAAACCAGGTCCTGTACTCCGGAGTAGGCTGGACAAGGGAAGGCTCAGCAAAAGGCCTGATCATCTGATGGTTTCTGACCCAAGTCTGTAGAACAGCTCGAGTAACTCCGGGGGTAATAGGGGAAGCAATGGTAAGCCCAACAGGAAGGGGAACCCTCTGATCAATCCCCATCTGTCTGAGGACCTGAGAAGCACTATACCATGTGCTATGAGTGAAACCAAGGAGATAGACATGGTTGTGCATTGCATTCGCCTCCATGAAGCGAGGAATTCTATACCAAGGGACGAACCATAGTAATTCTTCTGGTCCAAGCTCAAACAACCAGATAGTCCACTTGGCCATGGAGGGAAAAGAAATCTGGATTCTCCTAGTGCGGTACTGTGAAGGATTATAAGTTAAGGCGTTGGGAGCAGCAACCACTCGGAGATGGTCTCTCAGCCAAACCTGAAAAGATAGATCCTTTCTATTTACAAGCAAAAAAGAGAGACAATGAAATTAGAAGAAGCAAAAGGTATAACAAAATTACCTGAAGAATGATCGGGGTGACAGTCCAGCTCTCAAACCCGAGCACAGCTCTGTCAAGACTCTGAATAGTCTCAGCCAGAATCATACCATCGATGCAATTAAGTTCTTCCATCTGCCTGACCATGGGGCAAAGCTTCAAATCTCCAAAGCCGGGATCATGGTTGAAAAGAAACCCGGCTAACAGGCAGAAAACGAAAGCCCGCATTCTGTGCTTCAGTTGAACCTCATCTTCAAAGTTAGCGGTCAGGAATTTGTCAATCAAGGGAAGCAGCATCGCCTTACTCCCATCCATGATCATAGCTTAAGCTTGAGGCCTGCTAAAGTTGAAAAGTCTCTGAAAAGATCCCACATAACCAACTTGGACCTCATGCCTTACAAGAGGGGCATTGGGGTCACATCCAATGATTGAACAAAATTCCTCAAAAAGAGGACACATTTTCTCCATTCGAGCACCAAATCTGAAAACGTGGGCTTGAGAGTCCCAAAATTTAATACAAGCATGCAAGAAATCCCAATCCACAGCTACACCTCTAAGGGTGGTGACGGCTTTCAGTCTATACCTTCCCATATTGATCCTTTCGACATTATGGAGGCTCTTGGTCCAGTTATGCATCACATGGTTAAAAAGAGGATTCATTGTTGAGGGAAATAAAAAATCCTACAGTGAAAAATCTATTTCTGGCTCGAAAATACACTCAAAATTCTATTTTTTTCGTATACATAAACTGCCCCGGCGCCTCCCAAGCGGCTCGACCGCCGTCCACGGCGGTCCGACCGCCGGAATCGGTGGCTCGACCGCTGCCTATGGCGGTCCGACCGCCGGCCGAGCAGTTCGACCTCCGCACAGTTTCGATTCTCATTTTTATTATTTTATTTTATTTTTTATTTTTTGAAATTCTCGTGTTTTGACCCTGTTTAGATTATTTTAGGTAATATTTTTGGGATTATTTCAGGGATTTATTTTTGAAAATAGATTTCTAAAAAAAAAAATCATTCATACATATCTGCTGTTGATACTAACGAATTAGTGCAGGTTTATACTTAAGTTCAAATGACAGGCGGAAAAATATGAAAAGTACAAAGTACAGAGCAAGGATAATTCAAGTACTACAAATATAGTCCAAGACAAATATGAGAATTCAGCGCCGAGCTCTCCGTCTTTGCGGCCTGTTAGGTCTCTTATAAGCAGCATCAGTCCAAGCACCTGTCAGCTCATCCGAGAAAGCAGTGATCATCGCCGCCATTTCAGCAACTAGGCCCTCAGGTACCTGTAAAAAAGGACAATCGCAATCAATTTCAAGAGACTTTTATGAATCCTTTTCATGAAAAGTTCTAAAAGGATATACTTGAGTGATGTGAACAAGGCTCCGATAGGGTGCAATCTCTGCACTAATTGGTCGGGTCACCCAACCATCAGGTGCATGATAATGAACAGCATATGGCAGCCTCAAGTCGGCTAAAGCAGGGTCCATTTGACCGGTAGCCGCAAGGACGGATGAAGGAGGCCTCAAGTATGATGAACTGCTGCTTGCTCCAGTACGTGATGGTCCAGCCCTAAAAGTGGAAGCCCCAGCCCTAGAGGAAGAAGGTCTGTCAGCTCGCCAGCTCGAAGAGGGATCCTCTCCCGGGGTGCTGGAAGTGGGGGCCGAAGAGTGGGAGGACCGATAAGGTGGCACAGAATCGAACCGTGCCCCAATGTGTGGCATTAGTCGCTGAAGACAGTAGAAATCATAATCTTCCTCTTCCGGGGCAAGGGCCGATTCGAAGGGATAGCCCTCATACTGAGACGCTGAAACAGGCAGAAGCGTCAGAGATAGCATGTCTTCAGGGGGGTCCGAGGGAGATGTACGGAAGCCAGCAATCTGGAAAGTCACTCTCTCAGCGAGATAGTACCGTCGATACTCTGGATGGGGAAGTATGAATCGACGGTGAGTCAGGAACTGGGATCACTGAAAGTTGTGATCTTGAGCAATCCACTCTCCCAGCCGGCTAGACATCGCTGTAAATGCTACCTGTAAAAATTTATTATGTTAGTGAATCATTTTCTCTAATACAATAAATAAGGATGAGGAGAAAATATTTACCGAGTTCATGGAGCAGCTGTCGAAGAACGATCTCAGCTCTCTGATAGGAAGCTTCCTCTTTGGTACTACTATCCTCTCTTTATACCACCTCCAAGCAATAGGAGAAAGAGGATCTACAGGGGCAAGTGGCTCACGAAGAAAGGGGGCGACATCAGGAAAGTACTCGTAAGCCCAAGTCTGGAAAAATGAAGAAAATATCAGAGTCGGTGTATGTAAGGTGAAGGAAATGTTCTTTACATTACCTCCCAGAAGTAGTACAGGCCACATGGAGTAATGCGGGTATAGCAGAGGTCTGACATGTCATCATACAATTTACACAGCATCATGCTGGCCCAATCATATGTCCAAAGTCGTGTCAGGTCGGTTAGGCTCTTCAGCACATTGAGATTCACTGCGTCCTTCCTGTTTGCTAAGAAGGAGCTAGCAAACAGGAGTATCAGGGTGAACCTGGCCACCTGATCAGCAGCAAGATCACCTACCTCATAGCCGGTATAGATGGCTGGCGCCTGCTCTACTAGCCACCTCCTCTGAATGCAGCGGGGCGCCTGATGTCGAGGATAGTCAACCCCGATCAGAGTGACCATGTCGGCTGAAGAGATGTCATGCCGCCAGTCATTGTAGAACTCTACCATCTCAACGCCAAAGGGAATCCCAGAAATGACGAAAAAGTCGGTAGGTGTCATCGTCATCTCCCCCCAAGCAAAATGGAAGGTATCAGTAGTGGGCCACCATCGCTCAGCCAGCGCGCAGATCAACTCCCTGTGGATATCTCTGCCCGCATCTATAGTCCTCAAATGGTGGAGGAAAGCAGGTCTGATAAGATCCCCCACCGGATGACCGGCCTCAAGAATATAAGCCGGAATAGCACTCATGGGTCTCTCGGCAGTGGATATCCTAATCGCAGTGTCCTAAAAAAAAAACAAAAAAAAATTTCATTATTGTGGATAATTTAGGGGGGAACTTCAGGAGAATTTAAGTTCTATCCCCAGCCGGGTGTGACTTCCTAGAAGATTATTTCTAAAGTTCTTTACTAGAAATAATTACTGATGGCAGAACATGGTGAAACTTGGTATTACCCTTGAGTCATTACTAGTATATGTAAAGGAAAGATTCATAGAAATTTATTTCTAAGTTCCTTACTAGAAATAAATAAAATTCCTAAACATGCATACTAGATAAGTAAAGAGGAAGGTACTCACCTCATAGCAGCCGGTCCGAGAGCTGTGCTTCTCCTCCTCAAGTAAAAGATTGCAAGGAGGGAGTGGGATCTCGAAGTCTTCAAAGCCAGTGAAATCCATTGTTGAAAGATAGTTTAAAGGAAAGGAAAGGAAAGAAGAAGAAAGAGTGAAAGCAAATGAAAATTGATTTGAAATGAGCCTATTTATAAAGAAAAAATGAAAACGCGGGTCTTTTTACACCTCGCTCAAAATTCTCATTTCTAACGACCACTGTGCTCCATAAATCATTTTTATGGACCCCAGTGGGGGGCAATTGTGAACACTCAAATTTTGAGGCTCGGAAAGCCGATTTTCTTAGACTGCAAGTGACCAAGCCAGACCAGATGACCACGGCAGAATCCACCGAAAGTATGTCTTCATGGTACTTGAAATGTCCGGAGCAACGCAACGATCACGGATATGGCCTCGGAATAATTTTTGGAGGTCCACAGCTCCCAGAAAATCAGTTTGAACGAAAATCGGGAGATTTTTTTAGGGATGAACCGCCAAGCTTAGCGGTCCGACCGCCAACCACGGCGGTCCGACCGCCGGCTTTGATTTTTTTCCAGTTTTTCGGCTGACAGCGCGGTCTGACCGCTGACCGTGGCTGTCTGACTGCCGGGACGGCGGTCCGACCGCCGTTCAGTCCGAAATTTTGCCTATAAAAAGGTTTTCGATTCTCAAAAAAAGGGGTTGGCTTTTGGCATCCCGGGACCTGGTGTTACAGAAAGCAAAGGATCATATTCTAAGAAATCAAGATCTGAAACTTCGAAGTGGAAAAACTCTAAGCAAGGTAATATCTTAATTCATCTTTTGTTAATTCAAGCATGTCATAGGCATTCCATCTTCTTCTTAAATTCTTCTTGGTCAAAGACCTAATCCTTTTAGGTCTAAGACCTAATTAATTAAATAAATAATCGATCTTTCGGCATTAAGTCATGAATCAACCAACCTTTTTTGGCCCAAGGCCTAAAATTTGCATCCTTTTGGTACAAGGTACCTAAATTTCACAATTTTGCACTAAGTGCTAATTAAATCTCACAATGCACGAAGCATACACACACACATGCATAAATGCATAATTGCCTTTAAATAGGCTTTTTCCGAACTACATGGGCTTTGATCTCTCATAAAAACGAGAGTATGTAGGCATATTTGGGATTCACCCCAAATAGCAAGTCCGCAATTTACTAACAATCTGTTTGTTTTCTTTCCTTCACCCCTTTCAAGGTTTATTTCTTTTATTGGCAAGTTAATCGAATGCATGACATAGTCCCCGAATCCTCCTTGGGTTCGCAGAGCAGAAACCTTTACATTGGACGTGTTATTGGAGTCAAACAAGGGTTTTTCTTAGTTTTTCCCTTCGAACAAAAATAAACTGAGTGGCGACTCCCGACAACAAGTGAGCGTTCACCCGAATCTTTTTCGGGTGAAATCCGAGGTTCACACAACGTAAAGTGGATTTGCAAGAGATTCAGGTTGAGGATCCAATTCAGACGGATTCTCCTAATGTCTCTTCTTCGATTGTTGTTCCTTTTGTTGTATCACGACCTAATAAAGCAATTGAACAACAAAATAACATTCTGAACCCGCAAAATGATCATATAAATGATGAGACTAAAAATGATGAACAAGTCACAAATGAGCAAGTGGTTTCACAAGAAATAGCATTACGGAGGTCAGAAAGATAGAAAAAGCCAGCTATTTCAAGTGATTATGTGGTATACTCTCTTGAGCATGAATGTAATTTGAGCATTGATAAGGATCCAGACTCTTTTCAGGAAGCCATGGAATGTAATAATTCTGAAAAGTGGTTTAATGCCATGAAAAAAGAGTTAAAGTCAATGAGTGATAACAACGTTTGGGACTTAGTAGTGTTGCCTAAAGGTTCTAAACGAGTTGGTTGTAAATGGGTCTTTAAGACCAAACGAGACTCGAAAGGCAACATTGAAAGGTTTAAGGCCAGACTTGTTGCTAAAGGTTATACTCAGAAAGATGGCATCGACTATAAAGAGACCTTTTCTTTCTAAAAAGGACTCATTAAGAATTATTTTGGCTTTGGTGGCTCATTATGATTTAGAGCTTCACCAAATGGATGTAAAAACCACCTTTCTTAACGGTGAATTAGAGGAGGAAGTATATATGGACCAACCGAAAGGTTTTGTGACCACAAGAGAGCAAAATTTAGTGTGTAAATTAAAGAAGTCAATATATGGGCTAAAACAAGCTTCTCGTCAATGGTATCTTAAGTTTAATAGTACCATTACTTCATATGGTTTTATAGAAAACACTGTAGATCGATGTATCTATATGAAGGTTAGTGGGAGTAAGTTCATTGTCTTAGTCTTATATGTTGATGATATTCTTCTTGCTGCAAATGATATTGGCTTGTTACATGATGTAAAGGGTTTTCTCTCTAAGAACTTTGAAATGAAAGATATGGGTGAGACATCATATGTGATAGGAATAGAAATATTTCGTGACAGATCACAAGGATTGTCTCAAAGAGCTTACATTAACAAAGTATTAGAGAGATTTAGAATGGAAAAGTGCTCCGCAGGGATAGTTCCAATTCAGAAAGGAGACAAATTTAGCGAAATGCAATGTCCTAAAAATGATTTGGAACGAAAGGAAATGGAGTCTATTCCTTATGCCTCAGTAGTTGGGAGCTTAATGTATGTTCAAACATGTACTCGACCGGATATCAGTTTCGAAGTCGAAATGTTGGGTCGATATAAAGTAATCCTGGAATGGACCATTGGAGAGCTGCAAAGAAAGTACTTAGATATTTACAAGGCACTAAGGATCATATACTCACATACCGAAAATCCAACCATCTAGAAGTGGTAGGATATTCAGATTCAGACTATGCCGGTTGTGTAGATTCGAGAAAGTCTACATTTGGCTACATGTTTCTCTTGGCTGGAGGAGCAGTTTCATGGAAAAGTGGAAAACAGTCTGTCATTGCTACTTCCACAATGAAAGCCGAATTTGTGGCATGCTTTGAGGCCACTATTCAAGCATTGTGGTTGCGGAACTTTATCTTAGGTCTAGGTATTGTCGACAGTATAGCTAGACCGTTGAGAATTTATTGTGATAATTTTGCAGCTGTTTTCTTCTCTAAGAATGATAGGTATTCTAAAGGTGCTAAACACATGGATTTAAAATACTTATCTGTGAAAGAAGAAGTGCAAAATCTCAAAGTGTCTATTGAGCACATTGGTACTGACTTGATGATAGCGGATCCGTTAACTAAAGGCTTATCGCCCAAAACCTTTATTGCCCATGTTGAGAGGATGGGCATTTTAGATAAGTCCTTGTTAGCATGGTGTTCATATGTTCATATGGTTATTTTGCTCTTTATGTTGTGACACTTAAGAATTCAAGTAGAGTTGGATTTTGCTTTATTTAATTGTTGTCCACGTTATAGTTGTATACATTTATTGGTTGAATACGATAACAATGATGTTGATAGCAACAATATATTGTTTGTTGTATTTTCTCAGTTAAAGTATTTCTTGTGAATTGAGATGGTTTGTGATATATGGAAGGAATCATGTCGACTTGATGACTTGTGACCGCCATAATCCAGTCATTTTAATTCCAAATAAAAGTTAATAGATATTAAAGTATGCACATGGGCCAAGTGGGAGATTGTTAGGTTATTTTAATAATCTATAATGTGGCCCATGTAATTACTTGAACCGATTTAATTAAAGACGACCGATTCTAATTAAAGTTGACCCGAGATGATGGTTATTGGGTTTAAAGGTTGAGAACCGGTTTGGGTTTAAAATACCATTCCCTCTAATTATTAAATAAGTCAAAGAGAAATAAAATAAAACAGTTTTTCAGTTTCCAAAAAATACGTATGGTTATAAATTTTTTTTTCTCTGATCGCATTCTCTGACCATTGAGAGAAAACGTAAGGAAACAGATTAGAGGGAAAGAAACAAGTTGAACGTAGTACGCAGTTTTCTATAGAAGAAGACAAAAGCCATGGATCAAGGTACGCTTCCGATTATTCTCTTTTATTAAACAATGACTATAACTAAAGATCTATTATAGTTTTTCAATTGTATTCCTAACATTCCATACCCTGCAATTTAATCGACAGACTACCTGCACGGATTGTCTTTTTTCCTAACCCATGAAAAACCAGTTGCATCTTCTGTTCACAAACCAAATGAATTTGCATCAAGGTATACAAAATCAAATGCAGAAAGAAGATCCAAACACATGGCCGCCTTTTTAATTTGAAACATAACCGGTGACAATGTTTGAGCAAGAGAAGTGTGCAGCCATATAAATAATTCAGATTTCTTCACAACTAACAATCTAATGACAACTATGGTTGTCCATCAAAGTGAAAGAGTGTAAATGTTGTCAATATTTGGAGAAATACTTAAATGAATGAAACTGCAATATTTACAGACAAGGTATGTGAAGATTGAAACTCAGTTTTACGTTAAGAATTGTATATATTTAAACAAATTGATAGATGAGTTAATGGGCATGAAATTATCAGTACTGTATCCATCCTGCCATGCTACAGATTACTATGCCTCCCAGGCACAAACAAATTCCTCTGAAAATAAAGAAAATCTCTAACATCAGGCCACTCGTCATCACGGCTACAAAAAGGTAGAAAGTTAGCCTCACAGGCGCAAAACCCTTGCATAGAACAGTGAAAAGGTATCGAAGCAGATGGGGCAAGGAAAATTGAGTTTTCATTGATCTGATCAAATCCATGTACAGGTTAAAAAACTCAGACAAAGGAAATCTACCTAGAAGACTGCAAGAATAAACTAATATCAGTTACCCTCCCACGCTACAGATTCCTATGCCTCCCAGGCACAAACAAATTCCTCTGAAAATAAAGAAAATCTCTAACAAACATCACAGGCCACTCGTCATCACGGCTACAAAAAGGTAGAAAGTTAGCCTCACAGGCGCAAAACCCTTGCATAGAACAGTAAAAAGGTATCGAAGCAGATGGAGCAAGGAAAATTGAGTTTTCATTGATCTGATCAAATCCATGTACAGGTTAAATAACTCAGATAAAGGAAATCTACCTAGAAGACTGCAAGAATAAACTAATATCAGTTACATCCTTTAAGCAAATCAAACTTCATTAAGAACTTCTTTTGATTACAATCCAGCATCTCACTCAAGCTACACTCTAAATTTTTCTGTTTCAATAGTTTATGCCGTGACTCCAATGTTTTCTTCAAACTGTGCTGAAAGAAGTTGGGATATTCAGCTGCTTCATCAATCCGTCTCCCCATTACTTCCACCAAAAACTTGATCCTTGGTTCCAGAGAATTGCTAATACTCTTGATCAGAATAGGAGGATAACCAGTCACCAAAGCTGCTATTTGTCTATCATCAAATCCCAATCTCTTTAAATATGTAAGATTGGGCTGCAGGGTCTTGTTCGCATCTCTACACAAAACTTCAGGGAAGTTCATTACCACTGTTTGAAGATTTAACTCTGTCAAGCCAACTGACTTCATAAAGTCTGAAGTAGGCCGCAGCCTTTTGTCAACACTATAACCCATTATAAAGGGGTGCCTCACCAGCACTTTGCCAATCATTCCATCTTTGGTAAGACCAAGACCGGCAAGAAAATCCACAATCTCTGTCAGCTTGGAATCAATGCTGTAACTGATGAGTCTTGGGTTGAGCAGTATTATCTTGCCAAGTTGCTTCTCAGGAACACCCAGCGCTTGAAAGAATGCTAAAAGTGGACAGAGCTTCTCTTCTACACTATGAGAAAGAATGTTAGGAAACTTGGTTATGGCAGAAACAACTTCACTTTGTTTTGCAGCTAGCGTAGAGAGGCACTCAACCATTGGGATTAGCTTCTCATTGAGGCCAAGAGCAAGAACTTTGGGGCACTTTGAAATAATATATGGAAGCTTTCTCTCTTTAATACCAATGCTTTTCAGGTAAGTCCAAATTTCAGATGCTCTTTCTCTTTGCAACCCCTCAAGACGCTTACACTTTCTAAACATCCCATGGATGCTCTTATCATCAAAACCTCTATCCTTGAAGAACCACATAATGCTACCACCATTTGAAGTGGTGGCAATTTCCATATTGCCTTAAATTTGCCTGATAACAAATGAAGTATATCAAGCTATAAATTACCTCTATAACTTGTGCAAATAACATACTAACAAATAATTTGTGTAAAAAAAACTGTCATAATTAAGACCAGTAATCATTAGTGTCAAGAATCATAAGATAACAACATTAATATTTGAAAGAAACTTGAACAACAGAAACCCAGAAAGCTCAAAGAAATCAACTAAAGGAAAAAATGGGTTTCTTTTTTTTTTTTTTTTCTGGATAGATTGAAACCCAGATCAACATCAACATAACTAACTAATTGCCACAAAAGACAAATACAGAAATATAAAGCGCAAAGAAAAGAAAATTTACATAGGCACACTGTGAAATGTTCATACAAAAAGCAATTTACCTATTTATATTTATAAGGAAGGGAACTTCTGAAAAGCTTTTCTACATAAGTTCCATAAGCTTGGAATTTGAGTAATCAACAGCAAATACGAAGCCTTATCTTCTTCTTCTTCTTCTTCCTGTTCTAACTTGTAAAGACTATGACGGCTGCTCATCTTTTTGCATTTTACAGTAAAAAATGTTAATGCCTTCTTTTTGTTAAAAAGACCAAGCTGCCCCCATCTTGTTTCATTTTTGTTTTGTTTTTAGGAATAATTTTTGCTGTTTTATAATTAGTATTTTCAGTCTTTAAATAAACTTAATTGTGTCTGCATGATATTTCGAAAATTAACATTATTATATAAACAATAAAAAAATAAATAATAATATATATTAAATATGGTAATAATATATATAATATATATAATATTTATTTATATATAAATATATAATAAGATATAAAATATTTGTTTACATATAAAAAATAGTGAAAATTTATTATTTGTTAATTTTTTTGGATAAAAGAAAAATTATAAATTTATTTTAAAAGGATATGGGATAAAGAAAAATATAAAAGTATAGAAAAATAAATAAATATATTAAGATTTAAACTAAATTAATAAAATAAAAATATCTTTAAATAAGGTAAAAAAAATTTGTTTGTTGATATTTGGGTGTAATTTCTATTATTTGACTTTTAATCTTTTATTTAGAAAGTGGATACAAATCTAATAAAAATAAAGTAAAATAAGATAAAATTCTAAATTTAAATATAATTAATAATATATAAATTATTTTTAAAATAATTAAATTTATATTGTCAATTTAAAAATTAAAATAAAATAATAAAAATAAATCTAAAAATACATTATTTTTAAAATTAAGACTCACAAATTTTATTAAAAAATTAATAATAAAAATTAAAAGTTTGATAAGTTACATTGACTGATTGCATAATAATAATAATAATAATAATAATAATAATAATAATAATAATAATAATAGAATATAATTTCTTTATTCAACTTTTAATCAATCAAATTTTTAAAGATTTGCTAAATTTTTATATATTATTTTTATTTAAATTCAAGTATAATACATATTTCATAATTTTGGTTAATTATATATTATAATGATAGAAAATTATGACCTCACATTTTTCTTTTGATTATTTTAAATTAGAATTTTTAAATATTGATTCTAATTTTGTATAATTATATTCTATTATATTACGATATTTAATTTTTGTGTTTTAATTTTAGTTATGCATTTTTTAATTAATTTTTATTTAAATATATTATTGTGTTCTAGATACAACTATATTATGTATATAATTTTTTGTCTATTTAATTTTACATCTATTTTTTATTAATAAAATCAACCATAAATATATGTGTTAATTTATTATTTATTAACATAATTTATCTTATAAAATTAAATTTAAATATTACATACTTTTTATTGAAATGTTTCTCAAGTTATCATGAAAAATTTTAATATATTTATTTTCATTTTTATACAAAGAACTAATATTAATGTGAATCGATTATTGATAAAATTATTATAAAAAATTAATTATTAAATTTATTCTATTAATTTAGCATTTAATATATATTATAATAAATATAGTAATTATTTTTATACTATTAAATTATAAATTTAATTATTAAATTAATGACTCAATAATCTATCAATTCACAATATTATAAATTCAATTAATTTGTATTGAAATTTTAAAATTAAATTTATAATGCATTATAATAAAAAATTTAATTTAATTTTTACATTTAAATTAATATAAAATTGTTATTATTATAATTCAAATTTAAGGTGTAAAGATAGTTTCCAAAGTCCAAACCCATAACACCAAATAGTTACCTTGAAGCAACCAAAAAAATTTAAAAAAAAATGAAAGAAAAGCAATATATGAAAAAAAAAATAAAAGGAAGTTAAAAAAACTAAAAAAATAAAAGGAGAGAAAGTGGGGATAAAATTAGAAATTTACTATTCATTATTGTAGCATTTTTAATATATATATAATTAAGATTTAATTTGAAAAAAAAATCATAAGTAAATAAAAGATAATTTTCTTTTCACGAGTTAATGAAAAAATGGAGGATTAGTAAATATTTTATGCTTTGGGTATTTAAGAATAAAAAGATATTAATTATTTAATGAATAAAAATCATATTTGTTAATGAGTGAAAATAATGCCTCATTCTGTCAATTTTGATGGAAAAGTAAAATGCACTTTTATGTAATAATTAAGGAATGTGATATTGTATTGCCCTAAAAAGCCGACGGTAGTCCCAAATCTTCCTCTATTTTTCAGGATTCTTACTTCTTTTAGCCTCTTTTGCAGTTTTCCTAAAATAAGTTATAGTTTGAATTATTTTGTCTTCCAATCTAGCCAAGAGATAGCTCTTTCTGTTTTGATACCAACATTTTATGGGTTTGTATGGTTTGGAAGCATCAAAGAAATCAGAAGCAAAACAATTTTATCTCTCATGGTTCATTAAGAAGATTCAAGTGCCACTTTTCGTTTATGGTGGCTCCCAAGATCTATCTAAAGATATTTTCGGTTTTATCCAAACCTTGCTATTCGGAGAAGACTATGCTCTTTTTTCTCTTCTTCTCTCTTGAGCCTCACTTTGCATGTCATCTACGGCTCTTTTATAGAATTATATCTCATCCTGTTTACTGGCACTGTGGCTTTATCTTTTTTTTTTCTTTCTTTTTTTTTTGGTAAATATAGGGATAAAAGAGAAATAAACTAGACTACAGCATTTCTTTCGAAGGAAACTCTCAATATGTCTTCCTCAATTATGGTTGCCACTTTGTCAGAAGCCATCACATGGTACTTGATCCTAGAGGTTGGGAAGTAGCCAAATTGGTCATTGCATCTACAAATTTGTTACCCTTTCGGTGATTGTGTTTCGCCACACCTCCCATCTTCTTTTTATTAAGTTTGCTAGGATTCGCAGATTTGTACGAAGTATTTCTTCATCACTATGCTTTGTCATCATTTGCACCACACCTAATTATCTAGCTCCAAGATAACCTTCCTATACCCTAAATTCCACACCATGCTTAACCCATCAATTGCACCCCAAACCTTAGCATCAATGACTGTGCAGCTTCCCAAATTCCTTGAGAATCCTGCCAACCATGTACCATTGTGATCCCTAATTACACCTCTTGAACTAGCCAACCCCATATTCCTTTTAAGGGCTCCATTGCTATTAACCATTATCCAACCTATTGGAGGTGGATCCCATCCAATTAGCTTCTATTCCTTTTGTCTCATCAAATTACTATCAATAACCTTCCCCTCTCTTACAAGAAGAACTTCATCCAATATCCTTATACTCATCATTGGGATGCTCTCATTCTCCACAAAATTACTGTTAAACAACATTTTATTGCGGTGGATCCAAATATTCCTATAAATAATGGCAAATAGAGTTGGCCAAAATTCATTATCTTTCCCAACCTCTTTTATTCTTCTGAGGTTCAATTTGACCCATTTATCAAAATCCATCAATAAAAATTAATCCATATATCCTACTTTAATAAAGCTGCTCCATACTGCTATAACCTATGGGCATTATCTAATTGCATGATTGACATTTTTACTTTGCTCCCTACACATTATGCATTTTTCATCCAGTGTTAACTTCCTCCTCCTCCTCTCAACATTCGTAAGCAATCTCTTATGCATAAGGAGCCACAAAAACATCTTAACTCTTTGTGGCCCTTTAATTTGCCAGATCCACTTCCTCTTGTTGTCTCTAATTCCCCAATTACTTTCTTCTTGCATTATATAGGTTTATTTCACCGAGAAATGGCCATTCATAGACCAACTCTAATCGATGCAATCCTCCCCTAGATCCGGGTTTGGAGTGTGGGATGCAGCAATGTAAAGGAGGACTGGCATAGGTAACATCATGCTAAAAGCCTCCCACTTCCATCCTCCATCATTATGAACCATGTCACAGACAGGAACTTTCTCCTTGGGAATCATGTTAGCATCGTGACAGACCTAAATCATTGGTCCTACCCCTTTAAGCCAGTTATCTTTCCAGAAGTCCATAGAATTCCCATCACCTTCCAACATATGCCATTTTTAACATCTTCCTAAATATTACAAATTCCTTTCCACAATCTTGAACCATTGACTATTTTAAGAACTTGAGGGACTTCACTCTCCCATTTGTATTTGCTCTTGATTACTTTAACCCAGAGCTTGTTCACATTCATAACCAGTTGATACCCTATCTTTATCAGGAATGCCTTATTTTGGGTTTTAACCTTTTTGACTCCCATACCCCCGTATTCAATAGGTTGACAAACTCCATCCCACTTTACCAGGCTAATGCTTTTTTTTTCTTCTCATTATTACCTCCCTATATGAATTTCCTAACAATCCTTTTGATCTCCTTACAAATAGCTTTATGAAGACATGTTGATTGCATTGCATGCATAAGAATGGCTGTCAATATAGCTTTAGCCAGCATAATTCTTTCGGCCAAAGATAGCATCTTAGCCCCCTAGCTTGTCAGTTTGTTTTTAATTTTGTCAATTATATAGTTATATGTCCCTCTTGTAGCTCTTCTATGCAGTAAAGGCACTCCAAGATACCTTCCAAGATTACCTACCTGATTAAAACCTATCCTTCCACTTAAAATTTTAACTTTTTCTTGAGTGCCATTTTTTTAGAAGAATACTTCCATTTTTCTAAAGTTGAATCTATACTGAGCACACATACAAAAGCCTCCAACATTTGTTTGATGACTGTTATTTGGTTCATAGTTGCTTTGCCGAACAATATCAAGTCATAGGCAAAAAATAGATGTGAGACAGGATGACTGCCCTTCGATAGGACAATTGAATTCCATCTCTTGGCATTCACCTCATCTTCAATAGCTTGAGACAAGCACTCCATGCAAAGGACAAAGATATAAGGGGAGAGAGGATCTCCTTGCCTAATTTCTCTAGTTGGCTTGAATTATTCTGACAAATTCCCATTCGACAATAGTTGCATCATGGGGATATACATTTCATAATTATTGACTTAAATCCCTTTGGGATATCAATGTCCTCAAGCGTATCCTTAACAAAGCCCTAATCTAGCCTATCATATGCTTTTCCTCAATCAATTTTGATTGCCATCCACTTCTTCTTACCACTCTTCTTCTGTATAGAATGAATAATTTCTTGGGCTACAATAATGTTGTTCATTATGTTTATGCTCAGAAAAAAACTTTGCCTAGTTTTGATGCACCCCTTAAGAAAGATATGGTTTTATTCGGTTAACAATCACCTTTGTAACCATTTTGTACATAACATAGCATAAACTAATGGGACAAAATTGGCTAATATTCTCGAGCTTATTGACTTTTGGTATGAGCACCAATAAAGTTTTGTTGAAGAGATCATCCATATCACTTCACCCACTACTCCTCGTAGAAACTCACACACTGACTTCCTTATGAGGTCCCAATTTTTTTTTTATAAAATTCAACATGAATATTGTCAGCCTCTAGGCTTTTGAAGGTTGCATCTCAAATAAAGCTCTCTTTACCTCCTCGTTTGACACTGCCAATTCTAAATTATGGAGGTCTCATGCCCCTAACTTCTTGAATTTTCCCTTAATACCATACAACTTGTTGTGCTCCATGTCCTTAGAGTATAGCCCACTAAAGTACTCAAATGCTAATCTCCTTAGCTCATCCTCCTCCTCGCACCATGCATCTTCTTCAAGCTTAAGGCAGTGAATATGGTTCAGTCTCCTTCTATGGAATGTGCTTGCATGAAAGTACTATGTATTCCTATCACCATTATTAATCCACTGGCACCTAGCTTTCGGGTGCCACAACAATTCTTCATTATGAAGGACTTCTTCTAGCTCTTGCTTTAGATCTTTCTCCATGTTCTTAAAAAACCTCAAAGGCTTGTTCTTTAATGCTCGCTCAATCCCCCTTATCCTCCTTTCTAGCTTCTTCTTCTTTATATCAATATGCCTAAAAACATTCTTATTCCATTCCTTCACTTGGGCCACAAATCTGCTAGTGTTCGAGGTGATATCATCATCCACAACCCACACATTCTTCAAAAAATCATTGAAATTAGCATGCCTTCCCCATACAATCATATACATGAAGGGTCTCATTATTTCACTATACTCACTCCTTTGAAGCTTCACCATTATCGGCCGATGATTTAAACCATTTCGAGTAAGGTGAGTGACAAAAGCTTCAGGAAATCTAAATAAGCAAGTATTGTTGCTTAAAAATATGTCCGGTCGTTGGAAAAAATTTCCCCTTACCCAAGTAAACTTTGGTCCTCGAAACCCCATATCATGAAGGCTCAAGTTAAAACATAATCTCAAAACTCTTTGTTAATTTTATACCCCTTAC
Organism: Garcia nutans; assembly: GCA_947685225.1. NCBI lineage: Eukaryota > Viridiplantae > Streptophyta > Magnoliopsida > Malpighiales > Euphorbiaceae > Garcia > Garcia nutans. The sequence continues at coordinate 11,027,338 of CANTUV010000072.1, forward strand.
ATGAACCTCCTTGGCATTCCTCTCTGTTTAAATTGCATTGAAGTCTCTACCCAAAATTAAAGGATCCCTTGTCTCCAAAGCCAACTCTTCTAATTTGCTCCATAGAATTCTCTTTTTAGTTAATTGAGGGCAAGCGTAGACTATCTTACCACAATTTTATCCTTACTCCCCGTAGAGAATAGGTTGAAGTATAGAAATTGCTCATAAGCATTAATGACTTTGATTTCAGCTTTATCAGTCCAAAGGATCCATATGCCTCTAGAGAAGCCTTTCACTTCAATTCTATAAGAAAATTCTAAACATGTTCTCCTAATGATATCATCAGCCTTCTTCCCATTCACATGCATCTCCAGCAGAGCTATCTGGTCTGTGAGAAGAAATAGTGGTCTTCATTCTCAAAAAGCTTTAACTAGTTGCCCCTGGCAGTTCCATGTGATGAAAGACTTAAACATGACAAAACAAGAAGAGAAAATCATAGCACCAATATAGACAGCCTTAAGCCTCCGCACTCTGGGTCACTTCTACCGATGCAGTTTCCTTCGCCTTTTCAATATCTTCATCCACCTAGCTATCTATTTCCCTTGTAAGGGATTCCACCCACTCCATCAAAACTAATTTTGAAACCAGCTCATTTTCTAACCTTTAAGCCTTTTTTAGTTATATCCTTCATTGTCAATGCATTCCTCCTCTCATGTTGCACGTGTCTATTATGTCCACTAGGCCGGAGTCCTCACTATTCTTATCAGAATTTATATCGACCTTTTATAAATTATCATTTTCCTTTTAGGAGATCACATCATGTTTTCCTTTATCCAATGTTGTTTCTAGAGCTAGCGCCTTTTTTCCAAATTAAAACTCTCTTTATTTATTCCATGGTGCTCACGTGAGCTTCCACTTAATCTTTGTGGGACCCCTTTTGTTTCTTTCTATTTGGTTGCTTCCTCAGCCGCCCTTATCCCCTTCTTTTTAAGCTGACTTTTTTCATTGTCCATCTAAGAAGGTTTTGTCTTTTTTGGGAGTCCTCCACTTCCTCAGGTACTAAAACCTCCTTGCTTTTGTATCCTTCCTCAAATTTACTTATCTATATCAGAAAGGATTTGAAAGTGTGATTTTCTCTTATCATATCTCGAAAATTTTGCCCCCTTGTCTCTCCCAAGCTTTCCTACCTTGTTTTGATTTTTTTGGTGATGATATACCTACGTCCATGGCCCAAACTGATCTTTCTTTAGTCATTTTTCATCATTAACAATAACTATGTCTACATCTTCTGCCTTCTTGCTTTCCACCCCTTCATCTGCATCTTTCTTTTTTAGGCAATTCTCCTTATTGTAGCCATAAAGACTGCACTTATAGCAGATTACCAGTAACCTCTCATATTCAATGTGTTATAAGCTGCCATCAATACCAAGAGATAAAAAGCTCAAAATGTCTATAGCAATCAACAGTCTAGCAAATTTTTTCCTATTTGCTGCATTTGTGTTATTGTCCACCCTAACAACCTGACCCAAAACCTTAGTGATTACTCTTAGAAGACTCATGTGTAATAATGGTATGTCAAATTTGGCATCCGTACCCACACAACCCCTGAAGTAAGAAAGTTATTTTTGGTAGAAAAATCTCTACTCCATGGTAGAATTGTTAAGTAGTGCCTATATATTACCCATGGTCCCTCTGTGAGTGATTTTTTATAATCGATTTCATTAGAGAATCTCATAAGGAAGTAATCATTCTCCAAATCGACAAGTTGGAAATTTCCTAATGGTTGCCAAAGAATTTAGATTTTGCCCAAGAGTGCTCTATATCCAATCTGTCTTTCTAGAATTTTCACAATCAAGGTCTTCTCTATCGATTTATCTAAGAGGGTATGAATTCTTTTCGAGAAATAAATCTCAGAAAAAGGGCCATCTTTGCATACTTCCACATCTCCTTCTTATATATAATATCCTCCTCTTCCAACACAATGTCAGTTCCTCCTTCAAAGCTCATTCCTCCCATAAGCTTATCCCTAAAGGAAACCTTGTTCAGGGCTAAATCCACCATCACCTCATCCCCCTCTCCCCCCTTGATTACCCTCTGCAATTTCGTTCTTCACTTTCTTGGTGGCTCTCTCTACCTCTTCCACAAGCAGAGATCCTGGCCGTTCAGAGCTTTTTGAGAGAATTTTGACTTCCCCGTTTTCTATATTTGTTTTCTTTCTCTTTATAAGTGCTTGATTTTTCTTACCAGTCATCTCAGCTATTCACTTGACCTATCTTTGCTTTCTAGGAAAATCCATTCTTAGGTACTTTTTATTTCATATTGTTATGCTTTTGCCTCTTTCTTATTAGTTTACTACCTCTTTCTCGTTTCTCACACCCATATAGAGTTATTCATGTACTTTCTATTAATTTTAAATTTATCTTCTATTTGCTAAAAAAGAAAAAGGGCATGTGAAATTGATACACTTGAGGGGGGTTTTTTGGTACTCTTATTACTATTATTGTATTTAAGTACAATGCCCTTTTTTCTTATGTATATTGTAAGAAAACCTCAGATATAAATTAGTATTTTTCATGCTAAAAAAATATATAGATTACCGATGGAAAATCTCATCAGCGATAGATGAAAATCAATCAATAAATAAATTTCTCGATACATTACCAACTAAAAAAATCTATCAGCATTAACCTTGTCAATAAGAAAATAATTGATCGATATAAACGTCTATCGATAAACACCAACTACTTTTCAAGCACAAATACTCTTCTTAAACAATTTTATGTTACCAAAAGAATAAAGATTGGTCTATAATTACTAATGGCGTGCTAGTCGATAACATTAATTTCCAAATTACTTAAAGTTCTTAAATTTTATTTGTAATCAATCGATGTATTTTTTTAGCTTATTTTTTTAAAATATGAATTTCTATCGATAATTGATCGATACATTTATTAACTTATATTTTTTAAATTGTTCAATAAATCATTTTTTAGCATATATATATATTTTTAAATATGTATATTAGCCGATAATTTTATTACTTTTTTTAATTATTAATTAGTGATCAATCGATATAATTTTTAAACTTTTTTTATTTTTTTAAATGTATCAGTTATCGATTAGAACATTAACATGTTTCTTTAAATTAGTAATTCTATTGGTAATCAATTCATTTTTTTTAACTTTTTAAAATTGGTAAAGTTGTCGGTAATTGTGAACACTCGAATTTTGAGGCTCGGAAAGCCAATTTTCTCAGACTGCAGACAACCGAGCCGGACCGGATGTCCCCGGTAAAATTCACCGAAAGTATGTCTTCATGGTACTTGAAACGTCCGGAACGACTCAAGGATCACAGTTATGGTCTCGGAATAATTTTTGGAGGTCCGCAACTCTCAGAAAATCACTTTGAACGGAAAAAATGCGGTTTTCGGTGCGGTTTTTGGGGGTGAACCGCTGGGACCGGCGGTCCGACCGCCGTCCGTGTCCTCTTCCCGTTTTCCCGGCGAGCCGCCCGGTCCAACCACCGGACCGGCAGTCCGACTGCCGTCCAGCCAGAATTTTGCCTATAAAATGCTGCTAAGTTTTCAAAAAAAAAGGGGGTTGGAGTTTTTCGGGTGGGCCTCATGCTGTCGAATTCATTTCACGCCTAAAAAACTCTTATTGGACTTTTATTTGCAAGAATCTAACCTCGTGTGGCAGAGATTAAGAATCATATTTCAAGATCTAAGAAAACAAGACCTGGAACTTCGAAGTGGAAGGACCCTAAACAAGGTAGTATGATAATTTATCATTTGTCAATTTAAGCATGTCATAAAGCATTCCATCTTCTTCTCAATTTCTTTCTGGTCAAAGACCTAATCCTTTTAGGTCTAAGGGCCTAATGGACTAATCAATCAATCTTTCGGCATTAAGCCATGAATCAATCAACCTTTTTGGCACGGAGCCTAAATCGCACCTTTTTCGGTACCAAGTACCTAAATTTCACATTTAGCACTAAGTGCTAAAACTCACCATTTTGGCATGAAGCCCGACAATGCAGGCCAAAGGCCCAAAATTTGCATCCTTTTGGTACAAAGTACCTAAAATTGCACAATTTAGCACTAAGTGCTACATTTCACAAATTTGGCAAAAAGCCCGATCAATACTTGGCATGAAGCCCGACACCAGCACGAAGCACTAAGTGCTCAAAATCTCACATTTGGCATGAAGCCTAAATTGCACTCCTTTAGTACAAAGTACCTAAATTTCACCATTTAGCACTAAGTGCTAAATCTCTCAATCCTTGGCATGAAGCCCGACAATGCACGAAGCATACACACACACATGCATGAAGCATAATTTTTATCGCCTTTAAATAGGCTGTTCCGAACTACATGGGCTTTGATCTCTCATTCAAACGGGAGTATGTAGACATATTTGAGATTCACCCCAAGTAGCAAGTCCGCTATTTATTAACAATCTGTTTGTTTTTCTTTTCTTCATCCATTTTATGTTTATTTCTTTTTTTTATTATTACAAAGTTAGTCGAATACATGACATAGTCCCCGAATCCTCCTTGGGTTCGTAGATTGGAAACCTTTACATTGGATGCATTAAATTGGAGTCAAATAAGGGTTTTCTTAGTTTTTCCATTCGAACAAAAATAAACTGAGTGGCGACTCCCGACAACAAGTGAACTTTCATCCGAATCCTTTTCGGGTGAAAAACCTAGGTTCACAGTAATCAGTCAGTATTTTTCAATTTAATTTTAAAAATGATAGTTTTGTTAGTAATTTGTTGGTACATTTTTTGACTTATTTTTAAAATTGATAAATTAGTCTATAATTTATCGATAAATTATATATATATATATATATTTAAATTTTACTTTGATAGAGGTTTTAAAAATCTTAACCAATATAAATTTATATATATATCAATCATTTCAACATATAATAAAAAATATTATAGTAGTAAATTATTTTTAGTTAAAAATAATAAATGATATAATCAGGTTGTAAAAGCAATAATAAAATGAATATACTGTAAAATAATAAAATAATAAATAATCTATAAAATTTTTTTAATCTATCTATGAAGAAGCTAGAGATGGAGATGAAGATGGAGGTGGATCAGATAAATCCTGGGAGGTAAGGAATTGCAGTAGAAATTGATTTAGCTAAGCTTGGACTTTTTGTTGTATCTAGTCCTTCAGTTATCACTTTTATTGCTATGCCTGAGCTTTCAACTTCCTCTGCTAGATATCTAGCCTCTTTTAGAATATCTGGTCACGCTCTTATTGATTTTTTTGGCTAAGCTTCCAACTTCTTCCATTGGGTATCCACCTTGAAAATATTTAGAGGTATAACTACAACTTCAAGATTATATATAAAACCATAAATAATATTAAATCCAAATTGGCTACCTTGAACAATTTAGTAAGCTCCTAATAATTGGAAAATGTTGCTGAATGACTACTAAGTTTTATTTAATTAAATTATTAAAAAAAATTAGGAACATACTTGAATAAATAATATTATGATTTAAATATTTATTGAAATGTTGGCTAAATTTTCTTGATATCTAAACCTAATTATTTGATATTTAAAGTCTCTGCAAATGAAAACAATTATAATATATTATACTTATAGAACTCGAATTTCAACATATAAAACACAAAATCAAGCACATTAAATATTTATATTCTACTATACATTATACACAAATTGTAAAATTGATCAAAATTAATTCATTGAACTCATAATTAAATGAACTCATAAATACATGCATTTAGTAATTATCTGTATTGTATTTTAATTCATTAATGTATTTTCTATTCTTTTTTTTTTTATTTTTTAACTTTATTTTAACGAAATATGATTACTTCTTTTTATTGAATATTGATTATTTAATATTTTAATTAAATTCTATTTTTTTTAAATTCTTAACTTTATTTTAACAAAATATGTTTACTTTATTTATGGGATAATAATTATTAGATTTTTGCATTATTTCATTAATTAATTAATTGAAAATTAATTATTTGATATTTTAATTGAATTCAATTTATTTGCCTTTTTTTAATCGGAATTCACTAGATAAATGCCTTAAGAAGGGCACTAGTCAGTTTTAGGTCATGCTCACCTTAATTAGGCCATTTTGGATATTTTTACTTTTGACATTAAAAAAAAAAAAGAGAACAAATCCTACGTTATATTTTTTTTAGTAGAAAACCCTATGTTCAATTTATTTTTCTTTCTTTTTCTCTTTCTTATTCTTATTCTCCTTCTTTTTTTCATTCTCTTGCTCTTTTTCTCTTTATATAAATCATAAATCTACTACTATTCTCTACTGTCTTACTCTCTTCTCATTTCTTAACTATCGCTATTACACTTGCAAATAACAAATTCTTAGTTTCATCTATTATTTTTTGAGAAATATAAGAATTTTTGTAAAGTAAGTTCTAATTATTTTTCTTTTTTTCTTTTTGTTGTAAATGCATTATAATGTGTTTGATATCTTAATAATATGTATCCTATAAAATAAAAAAAAAGTAAACTTTTTTATTTTTTCATATTATTTTGAAATTTGTTGTTTTTTTTAGAAGTTATAATTAATGGGGGCTTATAAATAATAGAACTAATGATATTTTTTTAAAGTTCAAAGCACACAAAAAAAAATAGTTATAATAGTTATTTTTACTATAAATAATATTTTTTAAAATTTCATATTTTAAAAATTTTGAATAATATTTTCAATATCAATGGAATTTGTCTTTTGCAATATAAATAACCAAACAATCATTGATTAACATATCTCCAAATTAATAAAACTCTTTTTACACTTATCATTACAATAAGTAAGATCAAAATTACTAGAAAATATACTAATAAGTAAATGTGATGTTTTTTCAACTTAATCAATTTTTTAGAAATCTCCTTAATATTCATAATATTGGAAAATTAATCATTTGAGCTTAAATTTATAATATGACAATCAAATTGATGATACTTAAGTGCCATTAACTCTATTGCTGAAAATCATTTGAGTAATAATCATTATTTTTATTCAAAAGTTAAAATTTATTTTTAAAAATTATATTAAAAGTATATACAAGTTTTGAAAATTAAAAATCATCTTGCATGTATCATATTCATTAGAAGAACTATATTGATATGGACTATATTATCCTTTCTTCTAAAAACTTAATTTTGCTATGTTAAATGACAATAAAAATAAGAAAGTATCTAAAAAAATTAACAAATTAGTTAATCACAAATTTATACTTACACCTGAATTTTTATCCTCTATAATTTTATTCAATTTCTAATAAGAATCATTTTATTATTATTATTATTATTAATAGTCTTCACTTGTCTAAGTACACACACACACACACATATATATATGTATAAAAAAATGAAGGGTGCTCAAGCCCCCCACTTGCCCCAGTGTGGGTCTGCCTCTGTTTACAGTGATATAGATTGTCATATCCGTAATACATATGATCATATTTAATTAATATGTGTTTAATATGAGATTCATATAATTTATACATGTGTTATATTTGTATGTTTGGTCATGTTCATATCACACATGATCATATTTAATTTATGTATTTGATATGAAATACATATAAACGAAACACTAAAATATTTTACATAGACATGGTCATATAAACATATAAGTATTATGTTGAATGTGTTTAGGTAATATACACGATCAATTTTGAACATAATGACCATGTTTAATTAATATGCATTTAATATGAAATCCATACAAATAGAATACTATAATGTCTTACATAGATATGGTCATGTTAAACATACAAACGTTATATATAAATATATTTAGATGATGTACATGTTATTGTCTATAATACACATGATCATGTTTAATTAATATGTGTTTAATTAAATCCTTAATCTTATGTTATCTTTTTCAGCCCCAACACATATCTTACTTGGTAACTATAATAAATTCTCACGTAATTCTTTTCAAAATTTAACTTAAATTTCAGTTACATGAATATATAGGTATAATCCAAATATATATATATATATATCATATATATGTACCACGATTTCAAAATTTCAAATCTCTTTAAATCTCAACTTGAAATTCCTTTAAAACAATAATAACTCGGTATAAAAATCAATATATACTTTATATAAAAAATCACCAAATTCTTTTCAAAAACTTGTTTTAAGAATAGTAATTTAGTTAATGATATAGTCCTTTTCATAATTACTTTTTGTAGAAATCAATAATAAATATTAAACTTTAATATATATAAATCTTCATTAACATAATAAATCATTTACGAAGATTCACTTTGATAAAAACTTATAAATTTTAAATGTTTATATTCATATATAACTTAGAAAATAAATAATATTAATATATAACCATGCTTAAAAATATAATATAACTTTTAATTACTCATAATAAATCATAAAATCTTAGATTAACCAAAACTATAATTTCTTTTAGTAAAATTTCTCAAATATACTTGCATTGTAAAAATTTGTTATCATAAACCAATTCTTTCATTTATTTTATTTATGAAACCATGATTTAAGTATTCATTAACACTCCAAATATGTTCTTAACACATTCATAATCCGTACATATATCTTTCCATAATTTCCTCATTCATTTATTACTTAAATATTAACTTATTTCTAAAATTCTCAAACTTATTAGATTCCCAATTTTTCTCGTAGTCTCATTTTTCTTAATTTTATTTCATATTAAATCTTTACCAAAATTTATAAGACTTAAACCATGCAAATTAGACATATATATAGACTTATATATGAAATTTCAAAATTTTTAAAGTCCTTTTACTATATTTAAAAATTAGGTTTTTCAAACCTATATATTTTCTTTATATAATAACTTTACTAGCAGTACCCATTTATTAATTTTATTTAGGTATTAAAATTTATGAAATTTTAACTGCATAAACATAAATATTAATTTTGCATAACTAAACCTAATTTTTAATTTTGCATAAATATTAATATATATATATAGAGTTGAATAAACATAAATATTTAATTTTGATTTTATTTCCATAACTAAACCTTCATAAAAATTATAAAATTGCAATCATATTTCATAGACATATAAATATGTTTGTTTTTAAAATTTCAGATTTTTTGAATTCTTTTACTATACTATTTAATTGAGTTTCTCAGCTATGGCAGTCTATATTATTCTATTTTTTTCTTAGTAAATCATCTTTAAAAATTATAAAATTTCATACACCAACTATTAAAACATAGATAATTTCTTAGGAAAAATATCATATTCATTAAATATCTCTAGATTAGTCTAAAAATTCGAATAAAATCACTTCACAAGACATAAATAAAAATTTCAACGACCATCATACTCATATTTCATAAGGGTGTTCTTGGACCGGGTTTCACCCTAGCCCGCATCCTGGCTCGACAATTATTTGAGCTGCAAAGTGCAGCCTATGGCCCGACTCTAAGCTTGGTCGGGCTGAGCCACTTCAAGCCTGGTTGGGCTGGCCCAACGGATTTTTTAATTAATTTTTAGAATAAAATTTAAATTTTTTAAATTTTAATAAAATTTACCTATAAATATTACTTTAAACATTTATTATATCAAATTATATCTAATAACATATAAATTATTATATCAATAATTATTATACCAAATTATATCTAATAACATAAAATATAAAAATTATCTCATTGATTAAATTTTTAAGTGTCCCAAACATCATAAAATACATCCAATATTTTGAATTTTCAAAACCTTTTTATATAAAATTTAAATTACTAAAGTATATACTTTCAACAAAATATAAAAAATTAAAAAACATTAAATCCCAACCTGGCCCGAGGATTTTTAGCCTCAACCCAAAGCCCACTGCCCAATCCTATTATGGGTTTGGGCCAGCCCAACCCAACCCGAACCCTTAGGGCCATGCCGGGTTTTTTAGGCCATAGGTTTTTTGAACACCCCTAATATTTTATGTTTTTACTTCATACTTTAAATCAATTCCTTAATTTAAATTATTAATTAAATCAAATATAAATCTTAATTTACAATTGAGTTTCTATTTTATTATCTTTTTAATTAGATTAAAAATCTTTGGAACACTCACCTAGCTTGATCATCTATACATTTGTGAATGATCAAGCCATGCTCTTTAACATTTGTCAATTCCATTACATGCGATTAGCCATCTTACATTTCCTTTCATCAAACCATTACCATAGCAAATAGTTTCAAAATTTTCAACTTCTTTAAATTATTACTTTATTACATGTAATGATTACTTTATAACTATTGCAATAAATATGCCTCTTATCATTATCATCTTTCATTTCCATACACATACATGCAAGTTGTGGCAGGGCTTCTTTTGTATTTTGGGCTTATTTTATACACTCATATTCACAATTAGGCTTATATGAATATTGGGCCGAGCTTCAAGGGCTTAACTTACTTTAGTCTTTAGCTTATTATTATAACAAAATTCATATACTAATTCTAGTCCAACTAATTTATCTTTAATAAATTGGGTTTAACATTACTAACTTTAATTCTTGATTTTCTTTTTTTTTTTGTTTACTTTATGCCGAATATATACACACACACACATATATTCTTGTATTTTATTTAGATTATTTCACATTAACTTTGAATAATAGTTAATTGTTTGGCTCAAACAAAATAAACTTATACTATTTTTTTTTCTTTTTAGGTTATCTTATAAATTAATTTTGTTATTTAATTTTACTCAAGTGGGGTCACTACAATAATTATTATCTATAGCTATGAATATTTTTTATTAAAATTTTGATAATAGCTAATGTGTAATATTAACCATAAAATATATTGTTCATAGCTAACTATAATTTCATTAGTGATGAAAAATTATAACATCCTCAAAATATACCAAGAGTAAATTTAATTTAATTAATAAATAAATTAAAAAGTTAAATGAAGGTATTGGAAATAGGAGAATATAAAAATGTATATGAAATATATATGTGATATATATATATATAATGTATATGGTCAAGTATTAAATGAGAAAGTCAAAGGTAAAATAAATAATAATAATAATAATAATAATAAAAGTGATTGTGGAAGATGATGGAAAAATTTAATTAATTATTAAATATTAATTAATATATTAATATATGGCTATAAATTAAAGAAAGAAAAGTCAAAATACAAGAAATGTCCATCATCTTCTCCTTCTTTCTTGGATAGCCGATTTTCTCCATGGACAAAGGAAAAAAAGTTTCTTTAACAAGTTATCAAATTCATCAAGGTTTTCAAAGGAATTAAGATGTTTTTAAAGGAATTACTTGATAGAGGTAAGAATTTTTTTGATTTTGTTAGTTTTTTTAAGATATATGAATATGTATAATTTACATTTTTGAAAGAGTATATTATAATTGTTGAATTGGTATGGAAAGTGTTCTTTTGATGTGAGAATTATGATTTTAAAGCTAAATTTAATAAAAACAGGATTTGGTTAGAGTTTGGAAGAAGAAGAATGTAATTTAGGATTTTGGAAGAGGTTGGTTAAAGTATGCATGTTCACTTTATTTCATGATTTAAATCATGTTGTTAAATGATTTTTATGATAGAAATTAACTCTAATTGACAATTGGAATTGATTAAAGTGAGAACCAAAAATTAAAGAAACATAGGGCAAATTTTAAAAATTTTAAGGAAATATTATATTTTATTGCTTGAAATGTGTTAAAATATAATGTTAGAAATATAATTGAGCTTAAAACTCAATTTGGAATTAGTTGAAGTGGTTTTCCAAAGTTCAAGTTCATTAAGGCAAGGAAATGAAAATATATCGAAATGTTGCTTAATTCATGTTTAATAGCTAAAACACAAAGAAATGTGACTATAATTAATTATGTTCAATTACATTTTGGTAAGAGAGTGAGTAAAGTTAAATTCTCTTAACTAAGGAAAGAAGGGAAATAAGAAAAGTTAGTGTGGAGTGGAGATTTGGCTCACTTTTTTTTACTTTAAAAAGGCAAGTACATACTTTGGCATCTAATTAAATTGATTGCATTGTTTTTAAGCATAACATATTGTATATGGGGAATGTGTTATGGTACTTGGTTGATAATGTATATGTATGTATGACATTGTTTGAAGTAACAATGCTTGGTTTGAATTGAATGTTGTATGATAAAACCTTTAAAAATAAATAAAAATAATGTTGTGAAAAAAATGTGAAGAGTGCAAATGTTGCACTAAAATGTAAAATGAGCCACAGTTATGATGTATGAGGAAATGACGTTGATTATGTGTAGTAAATTGAGAAATATAATTGCATGTTATTTTATATAGAGTCTGGTTCTAAAATATTATTGTTGGATAACATGACGCCTTTGGGCAATACACACTAGTGTCACTGATAGCATGACACCTTCGGGCGAGACACACTAGTATCATTGATAGCATGAAGCCTTCAAGCGAGACATGCTGGTGTAAAAAATGAATGAGGTAGCCTAAATAATAGTTTTAGAACTAGGATAGTATATAAGGATTTATGGGCCCATTGTGTGTGGATGATTGATATGTTAATAAATTTTGTATATGTTACTTGACATTGAGGTATAATGCATGTTATGGCATCACATATATATAACATCATTTGTTTTCTCTTTTATATCAAAGTATGTACTGCTAGATTATAAGCTTAGCGAGATTGAAATTCATTGCGCATGTGATAGGGTTGGTCCGGAAGTTTTAGAGAGTTCTGCAAGACCTGGTCAGGTTTAGATTGTGGTTGCTTGCTTTTGGAGTTGGTTGGAGTGCCACAGACCGAGCCAGCTACACATATATAAATATTTTATTATAAAAATTGTTATAACTATGCACATTATGTATATATATATGTTTTTGGAAAAAAGTTATAAACTTTAAAGGTTTTGGTCTAATGTTGTGAATTGAGAATGTTATATATATACATATGGTGATATTTGTTTAAATGTTTTAGAGAATAAGGAGAGTTAGTGGTATGTATGTGTTTGGGAGTGTAAAATTTTTATTGCAGGTTGAATTGTGTTTTTGGAGAAGTCCAAAATACAAATAAAACTTTAGCAATTTTTTTCTAGAGATCCTTTAAAACTTGTATTTTTGGTAATTATATAACTAAGATGTACTTTTATTTGTATATCAAAGTACATTTTAAGATTTATAATTATTTTCTTATAATTATGGGAAACTTTTCAAAAGACAAAAAGGGCGACATTCTTGTATTTTATATGCGTATTTTATATAGACAAGCTGTATATATGATACATATATTGACTATAAGGGTGTTACATTTATTTTGGTATCAGTGTCTAGGTTTGAGATTTTCGATCTAGGGGAATTTTTTAAGAGAGAGAAAGGGATTTTAAATGTATTTTTAATATGTTGTATATTCATTGCACTAGCATCTGAAACTGGTCTCTGATATGGAAAAATTGGATGTGATTTCAGATATAGGTGGATATGGCATCTAAGATGCATCAATCTGGAGAGGGAAGTACAGAGAGTGTTGCTTCCGGAGAGGGTGTTGTTGGAGCTAGTGCAGAGATTGCTGGGGAGGCATCAGTGCCAACTCGACTAGCAGTTGAGGAAGTTCCACTGATCTGGGTGCGATAGATGGCAGAGTTGTTACTACAGGGCCCAGTGCTGCAACAATAACCACAACAACAACAAACTAGGAAGTATGATAAATTGATAAAGTATAGGGCTACTAATTTTTTTGGAATTATTAATCTAGCTATAGCAGAGCAGTGGCTAGATAGAGTTCAGAGAATATTTATCGAGTTACAGGCTAATGCAGAAGAGAAGTTTGATTATGTCAAGTCTCTTCTGTAGGGGGATGCCCACAACTGGTGGAAGACAGTTTTCCATGGAATGGTTGATCCTTCGATGCTGGCATACACTGATTTTTGAGAGTGTTTGAGAAAAAGTACACTCCTCGAGAGTATAAAGATGACAAAAGAAGGAGTTTCTGAGTTTGAAGCAAGAATTAAAGACAGTGACAGAATATGAGAATGATTTTATCTGGCTGAGTAAGTATTTAGGAGAGATTGTGTCATTTGAGATTGACAGATGTCGGAGGTTTGAGGAGGGGCTGAGGCCATCTATCATGTGTCAGGTAGCGGCTGTGTAGAATGAGGATTTTTCACAATTGGTATCTACTGCCCAAAATATTAAGAAGGCCCAGGGGAACACGACTGCAGTAAGAGCAGAGAGTAGAGACAGGAAACCACAATTGGAGGTAGGGTATTCATCATCTAAGAGAGGTCGAGGGGGTTTCTCATTAAGGTTTGGTAAAGGCCAAGGGCAACCTGGCAAGAGGTCTCAGCAGCAGCAGAGGCAGAGACCTGCAACCTCTGTAGCTAGTGCACCAATCAAGTTACACGGAGATCTTTTCTACCCACTTATGCTTAGTGTGCATAGAGATTTTATTGTGTAACTCATACATTAGGTTAGGGGATTATCTCATTAGAGATTGTCTAGAGCTACTTGAGGAAAGACAAATTGAGACAATAATTTCCAGACCCAGTGATAGAGGGGGTCAAAGTGGTAGAGGTGGTAGCAGAGGTGGTCGAGTTGGGTCCAGTTAGAGAGGGGGTGTAACATCCCCTGGCAATTCTCACATAAAATTATCAGAGAATGTCACTCTATATACTATCAGTACTCTTACCAATTCATTGACAAAGTTTTTTTTTTCAGAATGTTACTAACAAAAATCTTCAAATAATAATACAATCTGTATAATACAATACTTATAAATTCAACATTTAAACTAATCTCCAATATCTTCAATAATCCAATTACTAATTATAAATCAGATAACCATCATAAGTTTGTCAAATTAAATAAATATATATAATACATTGCTTTATTTGATAATTATTCACTAGAATCTCAAACTTCATCCTCTAAATACATATATTCCTTTCATGTTTACAAATTTATTCAATCTCTCAAATAGCCACACTAAATTGTATATATACATTTCATAATTTATGAGTATAATATACAAAAGATCTCTATATGTACTATAAATAATTTTCTAAGATCCTTAATTTCACTTCTTAACTTGCTCCGATTACCTGATACCTGCGTGTCAGAAAACAATTCTAACATGCTAAGCAAATCTTAGTGGTGATTCTATAAACATATTTTGTCACTTAATATTAAAGAAAAATACTTATGGAAATATAGTAATAACACTTAGTTTTAAGAAATATTTCAATATATTAACTATTTTCAATAACAAACCAACATAATATTTTAATTACACAAAATAATAACTTTAACTTTATAAAAGTCATCATGCTATACTATACTTTCAGTATTGCAACTTTTCTCTTAATGAATCATTTTATTTAAGACTTGCTATCTCATTTGATAACATTGCTCACAATACGCTTATTTTATTTTTCAATACATCTTACTTTTTAATTTCACATATAGGATAATTTCATTCAATCTATAATTTTTAGCACTTAAATTTAGTACTATACTTTGGAGCACTTTGTATCTTATATCATTATATACACTTTCAATCATTACAACACTTATAAAGTTATTGATTAATTCAATAGCTTGAGCATAACATTTTCATTCTATGCATTAGAACTTTCACTTATAAACATTAATATATATTAACAATCACTTTTACATTGTAACACAGTATGCCAATTTCAAGTAATTGACTTATATTATTATTTTGCATTTCTTCCATTATTCACAACTATCATATTCACATATATTTTCAATTTAGATATCTTCATTAAATATTCCCATGCATATTGAACTCAGATCATAGGTTTGGATAACATGTTAGTGTAGCAATTTTAGCCAAATCTCAAGAATGTATAATGGCAATTATGCCCACTATCACTGATAACACAATGTGTCCATTAATGGCATGAGGTGCTCACTATCACTATGGCTATCCTTCCTCTAGTTAGCCATTCAATCCAAAGCTAGATCTAAAATCAGTATGATTTGGACAATTCATTAGTTTTGATTAACACTGAATTGTTTGTATTATTTCAGTTGTACAATACTTTTATCAATATTTAGTATGATATATATTTGTCATGTATATAAAGTTTATCACTCTTTTCCATACTTTTAACACATACACATGAATTCTCAACACAAAAGTAAGAAACATAAACATATTAGCCTCATACTAGGCCCGTATACCACAAAACACAAGCCAAAAACATTATCCAGGTACCCCATAGGCGTGGGGTACGGCCGTGGCATCTCAACCCCACGCTCGTGGGATACAAAATGAAGCTGTCAAATGCCTTTGGAGACCCCCACGGTCGTGGCATTCAAGGGCCACGACCATGACATTCAAAACGACTCTATTTTTTAAAAAATTTTAAAGAAATAGCTTCACTCCCAAACCGATGGTCATGGCACTCAATTTCCACGCCCGTGGAATTGGTTTTGGGTCTATTTTTAGAGTAATTCTTCCTCCAGCAGTCCCAACTTTGATACCACACCCATGGAATCTTTAAGCCACGCCCGTGGCATCCCAAAATCATGTATTTTCACTTTTAACTTCATCAAACACAAATATATTGAAGATTTAAGTAAAAAATGTATCAAAACCAAATTTTTGACAAAAAAAAAGAGTTCATATCAAATAATTTACTAAAACTTTATGTAATCAAACTTTCAACCATCTCAAATGGATAAAAACAACATCAAACCACCCAATTTTCATAAGGGTTAAATTAAGAATTAAACTCATCACATAAAAGTTATTTTTTATTCATCAATCTAGTTAATCAATACTTTCAAGAAATATTTTAACTCAATCAATCAATTCAAACATTAAAACTCATAAAAATTCTTGTATTTGCAAATTATAATACAAAAGCACATACCTCCTTCATAATCCCTCTTCTTCTATCTTTTTCCTCTTTTTCTTTGATCACTTGCTGATAATTTCACCTTTTCTAGCTTATTCTTTTAAAAATTTATAATCATATGTAATCTATTCTTAATTTTATTTGATTTGAAGAAAGGAAGTTGAAGAAAATAAGAAAAATGGTGGAGGTGATGGTGTTTGGCATGGAAGATGGGAGAAAGGAGAAGAAGACTCTACACACACACACACATGTCCACACACACACATACATAATATATTTAATCAAGTGAGGGAATGCTCATAATAACTATGGTGCACCCTCATTCTTAACCGTTAATTCTAAATCAAGTTTTAGTCCCGTAAAACCGTAAAAATAATTTCTTCAGTAAATTTTGAGATATGCTATTCACTATTCTTGCTTATAGCATTTATCCACATTACTTTTATCACTATACATTATCAATTATCAATATTAGTTAAAAAGTTCCATGTTTAAAATCTTGACCATTACAATTCTCCCCCATTAAAGAAATTTCGTCCTTGAAATTTACTTGTTATGGCAATAAGCCATTTAATTCATAGCTAGTCTTAAATCTCACATAAAATTAATTATTTTATTAATTTACATAACTTTTATTTATGTCTAATATCAAACAATGTAACACTTTCGGAATCATCTTATTATAGAATCGCAGAATATTCAACTCTACACGCTTACACTATTCAAGCTCAATTCAATAATTGCCTTTAATTCTCTTTAGATTTTTTTTAAAAAATATAATTTATGTCATTACATTCCACTATTATATATATATATATATCTCATTCTTTCCCTTATATACTGAACTTTAAATCCTAGTTCCAAATAGCAGGCTACTGATGGCAAGTAAATGCCCTCTGTATAAATATGGCCAAAGGCCCACTATGACACGAATGCCCACTGTATATGATGACACAGAGTGTCCACTGAGAGAAAGGGACTAAAGGTCCTCTATGACGCAAAATGTCCACTGATAGCATAAATGTCAATATCACTAGGACATATATAAAAAAATGTCCTCTATGGCAGAGAGTGCCCACTTTCAATATGGGACATAAGTGTCCTCTATGGCACAGAGTGCTCACTTTCAATATGGGACATAAAATTCTCATTATCACTTTGAACATTTACCCTTTAGCTAATCCGAAAACTAGATTTAATATCAGTATAATCGATCAATACATTTATTTCATTGTTGCAATTATTGTCAATTATAATATCTTTTAGAATATAACACTTCCTCTTTGAAGTGTTTGTTTATTACTGTAAATTTATAAGATATGAGCAATTATTTTAAACACATTTATCATATAAACATATATACACATTATATTTATTTTTGATTAATTCGACTAATTTTATTTATTCATCAATCTTTATCTTTTCAAATCATTTCTATGTTTTCAATGTAATAATAAAATCTAAATAGATTTCCACTCTTAATTGTTTAATTCTTTTCTTAACATGTTAAGAATTCATAACTATTCTTTCACTTTAAGAGTATATGTACATATATAATGATTCACTATGTTTAATACACACACGCACACACACACACACACACACACACATATATATATATATATATATATTTCTAACTTAATCCACAATACATCATTTCACTGGAAGGGTTAAACTACCTACAAATCTCACTACATTCTTTCCTTTTCACATTATCAATTCCTTTCTTTCTATTATCATCAATTAGTATCAGTTAATTCTTTAACACTTTTATATATAATCTATAACTTGTCTTTAATTATCAAATAATGTTATTATCATCTAGTCCATAAGTACACAATATGTAAATCTCACATTCTTACTTTCATTTCTCAATCAATTCATATATACACCTTTTTGTTTTCTTTATCTTGCTCTTAAAACTATTTAAAATCATCAATGATTCATCAATATATCATTCTTCTTACCTTGCTTCGTAAATTATCTTATTTCTTCATGAATAATGTGAAATCCACTAATCACTTGTAATCATCTTTTATCTTTTCTCTAACCTTACTGTAATATCCCAAGGTATACTCTAAAAGTTTTGGAGTTATTTGTGTATTTGGATTTAATGTATATGTATATATGGGAAATATAACTACTATATATAAGACATATACATATACATCACATATACATGGGATATAAATTGGTGTAGGAAAAGTGAGTTATATATATAATTGATTAATTATAATAATGATAATAAGGACAAAAAGAAAAAGAAAAAGAAAGTCAAAAGAAATTGTGTGTGGTGGAGATTTATTATTATTATTATTATTATTATTATTATATATATATATGATAAGGATGAAAGAAAGAAGAAATTATTTCTTTCTTCTTCTTCTTCTTATTGCACGAGAGAGAGAGGTGGTTCCATCCATATGAACATCAAATTCAAATGAATTTTGAGAGGATTGAAGATGATTATTGAAGATTTGGCTTAATATCCAAGTAAGTATCTATTTTCTTGTTTTGATTCTTATTGTTTGAGTTTGGATTTGATGATGATGATGATGATGATGATGATGATGCTAATGAAAGATTGAAGTGTATATATGTGTGGAATTGATATTTTAGGTGATGATAATATGTTTAATTATGAGATAACATGGTTAATTGTGAGGATGATGATGAATTATTGAAATGGTTGAGTAAGGGTTTTATATGAATGAATTGAGGAATTTGAGTAGTTGATATATGGTGGTGTGTATAATGATTGTTGTTATGATATATTGAAGTGATATAAGTGTTAAATTGATAGGTAATTGATGAATATAAACAAGATGTTGATTAAGGGTGATGAAATATGAGTTTTGAAGTGTTTGTGTTTTCATGGTTGGGTGTTCGAATTCTTGATTTCTGGTCTGACACGGTCAGTGACATGGCCGTGTGATTGGGCGTGTAATCGGTACTGAGTTGGACGGTTGTGACACGACCATTAACACAGCCATGTTACTGGGCGTGCTATAGCTACTGTGAGGAATGTAATTGACACGGCCATGAACACGCCCGTGTTGTTGGGCGTGTAAATGTTTCTGTGAGGCAGAATGAACAACACGTCCAGTGACACGCCCGTGTTACTGAGCGTGTCAAAGCTTCCGTATGGATGGTTTAGGGCATGATCAGGGACACGCCCGTGTTGGTGAGCGTGTCATGTGTAGAGTTTGCCCTAGTTAATCATCATTCTTATTTTCTTATGTATGTAATTATCTTTGGATTAGGTTTTGAAGAGATCGTGTTGCATTAACCTAACTGTTGGGAACTCTTGGAAGAGGAAATGTATAGATTGATGGGAGTAGTTGTTGAAGTAAGTACAAAATTTATAAATGTATTAAGTAATCTATTATAATGTTGATGCATATGTATAATGTAAATTGCTAGAAATATATCGATGAGGGAATATGAAATGTAAAAGATATGATGATATAATGAAATATATATATAAAATGTGAAAGCATTCAATATGTATGTGTTATGAAAGGTGAGAGATGTGAAAATATGATTAGTATGATGTGAATAATAGGATGGGTGCTCAAAATATATGATAATGCAATTGATTATATATGTACTTGAATGATGAATGATTATGTATATATATATATCGATGATGATATATGAAATATATGTGCAATGAAATTTGTTATGATAAATTGCTTTAATGTAAATGTTATGATTGAGGCATGTTTGCCTAAATAATATGCAATGCAATTGAATGGTGATTTAAATGATATGATTAAAGCCATTGTGATTGGCTATGATGATTTAAATGAAATGTGAAGCCATTTTGATTGGCTATGATGAGATTTGAGAATGAAATTGATAATGAAATAATAAATGAATTGTGTGGCTAATGTGTTATTCCATTTTCAGAGTTTGTTGTTGGTGGCATGCCTATAGTAACATTCTCTTGAAGTTAGGTTGGGCTTGATCCTTGAAGCCAAGTTGGGTTGAAGTTTAACATGTTTTACTCCCCTTGAAGCTTGGTTGGGTCTAGTCCTTGAAGCCTAATTGAGATGTTACAACCCTTGAAGCTAGGTTGGATTGGTTCTTGAAGCCAAGTTGGGTTGATACTTAGCATGCTTTGTTCCCCTTGAAGCTTGGTTGAACCTAAATCCTTGAAGCCTAGTTGGGATAATGATAAATGTGATAATTAAACCAAAGCATTAACTCTGAAAGTGGAATGGCATATTAGTGTCTTTTGGGCCCATGCTTGTCTTTGTTGTCAATGTGAATGATGAAGTGTGAAATGAATGAATAAAGAGATCTATGCTTGTTTTGTTGGGAGTGTGATTTATGAATGGTGAATGGTGAATAAAGAATTAATTGAATAATATAAGGACTTGGAATGTTATGAAGTATGACATGATTACAATATATAAATAAACTATTGAAGAGAAATATGATTTGAAATGCTAAGTTAAAAGATGAGATTCTGAAAATATCGTATGACATGCAATATGTGTATGGATGTGGAGATTGTGAGTATTAGCTATGATTGTTCTTTTAAATTATGAAATTGTGGTTGCACTGATATATGTGTAAATGTATATAAGTTATGAGGTTAGTGGAAAAATATGAAGAATGCTTTGAAAAGAAGAAATCTACGTTAAGACAATAATAATATATGATGTTAAATTGTGAGGTATGTTTCTTCTGTAACATATGTTATTTTATTTTATTGTACTACTAAGCTTTTATGCTTAGCGCGATTTTGTGAATCGCGCAGGTGAGTAGATGGTTAATTTGGAGTCAGACAGTTATGCCATGAGAAGAGTAAGTGTATATCGAGACCAACTAGAAGGTGATGCATACATGTCCAATTTGTTTATGTTATATTTTGATAAGAATATATATATTCATATTTATAAATGAAGTTTTGGTAAATTTTGATGAGATTATTATATATATATATATATATAACCATTGAAAACATAATGGTTTTGTAAATGTTCTTTAGATCAATGTAATATTGTTTGAACTTGGATAAAGGTTTTTAAATTAAAACTAAAAGTGACATTCTTATACTTTATATACGTATTGTATGTATACCAGGTATATGTATAGTACTTATATAGAGTATGGGGTGTTACACTTACACTTATTTCAAATATCCAATTACATTTTTCTATACTTTCCTCAAGTTTTCTTCATATCTAAGTTTCATCATTTAATGTATTGATTTCATTTCAATCTTATAAGCAATCTTTCATCAATTATAATTGTGTCCAAGATGTATTCAATAATTTACTACTAATTCCACCCATAAATTCTACTCTGTGAAAGTATAAGAAGGTAGAAATATGCATGTCCATAGGAATGATCATGTGTCTCACTGTTGGGATTTCTTCTCAAAGTTTGAAGAATAGAAATTTGCAAAAGCATACACATGACTTATACAAATGATCATGCACATTTCTGTTAGAATTTCTTTTCATGACTTAATCTATAAGTTATCAATAATTCAACTTAAACAAATTGAGGAATCAGGATCCAACTCTTCAAAGCACAATCAAATTTAAATCCAAACTTTCGTAACCCTAAAATCTTTCAAAACCTTATTTTCTTCCACAACCTTATATCAACTCATAAATGATTCAATGATAGATTTAATCATTGTTCTAGTTAATAATCTATAAGCACACATTTACATATTTCAAGACCAACTTTACTATCATAGAGGTAAAGTTTTATACTCGTATTTTTCACAATTATTTAATACACCGTATCTTTCACAAGTAATGGTGTTTTATCAATTCACAAATCTCTTTACATAGTAAAAATCAAGATCATTTCAATAAATAGAAAAATAAGTAATATACAAGCACTAACCTCTTTAAAAATACTCTTCCATCACTTTTCATTTCAATCTTTTGTTTTGATGATGTTTTAGAAGGCAATAGAAGACACAAGAAATCTTTAAATAGGTTTTAGGACTTTTATCCAATATACTCACTTATACAATAGTTTCGATGCATTCACTTTCTTTAATTAACTTTCACTTTAATTTTTAACATCGAAACATTATAAAATCAATTACTTTTGACACTTTAAAACCCCATTATCCATATTTCATATCTAAATTTCAGCTCGAATTCATTTCGAGCTATAAGGGTATTTTCATAATTTCTTACCTCTTCGAAATCTTTTTCAAACATACAGATATTATTCATACTCGGATTTAATGTTACTCTTATTAATGCTTATTTAACCTTATCACTATCAGTTCCAAATGCTCAAGCTACAAATAATATCATAATCAATCCAATTTACACTCATATATTCACTTATTGCAGAAAATCAATACTTAAAATTTTAAAGCATGACAATTCTCATTCTCGTAAGAAATTTCATTCTCAAAATTTATCTATCTGTCATAATTCATTCCTCATATTCCAATAAATTATTACACTTCCACTGTATCACTTTGATATATCTCTTTAACTACTCATATATTGTTTTCTTTTCACATCCTTCTTTTTCATAAATAGGTCTAGTGCACTCCAAATAATACACTATGAATTCTCAATCAATTCTTAGAAAATATTATACTACCATAAACATATGAAATATTAAGTGTATCAAACATATACCTACTTATTCGATTCACATAACTTAGACAATTGCATTTCACTTCTCCCATATCTCCACATGCCAGAAACGCCTAAACCTGGCTCTGATACCACTAAATGTAACATCCCCTGACAATTCTAACATAAAATTATCAGAGAATGTTACTCTATATACTATCAGTACTCTAACTAATTCATTAACAAAGTTTTCTTTCAGAATATTACTAACAAAAATCTTTAAATAATAATACAAATTGTATAATACAACACTTATAAATCCAACATTTAAACCAATCTCCAATATCTTCAATAATCCAATTGCTAATTATAAATCAGATAACCATCATAAGTTTGTCAAATCAAATAAATATATATAATACATTGCTTTATTTGATAATCATTTACTAGAATCTCAAACTTCATCCTCTAAATACATATATTCCTTTCATGTTTACAAATTTGTACAATCTCTCAAATAGCCATACTAAATTGTATATATACATTTCATAATTTATGAGTACAATATATAAAAGATCTCTATATGTACTATAAATAATTTTTTGAGATCCTTAATTCCACTTCTTAACTTGCTCCGATGACCTAATACCTGCTTGTCAGAAAACAATTCTAACACGCTAAGCAAAGCTTAGTGGTGCTTGTATAAACATATTTTGTCACTTAATATTAAAGAAAAATACTTATGGAAATATAGTAATAACACTTAGTTTTAAGAAATATTTCAATATATTAACTATTTTCAATAACAAACCAACATAATATTTCAATTACACAAAATAATAACTTTAACTTTATAAAAGTCATCATGCTATACTATACTTTTGGTGTTGCAACTTTTCTCTTAATGAATCATTTTATATAAGACTTGCTTTCTCATTTGATAACATTGCTCACAATATGCTTATTTTATTTTTCAATAAGTCTTACTTTTCAATTTCACAAATAGGATAATTTTATTCAATCTATAATTTTCAGCACTTAAATTTAGTACTATACTTTGAAGCACTTTGTATCTTATATCATTATATACACTTTCAATCATTATAGCACTTATAAAGTTATTGATTAATTCAATAATTTGAGCATAACATTTCCATTTCGTGCATTAGAACTTTCACTTATAAACATTAATATATATATTAATAATCACTTTCACATTATAACACAGTATGTCAATTTCAAGTAATTGACTTATATTATTATTTTGCATTTCTTCCATTATTCACAACTATCATATTCACATATATTTTCAATTTAGATATCTTCATTAAATATGCCCATACATACTAAACTCAGATCATAGGTTTGGATAACATGTTAGCGTAACAATTTTAATGCCAAATCTCAAGAATGTATAATGGTAATTATGCCCACTATCACTAATAACGCAATGTGTCTATTAATGGCACGAGGTGCCCACTATCACTATGGTTATCCTTCTTCTGGTTAGCCATTCAATCCAAAGCTAGATCTAAAATCAGTATAATTTGGGCAATTCATTAGTTTTGATTAACACTGAATTGTTTGTATCATTTCACTGGTACAATACTTTTATTAACATTTAGTATGATATATATTTGTCACGTATCTAAAGTTTATCACTCTTTTCCATACTTTTAACACATACACATGAATTCTCAACACAAAAGTAAGAAATATAAACATATTAGCCTCATACTAGGCCCGTATATCACAAAATACAAGCCAAAAATATTATCCAGGTACCCCCACGGTCATGGCATCTCAACCCCACGCCCATGGGATACAAAATGAAGCTGTCAAATGCCTTTGGAGACCCCCCACGACCGTGGCATTCAGAACAGCTCTATTTTATTAAAAAAATTTAAAGAAACAGCCTCACTCTCAAACCCACAGTCGTGGCACTCAATTGCCACGCCCGTGGCATTGGTTTTGGGTCTATTTTTAGAGTAATTCTTCCTCCAACAGTTCCAACTTCGATACCATGCCCATGGCACCTTTAAGCCATGCCCGTGGCATCCCAAAATTATGTATTTTGCACTTTTAACTTCATTAAACACAAATATATTGAAGATCTAAGTAAAAAATGTATCAAAACTAAATTTTTGACATAAAAAGAGTTCATATCAAATAATTTACTAAAACTTCACTTAATCAAACTTTCAACTCAAACTTTCAACCATCTCAAATGGATAAAAACAACAACAAACCACCCAATTCTCATAAGGGTTGAATTAAGAATTAAACTCATCACATAAAAGTTATTTTTCACTCATCAATCTAGTTAATCAATACTTTCAAGAAATATTTTATTATAAATAACTCAATCAATCAATTCAAATATTAAAACTCATAAAAATTCTTGTATTTGCAAATTATAATACAAAAGCACATACCTCCTTCATAATCCCTCTTCTTCTCTCTTTTCCCTCTTTTTCTTTGATCACTTGCTGATAATTTCACCTTTTCTAGCTTATTCTTTTAAAAATTTATAATCATATGTAATCTATTCTTAATTTTATTTGATTTGAAGAAAGGAAGTTGAAGAATATAAGAAAAATGGTGGAGGTGATGGTGTTTGGCATGGAAGATGGGAGAAAGGAGAAGAAAACTCTACACACAAACACATGTCCACACACACATATATATAATATATTCAATCAAGTGTGGGAATGCTCATAATAACTATGGTGCACCCTCATTCTTAACCGTTGATTCTGAATCAACTTTTAGTCCTGTAAAACCGTAAAAATAATTTCTTCAGTAAATTTTGGGATATACTATTCACTATTCTTTGCTTATAGCATTTATCCACATTACTTTTATCACTATACATTATCAATTATCAATATTAGTTAAAATGTTTCATGTTTAAAATCTTGACCATTACAGGGGGATCCATAGCTGATGGTAGATAAGAGGAGGTTGGGACCTCCCAGCGGGTATATGTGATGCAGAGGCAGCCAAATGATTCAGTCGTGATAGCTAGTATGTTCTTTCTATTTGACACTTCAGTTCATACATTGATAGACCTTGGGTCAATACATTCATACATCAATGCATCCCTCTTGCCTGTGAGTGATACGTATTCTGAGTCATTAGGGTTTAATATGCTTTTGACTAACCCTTTAGGGCACAGTATGGTGGTTAGCAAAGTTTACTGAGATAGTCCGGTTATGGTGCATGATAAGGAGTTTCTCGGTGATCTGATTAAGATGCCCTTTAGGGATTATGATCTTATCTTGGGCATGGATTGATTATTTAGACACAAGGCTGTGGTAGATTGTCAGCAAAAATGTGTTACTTTAAAAACACATAATGGGAAAGATGTAGTGGTATCCAATGAGTAGAGACACCTTTATCTATGTTTGTTTCACCCCTTTCGGCTAGGAGGATGATCCAAAAAGGGTGTGAAGCTTATATGGCTCATTTTATGAATACCTAAATAGTGGGGTCTCAGCTTGATAGTATACCTATAGTGGTTGAGTTTTTAGATGTGTTCCCCAATAAGTTGTCAGGGCTACCACCTGAGAGAGAGGTGGAGTTAGATATCGATTTGATGCTGGGTACCACTCCCATCTCCATTACCCCTTATCGGATGGCACCTGCAGAGTTGAAAGAATTAAAGGTGCAGTTGCAGGAGTTGTTAGATAAAGGGTTCACCTGCCCTAGTGTCTCACCGTGGAGCATGCTAGTTTTATTTGTAAAGAAGAAGGATGGTACCTTGAGATTGTGTAAGGAAGAGCATGATAGGCATCTGCGAATTGTATTACAGACCCTAAGGGAGAAATAACTGTATGCTAAGTTATCCAAATGTTGTTTTGGTTGATCAAGTGACCTTCCTTAAACATGTTGTTTCAGTAGAGGGTATTAGAGTTGATCTGAGCAAGGTAGAAGCAATTTTAAATTGGAGTCCACCAAAGAATGTTACTGAGATCAGGAGTTTTTTGGGATTGATAGGCTATTACCATTGGTTTGTGAAGGATTTTTCTTTGATAGCTACCCCACTTATAAGATTACTTCGGAAGGGTGTTAAATTTGTATGGACGGATAGATGCCGGGCGAGCTTTGAGCAGTTATGAGATTTATTGACTCAGGCTCCGATCCTTACTCTACATGTGGAAGGTAAACCATATATAATATACAGTGATGCCACATAATTATTTAGGCTGTATTTTGATGTAGAAGGGTAGAGTTATTGCTTATGCCTCCAGATAGTTGAAGTCTCATGAGCTAAATTATCTGACTCATGATTTGGAGTTAGCAACCATAGTCTTCGCATTAAAGATTTAGTGACACCAGTTGTATGGAGAAAAGTGTTTCATCCACATGGATCATAAAAGTTTAAAGTATTTGGGCATCCAGAAAGAGTTAAATCTTCGGCAAATAAGGTGTTTAGAATTGATTAAAGACTATGACAGTCTGATTGATTACCACCCATGAAATGCAAATGTGGTTGCAGACGCCTTGAGCCGGAAGTCCATAATAGGGTTGACTGCCTATGCTCTCGTGTTACTTGTTAAGTTGAGAACTTTGCATACCATATTTCATATTTATGATGATGGTACTCTTATGGCTTAGTTGCAAGTGAGGCCATTGTTGCTTGATTAGATTAAAGAGGTATAGAGGTCAAATTTGAAATTTTAGAAGATTGTGGAGGATTTACATAAGGAGGATAGCAGAGATTTTTATGTAAAAGATGATGGCAGCTTATGGTTCAAAGATCTAGTATGTGTTCTTGATGATAATGATTTGAGGAAGAATATTCTAGAGGAGGCACATCAAGCCCCTTTTGCTATGCATCCCAGAAGTACCAAGATGTATCATGATTTAAAGAGGCAGTATTGGTGGTCAAGTATGAAGAAGGATATAGCAGAATTTGTCTAGATGCCTTTAGAGGGTGAAGGCTGAACACCAGGTTCCTTCAAGATTGTTGCAACCATTATCAGTTCCTGAATGGAAATGGGAGCAAGTGACCATGGATTTTGTGACTAGATTTCCTTTGACCCAGAGAAAGCATGATGCAATCTGGGTGATAGTTGATAGGATGACAAAGTTAGCTCATTTCATTCCAGTTAGGATGGACTACTCACTTGATAGGCTGGCTGAGTTATACATTAATGAAATTGTAAGATTGCATGGTGTTCCAGTTTCACTAGTGTTAGACCGAGGTCCAAGATTCACATCCAGATTTTGGAAGAGTTTGTAGAGTGCCTTGGGTTCTTGGTTACACTTCAGTACTACTTTCCATCCTCAGACAGATTGATAGTCAGAGAGAGTGATTCAGGTCCTAGAGGACATGTTGAGAAGCTGTGTTATCGAGTTTACTAGGAGTTGGTTTAGACATTTATCTCTAGTTGAGTTTGCATACAATAATAGTTTTAAGTCCAGTATTAGGATGGCTCTTTATGGGGCCTTATATGGCAAGAAGTGCAAGACACCATTGTGATGGGATGAGGTTGAAGAAGGCAAGCTTGTAGGTCTCAATTTCATTAAAGAAACAAAAGAAAAGGTTAAGGTAATTCAGGATCATTTGAAAACAGCTTCAGATCGAAAAAAAATCATACTCTGACTTGAAAGAGAAAAGACATAGAGTTTAGTGTGGGGGATAAGGTGTTCTTCAAGGTGTCTCCTTGGAAGAAGATTTTGAGATTTGGTCGAAAAGAAAAGTTGAGTCCTCGCTTCATCAAACCATATAAGTATTTCTAGAGAGTAGGACTGGTGGCTTACAGATTAGCTCCGCCACCAGAATTGGACAAGATTCACAACTTCTTCCATGTCTTGATCCTTTAGAGATACATATCAAATCCATCTCATATTTTATCTGTTGAGTCTATTGAGGTGAGTCAGGATCTGACTTACGAAGAGAAACCAATGGTGATCTTGGCATAGAAAGTAAGAGATTTGAGAAATAAGAAGGTGCTATTGGTAAAGGCATTATGGAGAAATTATTTTACCGAGGAGGTGACATAGGAGAGTGAGTAGACTATGCGGAGCCAGTATCCTCAGCTCTTTCAGAGTTGATATCAGGTAATTTTGAGGACGAAATTATTTAATTGGAAGAGAGTTGTAACATTCTCAAAATTTACCAAGATTAAATTTAATTTAATTAATAAATAAGTTGGAAGGTTAAATGAAGGTATTAGAAATAGGAGAATATATAAATATATATGAAATATATATGTGATATATATATAATGTATATGGTCAAGTATTAAATGAGAAAGTCAAAGGTAAAATAAAATAAATAATAATAATAATAATAATAATAATAATAATAATAATAATAATAATAATAATAATAATAATAATAATAATAATAATAAAAGAGATAGTGGAAGATGATGAAAACTTTTAATTAATTATTAAATATTAACTAATTAATTAATATATTAATATATTAACATATGGCTATAAATTAAAGAAAGAAAAGTCAAAAATAAAATTTATGTCCATCATCTTCTTCTTTCTTGGGTAGCCGATTTTCTCCATGGACAAAAGAGAAAAATTTTCTTTAAAAAGCCATCAAATTCATTAAGGTTTTCAAAGGAATTAGGAACTTTTTAGAGGAATTGCTTGGTAGAGGTAAGAATTTTTTTTGTTAGTTTTTTTTAAGAAATGTGAATATATAATTTAAGTTTTTGAAAGAGTATATTATAATTGTTGAATTGGATATGGAAAGTGTTCATTTGATTGCATAATTTAAATCATGTTTTTAAATGATTTTTATGATAGAAATTAACTTAAATTGACAATTGGAATTGATTAAAATGGGAACCAAAAATTAAAGAAACACAGGGCAAAATTTAGAATTTTTAAGAAAATATTATACATTATATTTTAATGCTTAAAATGTGTTAAAATATAATTTTAGAAATATAGTTGAGCTTAAAACTCAACATGGAATTAGTTGAAGTGGTTTTCCAAAGTTCAAGTCCATTAAGGCAAGGAAATGAAAATTTGTAGGAATGTTGCTTAATTCATGTTTAATAGCTAAAACACATAGAAATGTGACTATAATTAATTATGTTCAACCACATTTTGGTTAGGGAGTGAGTAAAGTTAAATTCTCTTAACCAAAGAAAGAAGGGCAATAAGAAAAATTAGTGTAGAGTGGAGATTTGGCTCACATTTTTTTTTACTTTAAAAAGGTAAGTACATACTTTGGCATCTAATTCAATTGATTGCATTATTTTTAAGCATAACATATTGTATATAGTGAATGTGTTATGGTACTTGGGTGATAATGTATATGTATGTATGGCATTATTTGAAGGAACATTACTTGGTTTGAATTGAATGTTATATGATAAAACCTTTAAAAATTGATAAAAATAATGTTATGAAAAAAAATGTAAAGAGTGCAAATGTTGCACTAAAATGTAAAATGAGCCACATTTATGATGTATGAGGAAATGATGTTGATTATGAGTAGTAAATAGAGAAATGTAATTGCATGTTATTTTATATAGAGTCTGGTTCTAGAATATTGTTGTTGGATAGCATGACGCCTTCGGGCGAGACATACTAGTATCACTGATAGTATGACACATTCGAGTGAGACACACTAGTATCATTGATATCATGACGCCTTCTGGCGAGACACGTTGGTGTCAAAAATGAATGAGATAGCCCAAAATAATAGTTTTAGAACTAGGATAGTATATAAGGATTCATGGGCCCATTGTGTGTGGATGATTGATATGTTAATAAAATTTTGTATATGTTGCTTAACATTGAGGCATAATGCATGTTTTGGCATCACACACACACACACACATATATATATATAACATCATTTGTTTTCTCTTTTATATCAAAGTATGTACTGCTAGATTATAAGGTTAGCGCGATAGTTCCAGAGAGTTCTACAAGACCTGAATAGGTTTAGATTGTGGTTGATTGCTTTTAGAGTTGGTTAGACTACCACGGACAGAAGCTAGCTACACACATGTAAATATTTTATTGTGAAACTTGTTATAAATACGCACATTATGTATATATATGTTTTTGGAAAAAAAAATTGTAAACTTTAAAGGTTTTGGTCTAATGTTGTGAATTGAGAATGTTATATATACATATGGTTTTATTTGTTTAAATGTTTTGGAGAATAAGAAGAGTTAGTGGTATGTATGTGTTTAGGAGTGTAAAATTTTTATTGTAGGTTGAATTGTGTTTTTGGGAAAGTAAAAAATACAAAAAAAAAAAACTCTGGCAAATTTTTTTTTCAGATATTTTCTTTTAAAATATGTATTTTTGGTAATTATATAACTAAGATATACTTTTATTTGTATATCAAAGTACATTTTAAGATTTATAATTATCTTCTTATAATTATTGGAATCTTTTCAAATGACAAAAAGGGCAACATTCTTGTATTTTATATGCATATTTTACATATATAGGTTGTATATATGATACGTATATTGAGTATAAGTGTATTATAAAAATAGTCTCTCGAAACAAATTCTCAACTTTTATTTAAATTTTTATTTATCATAGCAATAATTAGTTTTTAGTTATAATATTTTTGGTATAGTAGCAAATCAAATGTTTTAATTATGAATGTAAAATTTTCATAACAATTATTTTCATTATTAGCCATGAAAAATTAACTTATGGCTAAAAATATAGGATAATAGGTATAAAATTTTCATATCCATAGCTAATTGATGTTATTCAAATATTGTAAGAAGAATCTCATATCGGAAAAAGATGGATTTAATGAGGGATATATAAGTAGCAAGAACCCATAAACTTATTGCTTTAAGGTTTCATTTGAAATATGGAGTCAAGTCAATAAGCGTGTTCCCTCACAAGACTCATGAAGAATCTCAAATAAGTTAGCTCTCCGGTGTCAACAAGTGATAACATAGCTGATAGTTTGACGAGAATAAGTATGGAGATGGTGGTCATATTTCATGAGCTATATCTAAAAAAATTGACGTACTTACAATAATTAATATTTGCTATACAATTTGACTTTCGTAGCAAAAGACTTGTGCATTTTACTACAACGAAATAGTTTAATGGCAAAATATCGAATTCTTATTAGCCACTTTATATTTTAATGTATAGCTAAATAAAAAAAACTATGAAATAATTAAATCCCATATATAAGCTTTAGTTGCACCTCTTGTAGCTACGACATGCTACGAATTAAAGTTTTATGAAAAAATCATTTAGTTATGGTAATTTATTATTTTAGCCACAATATCTTCCATAACTATATATAGTGAAAATTGTAGTGGGTATTATACAAAATATAAAAGATTATATTAAAAATATAAACAAACTATGTGCAGGAATTTTTGCTCCACTCCTGGTGGAATGACTCATCCGAGTTCGGCATCGTTAGGCTCTAGGCTTTAGAGAACACATGTCTAAACCCGGAGAAATGGAGTCACCACCCAAACAGGCCGGGAAGAAAAAGAAAGGGGTGAATGACTCAATTCTTAAGGAATTCCCAACCCTCTACTAGGTTTGAAAAGTTGGGTACGCATGGGGAAAGTGAGAATGACCCAGTACCTACATAACGCCCGGTTCATTAGAATCGGCCTCCTTTTCATGTCTAAATATTATAGAATTATTAAATATCATGACATCATCCATATTACATACAATTGAAAGAAATAAGCATCCATCATATTATTGAAATAAAATAAATAAAATAGGCACCCACCTAAGGATGGAAACATGCCCTTATAATGTCCAATATCAAAAATACAAGTAAATAAAATAGGACACCCACAAATTGGTGAAACATATCCCTTACATCAATCCCCAAATACAAATAAGATAAAAGAAACAAATTAAATAAATAAGGAACCCACAAAGTGGAGACATGCCTTTTACAAGACTCTTAAAAATACAACCAATAAATAAATAAATATCAACATAATTCCAACATTCATAATAAAATAAGTAATCCAAATATTTAGTTCATCATAAAGATTGCAGTTTATAAGCAAATCTAAATATTAGCCCATTAATAGAATATAGGACGCCGCGCATAATACTAGTGTTTTGAAAAGCTTTTTAAGGGTTAAAACATGCAAATTAAGGTTTTAGAGTTTTAATATGCAAACTATTATTTATTATGCAATTTAGGATTTTCAATTTATGAAAATAAGGGTGAAACAAGTGATTGATATTGCTGTCTATCTTAATCCAAATCTTATAGCTTATTGTGAACAATTCGCAACATGATTTATTAATTGAAGATGCAATGGATTAATCAAAATAGTAAACAACCAAATTAAATGGGATTGGTTAAAGAAAGTTGAACCTGCATTATTGACTCCACCAATTTTGTATGTTGAACCAAGCTTGATCAATCCTACTTCCTGGATCAAATGGAATTTTGGTGGGTGCTTCGATGATTCGAGGATCAATAGGTATTTTATGCTACTGTCTCTTTGTTTTTGCTTTGCTCTCTGACTGCTTTTGATTATGTTAATTATGGCCATCCCCCTATTGTTAAACCTAGTTAATTGGCTTTTTATATCCTCTCTTAGGGTAACATCTAGCCTCTTTTAGTTAAACAAATCCCAATTAAAATAGGAAAGCCACTTGTTTATCCGAATCCTTCAGAATTTGAGTAGAATTAGGACACTTAAGCAGCGAGTTGGGCCAAAACCATGGCCAATTCATTATGAGCCAATTGGCCATGCTGAATTCCTTATGAGCATTGCTCATAACAAATTGGCCATGTCCAATTCATTATGAGCAATGCTCATAATGAATTTGGCTATAAAATTGGCCAGTTGTCATATTTTTGGGTCGGTGTGGCTTGTAAAATCGGACCAAAATTGGGTATGGCTAATTAATTGAGTCTAGACTTAATTTGGGCTTTTAAAATTGGATTGGAAATGATTTGGGCTTTTAAATTAGAACTAAGCTCAATTAGGGTTAAATTTAAGGGTCTACACAAATAAATTCTTATATTATGTATATGTATTTTACATATATGAGGTATATGTATTATACATATATAGAGTATAAGGGTGTTATAGATGCTTCCATGGGTGCTACTAGTACTAGTAGTGCAACATCAACTACACATCTAGATGGCAGGATGGAGCATCTCAGAGTTCGAAAGTAAGAGTAAGTATATTAGTAAATTGCTTATTTTGCATTTTTTTTATATTAAATGATAAATTTCTAACCATAGAATATTTTTTAATTAATAAATTTTTGTTCTAAACTTATTTTGTATCTATGTGATGGATCCATCTAGGTCTTCTCCGAGATGCATCTGGAAGGTTATGATGGAGAAGATGGATCCCATCGAAATTTCCCGAAAGCCATCTCTCCAGAGATGAAAAACTTTTGGTTCGAGGAGTTTAAGGTAAAAAATATATCTGAACTTTAATATTTAATATGCAAAAGCTAAAACTTTACAATTATCATACACTAATTATCTCATTTTTTTTGCAGAAATATTTTTACTGAGACCAGACTATTGATAATCTGGTTTGGATTGCCTTCATTAAGAAGGTAGCTATTTGCTACAATGATATGTTGAGCAAGGCGAAGGTTGTAAGAAAGTAGCCTTCATTAATTGATGATCAGTTGTGGGCCAATTTGCAGGCCCGATGGAGCTCTCCTAAGGGGCAAGCATGTTCTGTCGTTGCCTCTTGGAACAAGATGTCTAGTGTTATGGATGGTGTAGGTCCATCCACACATGCGAGAGCAGCAGATAGCATCGTGCTTATGCCTAGACACTCATAAGTATGATGATATTTTTTAATATTTTTAATTGTCACATAATTTGAATTATCAAACTAATATCTCAATAAGAGACTAACCTAGGTTGGCCGCCGAGCAGTTATGAGTTGTTTGTGCATACACACACCAGGGGTCACGAGGGGCATATATTTGTGGATCATCAATCCCAAGATGTAAATATAAGTAATTTCATAATTTTTCTTAAATTTTATAATATAATTTAAAATATGAAGTAAATAATATTTTTTCTATTATATAGGATCATTTCATTGCATCTTGGGAGAAGGCCACTCAGTCCGACACACCCATTGACGAGGAGAGATTATTTAGAGCTTCTGTGGGCAGAGAGAAAAAGAAGAAGTTATATGGACTTGGCTCCTAGTTTGTCAGCAAAGCTTCTTCTCCTTTATCCTCTAGTTCATCTGCTTTATGGGAGGATATCGAGCAATTAAAGGAATGGTTAGCAGGGTGTGATCATATTGTTAAGCAGCAGATGTAGGAGCAGGTGAAGACCTGGGTGCAAGAGCAGATGTAGTCCGAAATGCAGAGAATGGTCCAGCATCAGTTATAGAAGTTTATGACCAACTTTATGCGAGGGACCTCGATTCATCAAGGTCCTATCCTCTCGGTGGTCCACCTCCACCTTCACCGCCTCATGCTTCAGCCTGATTTTATATTTTTTTTTCTTTTATTGTATTTATATATTTTCTATATTAATTTTATACTTTTTAGGTACATTTTATTGTATTTATGTACATTTATTTTATTATTTTTACTTATTAGATTTACTTTTGATTTAAATATAAATTTTAATTTATATTTTAATACTCAATTCTTTAATAAGTTATATGTATAGAATAAAAAATAATTAAAATAAGAAATTATAAGAAATAATAATATAATAAATAATAATATTAAAAAATAATACAAACATTAATTTTTTATTTTACCGACAGAAAAATTTCTCTGTCAATAATTTCTGTTGGCCTTACTGACGAAAAACCTACCATCGATATTATCAACATAAAATTTCTATCGGCATTACCAACACATAGTATATTTCTGCCAGTATTAATGACAGATTTGATGTCACTATTACCGATAAAAAAAAAATTTTGTTGACAATCTCTTAGATCATATTTGGTACTGGCCAATAGATTTTTTATCGATATTAACGACTGAAAATTTTTTTGTCGGTAATACCAACATAAATATCTTTTGTCGATAATTTTACTGATTATGACTCTATCAATAAATTACTGACAAATGTTATTTTTTGCTGGCATTTCAATTACCGTCAAAGAATATAACTACAGATTTTTCTATCAGTAAATCTGGTTATCGATAAAAAAAATTAAAGATTATTGATGGAAAAATCCGTCGGTAATCTGCAACATTATTGTAGTGTTAGGGCTCTTACCTAGGATGTTTTGAAAGTTGCCTCCTAAGGTGTTGACCATGGTTGTGCTCTAGGGTGCTGACCTAGAATGGGTTAAAAGTTGGATTCTAGGGCTCTTACCTAGAATGATGGTAAGGGACAATCCTAAGTTTAGCTTAGGAATAAGATTGAGGATTTTTTAGGTACATTGAAACCAAATATGTAATGCCATGATTTTTATTGAATCTATTTATACATTAATTAGTAAGAGACTGATGATGGTTTTGATAGGAGAGATAGAGATAAATATACAACATATAAATAACATATACATCACACATAAAAGATTAAATATAAATGCTAAGATAGTAAAAAGTTAAAAGTAGAAAAGGTAAAATATAAAATAATATTATTTTATATAAAAATCTAATTAGTAATAATACATATATATGGTAGGTAAAAAGAAGATTAGAGTAAAAAATTTCTAGAGAATTTAATTTTCTTCTTCCTCTTTCTTCTTAGCCGAATCCCTTGGTCGATTGAAGGTGATGATTTTAATCATCCAAATTAACAAGAGTTCTAGCTAGTTTTTACAAGGGGTGGAGAAAGCTTGGGTTTTAATTCAAGTAACAAGTAAGTTTCTTCAACTTTTAGTGATTTCTTTATGTAGAATTTATATGAGAATTATAATAGAATGAAAGATATAGAAAGTTATAACATAAAATTTATGTAGAAATGGTGATTCTAGACTTGGTAGTGATTTAGAATGATGTTGGCTAAAGTTAGGGCTAGTAATTGATTATTAGGGATTTTGTAAGGGGGTTTAGCTAATTCTAAGTTGGAGGAGGTTAAAAGGGATTTATGGTTGTTCATATAAATTGTTAATATCATTTTCAAAACTATAAATTGATTAGGTATTAATTGAGCTAATTGGTAAAAATAAGAGAAGAAAGTAGAAAGAAGTAAAGTTGTGGTGGAAGAAAGTTGTTCCTTCAATTAGAGATCTAAAAAGGTAAGTATATACTTAGATAATGCTCTTGTCTTTGGTTTGCATCATACTAATTTGATATGTGTGTGTTATGTTGATGAAAATGGTGTGAAAGAGTGATTCTGGGATGCCATGGGCATCGCCATGTAAGGCCACGGCCGTGGGATTTGAAGTGAAGCTATTTTGGGTAAAAATGTTGAAGAAGCAGAAGCAAAATGAATGTCACGGGAATGGCCTTTGAATGCCACTATTGTGGGGGGTATTCAAAGGTGTTTTACAACTTCATTTCACATCTCATGGACATGACTATTTGATGCCATGGCCGTGGGGTTGGTTTGTTGACATTTATTGTCGTATTTCCCACTATATAGGTGTAGTAAATGGCTTGCATATCTATGTCTTTATATATATTGTATTAAAAATGTATATATGATTATAAAGTAAAGAATTATGATAAAATATGTTGATTATGTTAATTGTTGGTGTATTGATGAGTTACATAGTGAATAGCTCATATATGCATAATGTGGAATGTTGTTTGTTGTCTTATACTTTACCTAATTGCCAAAAGATTGTGTTTGGTGATTGGCATGCCATACGCGATAGGGTGAGACACTGGGTATCACAAAGATGTTACCACACCCTTGAGCGAGACACATGAGGTGTCATATTGATGATTATGCTATGGATGATACACTGGGTGTTACAGATTTATTACGTCCATTAGTAGGACACAGAGGTGTCATTGATAGGCCAAAACAATGGTTTTAGAACTAGGTTATTGTATAAGATTGTTAGGCCCAATGCATGATGGTTGTTTACATTTATTTGTAAAATAAAGATGAGAATGTATGTAACATTAAAACCTTATGCATGTTCATATACATTTGTCATAGTAATGTTGCATTATCAAGTATGTACCATTGAGCTCTAGGCTTAGTATAATTTATTCATTACACAGGTGACGAGATAGAAGATAGAAGTCCTTCTAGACTAGGACAGGTCTAATGAGAGGTTGGATATTGGAAGCCTCTGGTTGCCACAGATCAAGCCTAAGCATAACATGTAAATATTCTTTTGAGTTGATGTAGGTGTAATATCTATTTTATAAAATATAATGAATTGAAATATGATTTGAAGTTGTTTTATAAATAAGTAATATCATGTTCACGTATTTATAAATGTATTTATGAAAACATGGGATTTAGGGATGTGAGTGTATGGAAACATTTTCAGAACTATTGGATATTCACAAGTTGAGTTGATTGGATTTGGTAATATTCGTATTTTAAATAAAACTCTGGCAAAATTTCTATAGATTTATTTATTTATCTTATGCCTATTTATTTATTTATATAATACTATAATTTAGCGACTAAATGGTGTACGGTGATAAGATACAATAGTAACATTTTGGTTGTGCTCTTATACCCTATCTGTGCATGCTACATATCTGAAGGTATATGTACTATGTATGGGTAGGTTATGAGGGTATTACATTTATTTTGGTATCAAAGACTAGGTTGGAGATTCTCAACCTATATGAGTTTTAAGTGAGAGAAAAAGGATGATTCAAAGTTGATTTTAAAAGTGTTGTACATGCATATGCGTAGACATTTGAATTGATCTTTAATATGGCAACTTTTGATCTTGTAACAATTATAGGTAGTAGAAATGTCTCAATCTCATAGATCAGATGAAGGTATTGCAGAGAGTTTTGCTCCAGGGGAAGGTATGGCTGGAGCAAGTACAGGAGCTATTGGGGAGGCATCAGTGCCAGATAGACCAACAATGCCAGAATTTAACCTGTTTGGGCACAACACATGGTGGAATTGTTACGTCATACCCCAGCTCAACAGCAACAGCAGCTAATTAGGAAGTATGAGAAGTTAAGGAAGTTTGGGGCTATTGATTTCATAGGCACTATGGATCCAGCAGATGCTGAGCAGTGGTTGGGTTGAATTGAGAGAGTGTTTGTCCAATTGCAGGCTACTGCAAAAGAGAAATTTGATTATGCCTTGTCTATTCTGCAAGGAGATGCATATGATTGGTGGATGACCATTCCTGATGGATTGAGGCAACCCCCAATTTTGTCTTATGATGATTTTCTAAGGGAGTTTGGGAAGAAATATGCCCCTTAGGAGTATAAAGACAAGAAGAAGAAGAAATTTCTTAACTTGAAACAAGGAGACAAGACAATTGATGAGTATGAGAAAGAATTTCTTCACTTGAGTAAGTATGTAAGTGGTATTTTGACATATCAGGTGAACCGATGTAGAAGATTTGAAGAAGGGTTGAAACTATCTATTATGTGTCAGGTGGAAGCGGTTCACTATGATGATTTTTCCAAGATGATAGTAGCTATACGGAATGTAGAGAAAGCTCAAGGACTTGTAGCTGCATTGAGGGCAGAAGAAAGCATAGTTAGAAAAGCTTTGATGGAGACAGGTTCCTCATCTTTAAAGAGAGGCAGAGGTGGTTATTCTCAGAGATCTAGTAGGGGTCAGAGACAATTTGGTAGATCACAGCAGTAGAGGCAGAGACCTCCAAAGTCGGTAGCTAGCACACCTACTTTAGGTTCTCGTAGGTCTCCACCACCTAACTGTGTATAGTGTGGTCGAATGCATAGAGGGGCTTGTTAGGGAGCTGATTTCAAAGGTTGTTATAGGTGTGGATCTTCAAGTCATTTTGTTAGAGATTGTCCAAAGCCACCGGATGAGAGATCAGCTGATACAACAGGATCTAGACAGAGTAGTAGAGGAGGTAGGGGAAGTCGAGGTGGTAGTAGAGGTGGTACATTTTGGGCTAGCTAGAGAGGTTATTCGACATCTGTGAGTAGGCCAGCAGAGACTAAAGCTGCTCAGAGAGTTTATGTGATAAATGAGGAACTAGATGCTTAAGATGTCATAACTGGTACATTTTCTTTATTCGGTACCATTATACATGCATTGATAGATCCTGGATCTACCCATCCATATATTAGTGCGTTAGTTTTGCCTGTGAGTGGTGTGCATTATGAATCTTTTGGATTTGATGTATTGGTCACTAATCCTTTAGGGCATAGTATGGTAGTTAGTAGAGTTTATCGAGATAGTCCTTTAGGGAGTATGATCTTATTTTAGGTATGGACTGGTTATCAAGGCATAAAGTTGTAGTTGACAAGAATTATTGGATAAGGAATTTATACGCCCTAGTATTTCACCTTGGGGAGCACCAATATTGTTTGTTAAAAAGAATGATGGTACCTTGAGATTATATATTGATTATTAGCAGTTGATTAAGGTAACCATCAAAAATAAATATCCATTACCTCATATTGATTATCTCTTTGATCAATTGAAAGGAGCAGTTGTGTTTTCTAAAATTGATTTGAGATCAGGGTATCATCAGTTGAGAGTGAAAGAGGTAAATGTACCTAAGACCGCTTTTCATACGAGGTATGGACACTATGAATTTCTTATGATGCCTTTTGGGTTGATGAATGCACCAGTGGCTTTCATGGATCTAATGAATCAGATTTTTTGACCTCATTTGGATGAATTTGTAGTGGTATTCATTGATGATATTTTGGTGTATTTGCGTTGTAAGGAGGATCATGATAGACACTTATAGATTATATTACTGACATTAATGGAGAAGCAATTGTTTGCAAAATTATCCAAGTGTGAGTTTTGATTAGATCAAGTAATTTTCCTTGGGCATGTTATTTCAGCAGAAGGGATCATAGTAGACCCAAGTAAAGTTAAGGCGATCTTGAATTGGAGTCCACCTAAAAATGTTACAGAAGTGAGGAGTTTTCAAAGATTGGCAAGTTATTACCATCGATTTGTAAAGGGGTTTTCTATGATAGCCATGCCACTCACCAAATTACTTCAAAAAGGAGTGAAATTTGTATGGATAGACAAATATCAAATGAGTTTCAAATAGTTAAGGGATATGTTGACTCAGGCTCCTATTCTTACTCTACCTGTAAAAATCAAACCATATGTGATAAATAGTGATGCATCACATAATGGTATGGGTTGTGTGTTGATGCAAGAGGGTAGAGTTATTTCTCATGCCTCTAGATAGTTGAAACCACATGAGCTGAACTACTCGACCCATGATCTAGACTTAGTAGCTATAGTGTTTGCATTAAAATTTGGCGACATTATCAATATGGGAAAAAAATGTTTTATCTATACATATCATAAAAATTTGAAGCATTTGGGTGTGCAAAAAGAGTTGAATCTTCGACAAAGGCAATGGTTGGAGTTAATCAAAGATTATAATTGTTTAATTGATTACCATCTGGGCAAGGCTAATGTAGTTACAGATGCGTTGAGTTGGAAGTCTATGGCAGGATTGACTACCTATTCTCTCATGTTGTTGGTTCAATTGAGAACCTTACATGCTAGATTTGAAGTTGGGAATGATGGTGCACTTGTGGCACAATTGCAAGTTAAGCCATTACTCTTGAAGCAAATTAAGGAAGCACAAAAGGGAGATACGAAGATCCAGAAAATTGTACAAAACTGCCTTAAGGGTGAGAGTGGAGGCTTTCAAATTGGAGATGATGGTAGTTTGAGGTATAAAACACGATTTTGTGTACCAGATGATGTAGTATTGAGGAAAAAGATTTTAAAAGAGGCACATCAATCAGCTTTTTCTATGCACCATGGGAGTACTAAAATATATCAAGATTTAAAACAATATTACTGGTAGAAGGGTATGAAGAGAGATATAGCAAAATTTATATCTAAGTGTCTCACTTGTCAGAGGATAAAAGCCGAACACCAGGTTCCTTAGGGATTGTTACAACATTTATCGATGCCTGAATGGAAGTGGGATAGGGTAACTATGGATTTTGTTATTGGATAGAGAAAAACATGATGCAATTTGGGTAATTGAGGATAGAATGATGAAATTGGCTCACTTCTTACCTGTGAGAATGGATTACTCCCTTGATAAATTAGCAAAAATTTATATCAGTGAAATTGCAAGACTACATGGAGTTCCAATTTCATTAGTGTCGGATCGAGATCCCAGATTCACTTCAAGATTTTGGAAGAGTTTGCAAGATGCATTGGGTACTCGATTACATTTTAGTACTACTTTCCATCCTCAAACTGATGGGCAGTCTGAAAGAGTGATAGTAGTATTGGAGAATATGTTGAGAAGTTGTGTTCTTGATTTCGTTGGCAGTTGGGATAAACACTTGTTGTTGGTTGAGTTTGCATATAATAATAGCTATCAATTTAGTATTGGTATGGCACCGTATAAAGCTCTTTATGGGAGGAAATGTAAAACACCTTTATATTGGGATGATATTGGAGAAAGGAAGATAGTAGGTCCTGAATTGATTAAAGAAACAAAAGAGAAAGTGAAAAAATTCGTGATAGGCTAAAAGCATCATCAAACCAATAGAAATCTTACTCTGATTTAAAGAGAAAAGATATAGAGTTTAAGGTAGGTGATAAAGTGTTTTTAAAAGTGACTCCATAGAAGAAGGTGTTGAGATTTGGAAGAAAAGGAAAACTAAGTTCACGTTTTATTCGCCCATATGAAGTGTTAGAA
Source organism: Garcia nutans (assembly GCA_947685225.1). Lineage (NCBI taxonomy): Eukaryota > Viridiplantae > Streptophyta > Magnoliopsida > Malpighiales > Euphorbiaceae > Garcia > Garcia nutans. Next base: position 11,070,484 of record CANTUV010000072.1, read on the forward strand.
AGAGTTGGACCAGTTGCCTACAGATTAGCATTGCACCGGAGTTGGATAGAATTCACAATGTATTTCATATTTCTATGCTATGAACATAAAGGTTGGATCCACCTCATATATTGTCAGTTGAATCTATTGAGGTGAATCCAGACCTAAGTTATGAAGAAGAACCTATAGCAATCTTGGCATGAGAAGTGAAAGAGCTAAGAAATAAGAAAGTGCCTCTGGTAAAGGTTTTGTGGAGAAATCAGTCAATGGGAAGAGTGAACAAGTGCTGCGAAGCCAATACCCACAATTGTTTCAAAGCTAAATGCAGGTAATTTCATGGACAAAATTATTTAAGGGGGAGAGAATTGTAATGCCCTGTTTTTTATTGAATCTATTTATACATTAATTAGTAAGAGATTGATGATGGTTTAGATATGAGAGATAGAGATAAATATACAACATATAAATAACATATACATCATATATATAAAAGATCAAATATAAATGGTAAGATGGTAAAAAGTTAAAAAGTTAAAAGTAGAAAAGGTGAAATATAAAATAATATTATTTTATATAAAACTCTAATGAGTAATAATACATATATATATATATGGTAGGTAAAAAGAAGATTAGAGTAAAAAATTTCTAGAGAATTCAATTTTCTTCTTGCACTTTCCTCTTGGTTAAATCCCTTGGTGCATTGAAGGTGATGGTTTTAATCATCCAAATTAATAAGAGTTCTAGTAAGTTTTTACAAGGGGTGGAGAAAGCATGGGTTTTAATTCAAGTAACAAGTAAGTTTCTTCAACCTTTAATGATTTCTTTTATATAGAATTTATATGTGAATTATGATAGAATGAAAGATATAGAAAGTTATAACATAAAATTTATGTAGAAAAGGTGATTCTAGACTTGGTAGTCATTTAGAATGATGTTGGCTATAGTTAGGGCTAGTAATTGAATATTAGGGATTTTGTAAGGGGTTTAGCTAATTCTAAGTTGGAGGAGGTTAAAAGGGATTTATGGTTGTTCATATAAATTGATAATATCATTTTTGAAACTATAAATTGATTAGGTATTGATTGAGCTAATTGGCGAAAACGAGAGAAGAAAGGAAAAAGAACTGAAGTTTTGGTGGAAGGAAGTTGTTCCTTTAATTAGTGCTCTAAAAAGATAAGTATATACTTAGATAATGCTCTTTTCCTTGGTTTACATCATAATAAGTTGATATGTGTGTGTTATGTTGATGAGAATGGTGTGAAAGAGTGATTCTAGGATACCATAGGAGTGGCCATGTAGGGCCATGGCTGTGGGATTTGAAGTGAATCTATTTTGGGTGAAAATGATGAAGAAGCAGAAGCAAAATTAATGCCACGGGCATGGCCTTTAAATGCCATGACCATGGGGGTGTTCAAAGGTGTTTTACAGCTTCATTTCACATCTCATTGTTATGGCTATTGGATGCCACGGCTGTGGGGTTAGTTTGTTGATGTTTATTGTCGTATTTTGCACTATATGGGTGTAGTAAATGGCTTGCATAGCTATGTCATTATATATATTGTATTAAAAATGTATATGTGATTATAAAGTGAAAAATTATGATAAAATATGTTGATTATGTTAATTGTTGGTGTATTGATGAGTTACATGGTGAATGGCTCATACATACATAATGTGGAATATTTTTTATTGTATTATACTTTACCTAGTTGCCAGAAGATTCCATTTGGTGATTGGCATGCCATACACGATGGGGTGAGACACTGGGTGTCATAGAGATGTTACCACAGTGCAAGACATATAAGGTGTCATATTGATGATTATGCTATGGATGAGACACTAGGTGTCACAGATTTATTACGTCCACTAGTAGGACACATAGGTGTCATTGATAGGCTAAAGCAATGGTTCTGGAGCTAGGTTATTGTATAAAATTGGTGAGCCCAATGCATGATGGTTGTTTATGTTTATTTGTAAAATAAAGATGAGAATGTATGCAACATTAAAACCTTATGCATGTTCATATATATTTGTCATAGTAATGTTGCATTATCAAGTATATACCGCTAAGCTCTAGGCTTTATTTATTCATTGTGCAGGTGACGGGATAAAAGCTGGAAGTCCTTCTAGACCAAGGCATGTCTAATTAGAGGTTGGATACTGGAAGCCTCTGGCTACCACAGGTTAAGCCTAAGCATAACATGCAAATATTCTTTTGAGTTTATATAGATGTAATATCTATTTTGTAAAATATAATGAATTGAAACATGATTTAAAGATGTTTTGTATATGAGTAATATCATGTTCACATATTTATAAATGCATGTATGAAAAAATGGGATTTAGGGATGTGAGTGTATGGAAACATTTTGAGAACTATTGGATATTCACAGGTTTAGTTGATTGGATTTGGTAATATTCATATTTTAATAAAACTCTGGCAAAATTTCTATAGATTTATTTATTTATCTTATACCCATTTATTTATTTATCTATTTATTTATATAATACTATAAATTAGCAACTACATGATGTAGGATGACAAGATACAATAGTAACATTTTGGTAATGCTCTTATACCCTATTTGTGCATGCTACATATATGAAGGTATACATATCTGAAGGTATGTATACTATGTGTGGGTAGATTATGAGGGTATTACAAAATCTATTGGTTAATAGTAAACAGGATCGAAGGGGATGCCCCTTAAATTCAAGGGATGGCCATTTGGTTTTGTCTACTTAAGTATGCATGTTTGATGGTATGTTCAATTTAGTAAGAATAGAGGTGCTTTGGTGATGATGCAATATGTGGCTAGTTTTAATCTTTCAATATGAAAGATTTGGCCATTGTTGGGTTAAGTTAGGTTTAAATTGCTTTAGTGGGCTTGTCCTTTGGAATTAGCTTAGTGGGCCCTGGTTTTAGGTTTTCATTGGAAGGGCTTGGCTGCATATGTGATTTGTTATAGTGGCTTGGCCTTTTCTTAGGGGCTTGGCTCCAGATAGAGATTTTGATTTTGATTGAAGAGATTAGCCTTGGGTTTAACCTATTTTGAAGGATGTGTCTCTTTACCTGTCTTGGAGGGCTTGGCTTCTAGTTTTGACTATTTTTTGGAGGGCTTAGCCTCGGGGTTGACTTGTTTGAGAGGGCTTGGCTTGAAGCTTTGTTCATTTTTGGGAGACTTGACCTCAAGTTAGGTTTTGAATTCCTTTAGAGGACTTGTCCTCAAATTGGCTTATCTTGGAGGCTTGGCCTTAGGCTTGACTCTTTTTTGGAGGGTTTATCTTAATCTTAACCTATTTTGAAGGTCCTATCATTAGGTTCCATTTATTTTGAATGGTGGTCCTTAGGTTTTACACGCTTTGAAGATTTTGTCTTCAAGTTGAAGGTTTAGACGGCTTGGCCTCAAGTTTTACATGCTTTGAAGGTTTTTAGCCTTAGGTTTAACCTACTTTGGAGGATCTGGTCTTAGTTCTAACTTTCGCTTTGGAGGGCTTATCCTCAAGTTGGTTTATCTTGGGGGGTTTTAGCCTCAAGTTTGATTTTCGGATGAGTTGGTTCATTAAGCTATGAAATATTGGTTTGGATGAGCAAGGAAGTTGTCATTTGTTTGGGCTTAGTATGGTCTGCTAATTTAGAAAGGATGTAACTTTCTTTGGATGGGCTCTCATCAAGCATTGGTTTGGGGGATGCTTGGCCTTGAAGGCTTAGGTCGAATTTGGCCTTTGGTTCTTTTAGTTATGAACCACTATCTTGGAAAATATTTAGGACATAAAGGATGGAGTTTGGCTCTAGCCTTTGGGTGAGACTGTTAATGCAAATGGCTTAAATTTGTTGTTTTAACTTAAATCTACTGGTTTGGTTTCCAATGCTTTGGTCTTGGTTTGGTTACGATTTTTAGAAGGTTGCACCAAAATGGACTTTTCGGTTGGAATAAAAGTTTATTTATGCCCCAATGGGATCTTTAGATGAGAGATTGAAATTTTGAGTATGGTTATTTTGGTTATATGTTTTACCCCTGAAGAAGGTGGAAAGGCTGCTTGGGCTTGTCTAAGTATGGCTTAAAGCTAATGGTTCAACAAATTGGTTTGTGCTTGTGAAGAGGGTTTGGCCCTGGTTCTTGTGGAACTCATCTTGTATAAGAAGCTGGCTTCTTCTGATGATTTTTGCCTTTAATGAGGGGTTACTAGAGAAATGAACTCTTTGTTAGGTAAAACATTGTGTCTAGATTGAAATATAGGGAAATGAGGTTGGTAATTCAGACATTATATGTTGAATGCTTCTTCTACTGGAGAGTGATGATATGACCTTAGTCATTTATGAGATGAGCTTTCTGAGACTATAACTCAAGGGGAAATGACTAGTGATTTCATTCAATGATGAGGTTCGGAGGTGTAACAACTTAAGTGGTTGTATGTGTTTGGTTCATGGTCCTATAAGAAGGATAACTACTAAACCTTAGTGACTGGATTAGAAGGAGGGAAGGAGGTTGTACCTACACTAAAGGTTTAAATGATAACTTTGAAGTATGCCTCTTGACAGATATGACTTTAAAATTTTGTCTCTTTCATTGGAAGCTTAACTTTGATAAGTCTTGAGTTAACTAAAATAATTTTTTTTCTTGCTCTAATTTTTACCCGAGCCACCCTTGGGTTTTCAACTCGACGAGCTTGATCTAATTTTTGCCTAATCTACCCTTTTAGATTTTTAGCTTTGCGAGATTTTCCTTTTCCTTTTCCTTTCTTTTCCTTTCTTTTTTACATGACCTCGTGTGAGCAGGGATTTTCGCCCCCACTCCCAATGGAATGGTTCTTGTGACTTCAATACTGTTAGGCTCTAGGCCTTAGAGAACATGAACCTAAACTCAAAGAATTTGGAGTCACCACCTAGACGGGCTGGGAAGATAAAAAGGGGTGGATGACTTGATTCCTAAGGAATCCCCAACCCCTACATGGGTTCGAATAGTTAGGCACATATAAGGAAGGTGAGAAGTGATCCAACACCCCCCATAATGCATGGTTTATTGGAACCGGCCCTCCTTTTTAGATCTAAATATTATTAAATTCTTACATTATTATAATATTGTTCATATTAAATGCAATTTATAATAAATAAAATGAAAATAACCATATCATAAAATAAACGAGCAAACAACAAAGTGGGCACCCATGCTAGATGGAAACATGCCCTTACAAACATACAAAATCCATAAAACTAAATAAAATAAGAGACCCACCAAAAAGTGAAAACATGTCCCTTACAATAGTCCAAAGTCCATAAAATAAATTAAATTACATAAGTAAAATAAATAAGGCACCCACAAAATGGAAACATGTCTTTTATAAGTCTCTTAAAAATACAACCAATAAATAAATGTAATTATGACTCCACTATTCATTATAAAATAAATAATCTAAATATATAGTTTATCATCATGCAAATAATAATAAATTAAGGTTTAATCAAAGGAAATTTAATCATAAAAATTGCAATTTACAAGCAGATCTTAATATTAACCCTTAATAAAATATAGTATGCAACGCACATGACAGTCCTGCTAGTCAGTTAGCAGGCGGGGGATCGAGGGTAGCGCCTTCGAAAGATAAACAATTTACCATATTCGTCGAATGAGTTGCTACCTCCAGAATATAAGTTAGGGTTTTAATAATAAAAGTATGTTTTTACATGTAAAATTAGGTTTTAATATGCAATTAAGGTTTTATCATCAATTTAGGATAAAATCAAACAAGATCAAATATTAAGATAAATTAAAATGGATATGCAGTGTTATAAAAATAAAGAATACTTCATCAAATTGAACAAATATGAGTATGGAAAGTCATACCTTCGTTCGTTGGTTCTACCAAGTAATTGCATTGATCCAAGCTTGAACATAATCTTTCTACAAAGGTTGATGTTGGATTCTGCCTTAAAGTGATGTGGTTGGTTTGGATCAATAGGTTCTTGGCTAACTTGAGTGATCCGAAGATTACTTATGGTTCTCCCAAGTTTAACTACTATATCTTTCTTTGATTGCTTACTATCTCTCTCTACTTTTTCTTTGGGTAGCTACTGCCTACTTAATTACTAATTGCCATTGCCTTTCTTTGCTCTCAATTCTTTTAATCGCTTATTCGCTTACTACCTAATTTTGTGCTAAATTATGGCTCCCCCTTTACACCACTGTTAGTGGGCTATTTATAAGCCATTCCTTAGGGCAACCGGTGCTAAACAGTTTTAATCAGCTAAGGAAAGTCCAAGCCATTCGAGTCATGTTAGAATTAAAACTCTTTGAAATAGGGCCAACAAACTCTACCAATTCAACATGAACTATGCCAATTTGACATGAGCTATAACTCATGTCGAATTAGTACACCAATTCGATGTGAGGCTTGACTCATATCGAATTGGCACACCAATTTGATATGAATTTAATTTGAACCCACTATTTTAGCTTTTGTGTCAGACCCAAGTCAGCCTGGGCCATTTAACTTGATTAAACTTCTTAAAATTGGATTGGATTTGACTCAGGCTTTTAAAATTGGACCAAACTCATGCAGGGCCAAAATTAAGGGTCTACCTTGGCATGAAAAGATTTGTTATTACTTGGACCAACTTGGACTAGGTTAGAACAAGTGGGACCAAGCCCAATGGGGGCTACCTATATATAAATTGCATTTGCAAAATAATCAGGTCTGCGTAGTTCTTATCTTAATTCCATCTAACCTTATGAAGATGGGAGCTCTGTCGAACAATGTACTTGCTTCAAGGGATATTGGATGACCTCTCTTGTTGAAGTGTTAGGCTAATTTTTGTTCATTTCCCTTAATGCATCATTCTCATATTTCTATCTCAATTGGTGGGATGGTTGAAATCCATGGAATAAGATACTGCTCTTGTGTTTGGGTGGGAATGGATGTTGAAGATTTTACAGCTCTGTGGTGTGGTAGTCGGGCACTCAAGCCTTTTTATGCTACATTGACTTGATAGCTTTGTTGATGGTTTTGAATGCCTTTCCGGTTTATGGTGTTGGATCTTTGACTTCTTCAGTGAAGTGACTTTTTTTTGTTTTGCTCCAAGGGATATCAATTTGATGATCTTGCAATTCTTATGTTGAGGTATGATTAATTCTCTCTCTTTCTTTCTCTCTTTTCTCTTTTTAAGACCTATGTGGGGTTCCAAAGGATGTTGACTTGGAACTTCTATTTGATAAGCTTCATAATCTTGATCTTATAAATTTTTCAAGAGGATTGGTCCTCGTTTGTTATTTGGATCATGATGGCGTGCCAACGACATTGTTTATTGTTTTACTCTGTTGTTTTTTTCTTTTTTTTCTTCTTTTTCCTTCTTTGTTTTTTTGAATAATGCATATAAGATAATGAGAAGAAATTTCTATATTTTATTAATAAATGGACAATTACAAAAGCTATTGACCCTGCAACCTCAATGTTTGACATAGGTTTTGACTCAAACTTGGAATAAACTTTGACTTTAACTTGGATTGACTCAAGTTTTGACGCAATGTTGCTAGACATAGACTCTTTGAGATTCAAATTAGACTTTGATTTTGATTTTGATTGACTTAAGTTTTGAATCGATGTTGGTAGACCCTAACTATTGAGACTCTGACTAGACTATGATTTTGACCTTAACTCGATGCCTTAAGATTTGTACTCAATTTTTTAACCTTAACTCCATATCTGACATGGGCTTAGTTTTGGCTCGGTATCTGATATGAGCTTGGAATCTATTTTTGACTTTGGCTCGGTATTTGACACGGCTTAGATTATGTTAGGACTTAGCCTTCTTATAGTACCAATTGTTAAAGGGTTTCCAGTTTGATTAGGAAATGTAAATGAATTTTAGTGGATATGGGGAGGTCTATTTGATCAAGGCATGTTCAATCTAGCCTTAATGGGGCTCGAGAAAGGATATTAATTCTAGCCTTACTGGTTGCTTTGAGTGGAATGATCATCCCATTATTAATTCTACGCCTCAGGCTTTTGCACCCATTAGTTCTGCGTCCACCCCCTTGGTGGTATGCACAATATTTATTGACCTGGTAGCTCTTAGGTAAGGGGAAAGGAGGCTTGCTTGGATATAGATATCTCACCAAATGAGCTTCCAAAGCTTTCAAATATACCAGGCGAAATGGCATCCTCAAGTATGTAAATTCCCTTTTGGTGTTACCCTTCTTGAAATGCTTGCCCATCTTGGGAGAATCCATTATTGTTATGTCATGCTCCATGAGTTCCTGATAGTTGGAATTATCTTTTATACCTTGAAAATGATTTAAAGAATGAGGAAGGTTAATGTTTGCATAGGTATCCTTTTGGGTGGCTGCTAGATTAGTTATTGTGTTGGTCTGATCCGACTTATCTGAGGACCGGTGTTAAGCCTCCAAATAATTAATTAGGATGTTCCTAATTGGCTTGTCGGATGCTCAAGGTAGTGTTAGCTTTAACATTTTCTACTAACTTCTTAATGAGCTTAGCAACACAAGCCTGTTGTGCGATGAGCACTGCTTGAAATTTCTCCCATTGTTCTTTTAGGAGACTGGTGGAATGAACTTGATGGGATGCAAGGATTGTTTGAAAATTCTTCTCTTACTTCTTGAGGAGGTTGGTAAGTAATCCTATTAGGCATTAAGAGCCATTTAAAAGTTGTCTTCTTATTTCTTGAAGAAAGCTTCCAACTAAGGATGCATCTCAGCATTGTCTCCTTGTTGGGCCATGGGTACCTTTACATGAAAAGGCTAGGGCAAGAAAGACTTTGAAAAAAGTTAAATTGTTCAACAAGGCAATAAGGCATTTAAAGACTTGCATAGATGGGCCCAATTGTTAGGGCATTGGTGATGAGTGGTTCATGGTCAATGGCCCATATGTAGACCAGGGTAGATGACATTTTTAATTCGGGTATGGTCAAACCACTAGTTAATGTGTCATGGTTCATGTGTGAAGATGGTTGGGCACATGGGGCACAATTCATATATTATGGTTATGAAGTCTAGCTTTTTGAGGCTAACTAATTAGGGGCATGAATGAATGTTTAGGTAGGGGTTTGGTCCCTATGGCCAAGTGGTCATGCGGATGGGCTATGGTCCATAGCTTGAGATGGTTCACATGGGTATGGTTCATGTGGTCAAACGATTTGGTGCATAGGTTATGATTCATGGTTTAAGGTAGTTCATATAGGTATGGTTCATGTGGTCAAATGGATTTGTGCATAGGTTATGATTCATGTTTAAGGTGGTTCATATGGGTAAGGTGGTTTTGTATATGGGAAGCCATTATGGCTAGGTTGGATGTCTATAATCCCAAAAGATGCGCTATGTAGCTAGGTGAGATGGTGGGCCATTGTGCCTGAGTTGGATGGGTGTGTTCTGAAAAAGGTGAGCCATATGGTTAAGTATGTTGGATGGGTGTATTCACAAAAGGTGAGCCATGTGGCCAGGTAATATGGTAAAGTAAGTTGTTTATATTATTGGAATAGACAATATCAAAGATGTAACTAAAGATAATAGTATTTATCTTGGATAATAATGTAATTGCCACATACTTACAGTTGTGTATGTGAAGGATATTAAGTATTTGATTATAAATGATGATTATATAGCAGACTATATATTATGATTTGCTTAAGATATAAAGGAAACTCTGTCGGATTAGATGTTAAGTCCACCTCTAGTATTAGGAGAGTGGGGTGTGACAACTAACTAAACATTATCAATTAATTCCTTACCATATGCACCAATGGAGCCAATGCCAATAATCTTACCTTTAGCATTGTTTTTAAAGGTGACATTACCACCTTTCTTTGAGGTAAGAGATGTGAAGAGCCTTGCATTTTTTATCATGTGCCTTGAACATCAACTATCTACAAGCCAAATGCTTTCATTGGTTTTAGATTTGAGGCACACCTAAAAGTTGAAAAGAATTCATTTCTTTTTGGGTACCCAAATGAACTTCGGTCCTAGGGGATTAGTTCTTGAAGGATCCTCTAGCATGAGGTGAGCCTTCCTTATATAACAAAAAGTATTTATATGTCCAAATTTTATGCAATAATAGCATTGAAATAAATGTTTATATCTTTGTATCCTTCTTCTAATGAACCTTGGAGGATGACATTGGCTTTGTTGACATGCATGTGAGTGTTGTAAATAAGAGTTATTTTGTGCATGCTTGTGCTTGTGTACATTCTTGGTTACATGTATACATGATTAGCTCTTAGAGGCTTAGCTCTATAGTTTTATGTGCCTTGTGCAGTCTTTTTGGGACTTTTAGGCTTTGTGAGTACTTTAGTGTTCTTCACTATCTTAATACTAGAAGTTTGAAGCACTGAAGTCTTAGCAAATTTTGGACTATTAGAGGTAAATGGAGATGAACTATCATACCCTAAACTACTTTTGGTGATAAGTGACCTTTGCACACTAATTATAGTGTCCAAAGCTTTCTTTCCTTTATGAAATTTAGAAATAGAATTTTTTTAATTCTTCATTCTCTTTTCTTAAAAAATCATTTTCCTTTGAAATTTTCTCTGAGTTAGAAGGAGCTTGTTCAACCAAAGAGGATTTTGACTTCTCTTTGGAAGTTTTCAATTTGATGGTAGCATTTTTAAGTTTAATAAAATCTTTTTCTAATTTAGAACATTTGTCTTATAAAATTTTATTTTGAAAAAATATTTTTGCACCTTTTGGTTCATGTGTACTAGAAGTTTATCATCATCACCCTCTATCATCAACATCATTTTCAAGAAAACCATTAGAAGGTGAGGATAAAATAGTTACCTCATTTGAAGTTTCTTGTTCCTCTCCCGCAGCCATAAGGCAAAGGTTTGCACTTCTATGATCTTCATCTTCTTTACTTGAAGAATCATCATCTCATGTGGCCTTGATAGATTTCTTCTTGTCTTTATCCCATTTTTTTCTGGTTCTTTGTCTTGGGACATTCACTCTTGATGTGGCCTTGCTTGCCAAATTCAAAGCACTTCACCTCACTTTTATTCTCTTTATCTTTAGAAGTAAAGTTAGGATTTGAGAGATTTTTGACATAAAACCTATCTTTATTCTTCCTTCTTATGATATCTTTCTAACTCTTTCTAAAAGAAGAGTTACTTCTTCATCTTCACTCTCACTTTCACTAAAGCTTTCATTTTCCTTGGAGGCTTTAAGTGCAATTCCCTTCTTCTGGTCTTTCTCACCCTATTCATTTTCCTTCTCAATAGTCATCTCATAGGTGAGAAGCTTTCCAATAAGCTCATCCATTCTAAGCTTGCTTATATCATGAGCTTCTTTAATTAAAGATACTTTTAACTTAAAGATCTTCTTAGGATGTGCTCTTAATGCTTTAAGGATCTTGCTATTGACATCTTCTTGAGCATATGCCTTTCCATATTGCTTAAGATTATTGACAATTGTCAATAATTGATTTGTCATATCGGTGATGTTTTCATTTGGTTTCATCTTAAAAGGCTCATACTCATGCACAAGCATTTGGATTTTAGTGAATCTCACTTAGGTAGTATCCTCATGATAGTTTTCTAATGTCTTCCAAATGCCATATGCACTTGTATTGTGTTAGACTCTTCCAACTTCTTCTCTTGACATTGAGTTCACCAAGATGGAGGAAGCTCTATTATTTTTGTAAAGAGCTCTTTCTTAGGTTTCCTTCCATTATTCTTTAGGAAAAGGCTCTTGAACACCATCTAGTTTATGAGTAGGAGGCTTCCACTCATTTTGAACAATTTTCCATATCTCAATTCCCTCACTATCTAGGAACAAATACATTTTGTATTTCCAACAAGAATAATTGGTTTTGTCAAAGTAAGGTCTAAGATAGGAATTAAGATTTCTATGGGAAGGAGTCATGGAAGTAGAGGCAGAGCTTGAAGTGGTAGGAGGAGGTGTGGTTGTCATCTTGGATCAAAATTTTGCAATCAAGCTTTATGAAATTTGAAGGCTTCAATACCAATTATTGGTCCACTTGACAACCAAGAGGGAGGCGAATCAATTGATTTAGAGATTTAGGACAAATTAAAATTTTAAATAATGAACAATAGGATAGGTTAGAAGATTGAATACATAAGATTTATAGTGGTTCAGATTATACCAATCCTACATCCACTACTCAATAACAAGTTGAGTATTCCACTAAACTTGGGTTTTTATAGGTTAAACCCTAACTTCATATTTTTATAAGATTACACCGAACTTGTACAAGGTATGTGTGTCCTCACAACCTGAACAAGAGTTTTTCCCTTGGCTCACTTAAAAACTAATCCTAACACTTGTTGTTTAATATTTACACCCAACACTCAATAAACAATAATGTGAAAATTAATATAAGGCACAATTGAGAAATAAAATTGCAAGAGGTTGGTTAATTAATTCTCAAAACACTCTTAAAATGGCACTTGGTGGTGTATTTATAGCCATCTTCATCACAAATTCTTGTTTGAGTTGAGTAGAGAAAGATCAAGATTTTTACAAATCAAATCTCTTGCATTTAATATTGTTAGAGAGGATGTGTGATCGCCTGCCTTGCCTATGCGGTCACGCTTCATGCTTGTCCCTCACTTTGGGTGGTCGTGAATATTGAATATATGTACTGGCTAGTTTTAGCGGCTAGTACATGTGGCTCTAATAGGTCGGTGCGAAGCCTAGAGCACCAGACTTTGTGAAACTCATGGTCGCCCCTAGGCTTTGTGCAGTCGAGCTTTAACTAATTTGAATTTTCCCTTTAATTGATAATGCCACTTGTTAATGTGTGATTGGTGGAGAGAGTGAACTGCCAAATATTAAAAGGCTTGATCGCCTCTTGTCTAATTTAGGGTCAGACAGGGGCTTTTGCATCAAGCTTCTGGTCAGTCTTGAGATCATGAACTCTACTGCCAATTTTTTAATTTTTGCCTTCAAGATTAGGTGTGGCCATGTGTCCCATGCTGGCGATGGTGCACCAATGCTTAGCAACCATTCTTTCATGCAACAATGGGTGTGTCCTCTACTGTGATATTTCAAAATTCTCCATCTTCAAGTGCAGTCGCGCATTCTAAAAGATGGTCGCACACACTTGGTTAGCAGTCATGCTTAAGGTCGAGCTTCTCATTGTGAACTTTATTGTGTCTCTTTCTATTTTTCTCAATTTAAGGCGCGGTCACCAAAGGTATAAGCATGGTATAGAAAAGTGTTCTATTCTAGCAAAAACTAAGGCAAATGTTCCTACAACATAAAAACTTAAAGCCAAGTTAAATGTCTTTCAATTTGAGTGCTAAAGATCAAAACATAGAGTCTTTAAGCCATCTATTTGGCTAACATGTCTGCATGTATAAGTTGCAATGGAATGGTAGCTCTTGTGCCTTTCTCTTGAAGGGTTTTCTCGCACCTTTTCCTGCTAGATAGAATTTGCAAGTAGGTAATTCTACTTTACTAAAGTTTGATAGGAGACCAGCACTAGCTAATCTATGGCCAATATGACCTAGTCTAGCATGCCATACATTCATATCATCATTAAAATTACTTGAAATAGTGAACATAGAAAAACTGTTATTAGAAATAGAACCATGTTCAATGCAAAAAAGTTGTCAAAAATATATCTAAAACCATAAAATGTTTATCCCAAATTTAAAAATATTATGTTTTCATGAAAATTCATTGGAAAACCTAATATGAGAAAAACAATAACAAAAACAAGATTCTGCCTTATTTGTGGGACGTAAAGAACATCATGAAGCAACAAAGTTCAACCTCCATACAACATTAGTTTGCAGGTGCCAATCCCTTTCACCTCAATGCTATCATTGTTCCCCCATGAAAATACATCTCGTGCCGATGGGTAATCAACATAATTCATTAAAGGCTTCATGATCCTTTGTTACATGATTTATGGCTCTCGAACCTACAACCCATAGAGGATTAGCTTTAGTTAACAATATTGAACTTGAAACCATTATTCCATTTACATATGAGTTAATGGATTGTACCTTCTTAGGTGTAGTGTAATCCTTATCATAGTGACCTTTATTTCCACACTTGAAACATTTGACCTTCGTAGCATTTCTCTTCTTATGATGCTTCCTCTTGTTTTTTTTTGGCCTTTTGTTATCCTAATCATCCTTTACTTTACCCTTGCCTTTGTTGTTATAGAACTTGCACTTGGTGCTACGATTCCCATTTGGACTGGCTTGGACTAGGTGCGCCATCGCATCAAGTTGCATAGTTGCAAGTATGTCAACCTCTAATTCTTAGTGATGGGAGGCATCATCAAAGGTCTTGATAGATAGTTATGTTTTAGGTGCATCTTCATATACTACAGCCATCTCGTAAGGATCTAATGGCTGCCTGGATCTTCTGCTCTTTAGTCAGCTCATGATCGGCATTATAAAGCTCACTTATCATGTTGGACTTCTCTCGAAGATGTTTCCTCATGGTATGTTCAGGACACTTTTTGTAAGCATCGACCTTGATAGTGAGCAATCAAAACTTGGATAGAGAAACTCCATTGAATTTTTCTTTGAGGGCCACCCATATGTCTCTTGCATATTCATGGCTATATAATTCTTTCATAATCTCATCGTCCATTGCGCTTAGCAAAGTGATGCAAGCAAGTGAGTTTTTCCTCTTCCAGACAGTGAAGGCATCATGATCATACCTATGTTAGGTCATGGTTCCTTCTTAGTTAGGTACCCCCATGGTGGAACTCAGAGGTTCTAGTGCCTCATGCTCTTTCAGCACGTACTAAATTTTCATGCTCCAAGTCTCATAGTTATCCCTAGATAACTTAGCACCCTTGTTTAGTTCAACGATAATGTTCTTGGAAGTAGATAACATTTTGCTATGAAAACAGAGGATTCACAACTAGACATTATATACACAAAATAATTATTACCACAGTTTACATGTCATTATAATTTTACAACCAATTTATACATTAATATTAACACACATACAATCTCAAGTCAAAATGTCACTAGGTTTCCAATCATCATCTCGATTATATGTGAAGATTAGTATTAATATAAAATATATATGCAAAATTATACAACTATGCAAACCAAGTTTTAAAAAAAACTATATAAAAAATAATTATAAAACTTGATTAATTAATGTCATGCATTTAAAAATAATTATGCTAAATAATTATTAAAAAAATGTATATTCCATTAATAATAAAATTTATAGTCCATCAACCATAAATAATAAAACATGGCCAAATAAATCCTCTCTGGAAAGATCTTTATATTCATGACTAATTTAAAAAATAAGAACAACTTAGGATTTAAAAAAATGTTAGATTGGAAAACTACGAATGACCTGACTCCTAACAAAAGATTAAAACCAAAGGGCATTCCTCAGGTCAATCGGTAAGGAATGTATGGTGTATATAGAAAATCTTTTGACCACTAACTCTGTCGCACTGTGAAGTGTCATACCCTCATGTCTAGTGTAAGACTTCTTCAGTATCCCTTGTGAACACCAAGCCCTAAAGAAAGAAATAAGAACAACACGGTATGTCATATGTCCTTTCCCCCATTCTCGGTCAAACAGCTCATAAAGTGCCGGATGCATAAATGAATTCCTCAGTACCTTAGCCACAACATTTCTTGACAACTTTCATGCATATGCAATACATGATGCATGAGAAACTATATACATGATGCATGAGAAACTCTATGTTGTAAACACAGCTGTTAGAACGTATTTCTCGAGCTTTTAATTTATTTCTCAAAATCGTCAATTTCGCCTTTCTCCTAGTTCTAAACTCAGGTGTACGTGCCATACAAGATATCCTGATAATGATAGCCATATGTTGTAACTTTTCACAATGAAAAGTTGATCAGAAAACACAATTATACACTATAGTATAATTAATAAATTTCATAAAGAACATATCTTCATTCAAATAGGCACATACATATTTAAAAATATTTTTACAGATATTTAAAAAATTTTCATGTCAAAAATAATATTTCCATGTGAAAAAATTATTTTTTTCTAATTAAAAACTAATATTTATTAATTAAAAAATATTATTTAAAATAAAAAATATTTTTGAAGTCCCTAAAAAAATAAAATAAATATTTTCAAAAAATTCAAAAGACAATTTGGAGTCAATCTGTAAAAAAACAGCAAAAAAAGAGGTTTGAATGAATTTTTAAACAAAAAATAATTTCTAACCAATCAGGAGTTGCCAAATATTCGCTGGCAAGGACAACTAGAGCCTAGATAAAATGATGCTTCGTTTCTGTGAAACGACGTGTTGCAGTGCTAAACTATTGCTCTGGGCACCTCCTGGACAGGGGTCATGTGCACCTTGTAATTGGGAAATCCCAGTCTCTTATATGGCACTTGTAAACCATGCACCGTCCTACCGGGCAATCTGGCCAATGAAGCTTTTTCCGATAGGAGATTTTAGGGGTCTAGGGTTCTAGTGGTGTGGTCAAAATTAATTTTAGAACACCCTAATCTATTGGTCTGGCATAACAATAGATTAATCATTAATTAAAATTAATCACAGTTGATTAATAATTTTCATATTTGAGTATCCAAATTTAGAAGGTTATATCATGCTCAATTTAACTCCGAATTTTGCAAATAATATACCAAATCAAAGCTCTACATGCTTAATTTCATATGAAATCATAAAAAGCTAAGGAGAGAGAAAATAAAACTTACGTACAATTTCTTTAGTTATTGATAATTATAAATAATAACTAATAATGTTGTTTTTCTAAAAGGATATTAAGTTTGATTTTACAAATAAAAAAATGTTAACTTTCATACTTGAATTCAACGAACATTAAAGAACCATCATGCTAAAGAATTTTCTTCTTACTACGGACATCCATTCTAACCCGAATACGCATAACTCTTTGACCATCAAAATTATGGGACCCATATCACACTCTTTGGAATTTTAATTAATTAAATAATTAAATAATTAAAAATATATTAAAATAATGTATTTTTTAAAAATACTATATTTTTTTCAAATTTACAGAAATAATATTTTCAAATTGCAAATATACAGTAACAGTTGAATTTTAAAATTACATAGTTAAATAATTACAAAAATATCATTATTTATAAAGATATATAAAGATATACAAAGGTATATAAGCCATTGTTTATAAAGATATATAAAAATAATGTCATTGCTTATGAAAGTATATGAAAATATACGAAGATATATAAGCCATTGTTTATAAAAGTATATAAAGATATACAAAGATACATGAAGGTATATGTAATATATATCTATATATACCTATTATCTTATTCAAAGAATATTAATGTGTATCTCTTATATTTTAGTATTTGTAAGTATACAATAGCTATAACTATATGTATCTAATACTTTTAAAAAAATGTCAAAAAACAACTGTAATATCAATGTATATGAAGAAATATGTAGAATATATATATTTATTATCTTAAAAAAATATCAGTATGCAGTTATTATTATATCTGATTATATTTAGGTATATACTAACTATAACTATATATACCTATTTTTTTTAAAAAAAATATCAATATACAGCTGTAATATCTTAATATATAAAGATATATGCATCCTACACCTACATATAATTATTGTCTTAGACAAAGAATATAAGTATGCAGCTTTTATATTTTACTATTTATAGACATATAATAACTATAACTACATATATCTAATATCTTAAAAAAATGCAATTATATATATCAAAGTGCATTTATAATATTAAAATATATGATGGTATATGCTATATATACTTGTTGCTAATTAAATTTTTCTTAATTCAACAACCATGAATTGAATTAAAGTAACAATTAAATCTAATTGGAATAAATTCACAAGCAATTTTCTCATTCCTAAATAATTTTCCCTTCAAAATATAGGATGTTGTGTTAATAAAAAAATGTTGTGATAAGTTTCAAATTATATTCTAAATTTTGAGTGGACTGAAATTGTTCAATCATGAGAAAATGCATGAAAATGGGACCTTTCAAAAGTAAACTTGAAATGTAATTTGTAAGATATTCAATTTTGATGCCTTTTCCATGTCAAATGAATATGTAATACATTTTTCCAACTATGCCAAAATGAGATGAACTATTTGAATCTCATTGAAATTTCACATGGGCATTTCAACAAACAGCTTGTGGGATCAATAGAAACAAACAAAATATTTTAATAAACAAATAGAGTAGCAGCTCACAATCCATAAGAAAGAATAATTAGAATAAATTAAGCATTCAATTATTCAACAGACAAAAGGCAGCACAACTCAATAAAAAGAAAATCTATCATACACGAAGTACAAGTTAATTTCAGTATTCAATTGATTTAAACTCAACTATAGACAAATAATGAGTTGCACTAAGGCACTAAACTCGAATCAAATATACCATGAAATCCAATAAATTCCAACTGATATTAAATGAAGATTAATTACAATTAGACATTTATAATATCTTTAATAGCATTAGCACCAAAGAATCCACAAAAAGGTGTACGTCTAAAAGAAAATGAGGAAGAAGAAGAGAGATGGAGAAAGAGGGAGCGTGATAGTAAAAATGAAAAAATGAGAAGCTAAAAATGAAAAAAAATAATAAATGTAGTAAAAATGAAATTGAAACTTAAAAAGTAGTAAATGGTGTAATTTTTTTATTTAAAATTTGTATTATATTTGGAATGAATGAATTTTGATTATAGAATTTATTTACACATAAATTTCATATAGAATTCTCATATTTAATGAGGTGTAACTTAAAACTAATAACTTTTTTTTCTACTAAAATATACTCTTTGTAACTTAAAACTAATAACTTTTTTTTCTACTAAAATATACTCTTACTTTTTTTAGATTTATTACTATAATTTGATAATAATATATTTCTTGATTAGAAAATTATTTTGTATATGAATATTTTATTTTTAATATTAAAAAATAACTTTTTTAAGTTATATGAATCCAATTGATTGAAAATATTATAATATCATTTTTAATTTTTTTTATTCAAAATAATGAATTCTTTTAACATAATTTTAGATGAAAATATTTAAAATTAAAAATTTTCACTTACTAAATTATTATTTATATTTATAGGAATATCTTTTATTTTGATAATTAATTTCACAAAAGGTTCATATACATAAGGGGCAATTTTTAAAATTTTTAAATAATTATTAAAATAAAAATCTTATAAAATATTTAACATTAAAATATGACTATTGATAAAGTTAAAAGGGCAAACAACCAAATTTAGCTTTAAATAATTTAAAAAATTAAAAATTGATGACATAATTTTGTTAAAAATTAATTTTAAAATAGGAGAAATAATAAATTTTGTTGAAATTTTTACAGTGTAAAAAAGGAAAAATTGAAAGAGTATTGTAACACCCCCGTACCCCATATACGCACACCGCATAAACCCACACAACACGCGATATACGTATACCGGATCAAGGAGCACCACGGTTCATTTTAAACAAACCAAACTTTAATCTTTAACATATAAGAATCATAAGTCAGTCCGAATAAACTTAAAACATTTAACCTATTTTATAAATAGTAATAGAGAAAATATTTCTTCGTTAAAATACATACATATATATATATATAACATTAGTACCCAAAAGCTTATCTAAAACAGTCTGTTCAAAACATTTGTTAATTAAGCAGCGGAAAACACATATGTTTACATCAAAATCAATAAGTACAAAAATATGCAGTTTATACATGCTGGCAGTTCGTCTCTGATCTTGATGTCCACAAATCAACACTGCTCTAACAATCTCAAGTATAGAGTCAACTCGGTCTAGACGAGCTCTCCGGCACAACCGGATCTACCCTGACACCAGCGCGATGAACCACAATCGCGCTAAGCAGAAAGCTTAGTGGTACAAACTTTGATTCAATATAGATCAATGCGATTCTCATGCACAATATATATGAATATATCAACTCATTGCATTATATCTCAACATATTAATCATTTGCATCACATTTCATAATTCACATTAAGGCAAAGACAAGCATGGGGCCAAAAAAGATCTAATATGCTATTCAAAGTTCAGAGTTACTGCTTTGGTCCATAATGACACCATGTGTCTAGCCCCGTAGGCAATATATATATTCATGGATTGTAACAGACCCAGTCTCTTGGACCTCAACCCGGCTAGACCCTAGGGCCCCAGTTTCTTGGTCCTCAACCCGGCTAGACTGTTACTGTTTTTGAGGCTTACGACCCGGTCTTTTCACCTGCCCAGCGATTCATAGGCATGCCGCCAAACCCAGAACTCTGAAAATTGAATAACATACTAGGCACACAAATAATTCATTTACATTGTCAATCTCTTTCACAATTCTTTTCTTTTTTCATTTCTCATAATCAAACTAGGCTCATTGCCCTAATATATCATCTTTTCTCAATTTTTCTCATTCTTCTATTTCATCTCAATATCGATTGGTTACATTATGTTTTCACATCTCATATCACCTATTTCCACATTTCTTTTCATATACAATACTTTACTCAATTGCATTGATACATCAACAAAATTCACATTATGCATATCACAACATATAACTCATTCATCAACAATGTATGAAGTAACTTAACACATTTTTAACTAAATGTGTTAAGTCACAATGTCATATAAATGTATGCAATCATTCAAAGTTTGTACTTACCTCTAAGAGCAACAACATCACTCTATCAACTCCTCTTCCAAGATAACTCTCAACACTTGAATAAAGGTATCTCAACTCTCTTCAAAACCTAATCCAAAGGTGATCATACACACTCACTTAGAGATACACAAGAAGAAAATAAGAAAGAGAACTATCTAGGGCAAACTCTACACTTGACACGCTCAACAACACGGGGGTGTCCCTGACCATGCCCTAAACTCACAGCACAGACGCTTTGACACCCTCAGTGACATTGGCGTGTCACTGGCCGTGTCAATCCTCCAACAACACAGTAGCTATGATACGCTCAGTGACATGGGCGTGTCACTGGCCGTGTCAATCCTCCAACAACACAGTAGCTATGACACGCTCAGTGACATGGGCGTGTCACTGGCTGTGTCAATCCTCCAACAATGCAGTAGCTATGAGACGCTCAGTGACATGGGCGTGTCACTGGCCGTGTCAATGCTACTACAACACAGAAGTTGTGACACGCTCAGTGACATTGGTGTGTCACTGCTCGTGTCACCAACCCAAAAAATAGAACCAACGACACGCCCAAAGACATGGCCGTGCTTCTGGGCGTGTCAGGCCAAAAACCCTCAAATCGACACCAACAAAGCCACAACCGACAATCATCTTCCAATAGCCATATCAACAACACATAACTCAACCAAAACCATGAACAACTCAAAAATATTTGAGTAAACCTTAAAACAACTCAATTACAAACATCAAACACAAACACCACCATATTCACAACTCAAAAATCACACAATCCACACACTTGTCTCTTTCACTAAACTCATCCCTTTTCTCTCTTCAATCTAACCCGAAAATCAAAGTTGCCAAGACAAAACACTTCAAACACACCAAAATAACCATAAACACATCTACAATAACCATCCAACAAACCCAAGAACACAAACTCAAAAGAAAACCAAGAAACAAGTTGGAAACTTACCAAAAGTGAAGAAAATCCTTAAAACTCCAACATGATCTCTTGAAAACCTTCAATCTTTTAAGCTTGGAAGCAGCAAAACCTCTTTTCCTTTGGTTGCTAAGGGTGGCCGGCCATAGAGAAGAAAAGAAGAAGATGAAGATGAATGAGGAAGAAAAAAGAAAGAAAGAAAGAAAGAAGAAAAGAAAGAAAGTCAACACTCTTCAACTACTCCCTCCCCAAAACACTCTCCACCAAGCATTTAAACAATAAAAAATCCAACCACTAACATCGTCTTCCACTAACTTAAATAAATCCATTTAATTAATCAAAATATCTCTTTTGACTTATAAGACTCATTGACTTGTATATATTGTTTTATCTCCATATACATAACATATACACTTTAAATTATTTTACTCTAATACAATAATTAACACTCCAAAATTTTAGGGTATAGTTTGGGATATTACAATTCTCCCTCCTCTACAAAATAATTTCGTCCTCGAAATTACCTGTTCTCAAGTCTGGAATAATTGAGGATATTGATCTCGCATTGCTTGCTCACTCTCCCAAGTTGCCTCTTCTCTACCATGATTCTTCCAAAGAACCTTCACAATTGGCACTTTCTTATGTCTCAACTCTTTTACTCCATGTGCTAAAATAACCACCAGTTCTTCTTCAAAAGTCAGATCCGGACTCACCTCAATGGATTCCACTGACAAAACATGAGATGGGTCTGACTTGTACCTTTGTAGCATAGAAACATGGAAGACATTGTGAATTTTATCCAACTCAGGAGGCAAAGCTAGTCATGAAGCCACTGGTCCAACTCTCTTCAGTACCTCGCAAGGTCCAATGAAACGAGGACTTAACTTCCCTTTGCGGCCAAATCTCAAAATTCTCTTCCAAGGAGACTCTTTTAAAAATACTTTATCTCCAACATCAAACTCTATGTCTCTCCTCTTCAAATCTGAATAGGATTTCTGCCGATCTGAGGCTGCTTTCAACCGATCCCGAAATATTTTCACTTTCTCTTCTGTTTCATTTATCAAATCGGGACCAACCAATTTGCCTTCTCTAACTTCATTCCAACATAGAGGCGTCCTGCATCTTCTACCATACAATGCCTCAAATGGTGCCATTCTAATACTAGATTGATGATTGTTGTTGTAAGCAAATTCCATCAATGGAAAAAATTTGTCCCAACTTCCAGAGAAATCAACGATACAACTTCTCAACATGTCCTCTAAAATCTGTATCACTCTCTCTCACTGCCCATCTGTCTGCGGATGAAAAGCAGTGCTAAAGTGCAATCGAGAACCCAAAGCAGCATGCAACCTCTTCCAAAACCTGGAAGTAAACCGAGAATCTCGATCAGACACTAAAAAAATTGGGACTCCATGCAATCTCACTATCTCACTGATATACAGCTCAGCCAACTTCTTAAGAGAATAGTCCATCCGAACTGGAAGGAAATGAGCTGCCTTTGTCAACCGATCAACAATCACCCAAATTGCATCATGCTTCTTATGAGTCAACGGCAAACCAGTCACAAAATCCATCGTTACTCGCTCCCACTTCCATTCAGGCACTGATAAAGGCTGGAGCAACCCCGAAGGAACTTGGTGCTTGGCCTTCACTCTCTGGCAAGTGAGACACTTGGATACAAACTTCGCTATGTCCCTCTTCATACCTGACAACCAATAATGTTGCTTTGAATCATGATACATCTTGGTACTCCCAGGGTGCATAGAAAAAGCCGACTGATGTGCTTCTTCCAAAATAATCTTTCTCAATCTGGCATCATTAGGAACACATAATCTATCTTTAAACCAAAGACTGCCATCATCTCTCATAAGAAAATCTCGGCTCTCTCCTTTTTGGCATTCTGACAAAACTTTTTGAATTTTCTCATCAGCCAATTGAGCCTCTTTAATCTGATCCAACAACACCGGTCTCAACTGCAACTGAGCCAACAACGCACCATCATCACATGATTCAAAACTAGCATGCAACACTCTCAACTCAACAAGCAACGAGAGCGAATAAGCAGTCAAACCTGCCAAAGACTTCCGACTCAAAGCATCAGCAACAACGTTTGCCTTACCAGGATGATAATCAATCAAACAGTCGTAGTCTTTGATCAACTCCAACCATAGTCTCTGCCGAAGATTCAGCTCTCTCTGAACACCCAAGTATTTCAAACACTTATGATCCGTATAGATAAAACACTTCTCCCCATACAAGTAGTGTCGCCAAATCTTCAAAGCAAAAACTATAGCTGCTAACTCCAAATCATGCGTCGGGTAATTCAACTCATGCGGCTTCAACTGCCGAGAAGCATAAGCTATGACTCTACCCTCTTGCATCAAAACACATCCTAAACCATTATGCGAAGCATCACTGTAAATCACATATGGTTTATCTTCCACAGGCAAGGTAAGAACAGGAGCTTGAGTCGACATCTCCTTCAACTGCTCAAAGTTTGCTTGACAATGATCTGTCCACACAAATCTAACTCCCTTCCAAAGTAATATGGCGAGTGGAGTAGCTATCAAAGAAAAACCCTTCACAAACCGTCGATAATAGCCTGCCAAACCCAGAAAACTTCTAACTTCAGTCACTGACTTTGGTGGACTCCAATTCAAAATAGACTCAACTTTACTCGGATAAACTCTTATACCATCTGCTGAGACTATATGACCCAAAAAAGTCAATTGATCAAGCCAAAATTCACACTTCGACAGCTTAGCATATAACTGCTTCTCTTTCAAGGTCTGTAACACAATCTGCAAGTGCTTATCATGTTCCTCTTCATTACGTGAATACACCAAAATATCATCAATAAAGACCACCACAAACTGATCTAGATAGGGTCTAAACACCCTGTTCATCAAATCCATAAAAGTTGCAGGTGCATTCGTCAATCCAAAAGGCATTACCAAAAACTCATAATGCCCATACCTTGTGCGGAAAGCTGTCTTAGGAACATCTTTCTCTCTGATTCTCAACTGATGGTACCCTAATCTCAAATCAATCTTGGAGAAAACTGCTGCTCCCTTAAGCTGATCAAAGAGATCATCTATTCTAGGCAAAGGATACTTATTCTTGATGGTCACCTTATTCAACTGCCTATAATCAATGCACAATCTCAAAGTACCATCCTTCTTCTTTACAAACAAAACAGGAGCTCCCCATGGAGAAACACTAGGGCAAACAAACCCTTTATCAAACAACTCCTGCAACTGCACCTTTAACTCTCTCAACTCAGCAGGTGCCATTCGATAGGGAGTAATAGAGATGGGAGTGGTACCAGGCAACAAATCGATACCAAACTCAACCTCTCTCTCAGGGGGTAACCCTGGCAACTCCTTAGGAAACACATCTGGGAATTCAGCAACTGTGGGTATACTATCAAGTTGGGAACCCACCACTCTGGTATCTACAACATGAGCAAGATAAGCCTCACATCCCTTCCGAATCAACCTCTTAGCTGCAACAGCTGAAAAAAACCTGGATACAAGTTGTCTCAGCTCACTAGATACCATCACATCTCTACCATCACCGGTTCTTAGGGTAACACACTTCTTCTGACAGTTTACCACAGCTCCATGCTTAGACAACCAATCCATCCCTAAGATTAAATCATACTCCTTAAAAGGCATTTCAATCAAATCACCAAGAAACTCCTCATCCTGAACAACAACTGGACTATCTCGGTGCACCTTACTCACCACAACACTATGCCCTAAAGAATTTGTCACCAAGACACCAAATCCTAGGGACTCAGAATGCAATTCAGACACAGGCAAGATGGATGCACTTTTATATGAATGAGTAGATCCTGGATCAATCAAAGCAAGAACTGAAATACCAAATAAAGAAAATGTACTCGCAATGACGGCTGAAGCATTCGGCTGCCTCTGCATCACATACACTTACTGAGATGGCCCAGCCTCATCTGGCCTACTACCTCCAGATGTAGAGCCCCCTCGCTAATTGAACCTAGGTCTATCACCTCTACTAAAACCTTTGCTACTATGACCTCCTCTCATACTAGGTCGAGAAACTGCAGAATCAGTCTGCCTATCCTCCTGTAGCTCAGGACAATCTCTGATAAAATGGTCTGGCGACCCGCATCTGAAACATACTCCCGAAGTACCCCTCCACCTGCATTCACCTCCATGTGCTCTACCATAATGAATGCAAACAGGTGGAATAGACCTCTGAGCCACTGGGGTCGGTGCACTAGCCACAGAAACTGTAGGTCTCAATCTCTGCCTCTAATGTGGTACTGACCTAATAGGCTGCCTTTGGCCCCTGCTGAACCTTAGAAACTGACCTCATCGGCCTCTCTTTGTAGATGAAGATCCTACCTCAAACTGGGATCTCCTAACTCGCGTCTCATCCTCAGTAGCAGCTGCTGCAATAGATTGTGCTCTCTCAACACTCCGGGCCACTGCAATAAACTGGGAAAGATCCTGATACCGGGAACCAGCAACAATACACATAATAGAGGGCCTCAACCCCTCCTCAAATCTCCTACACCGATCTATCTCATCTGAAATAATCCCACCGGCATAAAGACTCAACCTGATGAACTCTACCTCATACTCTGTCACAGTCCGGTTATCATGCCTCAGATTCAGAAATTCCATCTTCTTAGCATCCTTATACTCCCTCGGAGTATACTTCTGTTCAAACTCCCGCAGAAAATCACCATAAGACAAAGTCGGTGGATCATCCATGGCATGGGGAACCGTCTTCCACCAATCATACGCATCTCTCTGCATAAGAGATCTAGCATAATCAAACTTTTCTTCAGGAGTGGCTTGAAACTGGATAAATACCCTCTGAACTCTATCCAACCACTGCTCAGCTACAGCAGGATCTGTAGTACCAAAGAAGTCCTCAGCTCCGAATTTCCTTAATTTATCATACTGCCTCACCGGTACTTGTGGCTGTGGTGGCGGTGGCGGCTGCTGCACTGGAGCCTGCCTCAATAAATCTACCACATGCTGTAACCAATCCTGCGGAATCTCATCAGTAGCGGGTCTCTCTAGCATAAGAGCAGGTGCCTCACCAGTTAACTCAACCCTAGCTCCATCTCTACCCTCAACAGAAGCTACACTCTCAGCACTACCTTCTACAGATTGACATGACTGAGACGCCATCACTACCTATATCTTCAAACACAGCAGAAAATACCTCATTACAGATCAGAAACTGCCAGTGCCAATTCATGTATCTTATTTAAAAACAATATTTTAAAATCAAAATTTTCTTTTTCTTAAAATTCACCTAGGTTGAGAACCTCAAACCTAGGCTCTGATACCAAAACAGTTGTAACACCCCCGTACCCCATATACGAACACCGCATACACCCACACAACACGCGATATACGTATACCGGATCAAGGGGTGCCACGATTCATTTTAAACAAACCAAACTTTAATCTTTAACATATAAGCATTATAAGTCAGTCTGAATAAACTTAAAACATTTAACCTATTTTATAAATAGTAATAGAGAAAATATTTCTTCGTTAAAAATATATATATATATATAACATTAGTACCCAAAAGCTTATCTAAAACAGTATGTTCAAAACATTTGTTAATTAAGCAGCGGAAAATACATATGTTTACATCAAAATTAATAAGTACAAAAATATGCAGTTTATACATGCTGGCAGTTTATCTCTGATCTTGATGTCCAAAAATCAACACTACTCTAAAAATCTCAAGTCTAGACTCGACTCGGTCTAGACGAGCACTCCAGCACAACCGGATCTACCCTGACACCTGCTCGATGAACCACAATCGCACTAAGCAGAAAGCTTAGTGGTACAAACTTTGATTCAATATAGATCAATGCGATGCTCATGCACAATATATATGAATATATCAACTCATTGCATTATATCTCAACATATTAATCATTTGCATCACATTTCATAATTCACATTAAGGCAAAGACAAGCATGGGCCCAAAAAGGATCTAATATGCTATTCAAAGTTCAGAGTTACTGCTTTGGTCCATAATGACACCATGTGTCTAGCCCCGTAGGCAATATATATATCCATGGATTGTAACAGACCCAGTCTTTTGGACCTCAACCCGGCTAGACCCTAGGGCCCCAATTTCTTGGTCCTCAACCCGGCTAGACTGTTACTATTTTTGAGGCTTATGACCCGGTCTTTTCACCTCAAAAACATCATATTTCACATTTTTCAGCTGGGCTCGGCTTACAACCCGGTCTTTTCACCTACCTAGCGATTCATAGGCATGCCGTCAAACCCAGAACTCTAAAAATTGAATAACATACTAGGCACACAATTAATTCATTTATCTCATTGTCAATCTCTTTCACAATTCATTTCTTATTTCATTTCTCA
Source organism: Garcia nutans (assembly GCA_947685225.1). Classification (NCBI taxonomy): domain Eukaryota; kingdom Viridiplantae; phylum Streptophyta; class Magnoliopsida; order Malpighiales; family Euphorbiaceae; genus Garcia; species Garcia nutans. The sequence goes on from CANTUV010000072.1 coordinate 11,098,479, forward strand.
TAATCAAACTAGGCTCATTGCCCTAATATATCATCTTTTCTCAATTTTTCTCATTCTTCTATTTCATCTCAATATCGATTGGTTACATTATGTTTTCACATCTCATATCACCTATTTCCACATTTCTTTTCATATACAATACTTTACTCAATTGCATTGATACATCATTAAAATTCACATTATGCATATCACAACCTATAACTCATTCATCAACAATGTTTCAAGTAACTTAACACATTTTTAACTAAATGTGTTAAGTCCCAATGTCATATAAATGTATGCAATCATTCAAAGTTTGTACTTACCTCTAAGAGCAACAACACCACTCTATCAACTCCTCTTCCAAGATAACTCTCAACACTTGAATAAAGGTAGCTCAACTCTCTTCAAAACCTAATCCAAAGGTGATCATACACACTCACTTAGAGATACACAAGAAGAAAATAAGAAAGAGAACTATCTAGGGCAAACTCTACACTTGACACGCTCAACAACACGGGCGTGTCCCTGACCATGCCCTAAACTCACAACACAGAAGCTTTGACACGCTCAGTGACATGGGCGTGTCACTGGCCCTGTCAATCCTCCAACAACATAGTAGCTATGACACGCTCAGTGACATGGGCGTGTCACTGGCCGTGTCAATCCTCCAACAACATAGTAGCTATGACACGCTCAGTGATATGGGCGTGTCACTGGCCGTGTCAATGCTACTACAACACAGAAGTTGTGACACGCTCAGTGACATTGGCGTGTCACTACTCGTGTCACCAACCCAAAAAATAGAACCAACGACACGCCCAAAGACATAGCCATGCTCCCGGGCATGTCAGGCCTAAAACCCTCAAATCGACACCAACAAAGCCACAACCGACAATCATCTTCCAATAGCCATATCAACAACACATAACTCAACCAAAACCATGAACAACTCAAAAATATTTGAGTAAACCTTAAAACAACTCAATTACAAACATCAAACACAAACACCACCATATTCACAACTCAAAAATCACACAATCCACACACTTGCCTCTTTCACTAAACTCATCCCTTTTCTCTCTTCAATCCAACCCCAAAATCAAAGTTACCAAGACAAAACACTTCAAACACACCAAAATAACCATAAACACATCTACAATAACCATCCAACAAACCCAAGAACACAAACTCAAAAGAAAACCAAGAAACAAGTTGGAAACTTACCAAAAGTGAAGAAAATCCTTAAAACTCCAACTTGATCTCTTGAAAACCTTGGAAGCAACAAAACCTCTTTTCCTTTGGTTGCTAAGGGTGGCCGGCCATAGAGAAGAAAAGAAGAAGATGAAGATGAATGAGGAAGAAGAAAGAAAGAAAGAAGAAAAGAAAGAAAGTCAACACTCTTCAACTACTCCCTCCCCAAAACACTCTCCACCAAGCATTTAAACAATAAAAAATCCAACCACTAACATCGTCTTCCACTAACTTAAATAAATCCATTTAATTAATCAAAATATCTCTTTTGACTTATAAGACCCATTGACTTGTATATATTGTTTTTATCTCCATATACATAACATATACACTTTAAATTATTTTATTCCAATACAACAATTAACACTCCAAAATTTTAGGGTATAGTTTGGGATATTACAATTCTCCCTCCTCTACAAAATAATTTCGTCCTCGAAATTACCTGTTCTCAAGTCTGGAATAATTGAGGATATTGATCTCGCATTGCTTGCTCACTCTCCCAAGTTGCCTCTTCTCTACCATGATTCTTCCAAAGAACCTTCACAATTGGCACTTTCTTATGTCTCAACTCTTTCACTCCATGTGCTAAAATAACCACCGGTTCTTCTTCAAAAGTCAGATTCGGACTCACCTCAATGGATTCCACTGACAAAACATGAGATGGGTCTGACTTGTACCTTCGTAGCATAGAAACATGGAAGACATTGTGAATTTTATCCAACTCAGGAGGCAAAGCTAGTCGATAAGCCACTGGTCCAACTCTCTTCAGTACCTCGTAAGGTCCAATGAAACGAAGACTTAACTTCCCTTTGCGGCCAAATCTCAAAATTCTCTTACAAGGAGACTCTTTTAAAAATATTTTATCTCCAACATCAAACTCTATGTCTCTCCTCTTCAAATCTGAATAGGATTTCTGCCGATCTGAGGCTGCTTTCAACCGATCCTGAATTATTTTCACTTTCTCTTCTATTTCATTAATCAAATCGGGACCATCCAATTTGCCTTCTCCAACTTCATTCCAACATAGAGGCGTCCTGCATCTTCTATCATACAATGCCTCAAATGGTGCCATTCTAATACTAGATTGATGACTGTTGTTGTAAGCAAATTCCATCAATGGCAAAAATTTGTCCCAACTTCTAGAGAAATCAACGATACAACTTCTCAACATGTCCTCTAAAATCTGTATCACTCTCTCTGACTGCCCATCTGTCTGCAGATGAAAACAGTGCTAAAGTGCAATCGAGAACACAAAGCAGCATGCAACCTCTTCCAAAACCTGGAAGTAAACCGAGAATCTCGATCAGACACTAAAAAAATTGAAACTCCATGCAATCTCACTATCTCACTGATATACAGCTCAGCCAACTTCTTAAGAGAATAGTCCATCCGAACTGGAAGGAAATGAGCTGCCTTCGTCAACCGATCAACAATCACCCAAATTGCATCATGCTTCTTCTGAGTCAACGGCAAACCAGTCACAAAATCCATCGTTACTCGCTCCCACTTCCATTCAGGCACTGATAAAGGCTGGAGCAACCCCGAAGGAACTTGGTGCTCGGCCTTCACTCTCTGGCAAGTGAGACACTTGGATACAAACTTCGCTATGTCGCTCTTCATACCTGACAACCAATAATGTTGCTTTAAATCATGATACATCTTGGTACTCCCAGGGTGCATAGCAAAAGTCCACTGATGTGCTTCTTCCAAAATAATCTTTCTCAATCTGGCATCATTAGGAACACATAATCTATCTTTAAACCAAAGACTGCCATCATCTCTCATAAGAAAATCTCCGCTCTCTCCTTTTTGGCATTCTGACACAACTTTTTGAATTTTCTCATCAGCCAATTGAGCCTCTTTAATCTGATCCAACAACACCGGTCTCAACTGCAACTGAGCCAACAACGCACCATCATCACATGATTCAAAACTAGCATGCAACGCTTTCAACTCAACAAGCAACGAGAGCGAATAAGCAGTCAAACCTGCCAAAGACTTCCGACTCAAAGCATCATCAACAACGTTTTCCTTACCAGGATGATAATCAATCAAACAGTCGTAGTCTTTGATCAACTCCAACCACCGTCTCTGCCGAAGATTCAGCTCTCTCTGAACACCCAAGTATTTCAAACTCTTATGATCCGTATAGATAAAACACTTCTTCCCATACAAGTAGTGTCGCCAAATCTTCAAAGCAAAAACTATAGCTGCTAACTCCAAATTATGCGTCGGGTAATTCAACTCATGCGGCTTCAACTGCCGAGAAGCATAAGCTATGACTCTACCCTCTTGCATCAAAACACATCCTAAACCATTATGTGAAGCATCACTGTAAATCACATATGGTTTATCTTCCACAGGCAAGGTAAGAACAGGAGCTTGAGTCAACATCTCCTTCAACTGCTCAAAGTTTTCTTGACACTGATCTGTCCACACAAATCTAACTTCCTTCCGAAGTAATCTGGTGAGTGGAGTAGCTATCAAAGAAAAACCCTTCACAAACCGTCGATAATAGCCTGCCAAACCCAGAAAACTTCTAACTTCAGTCACTGACTTCGGTGGACTCCAATTCAAAATAGCCTCAACTTAACTCGGATAAACTCTTATACCATCTGCTGAAACTATATGACCCAAAAAAAGTCACTTGATCAAGCCAAAATTTACACTTCGACAGCTTAGCATACAACTGCTTCTCTCTCAAGGTCTGCAACACAATCTGCAAGTGCTTATCATGTTCCTCTTCATTACGTGAATACAACAAAATATCATCAATAAAGACCACCACAAACTGATCTAGATAGGGTCTAAACACCCTGTTCATCAAATCCATAAAAGTTGCAGGTGCATTCGTCTATCCAAAAGGCATTACCAAAAACTCATAATGCCCATACCTTGTGAGGAAAGCTGTCTTAGGAACATCTTCCTATCTGATTCTCAACTGATGGTACCCTAATCTCAAATCAATCTTGGAGAAAACTGCTGCTCTCTTCAGCTGATCAAAGAGATCATCTATTCTAGGCAAATGATACTTATTCTTGATGGTCACCTTATTCAACTACCTATAATCAATGCACAATCTCAAAGTACCATCCTTCTTCTTTACAAACAAAACAGGAGCTCCCCATGGAGAAACACTAGGGCGAACAAACCCTTTATCAAACAACTCCTGCAACTGCACCTTTAACTCTCTCAACTCAGCAGGTGCCATTCGATAGGGAGTAATAGAGATGGGAGTGGTACCAGGCAACAAATCGATACCAAACTCAACCTCTCTCTCAAGGGATAACCCTGGCAACTCCTCAGGAAACACATCTGGGAATTCAGCAACTGTGGGTATGCTGTCAAGCTGGGAACCCACCACTCTGGTATCTACAACATGAGCAAGATAAGCCTCACATCCCTTCCGAATCAACCTCTTAGCTGCAACAGCTGAAACAAACCTTGTTGCAAGTTGTCTCTGCTCACTAAATACCATCACATCTCTACCATCACCGGTTCTTAGGGTAACACACTTCTTCTGACAGTTTACCACAGTTCCATGCTTAGACAACCAATCCATGCCTAAGATTAAATCATACTCCTTAAAAAGGCATTTCAATCAAATCACCAAGAAACTCCTCATCCTGAACAACAACTGGACTATCTCGGTGCACCTCACTCACCACAACACTATGCCCTAAAGAATTTGTCACCAAGACACCAAATCCTAGGGACTCAGAATGCAATTCAGACACAGGTAAGATGGATGCACTTATATATGAATGAGTAGATCCTGGATCAATCAAAGCAAGAACTGAAATACCAAATAAAGAAAATGTACTCGCAATGACGGCTGAAGCATTCGGCTGCTTCTGCATCACATACACTCACTGAGATGGCCCAGCCTCATCTGGCCTACTACCTCCAGATGTAGAGCCCTCTCTCTAATTGAACCTAGGTCTATCACCTCTACTGAAACCTTTTCTACTATGACCTCCTCTCATACTAGGTCGAGAAACTACAGAATCAGTCTGTCTATCCTCCTATAGCTCAGAACAATCTCTGATAAAATGGTCTGGCGACTCGCATCTGAAACATACTCCCGAAGTACCCCTCCACCTGCATTCACCTCCGTGTGCTCTACCACAATGAATGCAAACAGGTGGAATAGACCTCTGAGCCACTGGGGTCGGTGCACTAGCCACAGAAACTGTAGGTCTCAATCTCTACCTCTGATGTGGTACTGATCTAATAGGTTGCCTCTGGCCCCTACTGAACCTTTGAAACTAACCTCCTCGGCCTCTCTTTGTAGATGAAGACCCTACCTCAAACTGGGGTCTCCTAACTCGGGTCTCCTCCTCAGTAGCAGCTGCTGCAATAGCCTGTGCTCTCTCAACACTCCGGGCCACTGCAATAAGCTGGGTAAGATCCTGATACCGGGAACCAGCAACAATACACATAATAGAGGGCCTCAACCCCTCCTCAAATCTCCTGCACTGATCTATCTCATCTGAAATAATCCCACCGGCATAATGACTCAACCAGATGAACTCTACCTCATACTCTGTCACATTCCGGTTATCCTGCCTCAGATTCAGAAATTCCATCTTCTTAGATTCCTTATACCCCCTCGGAGTATACTTCTGTTCAAACTCCAGCAGAAAATCACCATAAGACAAAGTCGGAGGATCATCCATGGCATGGGGAACCGTCTTCCACCAATCATACGCATCTCTTTGCAGAAGAGATCTAGCATAATCAAACTTCTCTTCAGGAGTGGCTTGCAACTAGATAAATACCCTCTGAACTCTATCCAACCACTACTCAGCTACAGCAGGATCTGTAATACCAAAGAAGTCCTCAGCTCTGAATTTCCTTAATTTATCATATTGCCTCACCGGTACTTGCAGCTGTGGTGGCTGCTGCTGCACTGGAGCCTGCCTCAATAAATCTACCACATGCTGTAACTAAACCTGTGGAATCTCATCAGCAGCAGGTCTCTCTGGCACAAGAGCAGGTGCCTCACCAGTTAACTCAACCCTAGCTCCATCTCTACCCTCAACAGGAGCTACACTCTCAGCACTACCTTCTATAGATTGACGTGACTGAGATGCCATCACTACCTATATCTGCAAACATAGCAGAAAATACCTCATTACAGATCAGAAACTGCCAGTGCTAATGCATGTATCTTATTTAAAAACAATATTTTAAAATCAAAATTTTCTTTTTCTTACAATTCACCTAGGTTGAGAACCTCAAACCTAGGCTCTGATACCAAAACAGTTGTAACACCCCCCGTACCCCATATACGCACACTGCATACACCCACACACACATGCGATATACGTATACCTGATCAAGGGGTGCCACGATTCATTTTAAACAAACAAAACTTTAATCTTTAACATATAAGCATCATAAGTCAGTTCGAATAAACTTAAAACATTTAACCTATTTTATAAATAGTAATAGAGAAAATATTTCTTCGTTAAAATAAATATATATATATATAACATTAGTACCCAAAAGCTTATCTAAAACAGTATGTTCAAAACATTTGTTAATTAAGCAGAGGAAAATACATATGTTTACATTAAAATTAATAAGTACAAAAATATGCGGTTTATACATGCTGGCAGTTTATCTCTGATCTTGATGTCCAAAAATCAACACTGCTCTAAAAATCTCAAGTCTAGACTCGACTCGGTCTAGACGAGCACTCCGGCACAACCGGATCTACCTTGACACCTGCGCGATGAACCACAATCGCACTAAGCAGAAAGCTTAGTGGTACAAACTTTGATTCAATATAGATCAATGCGATGCTCATGCACAATATATATGAATATATCAACTCATTGCATTATATCTCAACATATTAATCATTTGCATCACATTTCATAATTCACATTAAGGCAAAGACAAGCATGGGCCCAAAAAGGATCTAATATGCTATTCAAAGTTCAGAGTTACTGCTTTGGTCCATAATGACACCATGTGTCTAGCCCCGTAGGCAATATATATATCCATGGATTGTAACAGACCCAGTCTTTTGGACCTCAACCCGGCTAGACCCTAGGGCCCCAGTTTGACCCGGTCTTTTCACCTCAAAAACATCATATTTCACATTTTTCAGCTGGGCTCGGCTTACAACCCGTTCTTTTCACCTGCCTAGCGATTCATAGGCATGTCGCCAAACCCAAAACTCTGAAAATTGAATAACATACTAGGCACACAATTAATTCATTTATCTCATTGTCAATCTCTTTCACAATTCATTTCTTATTTCATTTCTCATAATCAAACTAGGCTCATTGCCCTAATATATCATCTTTTCTCAATTTTTCTCATTCTTCTATTTCATCTCAATATCGATTGGTTACATTATGTTTTCACATCTCATATCACCTATTTCCACATTTCTTTTCATATACAATACTTTACTCAATTGTATTGATACATCAATAAAATTCACATTATGCATATCACAACCTATAACTCATTCATCAACAATGTATCAAGTAACTTAAAACATTTTTAACTAAATTTGTTAAGTCCCAATGTCATATAAATGTATGCAATCATTCAAAGTTTGTACTTACCTCTACGAGCAACAACACCACTCTATCAACTCCTCTTCCAAGATAACTCTCAACACTTGAATAAAGGTAGCTCAACTTTCTTCAAAACCTAATCCAAAGGTGATCATACACACTCACTTAGAGAAAACACAAGAAGAAAATAAGAAAGAGAACTATCTAGGGCAAACTCTACACTTGACACGCTCAACAACAAGGGCGTGTCCCTGACAGTGCCTTAAACTCACAAAACAGAAGCTTTGACATGCTCAGTGACATGGGCGTGTCACTGGCCATGTCAATCCTCCAACAACACAGTAACTATGACACGCTCAGTGACATGGGCGTGTCACTAGCCGTGTCAATGCTACTACAACACAGAAGTTGTGACACACTCAGTGACATGGGCGTGTCACTGCTCGTGTCACCAACCCAGAAAATAGAACCAATGACACGCCCAAAGACATGGCCGTGCTCCTGGGCGTGTCAGGCCAAAAACCCTCAAATCGACACCAACAAAGCCACAACTGACAATCATCTTCCAATAGCCATATCAACAACACATAACTCAACCAAAACCATCAATAACTCAAAAATACTTGAGTAAATCTTAAAATAACTCAATTACAAACATCAAACCCAAACACCACCATATTCACAACTCAAAAATCACACAATCCACATACTTGTCTCTTTCACCAAACTCATCCCTTTTCTCTCTTCAATCCAACCCCAAAATCAAAGTTACCAAGACAAAACACTTCAAACACACCAAAATAACCATAAACACATCTACAATAACCATCCAACAAACCCAAGAACACAAACTCAAAAGAAAACCAAGAAACAAGTTGGAAACTTACCAAAAGTGAAGAAAATCCTTAAAACTCCAACTTGATCTCTTGAAAACCTTCAATCTTTTGAGCTTGAAAGCAACCAAACATCTTTCCCTTTGGTTGCTAAGGGTGGCCGGCCAAAGAGAAGAAAAGAAGAAGATGAAGATGAACGAGGAAGAAGAAAGAAAGAAAGAACGAAAGAAGAAAAGAAAGAAAGTCAACACTCTTCAACTACTCCCTCCTCAAAACACTCTCCACCAAGCATTTAAACAATAAAATATCCAACCACTAACGTCATCTTCCACTAACTTAAATAAATCCATTTAATTAATCAAAATATCTCTTTTGACTTATAAGACCCATTGACTTGTATATATTGTTTTTATCTCCATATACATAACATATACACTTTAAATTATTTAATCTAATACAAAAATTAACACTCCAAAATTTTAGGGTATAGTTTGAGATATTACAAGTATAGTGTGAGAAAAGGATGTAGGTCTATTAGGTTAATTTTGTAAAAAAAAAATTAGTTCATTGATTTATGAAATTCATTTATAAATTTATCTATTTTAGTAGAATTTGATTTATACTAGTTAAATTTTACATATTTGAATTTATGGAGTTGGAATGAATAAAAAATTTTATTCCAAATAAGCAATTCTTAAAATTTAAATGAATTTTACGAAATTTTATGCAATTTATTTATTCTAAATTGTGTTTTGATTATGATTATTCTTTCATTATCTGTATAAAATTTAAAATATAAAATTATGATATTTTCAATCAAATAATTATAAATGAAAATATAATATTAATATAATTTTATTTAAATAATTTTATATCACATAATTAATAATTAAAATATAATATAATAAATATATAATAAAAATTTAATAAAATATAATTAATATAAATTATATTATGTAATTGGGTTTGGATAGCGGATAGTTGGAGATACTATATTCAGATTTGTCATTGGTGATCAAAAGATAATTCATATTTGTCTAAGTTTATTTATAAATTTGTAAGTTATTCATATATTATATAAATGGATCATAATATATGACGCCTATTAGTAGACTAATATTTTTTTTAAGCCATAGGAAAATTTTAGAAAATGAAAACCATCGAATTTATAAACCAGGTAATTATAATTTATGCATCAATGAACTTTTAGGAAATTAGCATTTATAGAATCAACTCTATTTAACCCAACTAAAAAAATGCAATTTTTTTATTAAATTAGTTACCAATAATTAATTTACCATATTACTCTTAAAATTTGATCAACTTAATATAATTTTTTTTTAAAAAAAATAGTTTTTAGGAACTAGGTGATTAGTCTATTAATTCTCATTTCACTCTTTGCAAAATAAACAAACAAGAATATTTCAATTATCACTTTTGGCAACCAAGATAGTTCACTTCCCTATTGAATATTTGAATTATATTTGGTTAATGGGAAAATTTAATCCAAAGATGATATGCAATGTTTAATTATGTGGTTTCCTTTATTATTATTATTAATTTTAATTAACATAGTTTTAATATATTGAGATTGTTCTCTGTTATGAAATAGATGTAGTCAAAACACTAGTTGGCTTCATGATTTTGGAACAAACAAGATCTATTTAGCAATCTATTGGTAGACTAATTATTTATTATTGTTAAAATAAATCTATGGGTGTGTTCTTTAATAAAAATTGGATTTGTTTTCTAGAAAATTTTTCTATGAAAAATAGAAAAATAAAAAATGATGTTTATATAGTCTAATTTTTTAAAATTGAAAATAGAAAATAAGTTCAGTTTTATGAAATTTAAAAAGAGATTGCAAAACATATTTAACTTTTGTTTTCTAAATTTTTGCTTTATGGTTAGAAATTAGTTTTCCAAATTGAAAACACGGGCTCAAACAAAATCGGCGTCAAAATTTTTTTTTTTTTCTTTTATTATCAATTCCTTGCAATCTTCGGATCGAATCCCAGGATAAAATGGTGGGTATTGATTTTTTTTTTTGTTTTTATATCAGTAACAATAACACTTTTTACAATTTTTTTTTATTTTTACTTTTTTACCTAAGTATTCTAATCATTTTATTTTATTATAATTTCATTATAAACTATATAAAATTAATAAACACAAAATAAATTCATTACAAACTCATTTTAAACAAATAATAATATAGTATTTTGATAAATAATTTATAAATTATAGTATTTTGATAAATAATTTATAAATATAATAAATATATTTTTTTTAATTTTTCTTATATTTTTTTGTCAAAAGTCCTTTATATTATGCTTTAAAGTTTATAAATATTTTCAATTTATGTTATTTTTTTGAATTACAATTTATTTTATTTTCGTATTTATATATCGACATGATGTTATATATATTAATTTAAAATTTTTGAAAAATAATTTCTTATTTTTATCACAAATAAATTTATGTTATAATTTTTTATGTAAAATTATTTTTATTTTTCTTTAAATAAGCATATTTTCTAATTTTTAAAACAGAAAAATATTTTTCATCTTTATCAAATAAATTGTAGTTTGCATTTTCTTTTCAAAATAAAAATAGTTTTTCATTTTTATTTAATGAACACTTTTTCTAAATTTTCTATAGAAAATACAAACTTTAGTTTTTTTAGAAAACTGAAAATAGAAAATAGATATAGAAAATACTATTAACACATAGTATTTCAGAATTATCAACTACTTTCGAATGCATAAGAAACATACTTTAAAGTTTAAATATGCTTGTTGGCAAGATTTTTTTCAGAGTTCAATTAAAGGTTGGAATATAAGTTTGGCAAGGCAGATATAATAGTTAATGCTTTCAATCATAAGGCAACACTTGTGGTCCTATCCATGAGTAAGCTTAATTAAAGGTTGGAATATAAGTTTGGCAAGGTAAATATAGTAGTTAATGCTTTCAATCGTAAGGCAACACTTGTGGTCCTCTCCATGAATAAGCTTTGCAACAACCTTTTGGATTGCATAAAAAAGGGAAGCAGTAAGATATGTTGTCAATGGACTTGATGAAATTGACTTGCAAGGCAAGATATGACACGATGGTTTTGCTTGGATGATGGAGCCCTCCTAAGCATAAAGAACCGACAGTCTGTGCCAAAAAGAAGCCTACTCAAGAAGATTCTGAAAAAATGTCATGATTTAATGTGGGCTGGACGGCAATGGTATGCACACAGGCTCTAGTTCAACACAACTACTGTTGGTCACACACGTAAGATGATGTGGAGGCCTATGTGTAAACTTTTATTGTTTGCTTGCAAGACATGGTAGAATAATAACTCCATTTAATCCTCCAAGAACGTAGCATTCTAGAATTTTTTTGAAAAATTGAAAAATTTAGACCATTACGGAAGTTACTAGGCAAGTGAGAAAGGTTGTAGGCATACTAAACAGCCTTTGGCAAAGTCTATAGACCTATTTAGAAGCCTAAGCCTGCCCTTGTCAGCTAGTCATTTTGCATAGGCTTGAAAGACTAGAATTACTTAGATGCAGGCCAACTACCCAAGCCATGCAGAAAAGGTTTTATTGGCCGATCACATGTTAGGTTGGTAAGTACATCATTTGGCATTTGTAATAAAGTTCATAAGGGATAAAGAGCTAGTAAGAGTGTGACTATTAAGAGTTCCTTGTACAAAGCCTTATATATACATTCTTTGTAAATAATATAACTTTTTTTTGCTTGTGTTTGTTTAACTCAAGCTTCTTTTATGTCATGGGGAGGTTGATTTAGATAGATTTTGGAAAAAAAAAACAATCTACTAAATGTTACATATCAATGAGATAAGATTCTTGTTATGTGATAGTATGCACCTCAAAGACTTTGGAGTAATTTGGTAGCACAGGCTCCAGTTCCTTCATAACCGCTTGCTTGGGTCCTCGAATGCTTGCTGGCGAATCATCCCCAGCCTAAGAAATGTTCTTACCAAGTAGTTTTATCAAAGGTATTGCTCTTTTTGAATTCCCTTGAATGAACCTATAGTAGTAATTAACAATTAACTAAGCCAAAGAAAGATTTTAAGCCCATCACAATAGTAGGAAGCTTCTATTTAACAATAGCCTGCACCTTGGCCTAATCCATGCCTATAATTCCATTAGCAATCTTGTGCCCTAAAACATCACTTTTGTTAGGCAAATGAGCAATTTTTTCCTTGTTTACATATAGCTCATTTTCCTCCCATACTTTTTTTTTTCATGTTTACATATAGATCATTTTCCTTCCATACTTTGAGCATTTGTTTTAAGTGCTTGATATGGCTATTTAAGCTCTTGCTTTAGACAATAATGTCATCTAGATATTCTACCACAAACCCATCCAAGAATGGGTGAAATATTTTGTTCATGAGATAGAATGTAGTTGGAGCACTCATAAGTCCAAACAACATGACTAAGAATTCATATAAGCCTTACCTAGTCACATACATAGTCTTTGTTTCGTCTCTTTTACAACACCCTTATACCCTATATACGTATAATACATATACCCCGCATATGTAAAATATGTATACAAAATATAAGAATGACACCTACCTTAGTGTTATAAAATTCTTCATAATTTTACTAATATAGATTATTCTTTAAAAGATAATTTAATAGGTAAATAAATTTTATATATTTTAGAAAGTAATTATTAAAAATACAAATTTTAAAAAAATATCTAAAAAAATTCTAGATTTTTATTTGTAATTTTAACGATTACCCAAAACCAACCAAAAACCCAACTTGCATAAAATACACTTCCAATATACATACGTTTATCCAAAACTCCAATATTTCTCCAATGTCAATCAACCAACTCAAGATCTCATACATACATACATATATATATATATTTCAAATACTTACTTTACTTATCCAAACCTTTAAGTTTACATCATTGTTATATAAGATCATAATGTTTATAAAAATAATAAGTTTAACAAATTCAAATATTTACATGCTATGTAGGTAAACTCTGGTCCTGTGGCAAATGAACATACTTCAAGAACTAAACCCTAGACAAGGTCAGGTAGCCATGCCTTTATCCTGTCACTAGGTAAAATCCAATATGATTTTTTCTTAAGTTCTAAAGTTCTTGTGATTAAAAAAATGACTATTCTATGCAAAAAAAAAAAAAATAACATGAAAAACATAAACAACTTGATGAAGGTTTAAAAATATGTTAAATCAAAGGTCAACTGAGGACCGAACAGTAACAAGCAAGTGGCCAATTTGGAACTGGAGATTTGCCAGTTAGAAACTGGCAAATTGCTAGTTGTTGACTAGCAAAAGGCAAGTCAACAACTAACCATCTATTGGTTCTTGTAAGCTTATATAAGTGTCCCTGAGTGTTGCTATCATGTCCTTAGCTCTTCCTACTTTCTTTCTAAAAGATTTTTAACTTCAAAAACATCCATTTATAATTTTCAAAATCTTCATTTTGAAGTTTAAAACTTTCATTAAACAAACTTAGAAGATGGTAAGAACTAAGTCTATCTCTTGCGATCAAGATAGGCTCGCTAATCCAATCCAGCTCCACCTTTTGTGCATGTTGCCAAAAGCTCAAAGGGTACTTCTTCAAATGATTCTTTAGGTATCACTCCATGTTGTATGATACCCATCTTAGCTATAATTCCCGAGCACCGGGGTTCTAATATTGCCATAGTAAGTGCTTTTGACTTGGTTTTTGTTAGTTTGTAGTGTTCTTTGCTTCTATCTTTTTTTTTTTTTTGCCATTTTCATCCTAAGAAATAAAAATTGAGAGCTATATTTCATCTTTCAAGAATATTAACCTTGCCACATTTTTATTTCATAGGATGATCCACATGAAATTCTTAACATTGCATCCCTTTGCGATGCCAACAAATGGTATGATAATCCTAATTGAAAAGAATCATTGATACGACTAGATTTTGGGATTTCATTCACTTCTTGCCTCTAACAAATCATAAAAGAAACTTAGCTCTTGTCTAGGCCTTTTGGTGAAAGACGGGTGTACATTACTCACTTTTTAATTTTCATTTGGTGAAATGATGATTAGCCCTGTTGATTTTGTCGTTATAAAAAGAATTCACAATGTTGGGGAGCCAATTCTTTTTGACAAAAATAGACTTTCCTTTGATGATATCTTTGAACTACTTGAATATAGAATTGATATAAAAGGAATTGAGAGGATTAAACATGATCAAATAAAAAGATACTGAAATTTTTTTTTTCAAATTCAAGCTGAATTGAAACATTTTCTTTTAAATTCAGACTAAATTGAAATTTGTTTAACGAAACCGTTAAACTAAATTAATAGTAGGGTTCAAATTGAACTTAAAAATATTTACAATATATTAATATTAATATAACATTTTCAAAAATTATTTATTAATAATTTTTAATAAATAAATTTTTAATATTAATAATTTATAATATTAATATATCATTTTTATAATATTGTAATTTATGATAATTTTAATAATTTATAATTTTAACAAATAATTTATAATATTAAAAATTATTATAATTTCTTAATATTAAACTTATTTATTAATATTCTAAATTATTAATAATAAAAATTTATTTATTAAAAGTTATATATTAATGAATAAATTTTAAAAATATTCTATTAATATTAATATATTATAAATATTTTTTAAGTTCAATTTAAATCTTGATATTTAACCGAAATTCAAATTAGATAATTTCGTTAGTTCAGTTTGATAGTTTTGTTAAAAAGTTTCAATTTGATATAAATTTAAAAAAGAAATCCAATTTGATTTAAAAAACTATAAGAGCCAATTTTGATGGATCTTAATTGTACCTTTGTTCTAAAAGAAAAAAAAAAGATAGAAAAAGAGGATGAGGGATAAAAAAAAAGAAAAAAGATGGAAAAAAGAAAAATAGAGAAAAAATAGACAATATATTTAAAAAATAATTGTATGAAATATAAAACTCAAAAATAAAAATAAAAATAAAAAAAATTAAATGGGGTAAATTAAAAAAAAGAGAGAGGTAATCTGTATAATTTTCTCTATATATATAGTTTGAATCGTATGTGGTAAGTATTCTTCAAACGAATAAAATCGAGTGTCTCTCAAATTTCAAGTTAGAAAATTTTATGAAATACAAAAAAAAAAAAAAAAAGTTTCCATTTTCATTTATATGACTCACTTTTTTTTTTTTATGTTTATGCGTTTTTTGCTTTTTTTTTCTTTTTTTACGTTTAAACACTATATTTTTATATTTTTTCATAAATAATTTTTTTGCCATATTTTTAATATACATACAAAAATATAAACATATACACATCAAACTGTGACATATAAACAAGATATATTAAACTTACACACATCATCTACATAATATTTATATAATTTATTTAATAATTTTAGCTTTATTTTTTAATTTTATATACATATAATATATACACAACATACCTATATCATACATAATAAATATATAATATTTATACAAATATTTATAATATTATATAACATATATGCAATATACACGTAACATCTATACAATAAAATTAGTGATTTTTTAAATTTTTTTATATGTATAATATATAAAATTTATTTAAAAATAAATTTAATAATTTTTATTAATATATTTTTATATATTTTAATTATCTTTTTATTTTATTTTGTGAGTGTTATTTTTTATTTATAATAAAAATTAAATTTTTTTTATAAAAAATTAATATATTTTAAATATTAAAAATATAATTTAAAATATTAAAATTTGTTATTTTATTAAAATATATTTATTAATAGTAAAATTTTAAAAAATGAAAATTTTAAGTAAAAAATGAGGGGTAAAATATTTTTTTAAAAAATTATTTTATTGAGGTAATATGTATTTTTGAAAAAAATATAAATTTTAATATCTTTAAAAGTAAAATTCATTTTAAAGGTAGTTTTGTAAATTTACTTTGTAAAACAAAGTCGGCCGAGCTTTCCCTTATTACTATTACGATTTTTGTTTCGTAACAGAAAATATCGATTTTAAGGAGTAAAATTGAATTTTGGAAGCAGTACTACAGAAGGGTAAAGCCACAGAATATAAGCTTTGTTTCATCATCAGATTCAGAGGTGTTGAACTCTCATATTGATAATATGGTAAGTTTTTACATTACCTCGATTTCTTTTTTTGTAAATCTCTTTAATGTTTAGAGTTTGGATCTAATATTTCATTTCAGTTGCTTATTGAGCGCTAAAACCCTTGTCGATGATGATGATTTTCAGTTATAATCTTCATTTTGTAGTTTAATTGGGTTAGATTGAGAAGTCGTTGATTTAGTTCAATTGGGTATTGGGTGTAATATGAATATAAGCATCAAGTTTCTACGTTGCTGAAGCACTAATGGGTTCCTGTTCCTCTGTGTTTTTAGATTCACTTTGTCCTTCTTATCAGTCGACAAGGAAAGGTGCGGTTGACAAAATGGTATTCTCCTTATTCACAAAAAGAAAGAACTAAGGTACATACTTCAACTTTTCTTCTTTCAGATCTTTTCCTTTTCGATTTTGAAATTGTTAATATTGCATTTTCTATTGAAAAAATTCCATGGAATTGTTGAGCTTTACACTATTAATATATGTTTGTGTGTGCTAATTCACTTTGATAAGGTTATTCGTGAGCTCAGTGGGGTGATTCTCACTCGAGGGCCCAAACTCTGTAATTTTGTTGAATGGAGAGGATATAAAGTTGTTTATAAAAGGTAATGTAAGAATATGACACCACTTTCACTTATAAGTCTGAGTATAGTATGTTTTCCTAGCTTAGAGCTGATCGTTGTGTTGCTTCCAATGCATATGCAGGTATGCTAGTCTTTATTTCTGCATGTGCATGGATCAGAATGACAATGAATTAGAGGTCCTCGAAATTATCCATCATTATGTTGAGATTTTGGACCGATACTTTGGCAGTGTAAGTGAACCTAAAACTGTTAGCATTTTTTCATTTAGGATCTATTTGTTTCTTGGAAAATGATTTATATATGGTAAATACATTCATTGAAGGTATTTTCTGAGAAAATGAATTATTTTATGGTTTTTGTTTGCCAAAAATAAAAAAAAAATGTTAGGGGTATATGTGTTTGTTCTTTGTGATTTTGGACATGGAATTAATCTTATAAAAAGAAGAGAAAGCTATGGAAAAAAAAAAGGGAAATTGTGTGATGGTTTTTGACAAACAATAGAAGCTGATTTCAACTGCTAATGGTGAGTTGCAGTCAATGTGATTGACAGAGTAGTTGTGCTTATCTTGTGGTTATTTGTGTTTTTTGAGTCTACAGAATTCTTGGAAAAGAATTCCTGTTTTAAAAATAAAAAGTTATTTCTTTGAAAATAGCTTGTTTCCTGAAAATTGAAAAAAAATAAAATAAAAGGAAAACAATACCATAGTCTTGTGCAGTGATTATTTGGTAATTCATCCAGGTTTGCGAGTTGGACTTGATCTTCAACTTCCATAAGGTGTGTTTATTTATCTTGCTGTCAGGATTTGCTTCATTTTTGGGTTTCCTTTTCTGCCTTTTTCTTTTTCTTGGTATTGGAAAGTTAAATTTGATCTGATGTATAACTATATAGTTACTGGTCAGTTATGCTACATTTTGGTTATTCCCCATATGCCTCAGTAATCAATGCAGATTGTTATGTTTATTGTGCATACATGGATGTAAAAGTTTCTTTGCTTAGTTGTTTGCTTTTAAATGGTAGGCCTATTATATATTGGATGAGCTGTTGATTGCTGGCGAGCTTCAAGAATCAAGTAAGAAAACAGTTGCCAGGCTAATAGCTGCGCAGGTATGGCTTTTCTTGCCCACATTATCTTCAGTCACTGCTTCTTCTAGGTTTTCTGAGTTTGTTATTCATTGAGCTGTAGGATTCACTGGTGGAGACTGCAAAAGAGGAAGCCAGTTCTATAAGTAATATTATTGCTCAGGCCACCAAGTAAGCTATGAAAGAGCGATTGTATTTTGTATTGGTTGACTTTGAAGTGCTGTGCTGCCAGTTGTTGATGTTTATTACAAATTCTATTTTTGATATGTGAAGTATATGTTGTTACGCTTGTATTTTATCACACTTGATAGCTTTTGCAATTCATTTTACCTCAGATTGTGATTCATATGCCTTGTATTGGGGCTTTTGTCAAGTGATGGTGATTATCAATTCAAATGCTATGTGAATGTTGTTGGCAGTGATTTGATTCAATACTAGAATATCTAATTTAGCAAAATTTATTTTGTTGTTAACAGTGATTGATGGAACAGTTATTCCCTATGCTGGGTTCTAAAATTTTCTCCTAGATGAAATTCATGCATCCAAATTTCTCACAATGGTTCATGAGGAATGAATATTAAGATTTATTTATGGTCATATGTTGTTTTTTTGCTAAGTAAGATTGGGCACTTGTCATCAAGGGAGGTTGGTTGGGCCAATGTGCTTACAGAGAGCATCTTGCAGGATGGAAAAGGCCAAACTGGTTTCCCATTTGATGTCTTTAGTTTTGTTTTATTGAAGGCAGTATCCCTTTGTCTAAAAAGGAACTAAATAGGGATTATTCAGTTCAAAACATTGTTGAGAGCTTGAAAAATGGTTTCATATGGTGTTATTATGGTAAGATAGCTCTCTGGGGAAATGTCCTTTAAGTTCGACACAGCTTATAGTTTTGAATTGTGATGTAGTATAGACCACTCCCTGGACTATACAGCATTAATTAACCTTTCTTTTTTTAAGTTCTTCCTTTGGCTCCATGACAATATCTGTTAGGTTGCCTCTGGTTCCTTAAAGAATAATTAGGCCATTAGGGCTCCACAATATATTAGGTTATATAATTAAGGGGTTTCTCCTTACTGCCTAGAATGCTGGTGTGGATGCTGTCAGCTTTGGATAGATATAGAAATTTAAAAAGAAGATGAGAAAGATAGTTAATAGTTAAATATTATTAATATACAGCTTATATATAAATATTATTTGAATGGAGAAATATAAGTTAGATGCCTACAGCTCCAGAATTATGATTCCCTGTTATATTAATATTTGTTTAGGAAGTTGAATTGAACTGCCATAAACTTGTTTCCTTCTGCATACTTGCTAAAGCTTGATATCTATTAAAAGCTGCATAATCTCTCATTTACAAAGCTCATATACCGCACACAAATCTTATAAATGAAAAGATTCTGTAAGTGGGAAACCTATTGAACTTGAAGCATTGCCACCATATATGAGTTCTGTGAAACGATAAAAAAAAAAGCAATTTAATGTGTACAATATAAACAAGCAATGAAGAGCTACAAAAATAGTAAATATCAAGAAATGAACCTTTAGAAAAAACTCGTATCCATAGAATTTTCAAGCACACCATCATCTTCCCATGAAACATCTTTGGCCTTGGGATCTTTTCCAATGAATTGGAGAGGTACGTCAAACGGTGGTGGGTTCTGCACACACAACGTCCCAAGAGATGTTCATTTCTAGTGTAGTTTTGAGTCCCTTTGCTGAGTATTTTGTAGTTTATTTTTAAAAAAGGTATCTCAGCATTCTAATTATATAAATAATACTCTTAAAATTGTTGTTTTTTTTAAACTATATCTAAAAATCTCAAAAGCCATTTTCAAAAATAAAAAGAAATTATACCATGCATCGAATGAGGGGCCAGTTAATTCCCCGGAAAAAAGGGTGGTGTTTGATTTCATTAGCACCACCCTTTGATCCTAAACGGGTGGTTGGGTCTTTGCTCAACAGTGCATTTATCAATTGTCTAGCTGCAAGGCTAACCTGTAAACATCAAATAATTAGTGAAATTTACAAAAATAACTAAAAAATGTAAAAAATTTACAAAAATACTAAACAAATAAAAAATTTACAAAATATTGTATATACAAAAAATTTACAAACATACAATAATTTTTTGGTATTTTTTTTTTTTGTAGATGTTGAGTAGATTTTAGGAATGTCTTAAAAGTTTAAAAAAAGAAACAAAAAAGTAGAATTTCATGTAATTTTCTCAAATAATTAAGCTTGAAAATTCCATCAAAAGATATATGAAATTTCAAAAATCAAAAGGAAGAATATGAAATTTCAAACATCAAAAATCTCACTGGGATGCTACTTGGGAAGGTGAGATCTTTGTGCAAAATGTTGGCAAATGTCTTCTGTCTATTCTTTCCCCTGAAAGTTGTACGGCCGTATAACATCTCATACAACAAAATACCTGAAATTCCAAATTCAAATTACTTCAAAAAAATCAAACAAAATATTTAACAACTCTTCACTTGCAATGTGCTTACCAAGTGACCACCAATCAATTGCACTACTGTGTCCTGCGCCTGTGATTATTTCCTGAAAATCAAACAAAACTCTTCAAATAAATAAAAACTATAATAAGCATGCATGTTTTCTTGTAATCAACAATCAAAAACTCCCTTGAAATCACATGAAATATTTCTTACTCTCAGTTGGAGATAATACAGAATTTTGAAATCCAAATAAAAATTTGAACATACAGGAGCAGTATATTCCTCAGTTCCAACAAAAGAATTTGATTGTGTAACTGGTTCTGCAACAAATATTGGTGGTGGTTGGCTTCTAGACCTTCTTCAACTCTTAGGTGGCGGGGGTTTTATTATCTGTGCATATATAGCATAAGAAAGAATGTAGCTTTTTATGGTGTATTGAAGAAATGGGTTCCTTATTTAGAAGCTAAAGCCAAAAATATGCATTGTGAACAATATGATCTCTAACTTGTGGTTTACAGGATGCCATAAATGATAAATCAAAGTCGGTTAGAACGACATGCCCGTCCTTTTGGAGCAAAATATTTTCTGGCTTTAGATCACGATAAATTATTCCTGCATACATTAATAGAGGAAAAAATGAGTTATTTTTTTCTCAACAACGTGAGTCTTAAGGCATATGTTTAAAGTTTATCAAAGTACCTAAACAATGAAGATATTCCAAACCAATGACAATCTCAGCTGCATAGAACCTGAAAGCACAAAGTAGAAATTAATACAACTTATAAGACTTACTGATGCTGAAATTAGAACAATCAAATAACATTCTTGCAATACAAAAAACTGGGAGTACTTTGCAGATTCCTCCTTAAATAATTTCATAGGTTGTTTGTCAAGTACTGCAAATAGCTCTCCGCCAGGGCAAAAGTCTGTTATCAGACAAACGTGTGTAGAAGTCTGAGGAGATAAAAAAAAGATCATTATATTAGTAAACAAGTAAGTTCCACCAAAAACAAATTTCAAGTTAAATCCATTATAATTAAATAAGAATACCTGAAAGGAAGTATAGAGTGTAGGGCGAAAAGGATGATCCAGAAGTGAAATGATCTCTCTTTCAATGCATGCTCGATGTACCTGTAGACGAATTATATTAGAGCATCAAAGGTCAAATGATGAGTTTGAATTATAATAGGAATTATATCAAGGAAAAAGATGTGGTTTTATGTGCAGACTTTGTTGCGGTTGAGCATCATAGATTTTTCCATTGTATTCATGGCATACAGTAGGCCTGTATCTTTCAGCTCCACCAAATGAACACTGCAACGGATTCAAAACCAAAAGTAAGCATCAAAGTAAGTAGCAATCTTCCAATCATAATCTACATTAACCGGGTTTCTACTAGGAAACTAAAATACTAAGGCTAGATGATGCTTATTCCCCATATACCGTCATTGCTTCTTCTCCGAAAAAAGAAATTCATCGATTTACAAAAAAAAAAGGATATCAATGAACTTATATGAAATGGTTTCATGAGTTGTGTCTTCATATAGGGAAGGAACTAATTAAATTGAGGTTTCCTCAGGGCGCCATTTAGTTTTAAGTTGGCTTATATTTGTCCCAACATATACTTATTTATAAATTTCTTAATTATTTTCTATTTATTCACTGTGGGGTCACTTCTCAATACTAAGAAATTCCAACACAATATACATACAAGTCCTGACTCTATGATATTTAATGATAAAAAACAACAGCATAATACATGATAGCAATAGAATGAGAGTCATAAATATTTCAACTGAATATTTGCGTATGTACCTGCCAGTATCACCACAACCTAAGGGTTTTGTGGGCTTGAAATGTTGTAACCCTATTTTTTCACCATTGGAAGTGATCTGTGAAATGAACCTTAATATCAAATAGAAAGATATTTATCTATTTCATGAGGAGACAAAACAAACTAAACATTTTATTATTTCAAATAGAAACAGCTTTAGTATATATATCTTTGTTCCTTTAGTCTTCGAGATGAAGCCAACAGTACGTACTTCAACTGTTTATATTTTTATCCCAAGAAATTGATGGCTTGCAACATAATACAAATTTGGCAAGTATACTGCATGGTGATAAAGAGTAATCTACAATTGTACCTTTTGTATTGCTATCCAAGAAGGACTGTCCGTTTTGTGAGGTCGTGGAAAGACGGGAAAAGAATGAATTGCCCACAGATCTTCTGGGCTCTGGAAAATAGCATTTCATGTAAGTTGCAAGAGGAGCTATGTACAAATATAATTGCTTGGAAAGTAGCCATTTTCATCATTTGAAGAGAATAAGTTGTATGGAGTAAGAATTAAAAATATAAACCCAAAAGGATAAATTTTATCTCATTTTTAGATCAATCTAAGTTTTTTCATAAGGCTATCAACGCTGTCAACCCATAAAATAATGTGAACTTTTCATTTCTCGGGAAAGAATACATCGAGATTTTAATTATATATCCATGAACACAAGGAGTGAAAAGAGTACCTTACCAAGTTGGCATCTGGAAGTTCTCTAACAGCTTCATCAACATTCTCTGCAGTAGCTTTAACCTGGTATGCAACCAAGTTTCAAAAGAATTACACCTCCTGCATCTGTTGAAAAAGAAACACCAATGACAGAAATAACATACCAACTTAGCACTTTGTAGTTCTGTTTTCTCAGAGAGGCGATTTCTCAACGGTTCCACATGATCGCTTCCATCCAGTTGAACACCAATGAAGTATTGAAGCTCACCCTGAACAAATAGCATGGTTTTTGTGACAACAGATAAAATAAGAAGATGCGGTAACTTTGTCTGCGATAATAAATAGCCACCTTTTGGTCACGCATAGGTTGCAAGTGGAATAAATTCCAGAATTTCTTTCCTGAAAGTCATTAAATCTTAGAAATCCATTATAGCAATAACAGGTGGTGAAAAATTACATCTTTAGTAAGTCTTCAAAATTTATATATGTTGAATATTCAACTAAACTTTTCTTTTGCTTTGTAGCTTGCAGGTATTCTTTAGCCTTAAGTATCATAGGAAATTCAGAGTTCCATACCACTCTTGGTGTAGTTAATCAATTGAACAGTAATTTCCCTCTGTTCTCTAATAGCATCTCTTATCTTTGAGACTGTTGATTGATCTGTTTCTGGTCCTTGAAGAAACCTATAGAAATGATGAAGCAAATTAGAATAGTTAGACTAATGATATTGTGAGCAATTTGTTATATATACTAGGGAATTGAATAATAGACTGTATTGACAGAAACTGTAGGCTAGAATGTCATACGTTTTCAATAGGGAAACACAAGATAATATTCACACTGAAACTCTAAAGCTCTTGTACAAGGTGAAAAAATAGTCCAGATTGAAAACAGTAATTTTCATACCAACAATTTCTTCCCAAGATTTCTTCACGTGTATATTTTGTTAGTTCAAGAAAGCTATTGGAAGCAAATATCTGCATAGAAAGAACCAAATAATATAGTCTGCATAATGTTAACTGCATATTTCACTCATTGTTTGTTGGCTATTATGAAGTAGTATGATGCTAACTCCTAGTACACATTTTATACACAACATAGAAGGAAATGCAAGAAACAAACTGGCCATAGCAATGGCTAATTGCATTAATTATCCCCCCTGGCTGGCCGGCCGGAAACAAATGGAAGGGGAAGCCAATCAGAAAAGCTTTGCACCGTTGTTGATCTCTTGCCAAGAGTCCCCCCTTCCGGCAACGGCGGTGAAAAATTTTGCCCTCCGCCCCTTAGTCGGCCCCTGGTTCCGCCACTGCGTTAATGCACAGATTTAATGAGTTAGAATGGAGAATTATTTTGAATCTAGGCCTCTAATTAAGAGCTAGGAGGCCTTACCAGCAAATTGATGGCATATTCCCCTGCTCATGCTGTTAAAATGGATGTTTCCAAGCAAGACAAATATGTAGGATGATGAGACATTTCCATGAAAGTCATAGCAGTCTTGAAATTTTGACTTACAATAGGGTTATCAGGAAGTCTAGGATCTGTGATCACAAAGTTCTTTTCAATGCATTCCAATGTGGTTGCCAAATCAGTTCCTTGGCGTATATCCCTTTCTCTTTCAGAACGTTCCCAACTGTCCGAGAGTTTTATATCTCGGGTCATCAAAACCTCCGGTTCAACAATTGGTGGTGGTGCTTCACGTATTCCTGCATAACTTTGAGACCTTGGTTTGAACCTGAAGAAGAAATATAGCAGCTAAGTATGTAAACATCTTTTAATATACAGCCAATGATAGTTCCCTATGAGGACTTTGTTATTTAGGAAACCTTGTTTTTACTAATATTACTTGAAATGTTTAATTCTTAAAGTTTAGGAATTTGCCTTAGTTTTGCAGAGTAATAATCTCAATAGGAAGATAAAGAGGTTATTTTGCTTACAGATTGATGAATTAATATATCTCGAAAAATGTTATTCTTGTCCTTCATAATTTTTCTCCTTACCCTACTAACAATCGTAAGCGTGAGAAAGTGTGATTACAGTTTATCCAAAACTACTCTTGAATAATAACACATTACATAAATGCTGTTAAGTACTCAAGAAGGAATTTATTTATTTTGTTAATGCAATGAGTAAGGATTTAAGATTCTTGAGAGAGGATAGAAAGGACAAAAAGAAAGGAAGAGGGAGACTGACCCCACGAAGGAAATGCGATTTGATTTTCTAGCTTTCTTCGCAGCTTCCTGAGAGATGTCATCTGTGGTAATTAATTGAGGAGCCTACCTACCAGGTGTATTATTGCTCATGGTATCAAAGTCGACAGATTTAGGCAGAATATAATCAAAGTTCTTGGATATGCCGTGACTCATAGTTCGAATGTGAGATTTGGGATTCTGATAGTTTGAACAACCTCTGTAATGGAACCTAAAGCCTTGTCCTTCAGTCGAGCTGATTAAGATAAATGACAGTTGACATACAATAAATGGAGGAGCTAGAACAAAAAGAATATCCTTAAAATGTCTTAAGAAGTAGAAAACCAAAACTAATATGCATACTTCTGTTACCATCATAGCGGATTAAAGGCTTGTGCAAGCCATTAGGATGTAAAGCCTTGTCATTAATACCTTCAGTATATTTGCTGACTTCTACCTGCATTCTGCATTTTGACAAAGATCAACAACTGGTAATGCAATCCTTTTTCCAAGAAAGAGTTGTGATATATTAACTAACCAACCCGATAAATTTGATAATATTTCCACAATCATCTTTGATAAGGGTGACGGTGAGAAGATTCCAGAAAGGAGTACCATCCTTCTTGTAGTTAAGGAGCCTCCCACAGTAGCTTTTCCCATTCTTAACTGCATCTCTTATCTTTGCTACTTCTTTCCTGTCTGTTTCTGGACCCTAGAGAAACCGGCTGGAAAACCAAGAATAGTTATTTCACTATTTTGCTTGGCTAGCTACCAAGCAAGAGTGAAGCTCCAAGATAACACTTACCAGTTCCTTCCAATAACCTCCTTCGAAGAATAGCCAGTCATGGTAAAAAAGCCACTGCTCGCGTACATTATAGGGCAGTTTGGTTTGGTAGCATCAGAAACAACAAATGTTCGCTGTAGTGTTGATAAAGCATCCTTCAACTCTTTTGATACCCTGGGAAAGGCTCCTACTTTCGATTCCTCTAATGTCCGTGTTGACTCAGCTACAATTCTGTCTAACGAGTTTTTAAATCTATCTCCGTCTCCAGAAGACATTTTTATTGCATTGAAACTACCTTCTCCCACATCTGACCTGACGACGAGTCCCCATTCTGCAGTCCTTTCTGCTATGGTTGCTTCAGTTAATAGTTTCCCGGAAGAGGATTGTCCAATTCCATCATCATTGGATGCAACAGTAGTTGCATTCAATTCTGTTGTTGCATCTTCAGAAGTGCTGTTAGACTTGGCGGCTTCAAATGCCATCCGCTTATTCATAGGCTCCTTGCTGCTGCTAGCGCTGGCAGTTTCTGAAGATCCTAACTTGTACTAGTACTGGTAGTAGGATTAGCATTAGTTGGTGATGGATCAAAGACCTCAATTGGTTTTCTCTCTTTTATGTTCATGGTATTGCTCACAGTTGAGATGAAAAGGAGTTGAAAGCATGCTCTCTGCTTATACTAAAAAATGGGTGTATATATATATATATATAAAATCTTTGGTTTTGTAAAAATAAAAGCAAACTCCAAGTTGTTTTGGAATAGTTTAATAATGAAAGGAAAGTCAGGTGGCGAGGAAGATAATGTTGGGGTTTCTATATTTCAGAATAAATAGGATGCCCTCAGCAATTGCCCCATATCCAAAGTACAATCATTCTTATTATTATTTACTACTTTTTATTATGGTCTCGCATTTTATGCAATTTTCTAATTAATTATTCACTGCTAATAAGATTTTTGAACTTTTAATAAAAAAGTTTTAAAGCCGAATTTCAAATTTATTTTCTGTTCATATTACAATTATGATAACTAATTTTATTTTTTTTAATAATTACATTTTTTTTTTGTAAAGTCGAAAATGCTTGAAATGTAATAAAAGAAATGGACAAGAGGGACAAAAAGTATGAGGCTAGAAAGTTTCGATGTGGCATTGTTTAGGGATAAAATTTCACTGTCGTCCTTCAGGAAGGTGAGTGATACTTCTTCCTCTCTACAACTGACTCATTACGACCACAGCCTTTTGCTACGCTACCCTCTTATTCACCTCCAATATCTTATTATTATCATATGGTTTTTATGCCTATCAAACAAACGTCTAACCCTAAACCCACACTATTTCTTTTTTCCTTTTCAACGTTTCATACTGTTATTTTCTCTTCTCATTCAATTTTTTTTTATTAATGGTGTAAAACACTTAAAACTCAAACTTAAATTATAAATAAAAATAATATAAGCTGCCAAATTACATCTTCACGATTTCTTCTAATTTACTCATTACACAAACATATTTATATGTATTATTTCCTTTTAGGGATAAGCTGGAATAGATTATTCAAGTGGAGGAGGTAACTAGTCAAGATAAAAATCATAGTATTTTTTTTAAAAAAATAAAAGTTACAAATTTGATATTTTTTGAAGATGATTTTGACACGTGTTAGGCATATTATAAACATAATTTTTTGCTTTAACAACTTTAAATAAATATAAATTAAAGTTTGATATTTTTTTATTTATAATTAAATTAAAAAAATAAATAAACTAAAATATTTTTAATTATAAATTCTAATTTTAACAAAATTATAGATAATAATATCTCAATTTAAATTATTGACCACTAATTAAAGAGAATAATTTTAAACCATTATAAAAAAAAAACTAGAAAAAAAAACCTATATCGTAGTTAATCTAAAATTAATATCAAATCTTAAGAAAAAAAAAATAAGTTATAAAAAAAATTAAAAAAACTCAAAAAAGACTTACTTATATTGTAGAATCATGATCCTAAGTCCTAGCCATGGTTAATGAAATTGCTCAATTTTGAATTTATGAGAGTAAAAAAATAGAAAACTTATTCTTTTCTTTTTTTTTCTTTTTATAAAATAAAAATTGTATTTTAGGCTAATATATATTTAGTTTTGAGCCAAATAAATATTTTGGATTAATATTTCAAATTTGGACCAAATTTATATAGAAAGAGTTTATTAATTAGGAGAGACTCATTTTTAAAATTTTATAATATATATATATATAATTAAAAAAACTTATATGTAGCTCCGCCCATATTTTCTTTTAATGTCAAAATTTAAATAATGAGTTGCATTATGGGGATAATTTCATTTTTTTTTTCATAAATTCTTTGAAGTTAGATTTTTTTTTTCTCATGGAGATACTTAATATATGTATTTAAAGTTTAACAAATTAATTATTTTCTTTCAGAAGATAACAAAAATATCTTCTCTAATTCTAAAAATAAATTATTGATTGTATGTTGCCGCATATATAATTTAATAATATTCTTTAGGAGAATTTTTTTTTAATTTCAGTACGAATAAATTAATTATTTGTATCACATTAAGAAAA
This sequence comes from Garcia nutans, assembly GCA_947685225.1. Classification (NCBI taxonomy): domain Eukaryota; kingdom Viridiplantae; phylum Streptophyta; class Magnoliopsida; order Malpighiales; family Euphorbiaceae; genus Garcia; species Garcia nutans. The sequence goes on from CANTUV010000072.1 coordinate 11,127,403, forward strand.
TAAATATAATATAGCGGGTAAGTGATTTTAGTATGATATGTAAACATTTATAATATTTTATTGATAAATTAAAAACCTTTTTTTTTATTTTTATAACAAATTTAACTATGATTAAAATTACAAATTCAATCTTTTAAATCGAGAAACGACTCTTAACAACATTCATCTCTAATATCATTCGTAGAATGCCAGTCAACGCTAAGCTCGTCCATAAAAAAGGTTGGTTGTCAACTATATAAGAAGAAACTTTTATAATATTGTTAAAGAAAGTTTGGCACTATATTTCCTTTTTTTTAAAGTATAAAAAACTATAGCATTAATTAAACCAAAGATAGACAAAATATAGGCACAAACAACAGTAACAAAAGAGGGATAGAGTTTTGTTTCCACCGATGGGCACAAGCCAACCATAAAATTGAGCTTTTTATGTTGTAATTACAAGATAAGATCACCTCAAAATCTCTAGCAATGGCCTACCTGACTCATTGTTCTTTTTTTTTTTTTTGAAAGAAATATCAAACTTCATTAACTTAATAATAGTCCAACAAGAAAGATGGGACATCATCCCAAACATGGAAACGAGCATGGCTAGTAGAAGCTCTAGCTAAGGTGTGAGCTACTAAATTCGCTTGTCTCCTAACCCACTCGACACTAATATCAAGCCGATATTCTAAGAGTTTCTTACAATCCATCAAAACAATACCAAAACTAGAGTTATCAGAGGCTAAATCGTTCGATGCATTCACAACCGCTAGACAATCAGTAAGGATGCATTCATTGAAGGGAAGATAATCAAATGCAAAAGAAATGTAGTGACAAAGAGCAAGTGCCTCAATAAGAGCTGGAGAACCATTTCCTTCACAAAAGCCTGAAATAGCTCTCTGGAAATGACCTTCGGAGTCTTCAATAACAAAACCATAACCAACAAAATCCAAAGCTTGAAAACTGGCTCCATCAACAAAGCAGAACCAATCACAATTCAAGTTGCTTTGGAATGCCTCTCGCTGCTAGAACCCAGGAACACCGCCTTACTGATGCTGACCAACACCAGGTGAAATTGCTACTAAAGAAGCTTCAAGACTAGATTTCCATTCCAGCAGCCATGATGTTGCCGAACAAACGATGTCAACAGCAGAGAAGTGTCTTTGATTCCATAATAGCTGGTTGCGGGCTGACCAGATTTTCCAAGCCAGAACTGCACATTTTCAGCCACAACAAAGCCTTTAGAATCACAGACCTGCAATAAGAAATCTAAAAATAATAAGTTAGATTGGTTTACTTCCAAATCGACCCTCCTCCAAACATCCTTCGCCAGATCACAATGAAGAAGCACATGATTAACTCCTTCAATGTCATCACACCATAAACAAGAATTCATTACCTCCATCCCCTACTTCTCAAATTAACTCTAGTTGGCAAAACATTACGACACACCCTTCAAACAAAATATTTCACCTTTGGCGCAATGTTTAACTTCCAAATCTTCGGCCAAATCTCACCCTCAAGCCTATCACCACCTCTACCCAACAACTCCATACATACATGATATCCCAAGTTAACCGAGTAAAAACCTTTGCGGTCATTGTGCCACACCAAGGAGTCTTGTCTCACGAACGAGCTTAACGGAATACCAATAATTACTTGAATATCCCTAACTGAAAAAAGCTTCAGCAACAAAGAAATATTCCAACTCCTCCCATCATCCAACAATAGATCCCTCACTCTCAGCTCCTGTCCAATAAACTCCGACCCATCATCCGCCAAAAAAGTATCCTCTTTCGGAATCCAAGGATCCATTGCTGCCGTAATACTAGTGCCATTACCAACTCTCCATCAGGTTCCACATTTCAAAAGATTACTAGAACCCACCACACTCTTCCTAACAAAGCTCGGGTTTCTACCCTTTGCAGCACTCAAAAAATCCCCCTTCGGGAAATATTTAGCTTTGAAAATTCTATAAATGAGAGTTTTAGTGTTGGTAATTAACCTTCACCCCTGTTTTCCTAGCAATGCAATATTGAAACACCTGAAAATCCCGAAAACCCATACCCCCTACCTTCTTACTACCACACATCCGACTCCAAGCTAGACAATTAATACCTCTCCTCTCCTCCCTCTTACCACCCCACTAGTACCCATTCATCATTCTTTGTAAATCATCAAGTAGAGTAGTGGGAAGTAAAAATACACTCATGCAATATGAAGGGATTGCCTGAGCTACCGATTTAATCAACACCTCCCTTCCTGCACGTGACAAGAACCTGCTACTCCATCCATTAATTCTCTTCCACATCCTATCTTTTAAAAAAAATTAAAAATCTGCTTTTTATTTCTCCCCACCAACGAGGGAAGACCCAAATAAGAACCCTGCCTAAGAGGTTGATGTACCCCTAAAATATTTGAAATAGTTTACGCCATACCAGCATTAATATTAGGACTAAACATAATCCCAGACTTGCCAAAATTAATTGCCTGACCCGAAGCCCTCTTAAAATGCTGTAAAACATTCTTAATATGTAAAGCTTCATTCACATTAGCATTAAAAAATAACAATGAATCGTCAGCAAAGAGTAAGTGAGAGACTCTAGGACATCTCGATCCTGTCCTACAACCATGGATTAAACCCCGCGCCTCCGCATCCCTAAGCAGTAATGATAAACCTTCTGCATAAACCAAATATAAATACGGAGATAAAGGATCTCCTTGCCTCAAACCCCTCACTGGGGTAATGGGTCCAACCAAATCCCCGTTAAAATTCACACAGTACAAAACTTCAGAAAAACACATCGACATCCATACTACCCACTGATCTGAAAAACCAAACCGCCTAAGCATTAGTTTTACCAACTCCCATTGCACCCTATCATAAGCTTTACTAATATCGAGCTTAGGAGCACAGGAACCCATTCGCCTTCCCGTATTCAGATGCAACCCATGAACAGTTTCAAACGCCGCCAACACGTTATCAGTAATCAATCTGCATGGCACAAAAGTCGACTGATTTTCTGCTATGATACCAGTTAAAACTTTCTTAAACCTATTGGCAAGAACTTTCGCAATAATTTTATAAAGCACGTTACAGAGAGCAATTGGGAGAAAGCCTTTTACATACTCAGGGTTATCATTCTTTGGGATTAAAACAATCAAAGACTCAGTAAGTTCATGAGGAAAGGTACCTTGTTGTAGCCAAAGACGACAATCGCTCACCACAGCATCACCAATCACATGCCACAGTTTCTGATAAAATGCAGGATTCAAGCCATCCAGCCTAGGTGCCTTATCTGGGTGTATTTGAAAAACTGCCGCACGAAACTCTTCATTAGAAAAATCAGCACACGATATAGCATTACCTTCTTCTGTAATTCGGGAAGGAACCAATCGAATCAGCTACTCACAATCAGTCGATTCACCTGAAAAGATTGATTCAAAGTACCCCTGAACCTGCTCCTTCATCATACGATCATCACCTCCCTCAGTCTTCAAACGAACAATCTTAGTTTTTCATTGTTCTTTTTAGTTTCACTTTTCATATATACATTAGTTTTTTATTTCTTCAATTTTAACTACTTCCTTTTTCATTTTTGTTTTTCCCTTATTTTATTTTTTTCATTTTTATGCCATTCTTCACTTTTTGCGTTAAGTTCCATCCATGTCTCATTTCTAATTAGTTTTTTTTTCTCCCTTTTTAATATTTTGGTCTTCTGATTTTTTTTTAATTTTTCTTTTTGTAGTGTTTAGTTTATTTTTCTTCTCCATTTATTTGGTTTCAAAGTAACCGTTATAAGTTTTTCTGTATTTTAATTGTTTCATTGAAGATTCTATAAAAATTGACGAAGTTCTTGAGTAGAAGGTACTAAAAGAACTGTATTTGGTATATTAGATCTAATTTTTTTTAATTGTAATGTTAAAATTTTTTATTCTTTAACCATAATACATTTTACATATTTAATAAAATGCTTTAATTTTTTTTTATTTTTTCATTCTCAATTTATAGTGAAAAAGAAGAATCTATATAGCCGATCCTAATTAGCTTGAGATTAAGGCTTTGTTGTTGTTGTTTTTATTCTCAATTTATATTTTCTGAATGTGTACATCCCTTTTTTTCAAATTTATTTGTTTCTTTTTCTTTTTTATTATTTGTAATGTATGAGTATTGTATATGTTAAAGGTTGGAAAACAATATTTATGCAACATCTACACAATATATCTATGCATTAATTAAAAATGTATAAAGACGAAAATACAACATATACATAATATTTACACAACATCTATATTATAATTAAAAAATATACACTATATTTAAGACAATATAAAGATTATAACTTAATATATACACAATATTTACAAGGCATTTACACTATACTTAAAAATATATAAAGATTGGAATATAATATTTATGCAATATCTACATAACATCTACACTACAATTCAAAACATGTAAAGGTTGTGACATCTACATGGCATTCACACTGTATTTAAGAGCATATACAGTCTAAAATATAACTTATATGCAAAATATATACAACATCTACACATTAATTGAGAACATATAATGGCTATAATTCCATAAATATGCAACATCTACATCTCATATACAAAACATATTCAAAGTTTTTTTTAAATAACATATTTTGTTTAAATAGAAATAATTTAAAAATATCAAATGCATAACATAATAATAAAACATGAATTTTATTTTTTCATTTTTTATGTATTTTGTTCATCATACACAAAATATCTACATTATAATTTTACACCATATTCAATTATTAACACCATCAGTAAACTTTATATATTTCAAATGTTTATTTGTATAATTTTTTTATTAATATACACATATCTACATTTTTTTTCTGCTGATTTTAACATGCACACTATATCTATACTTTTTGTTGTTGATTTGTTTTGAAGGAAAATGTATATATGTTTTGGAGAAAAGTGTAGATCTACATTTTTTTTACTCTAATATGTTTTTTTAATCTTTTTGATGTTGATTTCTCCTTTTTTTTTAATATATATTAATCTCTGATTTTTAAGGTGATCGTACCTAGAGATGCAAAATTCTCAAAACTCACAGTAGAGGCTGCCCATCAAGTTGTGCCTGTCACAATGAACTCTACTATGATCCTTTTTTTTTTCCTTAACTTATAGGGTGGTTGCACATTTCCTATGGATGATAGCTAAAAGTGCCATGTTGTGGCAAATCTAAAGCTATTATTCCTATAACAAAGACACTTAAAATCCAAATTAAAATATCTTTCAATTTGAGTGCTAAAGATTAAAATAAAGTTATTTGTGCCATTCTCTTGGCTAATAATCTCCCCCTTTTTAACCTTGGCAATCAAATTGAAGTGAATAAGATAGAAGAAATCAATTTAAGCAATATCAATGTTATTTAAATGGCTCCCCCTTAACTTATGCCTGCTTTTAGAGGATCAAGGATGTTTTAGGGTAAAGATTGCTTGAGTTGAAATTTTTAAGTTCATTTTTATCTGTTATACTTTAAGTTCTCTCTTTTTGAGGTTATACATAGAATTTTACTTGAATTTATTTGTTTATTTCTTAAATTGTTCTCCCCCTTTGTTTTGTCCCTCATATTGTTCAATTCAAATTTTAATTTCCTCTCCCCCATTGAAAAAGGCAAAAGCAAACATAACTATATGAGCAACATATATTTCATTGAATAAGAAAACACAAAGAAATTGTATGATCACTACACTAAGGTATCCACTAAAAGAATATCATATGAGAAAAATAAAAAGAAATACAAAAAATAAAAAATAATAAAAAAGGAGAGGAAAAAGGCTAAGAGAAATGGCTAAGAAAATGTGGTTAGTTTGAATTAGATTTTGCAGCATTCTCTTCAATAATAGGTGTTTTTTCTTTTTCTTGTAGTGCTTGGATGACTTCTTCTTTACCACTAGAACTTTCCTCTTCTACTTTAATGGATTCTTCTTCAAACAAGCTCTTCTCATGCTCACTCACATCCCAATCATCTAGATCACATTGAGCCATTTCAAATTTGCCTTGCATATAATATAGGTCTTGATGAACATGAGAGAGGAGATTAATTCTTTTGTTTAGTTTCTAAAATTGGTGGGTATTTATAGAGAAAAACCAAAATATAGACATTTATGACTATTAGAGGGGTAAAACTGTCAGAATTTGGTGTTTTAAAATGATTATATTTTTATGCAAAATTTGTTGGGTGCAACCATCCCTAAGGCTAGGTGCCATCGTAAAACTATGTGGTGCAACCATAAACTTGGGAGGGACGCTCGTAGCCACTTTGACAACTTATGACGGTTAAGATGTTTTGTATTCTCGAACCGTTCTATCATAAAGTGCGACCGCTATTGGGTTGATTGATTCTATTTCATCAAGACAAGCTTATAGCGATCGTTATCAGGGTTGGTACGATCGCCAATGACTAAAAGTGTAGAAAAAACAAAAGAAATAAATTTGAAAACAAAGTTTTTGACTTTGGTGGACAATATGTGTATGATCAGATGAATTTTGTTGATAAATTTGCTTATATAAGAACTAGTTATCTTTTACATTGTCAAATTCATTCAACTAGACAAACAAAATAATAATAATAAAATATAATTATAAACAATTAAGCAATTAAAAACATATAAACAATGATATGTTATGTATGCAATATATATGTCAAACAAATGCAAATTGTCAATTTAAGGCACTTCCATCAAGCATCCCAAGATTTTATTTGATAAAATCCATTCTTTCTTCATTTAATGATTTTATGAAAATATCCGCAAATTAATTTTGAGTTTCAATAAACTCCAGAATAATATTGTGGTTTTGAACATTAACTCTTAAAAAATGACGTCTAATGTCTATATATTTAGACCTAGAATGTTGGATTGGATTTTTGGATAGATTTATAACACTAGTATTAACACATTTGATGGGAATGTGATCAAACACTTTACCATAATCTAGCAATTCTTGTTTCATCCAAAGAACTTGTGTGCAACAAATGCAAGCCACAACATATTTGGCTTCCCTGTTAGATAGAATAACCTAAACTTGTTTCTTGTTAAACCAAGAAACTAGGCAATCACTGTAATATCCCAATGTGTGCCCTAGAAGTTTGGATACAATTGTTGTTTGTTTGAATTATGTGTATATGTTATGTTGATAAGAAAAGAAATTGAAAAGAGAATGTTTAGGTATTGTTTAAAAAGGAAAATAATGTGTAGAGAGAAAGTGTATATGTTGGGTATATGGTAATATATATAACATATATGTTGGTCAAAATGAGGAGTCAAGGGAAGAAGATATTTTATTTGTGATATGTGAAATTACTTAAAAGGGCATATAAGTGAAAAGAAGTTAAGTTAAATGGTTGAGGGCATTTAGGTAATTGCTTGGTTAGAATTGCTTGGTGGAGATTTAAAGAAGAAGAGAAGTTTGACTTGTCTTTATTTTCTTCTCTTCTCATTTTGTGTGGCCGGCTACCAAAGAAAAGAGAGAGCAAGAGAGGCGTTCTAAGTTCTAAACATCAAATTGAAGGGAGAATCAAAGGATTAAGTTGGAGATTTGTGAAATTTCTTCAATTTAGGTAAGTACTCTCTTGTTTTCTTTTGTTATTTGTGAAGTTGTGTTTGAGGTGAGTTATGATTTGTTGTTTTTATGATTAAGTGTGTTTGAGATGTGTTTATAAGTGTTGAAATTGATTGTAAGTTACAAAGTTAAATTGGTGTTGGTTTTGGTTTGAAGATGGTAAGTTAAGTGGATGTTGATATGGAAAGAATAAGAATGATGTTGGTTTTAGGGTTTTGAAGTGGTATGTGTTTAAATGTATTGTTAATGTGATTATTGTGATGAACATGTAAAATAAGTGTTAAAGACATTGATTATATCCATTTGAATAAGGTTATGTTGTGTATAATGTGTTTTAATTCAATCAAAAGAGAATTGGCCATGTTTAGGGTTTTTTTTATGAGAGACATGGCCAAACTAAGGATGAGACACGGCCAAAACTAAAGATTTTTGGGAGACACGACCAAGTTTGAGGAAATTTGGCCGTGTTGGATCAATTTTGGAGAGACACGGCCACTGGCTTGGCCATGTCCCTTGCCCATGTTTGCCACTGCCTGATTTTTGTTGAGAGACACGGCCGTGTCCCTTGCCCGTGTCTGCCTCGGTTGATTTGGTGTTGAGAGACATGGCCACAAGCTTGGCCGTGTCCCTTGAGTGTGTTGGCTACTGTGATGGTTCTTTGCTCTTTTTGTATTGATGAGATTGAACATACATTTGATGATGCATATGATACTATATGAACAAGGTTATGTTTTATGCATTGTGAATCTTGTAAATGGTAATGTGTTATATAAATAATGTACTTTGTAATGTTACATCAAAGATGCTATATGTAAAATGTGAAGGAGATGATGAAGTAATTGATTATGTATAGCTTGATGGGAGTAGCTCTTGAGGTAAGTACAAACTTACCTAGATGCATTCTTTTATATGATTTCGAGACTTAAAACAATGTTAATTAATTTATTATATTGTTAATATAATGTGACAAGTATTATGACTTGTATAGTGTGAAAGAGACGAGGATCATTCAAAAAGGTATGTACAATGCAATTTATTATGATAAATACTTTTATGATGAATTACCTGAATGTAAATTGAGACATAAAGAGATGTGAAACTAATGTTCTGAGTTATAATGATATGTTTGTTTAGTTAATGTAATTGAGGTTGTATATTATATGATGATTCAAATGAGATATGAAGCCATTGTGATTGGCTATGATAACACAAATGTGATGTAAATCCATTGTGATTGGCTATGATGATTTAATTGAAAGACATAAGGCATGTTTGCCTAATCGATGATGAGAATTGAGAATGAAATTGATAAATGAATTGTGTAGCTAATGTGTTATTCCATTTTCAGAGTTTGTTGTTGGTGGCATGCCTAATATTAGTAACAATCTCTTGAAGTTAGGTTGGGCTTGATCCTTGAAGCCAAGTTGGGTAGAAGTTTAACATGTTTTACTCCCCTTGAAGCTTGGTTGGGTCTAGTCCTTGAAGCCTAATTGAGATGTTACAACCCTTGAAGCTAGGTTGGGTTGGTTCTTGAAGCCAAGTTGGGTTGATACTTAGCATGCTTTGTTCCCCTTGAAGCTTGGTTGAACCTAAATCCTTGAAGCCTAGTTGGGTCTATGATAATGATAAATGTGATAACAAAACCAAAACATTAACTCTGAAAATTGAATGGCATATTAGTGTCTTTTGGGCCTGAGTCTGTCTTTGTTGTCAACATGATATACAAATGTTGAGATAATGAGTAATGAGATTTATGGTTGTCTTTGTTGGAAATGTGATTCATGATTGGTGAATTGTGAATAAAATAATGTTATGAAGTATGTTGTGCAATGTGTGTATTGATATATTGATTGTGAGTGTTAGTGATGGATTATGTTTGATGAACTGTGAATAAAACAATGTTATGAAGTATGTTGTGTAATGTGTATATTGATATATTGATTGTGAATATTAATGATGGATTGTGGTTGGTGATAATGATATGTATATAATATATGAAATTAGTCGAGATATATGAAAGGTGCAATTCAAAAGGAAAAAAAAACATGGTAAGAAACTAATGGTACATGGAAGTGATATTTCATTATATGTTAGAATTTCTATAATGTATGTTTATATGTTATATTTGTACTACTAAGCTCTCGGGCTTAGCGCGGATGTGTAATCGCGCAGGTGACTAGGTGGAAGATATGAAGTCTTTTGTTGCCACGAGAAGAGTAAGAGTTTATCGAGACCAACTAGAGGGTGATGCATACATGTATAATTTTTAATTATGATGTATTTCTGACAAGAGTATATTTATATGTATAAATGAAGTTTTGATAAAGATAAGATTCTTATATATAGGTAAGATCATTAAAAGTATAATGATTTGTAAATGCTCTTTAAATTAATGTATTGTGGTTTAAACTCTGTTAAAGGTTTTTAAATTGTAACGAAAAGTGATATCCTCATACTTTATATACTTATATGTATAGTACTTATATGGGGTATCGGGGTGTTACAATCACCAAGAAAATGACATGCCCCAGTTGTACTCTTCCTATCTAGTATGCTACCTAAAAACTCGGCATCCGAATATCATGGAATGCTAAATGATGTATTCTTAGGATACTGAAGTCCTAAATTCAATGTACCACTTAAATATTTTAAAATCCTTTTAGTTGCATTCAAATGTGATTCTTTTGTACATTATTGAAATCTAGCACATAAACATATACTAAACATTATATTGGGCCTAGATGTAGTAAGATAAAGAAGTAAGCCAATGATACCTCTATACTTCTTCTCATAAACTTTCTTACCATAATTGTCCTTGACCAACTTCAAGAATGTGCTCATGGGAGTCTTGCTAGCCTTACAACCATCCATCCCAAACTTCTTTAGAAGCTCCTTGGTGTACTTTGATTGTTTGATGAAGATGTCATCCCTGCATTCTTAATTTGTAAACCAAGGAAGAATTTAGGCTCTCCCATCATGCTCATCTTAAATTCCCTAGTCATAAAATTAGCAAACTCTTGGCACAAGGCCTCATTAGTAGACCAAAGATAATGTAACATAAATTTGCATAATTAAAATGTCATTCATTTTCTTTTTAACAAAAATTATTGTGTCTACCTTTCCTTTAGAAAATTCATTTTCTATAAGATAAGAGCTAAGTCTATTATACCAAGCTCTCAGTGCTTGTTTTAAACCATATAAAGCTTTTGTTAATTTGAAAACATGGTTAGGAAGTCTATAGTCTTCAAACCCCGGAGGTTGTTCAACATAAACTTCCTCATTTAAGAAACCATTTAAAAAGGCACTTTTAACCTCTATTTGAAACAATTTAAAATTAATGTGACAAGCAAATGGAAGTAGAATCCTAATAGCTTATAATCTAGCTATAGGAGCAAATGCCTCATCATAATCAATACCTTCCTCTTAGTTATAGCCTTTGGCAACCAATTGAGCTTTGTTTCTAGTAACGAGACCATCATCATCAAGCTTGTTTCTATAAATCCATTTACATCCAATGATTGGATAATCTTTGGGTGTAGGAACTAGCTTCCATACTTTGTTTCTCTCAAATTGGTTAAGCTCATCTTGCATAGCAATCACCCAACACTCATCACCAAGAGCCTTCTCAATGGTCTTTAGGTCAATTTAAGAAACAAAAGCTACATTAGAATATAAATATCTAAACTTGGAGTAAGTACTTACACCCTTGGAGGTATCTCTAATTATGAGTTCCTTAGGATGATCCTTCCGATATCGCCATTCCTTTAGAAGCTATTAGATCTCCTCTATTTGAGGCTTTTCTTCGCCTCACTTGATTTTGAGATGGTTCCTTCTTATCTTCTATTGGAAGCTCATTAAGTTCATGCTTTTCAAGTGTACCTACAAAGATCAATAAGAGTACTACCTTCCTCATGATCAAGTTTAGTTGATTCATCAGAAGTAACATGCATGGACTCCTTCACTACTAGAGTTCTCCTATTAAAAACTCTATATGCCTTGCTAGTTGAGGAATAACCTAAGAACACTCCCTTATCCAATTTGGATGAGAATTTTCCAAGGTTATCCTTTGTTTTTAGTATAAAGCATTTGCATCCAAATACTCTTAGGTATGAGACCTTAGGTTTTCTACCATTCAATATCTCATAAGAGGTTTTGTTAATTAATGGTCATTTGTAAATCTATTTACAACATAACACACAGTATTGATGGCTTCGGTCGAAAAAGTATGTGGAGAGTTCATACTAATTGAGCATGGTTCTTGCCATCTCAACTAATGTACTATTTTTTCTTTTTAAAACATCATTTTCTTATGGTGTACTTGAAACTAAAAAATTATGAGAAATTCTAAGTTCATTACAAAATTTTCAAAACCTTCATTTTCAAATTCTCTACCATGATCACTTTTAATAGAGGTAATCATATAGCCATTTCGTTTTGAACCTTTTCAGCAAAAATTTTGAAATAGTTAAAAACCTCATTCATATAAGCTAAGAAATTAACCCAAGAAAACTTATAGTAGTCATCTACAAGGACAAATGTATAGAGTTTTCCTCCTAGACGCAACTATTGGGTCTAAATAAATTTAAATGAATCAATTCAAGAGGTCTAGAAGTACTTACAACCTTTTTGGTTTTGAAAGGACTTTTGTGTTGCTTCCTAAGTGGGCATTGTCCACAAATGTTATCTTTCTAGAATTTCATCTTGAGGAGCCCATCAGCTAATTCTTCCTTGCTAAGGCATTAGAGTGATCCATGCTTGCATGTCTCATTCTTCTATGCCAAAGCCATGTATCATTGGTTATAGAGACTAAACAAGCAAAGACATTTTTAGAATCAAGGTGTAAATCAATTTTGTATGTATTACCAACTCTTCCTCTTTTGAACACAAGTCCACCATCATGAGATGTGACCTTGCATCCTTAGGAATCAAAGTTGACACAATAGCCTTTATCACACAATTGACTTACACAAAATAAATCATGCATTAGGCCATCTACTAACTAAACATTGTCAATTAATTCCTTACCATTTGCACCAATGGCACTAATGCCAACAATCTTACCTTTAGCATTGTTTCCAAAGGTGACATTACCACCTTTCTTTGAGGTAAGAGATGTGAAGAGCCTTGCATTACTAGTTATGTGCCTTGAAAATTCACTATCTATAAGTCAAATGCTCTCCTTGGTTATAGATTTGAGACACTCCTAAAAGTTGAAAGGAATTCATTTCTTTTCAAGTACCCAAATGAACTTGGGTTCTAATGGGTTAGTTCTTGAAGGATCCTCTAGCTTGAGGTGAACCTTCCTTATATAATAAAAGGCATCTATATGTCCAAATTGCATACAATAATGACATTGATGTAATGGTCTATGTCTTTGTATCCTTCTTCTAATGAAACTTGAGGGATGATGTTGATTCTGTTAACATGTACATTTTTGGTGCACATGTATGAATGATTAGCTCTTGAAGGCTTAACTCTAGAGCTTTATGAGTCTTGTGTGGTCTTTTTAGGACCTTTAGGCTTTGTTGGTTCTTTAGTGTTCTTCACTAGAAGTTTGAGGCATTGAAGCTTTTTAGGCTACTAGAGGAGGATGGAGATGAACTATCATAGCCTAAACCATATTTGGTGCTTGGTGACCTTTGCACACTAATTAAAGTATCCAAGACCTCCTTACCTTTGTGAAATTTAGAAATAGAATTTTTTAATTCTTCAATCTCTTTTCTCAAAAAAGCATTTTCCTTTGAAATTTTCTCTAAACTAGAAGAAGCTTGTTCATCTAAGAGGCTTTTGATCTTTCTTTGGAAGTTTTCAATGCAATGGTAAAATTTTTTAGTTCAATAAAGCCTTATTCCAATTTAGAGTATTTATCTTTATAAAATTTCATTTTGGAAAAGTAATTTTGCACCTTATGGTTCATATGCACTAGAAGTTCATCATCATCCTCTACCTCATCAACATCATTTTCAAGATAATCATTAGAAGGTAAGGATAGAATGGTTACCTCATTTGAAGCTTCTTTTTCCTTTCCCGTGGCCATGAGGCAAAGGTTTGCACTTCTATGAACTTCATCTTCTTCACTTGAAGAATCATCATCCCATGTAGCCTCGAGGGATTTCTTCTTATCCTTATCCCATTTTATTTTGTTCTTCATCTTGGGACATTCACTCTTGATGTGGCCTTGCTTGCCACGTTCAAAGCACTTCACCTCACTCTTCTTCTCCTTATCTTTAGAAGGAAAATTAGGATTTGCGCCCTTCTTGACATAGGACTTCTCTTTCTTCTTCTCCCTCATGATAGCTTTCATAACTCTTTTTGAAAAAGGGCAACTTCTTCATCTTCATTCTCATCTTCACTTTCACTTTCACTCCCCTTGGAGGCTTTAAGTGCAATTCCCTTCTTCTTATTTTTCTCACCCTTCTCATCTTCCTTCTCAATAGTAATCTCATAGGTGATAAGCTTTCCTATAAGCTCATCCATTTTAAGCTTGTTTAGATCCCGACCTTCTTCAATTGAAGATACTTTGGACTCAAAGATCTTCTTAGGATGTGCTCTTAATGATTTTAGGATCTTGCTATGGACATCATCTTGAGCATAAGCTTTTCCATATTTCTTGAGATTATTAACAATTGCTAACAATCAATTTTTCATATTGGTGATGTTTTCATTTGGCTTCATCTTGAAAAGCTCATACTCATGCACAAGCATTTGGATTTTGGTGAACCTCACTTGAGTTGTACCCTCATGATAGTTCTCTAAAGCTTTCAAAATGCCATATCCACTTGTATTATGTTGGACTCTTCCAACTTCTTCTCTTGATATTGAGTTCACTAAGATGGAGCAAGCTTGATTATTTTTGTGGAGGGCTTTTTATTGAGTTTCAGTCCATTATTCTCTAAAAGAGGAACTTGAACATGATCAACTTCATGAGTAGGAGATTTCTACTCATTTTGTACACATTTTCATAGTTCAATTCCCTCACTATCTCGGAATAAGTACATCGTATATTTTTAATAAGAAAAATCGGTTCCATCAAAGTAAGGTCTAAGATAAGAATTGAGATTTCTATGAGAATGAGCCATGGATGTAGAGGTAGAAATTGAGGTGATAGGAGGGGTAGTTGTCATCTTAGATCAAAAATTTGCAATTAAGTTTTATGAAATTTGAAGGCTCTGATACCAATTGATAGGAATTGAGATTTCCATGAGAAGGAGCCATGGAGGTAGAAGTAGAAGTTGAGGTGAAAAGAGGAGTGGTTGTCATCTTGAATTAAAATTTCATAATTAAGCTTTATGAATTTTACAGGCTCTGATACCAATTATTGGTCCACTTGACAAGCAAAAAGGGGGGTGGTTGATTTGGTTATTTAGGAAAAAATAAAAATTTTAAAAATAAACAAAAGGATATGGTTAGAGGATTGAATACACAATATTTATAGTGGTTTAGATCAAATCAATCCTATATATAGTCCTAAAAAACAAGTTAATTATTCCACTGGACTTGAGTTTTTACAAATTAAACCCTAACTTGGTATTTTCATAATATCACACCGAACTTGTATATGATATGTTTATCCTCACAATCCAAATAAGGGATTTTCCCTTGGCTCACTTTTAAACCAATTCTAACACTTGGTGTTTAAAGCTCACACCTAACACTCACTAAGTAATAAATGAGAAAATTTGATACAAGGCACAATGAGAAATAAAATTGCAAGAGGTTTAATAATAAATGCTCAAAAGTCTCTTAAAATGGTGGTTTGTGGTGTATTTATAGCTAACTTCATCAGAAATTTTTTTAGAGTTGACTAGAAAAAGATTAAGCTTGTCACCAACCAAATATTTTGCAGTAAATGTTGTCAGAGGAGATGTGCAGTCTCTTCCCTTGTTAGTGTGGTCACGCTTCAAGGCTTAGCGGTCATCCCCAACTTTACACAGTCACAAGTCTTGAATTTATGTGTACTGGCTAGTTTTAATAGTTAGTACAAGTGGCTCTGATAGGTCAGGAAAAAATGCTATGCGTCAAACTTTATGACATGCATAGTCACTCCTGAGCTTGGTGGGGTCACACCTCATGCATTTTGAATTTTTCCTCTAAACTGTTATGCCACTTGTCATGATGTTATTGGTGGAGAGAAAAATCACCGAAAATTAAAAGGTGCAGTCACCCCTTGTCTGAATAGTGGTCAAATAGAAGCTCTCGCATCGAGCATTAGGTTGCACTTAAGACCGCAAATTCTACTGCCAACTTTTTGGTTTTTTGCTTTAAGGTTGAGGTGTGGACACTAATTGTTTATGGGCGATCCCTCCTTACTGTCTAGCGCCCATTCTTTTCACCGCGCCAACAACCACATCGTGTAATGTAAGTTTTGAGAATTTCCCATCTTTAGGTGTGGTCACCCCTTCATATGGATGGTCATAGCTCCTTGTGCAGTGATACCCCATTAGGTCGTGCTTGTCACTGCAAACTCCATTGTGATCCTTTTTCTTTTTCTTAATGTCGAATGATTTCTAGCTACTGCAAGCGCACATGTCATTAACAAGTAATATAATGATGAGTAGAGTATCATTCATACGGGGAAGATAATTCTAAGTACTAAATAATTAAACTTGTTATTATTTGGATAAAGAAAATTTGATTGAAGTAAATAAATTGAAGTAATTAAAATTGAAATGCTTTTGGCTTAATTTAATATGTATAAACTTAGGGTTAGGCCATCTTAATTAATTTACTATAGATTTTTTAGAGTATTGGTTTAATTTTGTTCTTCCTTGATTAATGGTTAGATTCTCCTAGATTAAGTCTTGGTCTCTCTCAAGTACTAAAACTAATATTAAATTTAACCTTATATCTACTCTCGTGATCATAAGCAAATAAATCAATTCATTAAGTTTTATGAGAATCTTATATCAACTTCTTAAGTGTTAACCTTATCTTTTAGTGAAAACTTACATAAGATTATTATCTCTTTAGACTAATGTTATGCTTTCACTCTCACTCCATCAAATAATATCTCAATTCAATTAATTATTGGCTAGATAATTAATGTATTAAGATCAAAGATAACAAAATAATTAAAGGATAAACTTAATAAAATCAAATAAACATGAATTATTCTATAGTAAATTCAATAAAAGGGGCTAATCCTAATTAGAAATTTAGTTCTTCATAATAAAAATAAAAGCAATGAAAAAATTAAAGACAATAATTGAAAATATTATTAATTAAAGAATAAGAAAGATCAAGCTCTTTAATGCTTCCTTGGATTGAGAAAAAGCTCCAATTGGGACTTGGATTTCTTTTTAAAGCCAAACTTCACTCTTCTCTCTAAAGAAATTCTAAAACTTTAAGAAAACTAATTTATTTCTTGAAGGAATGCTTGGATTCTTGGATGAGTGGATGCTTAATAGCTTGGATGATAATTTTATATAGAGGTTTGGAGGCTCCTATTCTTAGTGGACAAAATCACTTTAATTAATTCCCTCAAAACATGGAGGATTTTGTAACACCCCCTGACAATTCCGTTAGAGAATTATCAGAAGATGCTACTCAATACCTATGAACTCTCTATCCAATAATAAATAAACTTATTAATGATTCATCTGAAAATTTCGACAGATTTTCCTCTGTAATATTCACTGTCAAAATCTTTTTCAACCTAACACAATATGTAGAAAAATACTTTTAACTTCCTCACATTCATTCTCAACTCCTATTACACCAACCCATCAATATTCAATCATCACAATTTAATATAATTTTCCTATAATTTCATCAACCTGTTTATATATATATATATATAACATTCTCAAAAATTAATATGATTTACTAAACTTTTATATCCCATACTACATTTACAAAATAATAAAATACTAGCTTATCAATAATTATACAACCATCATTTAATATAAACATTGCTATGTGAATAGTAAATATATAAACATATACAAAATCTTCCAAATTTTACACCTTTTGATCTGCAGTTGATCTTTGACACTTTAAGATCCTATTGTGTTGAATATGCCTTGTCCGTCTGAGTTGCACTTTAGAAAAGTCTAACACGCTAAGCAATTGCTTAGTGGTGCTTGTATATTCATAATTTGCCAAATGTATAACATAAGAAAATAATTGAAACAATAGATAAAAAATAAATCATAATTTTGAAAAGGAACAAATAAATCACTTAATCAATTAAATCCAATTTAATTATCTTAATAATGTTAAGTTCCAAAATTTAACTTAATTTAAAAGGAAATAATCACTTTATAGTTAATTGCCAAAACATTAATATTTAAGATAAAAATTCCATTTCATATTCAATTTTCCATGCACCTATTATAAATACTTATATTGCACATTACTCATTTTCAATAAATTTCATTTGTTTTTGCCCTCATATACTGATTTTAAAATTCTAGACTCAGATAACAGATTAATTATTGGCAAATTAAATGCCCACTTTTATAGAATAGATATGGCCAAAGGCCCACTGATGGCACGAATATCCAATGACACTAATGACATAAAGTGTTCACTGATGGCATAAAGTGCCCACTAACACTGTAGATGTCCACCCTTTTGCTAGTCATTCTATCTGATAACTAGATTTTTCACCAGTACATTTGGGCACTTTAATCATTTTTCTCAATCCAATTAACTTTTCAATTATGTCAATTTTGCTAAAAGCATTACTTTAAAGTAAATACTTCTTTGTTTTCTTTTTAATCAATTTCACACTTAGAATATCAATTTTTGCTAAAAATATTTCTTTAAAATAACCATTTCTTTCTTTATTATTCAATTGTTCTGCAAACTTTAACCAAGCATTTAAGTAATTCTTCTTTAATTAAACCAAACACATTTCATTTAAAACATATTCTCCAAATATACAATAAATACTCACTTTTCATCCAAAGCCCTAAACTTTCTCCAAACCTTAAATTTTTCATAAACCTAAACCTACACTTTAATTGTTCAAAAATTTCTTTAAGCATAGTTTTTAGTTAAAAATCACACAAAGACACTTAATCTCATCTATAAATGAATATAGTTTTTAGATAAAAATCACACAAAGACACTTAATCTCATCTATAAATGAATTCATATTTAATTTCTTCTTCAGCTAGTTTCCTATTCTCAAGTAATTCAAGAAATCAAATCTATCACAAATAATTCAATTAATAGTGATTAATAAACTTCCATAGGCATTTAAAATCTAATAAAAACTAAATAATAGCAAATTATTGAGTACACAATCTCTAACCTCTTTCAAAGTGGCTCTTCCTATCCCTTTTCTCAATTTATTTTTGTTTTATGATGCTATTCTTGGAAATTCTCTCATAAATAAGTTGTTTCCCTAAAAAATCTTTTATTATAACTAAAGATTATATGATTTCTTATGTGAAAAATGAAAGAATAAGAAAGAAAGAAAGGAAGAAAGAAAGAAAGAAAGAAAGAAGAAGAAGAAGAAGAAGAAGAAGAAGAAGAAAAAGAAAGAAAGAAAGAAAGAAAGAAAGAAAGAAAGAAAGAAGAAGAAGAAGAAGAAGAAGAAGAAGAAGAAGAAGAAAACAAAGAAGAAGAAGAAGAAGAAGAAGAAGAAGAAGATGATGATGATGATGAAGAAGAAGAAAAAGATGGTGATGGTGAGAAATTTGGCCAAAATGAGTGGAAGAAGAAGAAAGGAAAAGTCAACTTTACTTTATATATTATTTATGATTTTAATTCTATGTATTGCTCATACCTTTGCTTCATTACACATACTTTCTTTAATTATTCCTTAATCCAATTTTTAACTCCGTAAAATTAAAAAATATTTATTTTAATTATTTTAAAGCTCCATTATTTCATATTCCAATTATGGTAGAATTTAATTCTAGGGGTCACAGGGGCATGTTCATAATTTTTATCACTTAAAAATTCTTTTTCAAAAATACCGATTAAATCCATATCTGGATTTAACTTTCAACTTTGAAGGTTTATCCAATCCTATTTTTTTTCATCAATTTCAAATGCTCAGGCCACTCTCAATGTCAACATAGTCTAATACATATATAATTCAAAAAATCATTACTCAAAATTTCAAACTACAATTTTGCTTCTTAAAATTAGATACCAACCAATTTTTGTCCCCCACGGGCATGCTTTATATGCCATGGTCGTGGCCTATGTGGATAAGAGCTGTCTTATGAGATTTTTCTTTTTGGCAATGTCTTCTTCATTCTCACGATCGTGGCTTTACAATCCTATGCCCGTGCATAATTATTCGGCTCATATTCCATAAAATCCTCTTCAAAACAGTGCCAAAATCAATCCCACAATTGTTACTTTGGAATCCCACGACCTTGACTTCAAAATGCTTATGACCTTGCAACTTGCACCACTAAACAATTTGGAAATTTTTGATTTAAAAGCCATGGGTGTGACTTTTGAAAGCCACGGCCATGGGATTCAACTTGTTTATGGACATCTTGATTTCTTATCTTAATTATATTTACAAGTTTATAGGCATGTATGGTGATTTATATGACCATGTAAAGTCATTTTCTTCCATTGTTTGATCTCGTTTTAGTCTTCTCCTAATTTTTCTTCAATTTTCCACAAGCCAAAATAAGCAACATCTTCGTACTTGTAAGCTCATACTTGAAATAATGAATATTCCATCTTTCACAAAAAAAAAATGATCAAATTATGTTAACCAAACCTTCCTATTCTTTATCTTAGGCAATCAAATTGAATTTACCTAACACTTGCACCAAGTTTCATTTTGCAGAAAGTTATTTCTTTTGAAAAAAATATGAAAAGTCTGATCGAACAACTTAGAAGACAGACCGGACCATTGATGACCAAATGAGCCAAAAGATATAGAAGGTCTCACGGTGGAGAGTACTCCTAAAATCTCACTGTACCACATAAAGTCCGACCGGACCACATATCCTACTGACCGGATCCTTGAATGAGAAAAGAGCCAAAACACATAGAAGGATTCACGGTCAGAAGTACTCCCATTTTCTTAGAGTACCACATAAGTCTGACCGGACTCCATGATATTTTGACCGGACCATAAAAGCCAATTTTCTCTAAAATATCCAGTAGGTTTCCCAGTCGAGGGTATGCCCAAAATATCTTAATTATATTTACAAGTTTATAGGCATGTATGGTGATTTATATGACCATGTAAAGTCATTTTCTTCCATTGTTTGATCTCGTTTTAGTCTTCTCTTAATTTTTCTTCAATTTTCCACAAGCCAAAATAAGCAACATCTTCTTACTTGTAAGCTCATACTTGAAATAATGAATATTCCATCTTTCACAAAAAAAAAATGATCAAATTATTTTAACCAAACCTTCCTATTCTTTATCTTAGGCAATCAAATTGAATTTACCTAACACTTGCACCAAGTTTCATTTTGCAGAAAGTTATTTCTTTTGAAGAAAATATGAAAAGTCTGATCAAACTACTTAGAAGACCGACCGGACCATTGATGACCAAATGAGCCAAAAGATATAGAAGGTCTCACGGTGGAGAGTACTCCCAAAATCTCACTGTATCACATAAAGTCCGACCGGACCACATATCCTACTGACCGGATCCTTGAATGAGAAAAGAGCCAAAACACATAGAAGGATTCACGGTCAGAAGTACTCCCATTTTCTTATAGTACCACATAACTCTGACCGGACTCTATGATATTTTGACCGGACCATAAAAGCCAATTTTCTCTAAAATATCCAGCAGGTTTCCCAGTCGAGGGTATGCCCAAAAATTGGATGGACCAAGGTAAGTCTGATCAGATCAGATGCAAGCTCGATCAGAATATTTAAAAATTACTCAACTTAGAGGCCATTGCATCTCCACTCAATAAGTGGAAGCCACGTGGACCAATCGTTGGAAGAGCATTAAGCAGAATTTCAATTACTCTGATCGGACCATGCGTAATTCCGATCGGACCACACTACTTCCAACTAAACCCTTAGGAGTCCAACTAGAAAATTGCTCTGGCAGAGAAATTAGTGGAAGATAAGAATCAAATATGTTGGCCCTAACCACAAACAGCTAATTCTTGGCCTGAAGGCTATAAATACCTTAAGTAACTTCATTTTTATGTAAGTTTGTGATTGAAATAGCCTTCTTGAACATCTTTCTTTCTTTTGCATCAAAATTACTTTTTGTATTAATTGAGTGTTGGGTGTGAGCATAAAACACCGCCTTAAGTTTAAGTGTGACCTTGGAAAAAACTTAGGTTATAAGAGTGACTGGGAAAACTCTTGTAAGGGTTGTGAGGAAGTGATCTCAAACCATTGTAAGTAGTTTGGTGTGAGCTAGAAAAAACACCAAGTTAGAGTTAAGCTTGTAAAAACTCAAGGCTAGTGGAACCTTAATAAATTGTTAAGGAAGTAAATGTAGGATCAAGGTAAATACCTTTGTGTTCCATATTCTATTTGATTTTCTTCTACATCTTCTATTCTTCTTTTTAATCTATGAATTTTTAAATTAACCAACAATTCTTAAACCAAACCAATTAATACCTCCCCTCTTGGCTGCTATCTTGGGACAACAATTGGTATCAGAGCTTGTCAATTTCTTAAACTTAATTATGAAATTTGATCCAAAATGGCAACCTCTTCTTCATCTACCTCTCTTGGAAATCTTAACTCTCTTCTTAGACCATACTTTGATGGAATTGATTATTCCTATTGGAAGCACAAAATGTTTTTAATTCTAGATAGTGAGCGAATAGAGCTTTGGGACTGTGTTGAAAGTGAGTGGAAACCACCTACTCATGAAGTTGGGGGTGTCCAAGTTCCTTTTCCTAAATCCCAATGGTCAAATGCCAACATAAAAGATAGATTCAAAAACCATAGTGCAGCCTCCATCTTGTTGAATTCTATTTCAAGAGAAGAAGGTGGGAGAGTCCAACATCTCACTTGTGCTCATTGCATTTGGAAAACTCTTGAGAATTATCATGAGGGTACTATCCAAGTGAGGCTCACCAAGAAGCAAATATATATACATGAGTATGAGCTATTCAAGATGAAGCCCAACGAAAATGTTACCGACATGACAAATCGATTACTTGCCATTGTCAACGAATTAAAGAAATATGGAAAAATATATGTTCAAGATGAAGTCAACAATAAAATCTTGAGAGCACTTAGAGCTAAGAAGAACTTTGAGCCTAAGGTTTCTTCAATTAAAGAAGCTCATGATCTAAGTTCCTTGAGAATCGATGAACTTGTCAGAAAATTACTTACCTTCAAATTGCACACCGAAAGAGATGAAGAACAAGGTAAGAAGGTTGAGAGGAAAGCAATAGCTCTCAAAGCAATCAAAGAAGTTGAGAGCTCAAGAAATGAAGATAGTGATAATGAAGAAGAAATAGCAATGTTTTCTAAAAGGATGAATGATTGGAAGAGAAAGAGAAGATTGCAAACTAACAAAGGTACACTTTCTAAAACTTCCTTCAAAGATAAAAAGAATTAAGTGAAATGCTATGAATGCGGCAAATCCGGGCATATCAAGTTGGATTGCTTCAAATTGAAGAACAAAAACAAGTGGAATAAAGAAAAGAACTCACTCAAAGCTACATGAGATGACACTTTCTCAAGTGAAGAAGAAGAAGATGAGGAAGAAATTACTAATCTATGTCTCATGGCTATTAAGGATGAAAAAGACTCCAATGAGGTAGGTACTCAACCCTTGAATTTAATTGGATATGATGATAATGCTTTGGATGATAGTGATATGATTGAACATATGAATCTTAGGATAGAAAAATATTTTTCTAAGATGAAATTTTATAAGGATAAATGCTCTAAGCTAGAAAAAGACTTTGTAAGCTTAAAAAATTTTATCTTAGAATTAAAGACCTCAAATGAACAATTGTTGCAATCACTTGATGCAATGAATAAAGATTCACATAGCTTAGAAAATATGATCACGGAAAAAGAAATTTTGAAGCATGAACTAAAAGAACTTAAGGAATCAATTTCAAAATTTCATAAAGGAAAAGAAGCTTTAGATACATTAATTGATAATCAAAGGTCATCATCCTTGAAACATGGTTTAGGATTCAATAGATCATCTAATACCACATCTAGAACACCTATATTTGTAAAAGCATCTACAACTCAAACCTCTAGTGTTGAAGTTTTAAAGAACACCAATGCACAAACTAAGCCTAAAATCCTAAAAGGATTACATTGGGTATACAAAACTCTAGAACTAAGGTTCAAAAAGCAAATCATGCATTCATGTATACTAGGCATGAACACAAACACAAAAATGCATAAAAACAGACTCATTCAACACATACTTCTAATTGTGTGCATCGTTCATTAAATTTCAATAGAAAAATGCATAAGTATAGAACATTTTATCAATGCACATATTATATGAAATTTGGGCATGAAAGCACATTTTGCTATATTAGGAAGGCTCATCTCAAGTTAGAGGATCCTTCTACTACTAACCCCCAAGGACCCAACTTCATTTGGGTACCTAACAGAAGATAAACATTATTGCTTTTGTAGGTATGTCTAAAATCTACTATCAATGAGAGTTCTTGGTTTATGGATACTGGATGTTCAAGGCATATGACAGGAAATGCAAAGCTTTTTATAACTCTCACTTATAAGCATGGAGGTAATTTTACTTTTGGAAATAATGCTAAATGTAAAATAATTGGCATTGACTCC
The DNA here is from genome assembly GCA_947685225.1 of Garcia nutans. NCBI lineage: Eukaryota > Viridiplantae > Streptophyta > Magnoliopsida > Malpighiales > Euphorbiaceae > Garcia > Garcia nutans. The sequence continues at coordinate 11,151,688 of CANTUV010000072.1, forward strand.
ATTGGCATGCTTGGTAAATATTTGATAAAAAATGTTTTGCTTGTTGATGGGTTAAAACATAATTTGCTTAGTGTAAGTCAATTGTGTGATAAAGGATATGATGTAAATTTTGACCCCAAATGATGCAAAGTTACATATTCAAATGGTGAAATTGCATTCAAAGGAGCTAGAATTAGTAACACATATAAAATTGACATAAATTCCAACAATGCATTTGAATGTTTGATTTCTATTAATAATGATCCTTGGTTATGGCATAAAAGACTAGGACATACTAGTATGGATCATTTACAATTCATTAGTAAAGAAGAGCTAATTGATGATTTTCCTAAAGTTAAATTTAACAAAGATAAAACATGTGAACCTTGTCAATTTGGTAAGCAACATAAAAGTTCATTTAAATCTAAAAATATTGTAAGTACATCTAGACCTTTGGAACTTATTCATTTAGATTTGTTTGGACCAAATAGAGTTGCTAGCCTAGGTGAAAAATTATATGCATTTGTACTTGTAGATGACTACTCAAGGTTTACATGGGTAAATTTCTTAGCTCAAAAGAATAAAGCTTTTAACCATTTTAAAGTATTTTCAAAATAAGTTCAAAATGAAAAAGGCTATGTGATCACATCCATTAGAAGTGATCATGGCAAAGAATTTGAAAATGTAAATTTTGAAAACTTTTGCAATGAACTTAGTATTTCACATAACTTTTCGGCTCCTAGAACACCGCAACAAAATGGTGTGGTTGAAAGGAAAAATAGAACTTTAGTTGAAATGGCTAGGACAATGCTCAATGAGTATGAGCTACCATCTTACTTTTGGGCGGAGGCCATTAATACTGCTTGTTACATTTCAAATTGAGTCTATAAAAGACCTTTGATAAATAAAACTTCTTATGAACTATGGAATGGAAGAATACCTAGAATTTCATACCTTAGAGTATTTGGATGCAAATGCTTTATATTTAACACTAAGGATAATCTTAGAAAATTCTCATCCAGATCGGATGAAGGCATATTCTTAGGATATTTATCATTTAGCAAAGCATATAGAGTATTTAACAAAAGAACTCTAGTAGTTGAAGAATCAATGCATGTTATTTTTTTTATGAATCTTCTAAACTTGATCAAAGAAAACATAGTGTTCTTGATGATTTTGTAGATACACTTGAGCAAATTGATGCTCCAAAGAATAATCATGATGAACAAGATGACGAGATTCAAGAGCTGCCTAGGATTGGGAATATAAGAAGGATCATCCAAAAGAACTCATTATTGGTGAAACATCAAAGGGAGTAACTACTAGATCTAAACTTAAACACTTAGATGTTAATTTTGCTTTTGTTTCTCAAATTGAGCCAAGGACAATTGATGAGGCTCTTAGTGATGAATGTTGGGTGATTGCTATGAATGATGAACTCAACAAATTTGAGAGAAATAATATGTGGGAACTTATTCCTAGACCTAAGGATCATCCAATTATTAGATGTAAATGGGTATATAGGAATAAGCTTAATGAAAATGGTCTCATCACTAGAAATAAAGCTAGATTGGTAGCCAAAGGGTATAACCAAGAGGAAGGCATAGACTATGATGAGACATTTGCCCCCGTTGTTAGATTAGAAGCTATTAGGATACTACTTGTATTTTCATGTCATATGAATTTTAAACTTTTTTAAATGGATGTTAAAAGTGCATTTCTAAATGGATTTATCAATGAAGAAGTTTATCTTGAGCAACCTCTCGATTTTGATTATTATAAATTTCCAAATCGTGTTTTTAAACTTACAAAAATACTATATGGATTGAAACAAACTCCAAGAGCTTGGTACGATAGACTTAGTGCATATTTGCTTGAAAATGATTTTTCAAAAGGCAAAGTTGACACAACTCTTTTTGTTAAAAAGAATAGGCATAACATATTAATTGTGCAAATTTATATTGATAACATTATATTTGGTGCTACTAATGAATCTTTATGCAAAGAATTTGCTTCTTGTATGACTAGAAAATTTGAAATGAGCATGATGGGTGAACTCAAATTCTTCCTTACACTACAAATCAAGCAATGCAAAGATGGGATCTTCATTAACCAATACAAGTACACAAGGGAACTCCTCAAGAAATTTGGAATGGATGGTTGCAAGTCTATCAAAACTCCTATGAGCACATCTCTAAAGCTTGACAAGGATGAAAGTGGTAAGGTAGTAGATGAAAATAATATCAAGGTATTATCAGATATTTACTTTACTTAATGTCATCTAGACCCAATATAATGTATAGTGTTTATTTGTGTGCTATATTTCAATCATGTCCTAGGGAATCTCATTTGAATGCTACTAAACGAATTTTGAAATACTTGAATGACACATTGAATTTAGGACTTTGGTATCCTAGGATTACATCATTCAACATATTAGATTTTTCAGATGTCGATTATGCTGGTAGTCTTTTGGATAGAAAGAGCACGATTGGGGCATGTCATTTTCTTAATGAATGCCTAGTTTCTTAGTTTAGCAAGAAACAAGTGTCGGTTGCCCTATCTACCTCAGAGATTGAATATGTTATTGCATGTTTTTGTTGTACTCAAGTCCTTTGGATGAGACAACGATTATTTGACTATGGAAAATTTTTTGAACACATTCCCATTAAGTGTGATAACACTAGTACCATAAATTTATCCAAAAATCCAATTCAATATTCTAGGTCAAAACATATAGATATTAGGCATCATTTCTTAAGAGACAAAGTCCAAAACCAAAATGTTGCCTTAGAGTTCATTGATACACAAAACTAACTTACTGACATATTCACCAAACCCCTAAATGAAGAAAGAATGAACTTCATAAAACAGCACTTAGGAATGTTAGATGGGAGCACAATTTCATAAGCTTAAAACTGCTTGAAAACATACTTTACTTGATTCAAATTCTAAATCAATATCTATTTTTGATCAAATATTTCTATCTTCATTTTAAAAACATCCTTTTTCTTCAAAATTTTTTTATTTTTGAGAGTTTCGCGATCGAACCAACATTAAGTCTGACCTCACTTATTAGAAAATTCTTGATTTCAATTTTTCTGCAAAACTATGACCATACTCTCTATGGTACGACCGAAATTTTTCAAAATTTTATGATCGTTATGCTTAAAAGTTAAATTCTGTTTGGTCCTTACATAGTCCGACCATACTTTTCAAAATTTTCAAATTTCACCACCGGACTTGTTTAAGTCCAACCGGACTTTCCCTCTGAATTTAAAAATTTCTAGCTATTGAAACTCAATCAAAACGTACATATTTATCTCCAACAGCTATAAACGACAATTTTTCATCCTAAATACTATAAATACCCCCCCCCCCAATATCAGTTTTTACATTCTTTTATTAAACTTTAAACACTTAAATACTAAAAACACTCAAACTCCTTTGAATCAAACTCTCTTCTTCATCTATTCTTTCTTAAACTAAACAATGACACCTAAAGAACACAAGAAGAAGGCTTCAAGAGCTGAGAAAGGAAAGGGAATTGCTGCCCCTTCTCAATAAAAAGAAGCTCCTAGAAGAAGCCATAAGATAAGGTTTAAAGATGAAGAAAAAAGACAAAGGTATGAAATCCTAAAAGATAAACTTGTAGAACCAAATCGTCTCTTCTCCTCCCTCACTCTAGAATCATTAGGCATTAAGAATGACATTAGGGATTGTCTTAGAACCTTGGGATAGGAAAAGTTTGTGTTCTTGGAGTGTGATGATCTTGGATGGGAATCCTTGACAAAGAAATTCCTCACAACCTTGGTTGTTAGCAAAAAGAGCACAAATCCCTTAGGCGATTATGGTATCTCCTTTAGATTATTCAACCAAGAATATGGCCTTACCCTAGAAGATTTCTCATCCAATTGGGGATTTCAAATAGAAGGCATCTCTCACATCTCTATCTCTCCCCTAACTCCTAAAGTTCAATTAGAATTTTAGAAAGATCTCCATTGAAACCTCTCTTCACAAACAATCCAATGCCAAGAACCTTAGAACCCTCACTTATTAGATGTTGCATAGGATTGCCACCTATACCATTAGTGCTAGGGGTGAGAGCAAGGAGAAAGTCACCCAAAAGGACTTGCTCTTTCTTTTTTCCTTGATTAGAGGTCAAGCAATACAAACGGGAAAATTTCTCATTGATACTTTCCTACACATTAGGAAAACTAAGTCGGGACTCATCATTCTCTCTTCACAAATCACACAAATAGTAAAATATGTTGGTGCACTTACACCAACAAACAAAGCAACCCTCTCTAATCCTCTAGATCCCACCAAAAAATCCATAAACATAGGCTATCTCAAACATGCCAAATATATTAGGGATGATGATGAAAACTATATCTACATACTAGGAGCACTAGGTGCTAGGACTCAACAAAGAAAAAGACCAAAGATTATAGAGGAAGGTGAAGAGACTTTCCAAATGGAATTCCCAAGCAACTCCAAGACCTCAATCCTCAATCCTCCATCCTTCAACTTCTTCAAGATATTTAAGGGCAAATGAGCTCACAAATCTTAAGGATATACAAGATTACAAGTGACATCTCTCATCTTCACCTTAACATTCAAACCATCTAATAAGCATTAGGATTACCAAAATGCTTTGAAGATGAACCAAGTTTGTCACCCTCCATTCATGGCTCCTATCCTTAAGAAGAAGAAGAAGAAGTTGCTACCTCTCAACTAAGGGAACTAGAGGAAGGAGATCATGGAGAAGAGGTACATGAAGAAGAAGAGGGAGATGAAGAAGAATAAGAGGATGAAAAAAGTGAAAATGATGATTAGACTTTAGGATTCTTGTTTGTTACCACATTGTACTTATATTTGTCTAATTAATGAAATTGTTATTGATTTCTTTTTCAATAAATTGCTTTTGGTTTCTCATTAATGACATTGATTTATAATTGCATGTTTTCTTCATTTTTTTGCCTTTGTCAAAGGGGGAGAACAACTTATAAAATCAAATAAAAACTTGAATAACTAATTACATTTGAATTCAAAAATTAAAACAATTGTAAAATAATAAATTCAAATGAAGCATTCATTAAGGGGGAGCATATTAAACATTTTTTACACTTTCATGTTTTTAACTTCAATTTAATTGCCAAAGCCAAAAGGGGGGAGATTGTTAACCAAACCCTCATTTTTTTTATCTTAGGCAATCAAATTGAATTTACCTAACACTTGCACCAAGTTTCATTTTGCAGGAAGCTATTTCTTTTGAAGGAAATATGAAAATTCCAATCGGACCACTTAGAAGACCGACCAGACCATTGATGACCAAATGAGCCAAAAGACAAAGAAGGTCTCACGGTGGAGAGTACTCCCAAAATCTCACTGTACCACATGAAGTCCGACTGGATCACATATCCTACCGACCGGACCCTTGAATGAGAAAAGAGCCAAAACACACAGAAAGATTCAGGGTCAAAAGTATTCCCATTTTCTCAAAGTACCATATAAGTCTGACTGGACTCCATGACATTCCGACCATAGCATAGAAGCCAATTTTCTCTAAAATATCCAGTAGGTTTCCCAGTCGAGGATACGCCCAAAAATTGGAGGGACCAAAACAAGTTTGACTGGACCTGATACAAGCCCGACCAGACTATTTAACAATAACTCAAGTCAGAAGCTGTTGCACCTCAACTCAATAAGTGAAAGCCATGTGGACCAATCTTTGGAAGAGCATTAAGCAGAATTTCAATTACTCCGACCGGACCACACTACTTTTGACTAGACCTTTAGGAGTCCGACCAGAAAATTACTTTGGTAGAGAAATTAGTGGAAGACAAGAATCAAACATGTTTGCTGCAACCTCAAATGGCTAATTCTTAACTTGAAGGCTATAAATACCTTAAGTAATTTCATTTTTATGTAAGTTTGTGATTGTAGTAGCCTTCTTGGACATCTTTCTTTCTTTTGCATCAAAATTACTTTTATATTAATTGAGTGTTGGGTATGAGCATTAAACACCACCTTAAGTTTAAGTGTGAGCTTGGAAACACTTAGGTTGTGAGAGTGAGTCTGGGAAAACTCTTCTAAAGGTTGTGAGGAAGTGATCACAAACCATTATAAGTAGTTTGGTGTGAGTTAGAGAAAACACCAAGTTAGAATTAAGCTTATAAAAACTCAAAGCTAGTGGAACATTAACAAGTTCTTAAAGAAGTGGATGTAGGATCTAGGTAAATCCGAACCACTATAAACCTTTGTGTTCCATCTTCTACTTGATCTTCTTCTACATCTTCTATACTTCTTTTTAATCTTTGAATTTTTGAATTAACCATCAATTCTTAAACCAAACCAATTCATTCTCCCTCTTGGTTGCTATCATGGGACAACAAAATCAATAGATAAAAATAAAAATATAATTGGAATAATCATTAAATTATGTGCAAAATATGATATAATTAGAAAAATCATTAAATTATGTGCAAAATATGATCCTATCACTTAACTTATGGGGCGTTCGCGTATTTCCTATGGATGGTCACTAAAAGTGTTATGTTCTTGAAAATCAAAGGCTATTATTTCTACAACAAAGATACTTAAATCCAAGTTAAAATAACTTTCAATTTGAGTGGTAAAGACCAAAATAGAGTTGTTTATGCCATCCTTTTGGCCAAAATTTTTTTAATGATAATTTCAGTTTTTATAATGATTTGTTGAATGAGAAATATGAAGATAACAACTCTGTTATAAACAACACATTCTCAGAACCAAGGTTAAATTAAAATCTTAAAACGTCATTTCATAAAATTAGATTTTTCAAAAGGTATAAAAGTAGAAGGAAGTGCAATGGTATAATATGCAATTGCCTATGGCAAATTCGCCACATGTTATAGTGAATTCCCATGCACAATAGTCATTTTTTCATTGTGTTGCATTTTTTTTAATAAAAGTGATAAAAATAAAATAATTTTGTGTCTCAATGCTATATTTAATTTTGGGAGAATGTGCAAAATACCTCTAAAGTTTTTACGAAGCTAAAAATTGGCTCCTAAAATTTGTTTGTGCTCATTTATACACTTAAAGAATTAAAAAGCCAAAAAATTGGATATTCTTTTAATGGAAGTTAACTGTTATTAATTATGTATTTTGTTTTTCATTGGAAGGTGTAAATATGCCTCTTAAGTTTGTGTGAAAGTACGGATTGACACTAAATTTTGTTTTGCTCAATTATGCACTAAAATGATGTTTTTAGTTTAAGAATAATTTTATTCCACTTTAAGTGTCATGTAAGAATAAAATACATAGACCAAGATAATAATTAATAATTATAAATGGGTTAATATCACTAATCATCCCTAGACTTTACACTTATATCTTTAATATCTTTAAATTTCAATTTGTCACAATAAAGTCCTCATACATTTAATTCGTCATTTATTTTCATTATAAAATAAGGGATTTCTTTGTGATTTTAGAATAATTTTTTTTTTCAAATTTGACTTTTTATAGAGATTTATAATTTAAAATTTAGATTTTAGGATTAAATATTTAATATTTAGGGTGAAACACTCTTTTTCATCACTATTAAGAGTGTTTGGTTATATTAACCCGATTATAAATTTTGTAAAAAAAATTATAGTAATTTGCATAATTACCTTTCTTTCCAAATATTCTCGCATTATTAATTATTAAAATTAAGGAGATATAATAAATAAGGGAAATTTTGAAACTTTTTGATTAATATTATTTTGAATTTACAAAAGCGACACTTGAAGATGCAACAAAAAAATTTCTTACTAAAACAATACTTGAAATGAAATAGAGAGAGTAATTATGATTAATGCCAATTCAAGGCAGGGTTTTTAGTCCCTTGTTCATGAATTTCCATTTTAAAATTTATTAGTAGTTCACTTCGAAATAAATAATGGCATTTATTGTATTATTTTGCATGTTCCAAATTATTTATCTTACTATGTTGTACTAAAGTTAATTTAGTTAAATAGGGAAAAATATTGTACATCTCAAGCAAAGTTAGATTGACTTGAAATTTTAAGAGAGTTGTATTTCAACCCAAATATGAGAGAAATTTTACAGTTTAACTCGGATTTTAACTATTTTTTCAAAATTGATATTAATTAATATTTAATAGTTAATTATTTTTTAGAAGAAAGGATAGGAATACTTTATTGATCAACTTCTAAATAATTAACAATCCTTTAGGGAGGTTTAGTCATCGAAATCCCACATTCTAACTCTAAAAGAATAACCCTTACCAGGTTGTGAGCTACGACATTCGCAAAATGAGCAACATATTTTAACTCAATATCCCCAATCAAAGAAATAAAAGCATAGCAATCATCTAACAAGAGATATAGGAAAGATTTAATCTAAGTTATTTTCTTGAGATATTTGATGATCACCAGACAATTAGACTTAAGAACAACCCATTGTCAGCCATTATCACTTATCTAGCTTAAAGCTTGGCAAATGCCTATTGCATGGAGCATAAGAAACTTCAACCATTCAAGTGCATGCAACTATAAACTGACCATCAAAAGTTCAAACAATCATACCCAATCCTCGCCAATTAGGCCCTTGATGAATGGCAGCGTCAACATTAAGTTTTAACTAACCCACAGATGGCTTCACCCATTTCGCTGCTGAAACTACATTAGGTTGCAAGGCAGCAGCTGTTTGCACTTGTTAAGATGAGAAAAACTTAATATCACAAACAACAACTTGATGGATTAATTACTGAGCAGTTAAGGTAGCCCCTTCCCAGTAGAGCTCTTTGAGATTGAACCACAATTGTCAGCAAATTGAAGCAACCAAATTGATGTCATCAGCTAAAAGAGCCTCAAATCTTTTCAAGAAATAGTCCTTAAAAGAATTCTCCATCCTAGGGTAATAGCACAACTGTGAAAGCCTCCGACAATCCTAGATAAATAGCACCATAAAAGGTAATGAATTGTTGACTCATCAGCACTTCTACCCACCAGGCATACATTGTCAACCTCCATAGCTTTCCTTTACAAATTATCCATCATTGGAAGAACATCATTGCAGGGCCGCCAAAGGAAATTTTTAATCTTTAGGGTAGGTTGCATTCCCCATATGGCAGACCATAGAAAGTCGTATTGATGTTGGATAACCATTGTTGATACAATGATTTAATATGCATCTCTTATAGAGTAAGTTTCTGTAACATTATCATTTGACACTAAAGCATCAAATACTAATATATTAGACAAAGGAATGGACATAATTAAAGATCTATTCCGCTCATTGAAGATTCCATTGATTAGTTCAGTATTCCAGTGACCATCTATAATAAGATCTGAAACCATGACTACTAGATTATTAGAAGGGATGTCTGACTTGATTTGAGGGTTACATTGATCAGGCAACCAATTATCCATCCAAATAGAGATCAAGTAGCCAGATCCTATACGTCAAACACTTTCCCTCCTACCAATATTTTGGGTGCTCCAGATCTTGTGCCAAATATAATTTTGGTTGGAGCCAAGTTGTGCTGCTAAGAAAGATGAATTGGGATAGTAACAAGATTTTAATATTCTTGCTTCAAGTGAATCTGGGTGGTGAATCAACTTCCATGCTTGCTTACTAATCATTGCAAGATTAAACTCATAAATTCTTCTAAAGCCTAAACTCCCTGTCTTTTTTTTTTCCATTCGCTTCCATGGCATCCAAGTGATGCTTTTGGAAGACCTACTATCTAAAGACCACTAGAATTTGTTCATGGATCTTTCAAATTCCAAATAAAGAGATTGGAGAAGTAGGAAAGCACTCATTGCATAAGTTGGAATTGATTGCACAATGGACTTTAGTAAAACTTCCTTTCCTACTCTAGATAAAAGTTTTTCTTCCAAGAATGAAAGCATTGCCAAAACTTATCTTTTAAGTAATGAAAGATTCCACATTTGTTCCTTCCAACAATAATAGGCATAACTAGAGCTCCTTGACATAGACATCTTTCTAGAAGGATAGGACCTCAAAATTCCTTAAGCATAAGAGCCTTTAAGTAATGCCACTCAACTCTATCAAAGGCCTTGCTCATATCCATTTTTAAAGCTGCATAACCATGTTTGCCTTGAGACTTCCTTCTGAGATAATGGATCAATTCAAAAGCAACAATTACATTATCTATAATGCATCTACTTGGAATAAAAGTGCTCTAACATTCGGCAATCAGCTTGTGGAGATAATGCATTGTAACCTCATTGGTAGAACCTTAGCCATAACTTTATAAGTTACATTGCATAAAGAGATTGGTCTCGAATCACCCATGGACTGAGGATTTTTCTTTTTTAGGATTAAGAAAATTTTAGTATCATTAAGGCAATCTGGAATGGAGCCCTAATTTAAGTACAAGAGGCATGTATCGGTTACATCTTTTCCCACTACTAACCAAAATTTTTGAAAAAATCTTAGGCCAAAACCATCCAGGCCTGGTACTTTATTCTATTGCATACTAAATATCCTACTTGCTTGACTTCTTCCTCAAAGAATGACTTGATTAAGAAATCATTATCCTCTGATGATAGGCCCAAAGTAGTGCAGTTTAGAACCTCATCATGATCATGAACCTCAGACTAGAAGAGCAGTGTAAAATGATTTACCATTAAATCACCTAAACTATTATCTCGATCATGCCATAAACTAGTAGAGTTTTTTAGCTGCAATATTCTATTTCTTTTTCTTCTAGCATTTGCCATTGTATAGAAATAACTTGTATTGGCATCACCATCTTTTAACCAAAATTGTTTAACACATTACATCCAATTCTTGACGATGGAGAATATCAGCATGGGTTCCAATTACTTGCCTAAAATTTGTAATATTGTATTGGTTTAAAAATTTTGAAGTCTCCTTATGGTGCGCCTATAAGAAGTGATTTCAGCTCAGAATGAAGCGTGCGAGGACCTCCATCTCATCAAAGTGTGGTCATAATCATTAAGTTTGCTCTCTAAATCCCTGTGTTGATCACTAGTTTAGGAGGCTGAGATGATCTCAAAGCATTCTGACTCATGTGCCTAATTATTCTCAAACTAGAAAGTGCACTTGTATGAAGGAGAATGCTCACTAACAAATGGAATTAGCTGAGGCAAGTGATTAGAGGTAGAAACATACAACACTTGAGCTCTTTGATTTGGAAACATATATATGCATCCATGCTGAATTAGCAAAAGCATGGTCTAATTGCTCTTTAACTCAAGATGTCGCGCCCCTTCCACGCTTCCATGTAAAAAGACTACCCTCTATAGAGAGAGGCCAAAGTTGACAGTCAGATATTAGATCTTGGAAACCCTGTAACATCCAAGATGGCCTTTGATGATCTCCTTCCTTTTCATTGGCATATAGAATGTCATTAAAATCTCCCAAACATAGCCATGGCAAATGATTATCCCATGCAAAACTTCATAACAAATCCCAATATTCTCTTCTTCATTGTAATACCCCTATACCCCGTATATGTACATAGCATGCTAATACGATCGTAATATACGTATACTGAATATAGAAATGCCATAATATACTTAAAAAATGACTCATCCCTTTTCAAAAACATAAAACAAATTTAAAACATTTAAAAGAAATTATAAAAGACAAAAGATAAAATGTTTATTTAAAAGCAGCGGAAAATGTAACAAATATTTACAAATATATATACATCAAAATCCAAGTTTTACAAAACATAAAATATATACATGTTTGGCAGTATTTCCTTGATCTTTAAGCTCCACTATCAATACCTCAAATCTAGACTCTACTCGGTCTAGAGGAACTCTCTGGTTCTTTCCTGTCACCTGCGCGATAAATCACAATCGCGCTAAGCCAACGGCTTAGTGGTACAAACTACAATGATATCATGCTATAATGAAATGCCAATGTCATACTTTCCAACGTACAAGTGATTCTCAAGAATCTCATATTTCATGACATTACCTTTAATTGTATCAAATATTTATGTCATCAATCATAGGACATATTGAACTCAAAACAAGCATAGATCTCAATATTTATTTATTTCATCATTTATAAACCACATAGAAAACAAAGACAAGCAAGGGCCCAAAAAGAAACTAATATGTTATTCAAAGTTCAGAGTAACTGCTTTGGTCCATATCATAATCATCAAGCCCGTAGGCAACATATACACACATATATATCTATCCATGGATAGGGTAACAGACCCAGTCTCTTGGACCTCTACTTGGTTAGACTCAAGGAGATCCTCAACCCGGCAAGACTGTTACCATAACAATTGTAACAAACCCAGTTTCTTGGACCTCAACCCACTAATCTCGAGGAGATCCTCAACCCGGCAAGACTGTTACTATAGTTCATATTTCACATTTATCATTTCACATCTTTCAACTGAAATCGGCTTACGACCCGGTCTTTTCACCTATCCAGTAAGTCATAAGCATGCCGCCAAACTCAGAACTCTGAAATTTGAATAACACATTAGGCACACAATATTTTCATTGATTTATATCATTGCACATTTCTTTCTCAATTCATTTCACATTTCATTCTCATAATCAAATAGGCCACTATGCCTCCATTATAATTCATTTGCATCATCATAGCCAACAATCATGGCTTCTCATCACATCAAAATAGCATACATAAATATCATCAATTACATTGAACATCATTTAGACAAACATGCCTCAATCATATCATTTTCATCATCATTCAATTGCATTGAACATTATCTAGGCAAACATGCCTCAATAATATCATTTACATCATTATAACTCATAACATTGGTTTCACATCTCTTTATGTCTAAATTCACATTAAATTTCTTAACACATTTACAATCAAATGTATGTAAGGTCTCAATATCATATGAAAGTATGCAATAATGTAGTTTGTACTTACCTTAAACACCACTTATACAAATCTATACACTTCCTTCTTCCAAGAATTCTTCACTTCTTAAATTAGGGCAAATCACCTTCTTCCCAAAACCTAGTCCAAAAATGATACAATACATAAATTCCAATACAATTTATCACTTAATAACCTCATCTTAGACCTTTAGATCACAAATTATAACTTAACACCACTAACTAAAGCCCACGGCCGTGGCCACCCTAACCCCCACGGGCGTGGGTTAAAGAATGGTTCTGCCACCCTTGCTCCAAATCTCCACGGCCATGGCAAGCAAGGGCCACGGGCGTGGCATCCAAAATGCTACTGCTTCTGACCAAATTCACATATTCTAAGCTTACAACTTCAAAAAATACAAACAACATGAAGATCTATGAAAATAATTGATCAAACTCAAGTTAAACATCACTTAACACTTCAAAACCCTAAAACCAACATCACTCTTACTCTTCCAATACCAACATCAACCTATCTTTTTATTTTCAATTCAAAACCAACACCCCAATCATATAAAGTAAACATACTCCAACATATTACAATTAACACAACCCTACTTCAAATATCAACAATCAAACTTTCACACAACTTCAAATAAACAAAAGAAATCAAGAGAGAGAACTTACCAAAATTAATGATACTTCTTGGATTTCCACTTAATCACTTGAAAACTCTTTCAATTTTTGAGCTTGAACATAAAACTCACTCTTTCTCTCTCTTGCTTTGGATGGCCGGCTAACAAGAAAAAAAAGAAAGAAGAAGAAATGAAGCAAAGTAAAATTTCCCTTCTCTTTAAACCTCCACCAAGCAATCTAAAAAGAAAATTACTTAAATTGCCTCTTCCATTTGTTTTAACTTCCTTTCACTTACTTGCCCTTTTTAGTAATTTCATACATAACAAAATAAATATCCTCTTCCATTGACCATCCATTTGACTTGTGTATATGTTATATATATTTCCATATATACAACATATACACTCTCTTTTAAAATCTTTTCTCTTTCCAATTACACATATACATTTTAATTCAAATAAAACAACAATTATATCAAAACTCCTAGGGCACACTTTGGGATATTACAATTCTCCCCCTCTAAAAAGAAATTTCGTCCTCGAAATTACCTGATATTATGTCTGAAACAGTTGAGGATATTGATCTTGCATTGCTTGCTCACTTTTCCAAGTTGTCTTTTCTCTCCCATGATTCTTCCAAAGAACCTTCACCAATGGCACTTTCTTATTCCTCAACTCTTTCACTTCATGTGCCAAAATAGCAACTGGTTCTTCTTCAAATGTCAGATCCGAACTCATTTCAATAGATTCAACTGGCAAGATATGAGATGGATCTGATCTATACCTCCGCAACATAGAAACATGGAATACATTATGGATTCTATCTAACTCAAGTGGCAAGGCAAGACGATAAGCAACTGGCCCAACTCTTTCCAAAATTTCATACGGTCCAATGAAACGAGGACTCAGCTTCCCTTTTCGAACAAATCTCAATATTTTTTTCCAAGGAGACACTTTCAAAAATACTTTATCTCCAATATCAAACTCTATGTCTCTCCTTTTCAAATCTGAATAAGACTTTTGTCGATCTGAAGCCGCTTTCAACCGATCCCGAATTATCTTCACTTTCTCTTTAGTTTCTTTAACCAAATCAGGACCAATTAACTTGCCCTCTCCAATTTCATTCCAACATAAAGGCGTTCTGCATCTTTTACCATACAATGCTTCAAATGGTGCCATACCAATACTGGATTGATGACTGTTGTTGTAAGCAAATTCCACAAGTGGCAAAAATCTGTCCCAACTTCCAGAGAAATCAATGACATAGCTTCTCAACATATCCTCAATAATCTGTATCACTCTCTCTGACTGCCCATCTGTCTGTGGATGAAAAGCAGTACTAAAATGTAACCGAGAACCTAATGCATCATGTAAACTCTTCCAAAACCTCAAAGTAAATCGGGGATCTCGATCAGACACTAAAGAAATTGGGACTCCATGCAACTTCACTATCTCACTTACATACAGCTCAGCCAATCTTTCAAGAGAATAGTCCATTCTAATAGGAAGGAAATGAGCTGTCTTTGTCAACCGATCCATAATCACCCAGATAGCATCATGCTTCTTCTGAGTCAATGGTAATCCCGATACAAAATCCATTGTCACTTTCTCCCATTTCCATTCAGGCACTGTTAAAGGTTGAAGCAACCCTGTTGGAACTTGATGCTCAACTTTCACCCTTTGACAAGTGAGACATTTGGACATGAATTCTGCTATGTCTCTCTTTATACCAGACCACCAGTAGTGCTGTTTTAAATCATGGTATATCTTTGTACTACCCGGATGCATAGCAAAAACCGATTGGTGTGCTTCCTCTAAAATGATCTTTTTCAAACTATCATCATCAGGTACACACAACCTATCCTTAAACCAAAGACTACCATCACTCTTCACATAGAAATCTCGGCTCTCCCCATTTTGGCAATCTGATATAATCTTCTGAATTTTCTCATCAGTCAATTGAGCTTCCTTTATCTGATCCAACAATACTAGTCTCAACAGCAGCTGAGCTAATAATGCACCACCATCACATACTTCAAAACTAGCATGCAACGCTCTCAGCTCAACAAGCAATGAGAGCGAATAAACAGCCAAACCTGCTAAAGACTTCCGACTCAAGGCATCAGCAACCACATTCGCCTTACCAGGATGATAATCAATCAGACAGTCGTAGTCTTTAATCAGTTCTAACCATCGCCTTTGCCGAAGATTCAGCTCCTTCTGAACACCCAAATATTTCAAACTTTTATGATCCGTAAAGATAAAACATTTCTCCCCATACAAGTAATGTCGTCAAATCTTCAAAGCAAACACTATAGCTGCCAACTCCAAATCATGAGTTGGATAATTAAGCTCATGCGGCTTCAACTGCCGAGAAGCATAAGCTATAACTTTATCCTCTTGCATCAAAACACATCCTAAACCATTATGTGAAGCATCACTATAAATCACATATGGTTTATCTTCCACGGGTAAAGTAAGAACAGGCGCTTGAGTCAACATCTCTTTCAACTGTTCAAAACTAGCTTGACACTGATCCGTCCACACAAATCTAACTCCCTTCCGAAGCAATCTGGTGAGTGGAGTAGCTATTAAAGAAAAACCTTTCACAAATCGACGATAATAGCCTGCCAAACCCAGAAAACTCCTAACTTTAGTCACAGACTTGGGTGGACTCCAATTCAAAATAGCTTCAACTTTACTTGGATCGACTCTTATACCATCTGCTGAAACTATATGACCTAGAAAAGTTACTTGGTCAAGCCAAAACTCACACTTTGACAGCTTAGCATACAACTGCTTCTCTCTCAAAATCTGTAACACAATCCGCAAATGCTTGTCATGCTCCTCCTTATTACGTGAATACACCAAGATATCATCGATGAAAACCACCACAAACTGATCCAAATAGGGCCTAAACACCCTATTCATCAAATCCATGAAAGCTGCAGGTGCATTCGTCAACCCAAAAGGCATTACTAAAAACTCATAATGCCCATACCTGGTGCAGAAAGCTGTCTTAGAAACATCTTCAGCTTTAACCCTCAACTGATGGTACCCGGATCTCAAATCAATCTTGGAAAACACTGGTGCTCCCTTCAATTGATCAAAGAGATCATCAATCCTAGGCAAAGGATATTTATTCTTGATAGTCACTTTATTCAATTGCTTATAATCAATGCATAACCTCAAAGTACCATCCTTCTTCTTCACAAACAACACAGGAGCTCCCCAAGGAGAAACACTGGGGCGAATAAACCCTTTATCCAGCAACTCCTGTAACTGCACCTTCAACTCTCTCAATTCAGCTGGTGCCATTCGATAAGGAGTAATAGAGATGGGAGTGGTACCAGGCAACAGATCGATACCAAACTCAACCTCTCTCTCAGGGGGTAACCCTGGTAACTCCTCAGGAAACACATCTGGAAAATCTGCAACTGTGGTTATATTATCAAGTTGAGAACCCCCTACTCTAGTATCCATAACATGAGCAAGATAAGCATCACACCCTTTTCTAATCAACCTTCTAGCTGTTACAGCTGATACAAACAAGGATGCAAGTTGTCTCTGCTCACTAGATACTATCACATCCCTACCATCACGGGTTCTTAAGGTGACACACTTCTTTTGACAATCTACCACAGCTCCATGTTTAGACAACCAATCCATGCCTAAGATCAAATCATATTCTTTAAAAGGCATTTCAATCAGATCACCAATAAACTCCTCACCTTGCACCACAACTGCACTATCACGGTGCACCTTACTAACAACCACACTATGTCCTAAAGGATTTGTCACCAAAACATCAAATCCTAAGGACTCAGAATGCAATTCAGACACACGCAATATGGATGCACTAATGTATGAATGAGTAGATCCTGGATCAATTAAAGCAAGTACTGAAATGCCAAATAAAGAAAATATACCCGCTATCACTGCTGAAGCATCTGGCTACCTCTGCATCACATACACCCTCTGAGAAGATCCGGCCTCCTCTGGCCTACTGCCTCCGGATGATGATCCTCCTCTCTGACTATACCCGGATCGACCACCCCGACTGAAACCTCTGCCTCCTTGACCACCTCTACTGACACTGGGTCGAGAGGCTGCAGACTCAGCCTGTCTGTGCTCCTGCATCTCAGGACACTCCCTAATGAAATGATCAGGCGATCCACACCTGAAGCACACAGCTGATCTACTATACTTCCAACAAACACCCCCATGTCTTCCACCACACTGAACACATACAGGTGGAGTAGACCTCTGCATCACGGGAGTCGGAGCACTGGCTATAGAAGCTGTAGGTCTCGGTCTCTGTCTCTTATACTGCACTGACCTATCCGGCTGTCTCTGACTCCTACTGATCCTCGGAACAAAACTTCCTCTACCCCTCTTCACAGATGAAGACCCTGCCTCAAACTGAGGTCTCCTCACTCTAGTCTCCTCCTCAGTAGCAACTGCTGCAATGCTCTGCGCTCTCTCAACACTTCTAGCTGCTGCAACTAGCTGAGAGAAATCCTGGTACCGAGAACCAGCCACGATGCACATAATAGAGGGCCTCAATCCCTCCTCAAATCTTCTACACCGATCTATTTCATCAGAGATAATTCCCCCAGCATAACGACTCAACCGGATGTACTCAATCTCGTATTCTGTCACCGTCCGGTTATCTTGCCTCAAATTCAGGAATTCCATCTTCTTAATATCTTTATACTCCCTCGGAGTATATTTCTGCTCGAACTCCCTCAGAAAATCACTGTAAGATAGTGTAGGTGGATCATCCCTGGCATGAGGGACAGTCTTCCACCAGTCATAGGCATCCTTCTGTAAGAGGGATCTGGCATAGTCAAATTTTTCGTCCGATGTGGCTTGTAACTGAATGAATATCCTTTGCACTTTATCCAACCACTGCTCAGCCACTGCAGGATCGGTAGTGCCTAAGAAATCTTCAGCCCCATATTTTCTCAACTTGTCATAATGTCTTACTGGCACTTGAGGCTGTGGTGGTGGTGGTGGCTGCACTGGAGCTCCCCTCAACAATTCTACCACATGCCTTAACCAACCCGGCAGAGCTTCCTCAGCAGCTGATCTCTCTGGCACAGAAATAGGTGCCTCACTAACCCTCTCAATCCTAGCTCCATCTCTACTCTCTTCAGGAGCTACACTTTCCGCACTACCCTCAACAGACTGTCGTGAATGAGATGCCATCTCTACCTATATCTACAAACACAGCAGAATATTCTTCATTAAAGATCAAAGATTGCCATACCAAAACATGTATTTTACTCAAAAACCAACTTTTAAAATCAAAATATTCTTTTTCTTACAATTCACATTGGTTGAGAATCTCAAACCTAGGCTCTGATACCAAAATAAATGTAACACCCCTATACCCCGTATACGTACATAGCATGCTAATACGATCGTAATATACGTATACTAAATATAGAAATGCCATAATATACTTAACAAATGACTCATCCCTTTTCAAAAACATAAAACAAATTTAAAACATTTAAAAGAAATTATAAAAGACAAAAGATAAAATGTTTATTTAAAAGCAGCGGAAAATGTAACAAATATTTACAAATATATATACATCAAAATCCAAGTTTTACAAAACATAAAATATATACATGTTTGGCAGTATTTCCTTGATCTTTAAGCTCCACTATTAACACCTCAAATCTAGACTCTACTCGGTCTAGAGGAACTCTCCGGTTCTTCCCTGTCACCTGCGCGATAAACCACAATCGCGCTAAGCCAACGGCTTAGTGGTACAAACTACAATGATATCATGCTATAATGAAATGCCAATGTCATACTTTCCAACATACAAGTGATTCTCAAGAATCTCATATTTCATGACATTACCTTTAATTGTATCAAACATTTGTGTCATCAATCATAGGACATATTGAACTCAAAACAAGCATAGATCTCAATATTATTTATTTCATCATTTATAAACCACATAGAAAACAAAGACAAGCAAGGGCCCAAAAAGAAACTAATATGTTATTCAAAGTTCAGAGTCACTGCTTTGGTCCATATCATAATCATCAAGCTCGTAGGCAACATATATACACATATATATCTATCCATGGATAGGGTAACAGACCCAGTCTCTTGGACCTCTACTTGGTTAGACTCAAGGAGATCCTCAACCCGGCAAGACTGTTACCATAACAATTATAACAGACCCAGTCTCTTGCACCTCAACCCGACTAATCTCGAGGAGATCCTCAACCCGGCAAGACTGTTACTATAGTTCATATTTCACATTTATCATTTCACATCTTTCAACTGGAATCGGCTTACGACCCGGTCTTTTCACCTATCCAGTAATTCATAAGCATGCCGCCAAACTCAGAACTCTGAAAGTTGAATAACACATTAGGCACACAATATTTTCATTGATTTATATCATTGCACATTTCTTTCTCAATGCATTTCACATTTCATTCTCATAATCAAATAGGCCACTATGCCTCCATTATAATTCATTTGCATCATCATAGCCAACAATCATGGCTTCTCATCACATCAAAATAGCATACATAAATATCATCAATTACATTGAACATCATTTAGACAAACATGCCTCAATCATATCATTTTCATCATCATTCAATTGCATTGAACATTATCTAGGCAAACATGCCTCAATCATATCATTTACATCATTATAACTCATAACATTGGTTTCACATCTCTTTATGTCTAAATTCACATTAAATTTCTTAACACATTTACAATCAAATGTATGTAAGGTCTCAATATCATATGAAAGTATGCAATAATGTAGTTTGTACTTACCTTAAACACCACTTATACAAATCTATACACTTCCTTCTTCCAAGAATTCTTCACTTCTTAAATTAGGGCAAATCACCTTCTTCCCAAAACCTAGTCCAAAATGATACAATACATAAATTCCAATACAATTTATCACTTAATAACCTCATCTTAGACTTTTAGATCACAAATTATAACTTAACACCACTAACTAAAGCCCACGGCCGTGGCCACCCCAACCCCCACGGGCGTGGGTTAAAGAATGGTTCTGCCACCCTTGCTTCAAATCTCCACGGCCATGGCAACAAATGGCCACAGCCATGGCAACCAAGGGCCACAGGCGTGGCATCCAAAATGCTACTGCTTATGACCAAATTCACATATTCTAAGCTTACAACTTCAACAAATACAAACAACATGAAGATCTATGAAAATAATTGATCAAACTCAAGTTAAACATCACTTAACACTTCAAAACCCTAAAACCAACATCACTCTTACTCTTCCAATACCAACATCAACCTATCTTTTTATTTTCAATTCAAAACCAACACCCCAATCATATAAAGTAAACATACTCCAACATATTACAATTAACACAACCCTACTTCAAATATCAACAATCAAACTTTCACACAACTTCAAATAAACAAAAAGAAATCAAGAGAGAGAACTTACCAAAATTAATGATACTTCTTGGATTTCCACTTAATCACTTGAAAACTCTTTCAATTTTTGAGCTTGAACATAAAACTCACTCTTTCTCTCTCTTGCTTTGGATGGCCGGCCAACAAGAAAAAAAAGAAAGAAGAAGAAATGAAGCAAAGTAAAAATTCCCTTCTCTTTAAACCTCCACCAAGCAATCTAAAAAGAAAATTACTTAAATACCCTCTTCCATTTGTTTTAACTTCCTTTCACTTACTTGCCCTTTTTAATAATTTCATACATAACAAAATAAATATCCTCTTCCATTGACCATCCATTTGACTTGTGTATATGTTATATATATTTCCATATATACAACATATATACTCTCTTTTAAAATCTTTTCTCTTTCCAATTACACATATACATTTTAATTCAAATAAAACAACAATTATATCAAAACTCCTAGGGCACACTTTGGGATATTACATTCGTGAAGACTTAGGAAATACATAAACCTAGTCAGTTTCCATTCTCTATTGTCTTCAGAAACAATCTTAACATCAACATGATTTTTGGAAAAAACTTCTCAATGAGACTTGATTAGAATTATTCTAGAGAAAAGCCAATCCACTACTGTGTCCCAAACAATCAATAGTGAAAGCATTATCAAAACTAAGTTTCCTCTTTACAGATTCCACCTTATAACTTATGACTAAGGTTTCCATGAGAAAGATAAAGCTTGGTTGTGGCAATTTATGTACTTCTTAAGGAGCTGAACTACTCGTGGGTTGCTAATCCCATGACAGTTCCATCCTAGGCAACTCATTGAGTAGGGTGGTCCTGAGAACCAAGACTCACACTTTTAATATGATTCAAAGAAGGTTGAATATCCAACGATTGTTCCATTGAGATAGAAGATTCATACTCCTTATGGCTACATTTGTTAGGACAGGTCATAACTTCAGTTGCAACCATTAGAGGTCCTTGATGAAGGTTATCCTTATGTATCAAAGCTATGCTAACAACTTGGTTTAGTTCATCTACAAAGCGATACCGATCATCAGGCCTAGGTGAAGGGTCCTCTATAGAATTAATTATTGATATTCTCACCAGGCTAAGAGTTATCAGAAGCTCTAAGGATAGCAAAATGCAACCATCTTTCCCCACATGTATTAGAATTATGCCCATTCAAAGCACACAACTAAGGCCCATAGAGACTTTGAAATAACAAGTTTTTCATAAAACTTCTCAGTATGTCCAAGAATACCATAATAAAAGAAAAAAGGCAAAAGTCTCTTATACTCTAATTCAACCCATTGTCGATTATCCTTTTCTATTTTTATTTTTAACCTTCTTCTCAAAGGTATGCGAACATCTAGCCAAACATAAATCCTTAGAAAAGCTCTCCACATAATTGTAAAGTTATTCAGGTCAGCCTCTAAGAATTCTCTAATCATGCTACCAATTAGGTGTGCAGTATTCTCAGACATATAGTCCTATGGCAAATTGTGAACCTGTACCCAAAATGGTGAATGAAATAAAGGGACCCGAGTAGGCAATTCTTTTTTCCCTAATATGTACAATATTAGAAGAATATGATCAAACGTCCAAGGACACATGTTTAATCCTCTTTAGAGATCGGATTCATGGAAAAATTGGAACATATAGATCATGTTTCCAATTTCCTTGATATAAACCCCCCTTAAAAGGCCTCCACATTGAAGCCATAGAATGTTGTAGAGCTTGGAAATTGATGGACCTATTTGTGAGTAATCTGCCAACCAAACAAAGATCTGGATCATCACTGGTTATGAATTGTTCATTAGAGTTGAATAATAAACCCATGCTATCTTCATCTTCCAAAGATAAATCTCTTAGATTCACGTTCACCTCTTCATAATTGTCCATACTTCCTACAAACTTACTTGTTACAAAAGCAACACAAACCCTAATGTAACCTTGTTACATTGAACAAGACAACTAACCTTGTCACAAGGAGCAAGACAACTTCTTTTGTATTTTATTATAATAATATTTTATTATTTAAATAATTTATTCTAAATTAAGAAGAGAGTAAATTTTTTATTTTTTTTTATCATAATTCATATAAGATATAATAAAAAAATTTCAAAATAAAGAATGCTATGTAATTATTTTATAAATTTCAATAATTAAGTGGATAAAATAAATTAATATAAATTCTAAATGAAATACAATTATGAAAAATAAATTAACTTTTTATCACTGGACCATCACTCCATCAGTGATGTGAAGTTGTTGGAATCCCTAAGGTTAAAGGACTATATAATCCTGAATCAATAATATTAAACAACTTTTTATTTTTCTTTGTGTATACAAAAAAAAAGTTTCTTTATTTTTCACATGTGTTGTTTTAAATAAATAGGCTACATCAACTCCCAAAATATAGCTTAGTGGTCATGAGCGTGTGTTGCTCCAACTTAGATCTCAGGTTCGAGTCTCCTAGGTATTTTCCTTTCCCCATATATAATTAATCAAAATAAATAAATAAATAGGCTTCATCAAATCCATAAACGACTTGATTTGCTTAATGTTGTTTTATATCACTTAATACTCCTACTTGGTTTGGTGGCAACACTCTTATGAACCAAGATGTCAAGACTTCTTACGGTGATAATGGCTGATATTCTGTTTCGACTTCTAGTGAAAACTCTACTACGTCTCAAGGCTAGTTCCAAATTTCTATGCTTAGAAATTGATAGTCCAAATTTCATCAAGTCTCATCTTAAAAGATCAATTGAAACCAAAATTAATAAGAAATTGATCCTCAGTCGGGCAACCAACATGGGTGTTAAGTTGTATGAAATGAATTTAGATGATGGGTTCAAAGAAATAATAGAGCACAATTTACCATTTAAATTGGAATTTCATTTGCGAGACATAGATTCTTGCAACAGTTTACTTCTCTTAACCGAAACAAGTGATACAAAACACATAATATGGAATCCATTAACTAACAAACATAAGATATTTCCAATTCCCACAAGCTGTGATGGCCATGCACTTTACGGACTATGGTACGATGATGTTAATCATGACTATAAGGTTGTAAGGGTGTAAGGGTTCATCCTCATATTCAAAGCTAGGTATTTAATTTGAGATCTAATTCTTGGAAAAAAGTTAAAGATACTCTAGCTTGCAATTATAAACTTGAGGTTTTGCAGATAAAATTAATAGGGAAACTTGTTAATGGTTATTTGTATTAGTTATGCTATTTGAAATACAATAAACAGATGATTGTTGCTTTTGATATTACTACAGAGAAGTTGGAGGTACTGCCATTGCCTTGTCACCCATCGAATATTGAGGAACTGGAAGAGCATGTTTTAGACGGGAAACTATGGTTGAGTTCAAGCAACTTTCCATATGATAATAATTCGTCGAAAGTTGATTTATATGTTGGTGAGAGGCATGAAGATGATGGATTAAACTAGACAAAAATAAGGACAATTACATATACTCATGAAATTTATAATCACTGTTTCAAGCCTTTACGCTTTTACAAAGAAGGAGATAAGCTATGTTTTGGTGTATATCAATCAAAATAACATTATTTGATACAACCTTGACAAGCAAGAGATAAGAGAAAGTGTTGAAATTCCTGGTTGTACTGATTGGAGAAGTCTTTTAAATATTCATAATTCAACAATTTGTTGACAAAGTCTTATTTCTGTGAGTGATTAATTATGTATGCAAAATAAGATGATTGTTTCTTTTGATGGTGGAAGAAGAAGTTTCAGGCATTGTCATTATCTGATTACTCTATGCAAGGCATTTCAATATGTTGAATTGTATGAATTAGAAGTGGTACCAATTATAATTACTAAAAAAAATCACATTTGAAGTGCTACATAACAACTTGAAGTCATTAAGAACATCACAAAATAATTTGGAATTTGAAATTATTCAAAATTGATATTAATAAACAATTAGTAAGTTTTAAATTAAATAATTTGTTTCCCTAAATTCAAAAGAGAGTATAATTTTTATAATTTGATCATAATTAAATATAGAATACAATCATAAAAGCCAAACAAAAAAAATTATGCAATTATTTTTTTAAATTCTATGAATGAACTAAATAAAAAAGGATTAATTTATCTTTTATATGAAACAAAAATAATTTGTTTCCCTTTTGAAATTGATCAAACTATCTTTTAAAAAAAATAGAGATAACGACAAAGAAGAAGATGAAGAACTAATCAAGAAAAAAAGAAATTACTTTTTTTTGGATGCCACTTTTCCTTTACGTGTTTTTTTTAAATAAACCTGGACTCATAGTGAGAAGTTCTAAAAATTGAAAACTTCTATTTTAGCTAAAGAGTGGAGACATATTAATTATAACTAGTCGCTTATCCGTGAAATGCACGGGAATGAAAATAATAAAATATAATAAAATAAATAAATAAATAATTTATATATAAATTAACAAAAAATTCTATTGTAAAAAAACAAAATAATATATTCACCTCAATTTTTGTAATAATTTTGTTGAAATAATATAGGTAAACAACTATAAACATTTTATTCTATAACCTGATACTTTTAAGGATCAATAATAAAATTTACATAATTTGTTTGCTATAAAAATATCCTAAATTTTATAAAAAAAAATAAAAAAAATAGAAATTCAAACAAGCTTTTTTAAATAGGAATAAAAATGAGAGTAAAAGTATTTATAATCATAATTAATATTGAAATTATTAATAATATTAATATTATTATAATATTAATTTCAATGTATAATTAATCGAAATTGATATTAATAAACAATTAGTAAGTTTCTAATTAAATAGTTTATTTTCCTAAATTAAGAAGAGAGTACAATTTTTATAATTTAATCATAATTAAATATAGAATACAATCATAAAAGCCAAACAAAAAATGCAATTTTTTTTTAATTCTATAAATGAGGTAAATAAAAAAAGGATTAATTTAATTTTTATATGAAACAAAAATATAAAATAATTTTCCTTTTGCAATTGATTACACTATCGTCTTTTAAAGAAATTAGAGATAATGGCAAAGAACAAGATGAAGAACTGATCAAGAAAAAAGAAAATCATATTTTTTTTAGATGTCACTTTTCTTTTTTGTGCTTTTTTTACTTCTATTTTAGCTAAAAAGTACAGACATATTAATTACAGCTAGTCGCTTATTCGCGAGATGCTCGGGAATGAAAATAACAAAATATAAATAAATGTAATAAATAAATAATGTATATATATTAATAAAAAATTCTATTATAAAAATTCAAAATAATATATTCACCTTAATTTTTATGATAACTTTGTTGAAATAATATAGGTCAGCAAATATAATTATTTTATTTCATAACTTGATACTTTTACTAATCAAAAATAAAATTTTCATAATTTATTTTTCTATAACAATAACATAAATTTTACATAAAAATAGAAAAAAATAAAAAAATAGAAATTCAAACAAGCTTTTTAAAAAGAGATAAAACTGTGAGTAGAAGAATTTATAATCATAATTAATGTTAAAATTATTATTATTATTATTATTATTATTATTATTATTATTATTATTATTATTATATAAATTTCAATGTATAATTAATCGAAATTGATATTAATAAACAATTAGTAAGTTTTTAATTAAATAATTTATTCTCCCAAATTAGGAGAGTACAATTTTTATAATTTGATCATAATTAAATATAGAATACATTCACAAAAGCCAAAAAAAAATTGCAATTATTTTTTTAAATTCTTTGAATGAAGTAAATTAAAAAGGATTAATTTAACTTTTATATGAAATAAAAATATAAAATAATTTTCCTTTTGAAATTGATCAAACTATCATCTTTTAAAGAAATTAGAGATAATGAAAAAGAAAAAGATGAAGAACTGATCAAGAAGAAAAATGAATCACTTTTTTGGATGTCACTTTTCTTTTATGTGCTTTTTTTTAAAAATAAACGTGGACTCAAAGTAAGAAGTTTTAAAAATTAAAAACTTTTATTTTATCTGAAGAGTAAAGACATATTAATTATAACTAGTTGCTTATCTGCAAAATGCGCGGGGATGAAAATAACAAAATATAAATAAATAAATATTTTTTATATAAATTAACAATAAATTCTATTGTAAAAATGCAAAATAATATATTCACCTCAATGTTTATGATAATTTTATTGAAATAATATAGGCAAACAAATATAATCATTTTATTTTATAATAATTAAAAATAAAATTTACATAATTTTTTTTGCTACAAAAATATCATAAATTTTATTAAAAAAAATAGAAATTGAAAAAAAAAATTTTAATAGGGATAAAAATATGAGTAAAAGAATTTATAATCATAATTAATATTGAATATTATTATTATTAATATTATTATTCTCTAAATTTTTAATGTTTAATTTATTTGTTTGAAAGATTAAAGTCATGTTTTTTACTGTTTAAATTTTAAATTTTATAAAAAGATATAAATTACTTATTATTATAAATAAATTGTTAATTAAGTAAATTAATTATTAATATATAATTAATTAAATAGGAATGTCAAAAATTATATATTTTATTATTTAATTTTTAAAATTTCTAAAAATATATAAATTAATCATTATTATAAAAAAATAAATTATTTTATAATTATTTCTTAAAAAAATAATTTATATTTAATTTATTAGGAATATTAAGAGTAATATATTTTTTAACTTTTGAAATTTCTTAAAAAATATATAAATGAATTAATATTATTTAATTTTATTAATATGTGATTAATTCATAGAAAATTAAAAGTCTCAAATATTATTTATTTAAACAATATTATGAAATTATTTTAATGTGAAATCTTTTAATGGAATATTAAAGTCACAAATTTAATAATTATTAAATTTTACTTTTTATATAAATTATTAAGGCTTAAAAATTAATTAAGCAACTTAAAAAAAATGAGATAGCATTATTTTAAAAAAATAATTATGTGTCAATCTTAGAATACTTCTTCCATCCTTGTCTTATATATATATATATATATATATATGTGTGTGTGTGTGTGTGTGTGTGTGTGTGTGTGACCTTTCGTAAATCTAATAAAAATTATATGATAATCACGCATGTCATATTGACATAGTGCATGGCCGATCCTGGAGTAAACGCAACAATCTTAGTGTTTAGGGTAACTACCTTAGGAGCAACCAAATAAACAAAAAAATATTAGTAATATGCATTAAAAAAAGATTATATATAGGCAATTAAGGAAAAAATTGTATATAGGCAACTAAAGAAAAATGTGTCACTTTAGTCCTCCCCTTTGTGAATTATAAACATGTTCTTAGAGAATCCAATTCAGTTGCGGACCATCTTGCCAAGTCAGGCCTAAAGAGGAACAATGGTCTTATAGCTTGGTCAGCTTTATGCAATTTATTAAGTCTGACTTATGCTCCCTTGTTGAACATGAATCTTAATTTCGAAGATTCAGTCACTTTAGTCCTTGTATTGCTAACACCAATATTTCTTCAAGACTCCTCATAGTTTCAGTTCTTTGATGGTTTGTAGTTAGCCATCTCATTTAGTTAATTCATATATTGCGAGCTGTTGTATCCTTGGCTTTCAAAGCTTAGTGGATGTTCTGCTTCAAATGCTTATTTTGGCAATGGTTAATTATATAGACCCTTAGACACCTCGGTTCTAGTCTCTTTCAATCCCTTCTACTGGATCATCGAGTTAAATTCAATAGCTTTTGGCACTTGAATTTAAGAGAAAATTGAGAAATAAATTCCAAATTATCGGCGAAGCAGGATTGGCAGATTAGGAGTAATTAAATAAAAATACGAACAAAATAAAAATAATTAATAAAAGAGAGACCAATATTTAATGTGGTTCACTCTTTTTAATTTTGGGTTATATTCATGGATCAAACTTCGAATAATTTTTTCTACTAATAAATAGTAGAATTATAAGAAAAAGACTTTTCTAAAAAAAATATTCTAGAAGCACAATTCTAATAATTTAGATAAACCCAAAATAGTGGTAATAAAATCTCCCTATTTTGTCACTCACAAAATTACTCACATTAATTTTTCTTTCTCTCTCCTTTTTAAGTTTTCTCTATCTCTCTATTAATTTTACTCAAATTTTTTGTTGTAACCCATGCATTTCATTTAGGAGGGAAGGCTATCTATTTATAGGCCTTCCGCTCCTGCATAATTGACATAATTGATTGCAACTTTTTGACAATTGTTTTTAAAGCTTAAGGAAAAAAATGACAGCTTGTAGTAAAAAATGGTTGGTGTAGTCTACAATGGTTGGTAGTACCTATGTGAGTTAAGTACTGATAAGTACATAATTGATGATATTTTACCCCTATTTCTTAATATGATTATTATCCAATTGAGTTTAATTTGTTTGTTCAAGTGTTTTTTAGGATCAATTTCAGGAATTCTTTGCATTTTTGGGGCTTATGGTCATTTCGGAGGAAATTACAGATGAAAGTAGAGGAAAAGAGCAAAATTCTTCAAGTGACACACCCATGGACATGGGCGTGTCAATGGACGTGCCCTTAATACTGCCATACAGAAGCATTGACATGTCCAGTGACATGGACGTGTCACTGGACATGCCTTATATTCAAAATTTCAGTGGCAATGACACTCCCAGTTACATGGGTGTGTCACTGGGCGTGTCAAGCAAAAATATCTGCACTATAAAAGCTGAGCTGAAGCACGAATTAAGGATCTGATTTTCATTCTTTACAACCTAGAGCCGACTTTTAGAGAGAAAAAGAGAGTTTTGAAGCTGAGATTGAAGGTGAAGAAACATCTTACACAAGATCTAAACCAAGATTCAAGGATTCAAGTGAAGAAATACAAATCATTCACCATGGATTGTTTGGATTCTTTTACTTATTTCTCTTGTTCTGGTTTTCTAGTTTTGAACATGAACTAATTCATTCTCTATCTAGATATTGATGAACCCTAGCTTTATTGTATGGATTGAATAATTTTATTTAATTAAATTATTTGATTGATTGATTTATTCTTATGATACTTAATAATTTATTTCCAATTGATAATAGCATGCTTATTGATTGGTTGCAATTTTCATATTATTGACTTGAGAAAGCTTAATATGAATAGAATACTCATAAGGATTGAGGATTGATTGGAGTGCTAGAGATAGACTTACAAGATCCTTTGGTTTATGATTTCTTATTCTTAATGCAAGATCTACTTAATTATATTTGAGAAGAGATTCCAGCATTCTACTTAGTGATTAGGGATTAATTCACTTGAGAAAGGTTTTAGTCTAATTTAGAGGAATGCCAATTCAACTCTATCATTTGATTTAACTGAATTGATTTTCATAAATATAATTGTGGCTAGGGGGATTCAATATCTGGATAATATTTTCATTATTAATCCTTTTTGCACCACACTTAATCTCTCTTTACTTTAAGTTATTACGTCAATTGTCTTTAATTACAAAACTTCACAAAACTATTGATTTGCTAAACAATAGTTAAAATTTGCACTAGTACTTGGCCTTGTCTCCAGTGGAACGATAACTCACTCACTACTTTATTACTTGAGTGACCCATGCACTTGCGGTATTGCAATAGCATAAGTTAGTACCATCAAGTTTTTGGCGCCGCTGCCGGGGACAATGGTTTTCAATATTAGTAATATAATCAAGATTGTTGATTTAGTTTTTATTTTATTTTGTTTTAACATAAGTTCTTGCTTTTTGACTATCATTCTAGGTACTTCTTCCCATTTATGACCAGAGCTAGCTCTTCCCAACTCCTTGAATTAGATCAAGAGTTAGAGAGAACATTGAGAAGAAAACGAAAGGAAGAAGAGGATATAGTTCTGGCGGAGACGGAACCGAACTTTGAAGATCTCATCTTAGAAGAAGAAATGGCAGAAAATGAGCCAAGGACAATGCAAGAGTTTGCTAGGCCTACTCTTAATGGGGCTGAATCAAGCATTTAGAGACTGGTGGTTGCTATAAATAAAATCGAGATAAAGACAAATGTCATTCAAATGGTGCAGCAGACTTGTCAGTTTGATGGGTTCCTAGACGAAGATCCTAATGCACACATTGAGACTTTTCTTGAAATATGTGACACATTCAAGATACAGAATGTCTTTGAAGATACAATTAGGCTGAGGTTGTTCCCATTCACGCTTAGAGATCGACCAAAGAAGTGGCTGAAGTCTTTCCCTCCAAACACTTTCACTACATGGGGCCAACTAGCAGAAAAATTCCTAGAGAAATATTTTCCATTGTCCAAGACTGCCAAGTTGAGGAATGATATTTCATTGTTTCTCCAGCTACATGGTGAAACCCTTTATGATGCTTGGGAAAGATTCAAGGACTTATTGAGAAGATGTCCTCGCCATGGGCTTCCGCTATGGCTTTAGATTTAAACTTTCTACAATGGATTGAATTATGCAAGTAAGCAGTCCATCAATGCAGCTGGCGAAGGTACCATAAATAATAAAACACCTGAAGAAGCAAGGGATTTGATTGAAGACATGGCCCTTACAAACTATCAGTGGCAAGGGAACAAGGGAAATTAAGGGTTGCTGGTTCACATCAATTGGATCCCGTAGTTTCTTTGACAGCACAGTTGGAAGCAATGAACAAAAAGATTGATTCTTTAGCTTCTTCTTCTTCGAGGAAAGTAATGCAGGTGATGTCTTGTGAATGGTGTGGGGGTGGACCTCAAAGTCAAGATTGCCAAAGTGGCAATATGTTTGCTAGGCAAGAGCAAGTAGATTATGTTGGAAATATGCCAAGGCAACAACAGAATAACCCCTACAGCAACATGTACAATCCGGGGTGGAGAAATCATTCTAATTTCTCATAGAATAACCAGAATTATCCAAGACCTCCACCTGGATTCCAACAGCCTCAACATCAACAAGCTGCCCCTCCAAGAGAGAGCAATTTAGAGGACATGATGGAGAAATTTATAGCAGCTTCTGAAACCAGGTTTCAATCAACTGAAACCACCCTTAGAAATCAGCAAGTCTCTATTCATAATTTGGAGAATCAAGTGGGGCAAATTGCCAAGCTACTTAGTGAGAGACCACAAGGGAGTTTACCTAGCAACACTGAGGCAAATCCTAAAGAGCAGCTTAAGGCAATTACACTAAGGAGTGAAAAAGAAATCAAGGGTAATGTGGTTGAGAAAAGAGAAGAAGTGGCAGAGAAAGGGGCTGAAGTACAAGAGAAAGAAAAGGAAGACGATCCTACTGTAACTTCAGGGGAGAAAGCTGCAATAGAAAGTGAGAAAGAGAACCAGCCGCATGAAAGCAGCCCAATAATGAAGGAATACTGACCTAGAGTACCATATTCGGCAAGGTTGAATAAGGACAAGATTGATGCTCAATTCGGTAAGTTCCTTGAACTTTTTAAACAATTGCACATAAATATTCCATTTGCTGAAGCTTTGTCACATATGCCTAAATATGCTAAATTTTTGAAAGATATACTTTCTAACAAAAGGAAACTTGAGGAAGTGTCTTTAGTGCATTTGTCTGAAAAGAGTTCGGCAATTTTACAAAAGAGGTTGCCTAAGAAGTTAAAAGACCCAGGTAGTTTTACCAGTCCATGTTTGATAGGCAACCTTGAGGTTAAAAGTGCATTGGCTGATTTGGGGGCTAGCATAAGTGTTATACCCTACAAAATATTTAAAGAGTTAGGCATTGGTAAACCTAAACCAACACTTATGACCATCCAACTTGCTGATAAGTCAGTAGTCTACCCTCGTGGCATTATAAAAGATGTGTTGGTAAAAGTCGGGGATTTTATTTTTCCCAATGATTTTGTTGTCATCGATATCGATGAGGATGCGGATGTTTCACTTATTCTTGGTAGGCCATTTTTAAATACAGCCTGTGCCCTTATCGATGTTCATGATGTCACATTAACTTTGAAAGTGGGTAGTGAAAAAGTTATTTTTAGAATACATGATGCTATGAAACACTCACTTTCACTTGATGAGGCGGAGTCGTGCCATGATATTATTGAGCATGAAACTGTCAATTGTGTTACTAACATTGTTTCCAAGGATCCCCTTGAGTTGTGTTTATTGCAGAAAAATGTTGAGGATCGAGAAGCAATGGAGCAGCTTGCTTTTCTTGAAGCAAGAAAATCATTCAAATGTTGGCCATATGAAACTATTGAGATGCCAAAGGAAGAAAAGCCAAAACCATCGGTGATTAATCCACCCAACTTGGAACTTAAGCCCCTTCTAGATCACCTTGAGTATGGATTTCTAGCGGAGAAAAAGAAATTGCCAATAATTCTGAGTTCCCACCTATCTTCCGAGCAGAAGGTAAAGCTCATCCAGTTGTTGCAGAAGCATAAGAAAGTGATAGCTTGGAAGATATCAGACATCAAGGGTATCAATCCATCCTATTGCACTCACAAGATATTGATGGAGGATAAATTCAAGCCAGTAGTGCAACCACAATGGAGACTGAACCCAAAGATGAAAGATGTAGTGAAGGCTGAAGTAATAAAACTACTTGATGCAGGAATTATATATCCGATCTTGGATAGCTCTTAGGTGAGCCCAGTTCAGGTAGTACCAAGAAAGGAGGGATGACGATGGTCCCTAATGAAAATAATGAGTTGATTTCAACAAGAATAGTTACCGACTGGAGGGTTTGTATCGACTACCGAAAATTGAATGATGCAATCAGGAAAGACCATGTTCCTTTGCCCTTCATTGATCAGATGTTGGAGAGGTTATCCAGGCATGAGTATTACTGCTTTTTGGATGGTCTTTCAGGCTATTTCCAAATTCCTATAGCCCCGAAAGACTAAGAGAAAACTACATTCACCTACCCATATGGGACATTCGCATATTGAAGGATGCCATTCGTGTTATGCAATGCACCTGCAACTTTTCAGAGGTGCATAGTGGCAATCTTTGATGAACTTATTGAGGATATTATGGATGTGTTTATGGATGATTTCTCGGTCTATGGCAGCTCATTTGAAAGATGTTTGGAAAATTTTGAAAGAGTCTTGATTAGATGTGAGGAAACATACCTGGTGCTTAATTGGGAAAAGTGTCATTTCATGGTTCAAGAGAGAATCGTGTGGGGACACAAAATTTCAAGCAAAGGTATTGAGGTAGATCAGGCTAAGGTAGACATCATCGAGAAGCTACCACCACCCACATCTGTAAAGGCCATCAGAAGTTTTTTAGGACATGCGGGCTTTTATCGGAGGTTCATACGAGATTTTTCTAAGATAGCTCGCCCACTAACAAGACTCCTTGAGAAGGATGTGGATTTTATTTTTGATGAAGAATGTTTTAGAGCATTCACAACACTTAAAGAGAAATTGACCCATGCTGTAATCATGGTAGCTCCCAATTGGAATCTACCATTTGAGTTAATATGCGATGCAAGTGATTTTGCAGTGGGAGCAATCTTGGCTCAACACAAAGAGAAATACTTCCAGCCTATCTATTATACAAGCAAGACTTTGAACACAGCTCAAGCTAATTACACAACTACAGAGAGCTACTAGTTGTAGTTTTTGCTTTTGACAAGTTTAGATCATATCTAATCTTGTCAAAAGTGATTGTTTATACAGACCATTTGACTTTAAGGTATTTATTTGAGAAATTTGATGCAAAGCCTAGGTTAATCCGTTGGGTCTTGTTATTACAGGAATTTGACTTAAAGATTCAAGATAAGAAAGGAGCTAAAAATCTGGCAGCAGATCACCTTTCTCGCTTGGAGAATCCGACCTTGGAGAGGTTTGAAGAAGGGGACATTGATGATCATTTCCCCGATGAGCAGTTGTATGCCATGGTAAGTGAGGTAAGTAATTTAAATTTTGAAACACCTTGGTTTGCATATTTTACTAACTATTTAGCAATTAGGGAACTTCCTAAGGACTTAACTTATCAAGAAAAGAAGAATTTTTTTTTTCGATTTAAAATATTATTTTTGGAAGGATCCCTTTTTATTTAGATTATGTAAGGATCACATGATCCGATGGAGTGTGGCATTGCCCGAAATGATGAACATTCTTAGTCAATGCCACGCTGGACCAGCTGGTGGTCATATGGGAGCCAATAGGACTGCTCAAAAGGTACTCGAATCAGGATTTTATTGGCCTACTTTGTTTAGGGATAGCTACGAATTTGTGAACCATTGTGATCGTTGCCAAAGGACTGGAAACATTTCATCTCGTGATGAGATGCCCCAAAATGGAATTCTAGTGTGTGAAGTCTTTAATGTACGGGGAATTAATTTTATGGGACCATTTCCAAATTCCTTTGGTAACAAATATATTCTTGTAGCTATAGACTATGTCTCTAAATGGCCTGAAGTCCAAGCATTGGCAACCAATGATGCCAGGGTAGTGATGAAGTTTTTGAAAAAGTTATTCTCTCAATTTGGTACACCGAAAGCAATCATAAGTGATAGGGGTACTCACTTTTGTAATGTTCAGCTCGAGAAAGTTATCAAAAAATTAGGTGTTACACATAGGTTTGCTACTCCTTACCATCCCCAAACTACTGGCCAAGTTAAGCACACGAACAGGGAGATAAAAAGAATTCTAGAAAAAACTATAGAGCGATCCCGAAAGGATTGGTCCGTGAAATTGGACAATGCTCTATGGGCTTTTAGGACTACATTAATAACTCCTTTAGGCACTACACCATTTAGGCTGGTATATGGAAAAGCTTGTCATTTACCTATAGAAATTGAACATAATGCATATTGGGCTATAAAATAGATTAACCTTGATCTAGCTAGTGTAGGTGAAAAGAGAAAATTTCAGTTAAACGAGTTGGATGAGTGGAGATTGCAAGCTTATGACAATGCAAGAATGTATAAAGAGCATACTAAGAGATGGCATGATGCTCGCATTAAAGAGCGAAAAGAGTTTCAAGCAGGATATCAGATATTATTGTACAATTCGAGGCTTTGACTCTTTCTAG
The DNA here is from genome assembly GCA_947685225.1 of Garcia nutans. Taxonomy (NCBI): domain Eukaryota; kingdom Viridiplantae; phylum Streptophyta; class Magnoliopsida; order Malpighiales; family Euphorbiaceae; genus Garcia; species Garcia nutans. The sequence goes on from CANTUV010000072.1 coordinate 11,187,611, forward strand.
GTAAGTTAAAATCTCGATGGTCTGGTCCTTTTACAGTTAAGGAAGTTTTCCCCTATGGAGTGGTTGAAATAACTCATCCGGAAAAAGGTGATTTTAAGATAAATGGGCACATGCTCAAATTATACTTTGGGGGGAAATACATGACTTGAAGGAGGTTTTACACCTCCAAGACTAGGGAAACTTGCCCTGAACATCCAATTAATACAACGTTAAAGAAGTGTTGAGTGGGAGACAACCCACCATTTTATTCGTTCTTGAATTTTTAGGTCTTTAATTCCTGTGTTTTTAGTTTGTGTCATCAATTTTTTTTATTTTTATCCTTCTATCATTGGTTGGTGGTGTGTTTGCCTTGCATTCATTTGAATTTGTAGAGGAAATTTGATTTTGAGGGGTAAATTGAGCATATTGTAGGACACGCCCGTGTCATTGGGCGTATCATTATGTTTAAGAGGTAGTAGCTACAACACGCCTTAGTGACACATCACTAAGCGTGTCATTTTGAATGAGAAACAATAGCTATGGCAAGCCCAGTGACACCCTCGTGTCACTGGTCGTGCCTCAAAAAAAATAAAAAATAAAAATAAAAGAGAGTTATCACGCCCAAAGGACACGCCCAGGCCAGTGGGCGTGTCGTTTCTTTTGTTGTCACAGTACATGTGACACATCCATTGACATGCTCGTGTCAATGGGCGTGTCGTTTAACTACTTATCCAGTACCTGTGACATGCCCATGGACACGGTTGTGTCCGTGGGCATGTCGTATACACTGTCTAGCATTACAAAGGGCACGCTAAGTAACACGGGCGTGTCACTGGGCGTGCCGACATCTTTATATAAGGCCTGAAGCCATTTTAAATGCAAAAAATAGTTTTCTTCCTCCCTCATCTCTTATTTTCTCTCAAATTTCTTGCACTCCTACCACCGCACTCACACACCCATTCACTCTAGAAGGGATTTTAACTCCCGTTTTGCATTTTTTGCATGGATCCACTCGCGTTCCGTTTGATTCCACATGTTTTTTGCACTTTTCAAGTACGAACTCTCACTTTTCTAATTTTTGTTGGATTTCTTTCATTTTTCTTTCAGTTTTTTTAATGGATTCCTTATATTCTCTCTTGTTTTTCTTAGAATTGCAAGATTTATGCTGCGTTTGCTTTATTTTGCTTCATTTTGATTTATTGAGATTTATGCGGCAATTGATTTATGTTGCTTTTGTTTTGATTTCAATTCCATTTTTGATTCGGCATTTGATTTAGTTTGCGTTTGAATTATCAAGTGCTTGATTTGTTTGTTGGGTTATGGCTATAAGGTTTCATTTGCGATTCTAATTAATTGCCATCATTTGAATTGGTTCATCGTTATTGTTGGTTAAGTGTTTGTTGATATAGATTGATTAAACTTGTTTTAAATTGGCTGTTGGCATTAATTTTATTGGAATTTACATTATGCTTCATCGTTATAATGCCGGTATTTCTATAACCTTATGCCGATATTTTATCGGTATTTCATATCATGCTATACTTTTATTGTTATTGAGGAATTCTTATTTGTTTTGTAGACAATGGGCCCTTGCAAACAATCATCCTCCCAGCTACCTGCTAGACGTGCACGAAGGGAAGGCAGTTCAAGCTCGCTATACGACCAACCTCTAATTTCATGGCAAACCACAAATACATTAGATTCTCAAATGCCGAGGAAAGAAAGCGGTTTGAGCTTTTTGGGAACAAGGATTGGTCCCCACCTCGTGTTTTGGATTGGGACGCTATGGAATTGGCCAACATTGTTTCAACTGTTCTCCATCAATGAGCCTACCTACAGAGAGCTGACATTGGAATTCTACTGCACCTTTCAATTCCAAAAGACCAAGGTTTCAATTACTGAGCCAACAATGAAATTCAGATTGGGAGGACAGAGATTCCATATGAGCATTAATGACATTGGGGTACATCTGGGGTTATACACTACAGAGGAGGTACAGACTTTCGACTATCTGAATTCTAAGATGGATTTCATCGAGTATGAGGTTGTTACCCCTCGGGTTTGGAGAACCTTTGCACCCACTGCAGATAAATATCAGCCCAAGGTATCTAAGGCATCCAACTTTGAGTCCTTCCCCTGCCGAGTGGTGCACAACCTGTTAGTTCACACTCTTATAGCTCAGCTGAGCAGCACAGGGGTGGTGAGCCTGAGAGATCTATTTTTCCTACACAGCATGGTGCAAAAGACCCAGTACAATGTCGCACACGTCATCACGCACTTCTTTTACGAGCAATCTAAAAAGGGAGCATCAGGTACTTTGCATGGTGGCATGTATGTCACACGACTAGCTCGTCGCTTCGGTGTGTTAGATGGATGCCTGCCTATGACGATGGATGGTTTGCCTAAACTATTGGGTATGGACACATTGAAGAAACTAAACCAGGAGAAGGTAGCTAGGCTGCAGGCACCTCCTATGGATTCTGAGGCAGCCCCTTCTGCTCCTCCTTCAGAAATACCACCACCTCCACCAACAAATTTTTCGGGTTCATCCACTGCCGCTGGGCCTTCATCCACTACTGCTGGGCCTTCTTCCACTGTTGCATCTTCTTCTTCTGCTAGACCATCTTTTGTCCAGACCCCTACATTCCATGACTGGCACCAGTCCGTTAATGTTGAGTGGGATGATGACAGGAAGCCCACATATTTAGAGCATCAGATTTGTGCGATCTAAGGTAAGATAGGGAATATCGAGCTGAATCAGAATAAGATCTTAAATCAGCAGGACTATATGCAGCAGTTCATGCTTCAACAGACTACTTCCTTCCAAGCCCAGTTGGATCATGAGATCTTAAGAAGGCAATGGCTGGAACAATCCATGTTAGAGTTCTGGAGGTATCAAGGGTTTAACCCTTCACAGCCACCACCTCCACCATACCAGCCACCTGCACCTGCACTTGCACTTGCACCTCCAGTTGATGTGTCCGATGATGAGACCAGAGGTGACGATTCTAGCTATGCATCGATTTTTGACTAGCCCACATTTCATTTCATTTTCATGACTTATTTACTATTTTTTTTCTTCTTTTTCTTTTATTTTTATGCCTGTTGGACAATTGCAATTTTTCTTTCAGAACTGTTTTATCTGTTTGTTTATTTCATTCAGTTATGTCTTAACTTCGTTTATGCATTTTAGTTTTTGTTTTGAAGCAAATTCTCCTTCACCATACTCTTGGAATTGTACTCATATTTGTCCAATCATGGATGTGGCAGGGCAATTTTTCTCTGTCTTCATTATTTCTTATTTTGCACACACATTGAGGACAATGTGCGTCTTAAGTGTGGGGGAGAGGTACACTTTCTTGATTGAGTTGCTATTATTTCATTCTTTCCATTTGATTCATTTGTCTAAATTAAGTTCTGCAATTTTTTTTTGGATTTAAGTAAGCTAGATTGCTATAATAGTGTGAATTGAAATGGTTCCTCTTTATATATTAAATTAATTTGTGATTTTCTAAATGACAATTTCTTATAGAGGTTAACTTGGCTATCTTGATCAATTGCTAAGGATCGACTGTAATAGCTATAATTAGGTAGTGGATTGATGGGAATTGGACACATCTGAAGTTTAAAATCTTAGTTACATTTTTTAGCATGTTGTAATTACTTAGATTCTTGAGTCGGACTTAGTATCACACCTTTAATATCTTAAGTTACTGACCCTTGAATAGTTAAAAAAATAAATAAATAATTCTAATAAAAGGAGCTTTGAAAGTTTATCCATGTTCCGCTGATTTTTACTCTTGAATTAAAACAAATGAGTTGGAATCATGAATAGTGCTAGTAGCCATTTGAACGGTGATTCTGGCTAAGTAACCGGGGGTCGGCATCACAAATGTTTACCTTCGCGTCAAAAGGTTAGTATCATTTCAAACAAGTCAGGCTCCTTAAATAATAGAAATGTATATATGTGTGCATATACAAATAAAAAAAAAAGGTTAAAGAACTTAAGAGAAAATTTACATTTTTTGTACTTTGTTTATGACTTTTGGATTTTCTGAAATTTTATGCTCAATCTTTTAACTCTGGATTTATAGGTTTTAGGTCTGTGAAATTTTTGTTTTGAAACTTCTTGATTCAGCTATCATGATTGTGAATTAGTTTTTGGTTGAGAACGTCAGGTTTTCTGATTCGAGTATTGTCAAACTTTTCTTTTCTTTTTGAATATAGAGGGGTCCGTCATTTCTGCTTATTATAGTGATTTAGTTTGCTTGAGGACAAGCAAAAACTCAAGTGTGGGGGAATTTTATAAGTGCATAATTGATGATATTTTGCCCCTATTTCTTAATATGATTATTATCCAATTGAGTTTAATTTGTTTGTTCAAGTGTTTTTTAGGATCAATTTTAGGAATTCTTTGCATTTTTGGGGCTTATGGTCATTTCGGAGGAAGTTACAGATGAAAGTAGAGGAAAAGAGCAAAATTCTTCAAGTGACACGTCCATGGACATGGGCGTGTCAATGGACGTGCCCTTAATACTGCCATACAGAAGCATTGACATGCCTAATGACATGGATGTGTCGCCGAGAGTGCCTATTGCAATGATTCACAGAAACTGTGACATGCCTAGTGACATGGGTGTGTCACTGGACGTGCCTTATATTCAAAATCTCAATGGCAATGAAACGCCCAGTGACATGGGCGTGTCACTGGGCGTGTCAGGCAAAAATATCTACACTATAAAAACTGAGTTGAAGCACGAATTAGGGATATGATTTTCATTCTTTACAACTATTTTACATTAGCAAATTAATAAACCCTAGAACTTATATTTTTAAACCAAGCTTGGCCGTGTCACTTCTATTTTAAGCCCTAAAAACATGATTTCCAACACCTTTCTTTCATTTTTCAATCCCTAGCTTCCCTTTTCCTTTCTCTCTCTCTCTCTCAGCTCTCTCTCTCCAAAACCTCCATAACCATCTTCTAAAAACTCCAAAATCCCACTAAATTCTCCATTTTTCTTAACCAAAACTAAATTAAACCCATTAAATCTTCTACTTTTCTCACCAAAAATCAATAAAATCATCTCAAAGCTTCAATTTTCATAAAGAAATCAAGATGCCTAGAAGAAAAATGGTGTCCCACCATAAGAGAAGGCAACCTCCATCATCATCTTCATTATCTTCCAGGAAAGTGACTCTTCTAGCTAGGGGTTTCTTTCCAACAAGGTATGTAAGCGAAGAATCCCTTAATGCTCTACATATTAAGGATAATTTTTATAGCTATGTTCAAAATCTTGGATGGGAGAAATTAGTCTCCCTTAAACCTTTGCAATTCCAAGAGCTTACCATGGAATTTTTAACCTCTCTTAAGGTTGAAAGAGATGAACAGAAAATTTGCACTAGGTTAGACTTTAAATTGCTTGGGAAACCATGTGTTATTAATATTGAGCAATTGAATGCTATTTTTGGTTTCCATCAAAAAGGGGAAAATTTTGTACCTAAAGGTTTTAAACAACAATTTGCATGGGAGCACTGGACTCGGGAATATATGTGGCCAAATTGGCCAAGGCAATGAAATTGATAAATCCCGCCTTAAGATATTTACATCGGTTTATGTCTTGTGGGTTCTTTGCACGGAGGGAAAGCATAAGTGTGGTGGAAATAAGTGAACTCTTTTTCTTAGATTGTGCTAGCAATGCCATACCCATTAGTACCGGCTATTAGTTAGCCGATGTCTTTGACAATGTGGCAAAGAAAAAGAAGGGTGCCATTTGTATTGGAGGATTGGTTACCACTTTAGCAATGGCCCTTCTTGATGGTTTTAACCCAAGAAACTGCCATATGACTAGAATCTTGGGTAATGATTCATTAAACCTAGCCACATTTGAGAAGATGCATATGGTTACAAAAAGAAGAGGGGCCTATGTGATGGTTTCAGATGAGCCGGCTGCACCGGGGGACCAGCAAAAGAGAACATGAGTCTATAAGGAGTCCAACTTGGATTCTCTCGATTTGGATGAAGATGCTCCAGTCCCGGACAACCAGGAGATCATTAAGGATAGAAGCATTGGAAATCATGGTAGATCGTAGCCATGCTGTAGTCCTGCAACAGTTGGACCAAATCAATAGCAGCCTTGCCAAGATTCTGAGCCTCCATCCTTCAGCTACATCATCGTCACATCGTCCATCACCATAGATCACATCAGCTTTAACCTTTTGAGAACACTTCTTACTTTCTTATTTTAAGTTATTGGATATTTTTATTGTTATTTTTTGTTACTGTTTTTGATGTTAGCACTTTATGTTTTGGTTATTTTATATATATTGTATTTTGTTATTGAACAATTGATATTTATGGATGAAAAGGTAGCACTTGCCTCACAAGGGAACGATGAAAAATAGGTTGTACCTTAACTCTTTTTCTTGTTCATTATCCTTGTTTCCATTGAGGACAATGTAAACCTTAAAGTATGGGGTGTGTGCTAAGTCTTTGGGTCATAAATGCAAATTGTCTATTTTTCTTAAGTGTTTTGTTATTGTTGTTATTGTTAAGTTTTGTGCTTTGTTCTATATTTTGTTTTGATGATATTGATAAGTTCAATTGTTATAAGTTTATTGATAGATGATCTTTTAATTTTTGAAGCATAAATTAAGAATTGGATGAAATTGGTGCTTATTGTTGATTTAGATGGATTTTCCTTGCATTGCCTTTAAACTTGTGAGGAATTGTGCCTAGTAAGTTGGATGTCAACTCATTATTCCTTCTATGTGTGAACATCTTTGATAGATGAATTGCTAGAACTTGCTTTGACATGCATTTTGAGACTACATGAAAATTTCGATTGGGCATCAATATGATTAAGGCAATTAGGGTACCAATTTTGACTTAAAAGACCAACCTTATATCTGACTTTAGTTAACCAATTTTGAGCCTATTTCATTTCTCCTTTTCTTTTTTTTCGCAACACTAATAGCCTTGAACCATTCTATTTTGTCTCCTTCCCTTTCATTAGGTCAAGAGCATTTTAAGAGCATTAACGATTGAGTATTGTGTTAAATAAAGTGTGGGGGTAAATTATTGAGTGTAAAATTGTAAATTGTTGTGTTCTTCAGTTGTAAACCCTAATTTGGAATTTAAAAAAATTAATTAATGATAAAAAAATCAAAATAATAGAAGTTCTTGTTTTCTTTCGTAGGGTTGATATAAGTTGGGGATGACCATTGTAAATTTAATAATTGGTTTCCCTATACAAAGTTTGTTAAACGTGTAGTGGTTGGTGAGTGGGAGATGATTGCGTTGCTTCTTTTGTTCTTGAAGTGCTCTTGAACTTAGTGGACAAACTCACACTTCCAAATGCCATACCCTTACTTTAGCCCCATTACAACCAAATGAAAGACCTTACGATTGATGGTTGATTGAAATTTAGTGGTGGAGATTTGATTGATAAGCAAGCCTATGGTGATAATCTTTCATTGAATGTTATGAGTGCAAACACTACCTTACTAAACACATTAAAGAGCTTGTGAGGGAGTGATAACTTTGGTTATGCATGGAAAGCCACTAAACTACATGAGTATTGATTTTGTTCGATTTGATAATGATTGTGGATTTAAGGAATTGGGAGTCTTGATACATCCTTATAACTCTTGAACTTAACTAAATTTTTCCTATTTTAGTTTGTTTTGATTTTAACTTTGCTTAGGGACAAGCAAAGGATTAAGTGTGGGGTAATTATTTTGATCAATTTTGTATATAATTTCTATGATGTTTTTATTGATTTTAAGTTAATTTTCATGTTAATTTGTGCTTAAGTTTGTTTGAAGCTATTGATTTAGGTTGAGGTGCAATCGATGGAGCTTTTAACTAAAATTTGATGGAGCCTTGTTGGAGAAAAGCATGTGACATGGCCAAGCTAGCCATGGCTTGGCCGTGTCTCTCATCAAAAGCAAAAGAAGTCAAGGACAATGCAGGGCACGGCCAGGACAAACCAAGCTTGGCTGTGTTCCTCAAGGAAAATTGGAGAAGCTGACATGGGCAGGAGACACGGCTAAGCCACTGGCCGTGTCTCACCTAAGGAACAAAAGGCAAAGAATGAAAAAAAAAAAAGAGGCAGAAAGTGATACCCTCACATGACACGGCTAAGCAACTGGACGTGTCACATGACACATCCAGGAGCTTGGCCGTGTCACCTCTTGTGAACAAAGGAAAGAAAGGGAGGCAGTGAGGGACATGGCCAGCAAGCTTGGCCGTGTCCCAAGAAAAGAAAGAGACACAGCCAGGAGCTTGGCCATGTCACCCTTGATCACTTGATATGTGTTGCATGAGGTGTGGATAAGTGGGTGACAAAAAGGATAAAAAGGAGTGAAAGGTGGATGGATTTATGGAAGAAATATTAAACAAAGAGAAAAGTGGGAGACAAAGAGTGAGTGGGTCTTAAAATATTAAAAAGAGTGGAAGTGGAGGAGGATGGAGAAAAAAGAAAACATATTGAATATCTTGAGTGGACATTCTCTACACTTGATCATCTTCTTCCTTGGTTCTTTCTTGAGAGAGCAAGACACCATTCTTACCATCTTCATTCACCATTTTCTTCCATAAACAAGAACAAGGACAATTTTTGGGATCGAAGTGAGTAGCAAGTTCGTGAGGATTAGGGTTTTAAGAGGCTTGATTGAAGAGTTGTAAGCTTGCGAGAGTTATCATTCATCCTTCAATAAGAGAGCCATTAATTCAAGAGAGCTTGGAAGTTCATCATCACACATCAAAAAGGGAGCTACGAAATAGACAAGGAGTCCAACTCCTAGCTTCTTCAAAAGGGGTTTTTCAAACTCTTTCTTTTAATCCATTCCTTTATTGCTGTTGTTGTATTAAGAATATTAATATTACAATGAATAATTTTGATTTGGTTTATATTGAAATGTATATTTGTATAAAGTTGATGATGAGCTGATTTACTCATGCCTTGGATTGTAGTATATTTGATTAAATGACTTGATTTGATGATTCCATTGATATACCTTGTTATTGGTTGATTGCGAATTAAGGGTAAATTGATAGATTGACCACCTATTGATTACTTAATATTGAATGACGGACCAAGAGATGAAGTTTGATATCAGAACTATGCAATTGACTACCTTAAGAATGAATTAGAAATATAAGTTCTAGGGTTTATTAATTTGCTAATGTAAAATAGTTGGTTGTTGTTAATTCATGAATGTGAAAACTAATGAATTGATAATTGAATAATTAACCTTAAGGAACTAATTAAATTATAAGGTTATATTAATGGATAATTTGAGAATTAAACATTTGATTAAATGGACCTACAACCCCTAGGCATCATTTCCATAGTTGAATTTATCTTACACAACATCATTTTCACTTTAAAGTTAATTACAATTCTCCAATCCAACCACACACTCAATTTTATTATTTCATGTTAATTGAACTATTACAAGCAATTCTTTCCTTGTGAGACGACCTTGGGGCGATCACCGTTGTTGTAATAGCTTTGTATACTTGCGAGTGCCTCTTTGTAGTAGTGTTAATTAGAGCACAACAGTTGGCAACTTCACCAGCTCAAAAGTTTTGTTCTCATGTAAGGATTTTAACTCATCTTGCATAGCTTCAATCCATTTCTTCTTATGTTCATCTGCCATGGCTTATTGAAAATCCACAGGTTATCCCCCATTTGTAAGCAACATGTACTAATCACTAGAGTATCTAATAAAAGGTTATCTAACTTTAGTAGATCTCCTTATTTGTTCTTAAGTTGCATCTAGTACCGGTGGTTGATTTTGAAAATCATCTTCGTCAGAATCTTCATTTAGTTGATTCTGGATGGGAGCATCATCATCAACAGTATTCTGCTTATAGGTGTCGAAGCCACCAAAATTAAATTCATATTCCTAAACTAAATTGATTGTGTTGGTGGTGAATAGGGTCAAATCCATAGGGAATTATTTACTTATCAAATTCCTTTTGGAACTAAAATAAAACTAAATGAGGGGGTTTTGTAATTAAGAACTAAATTTAAATTAAACTAAAAATTAAACTGATACATTAAAGAGCAATAAAACTAAATTGAGAAATTTAATAGGAAAAGACTTAGTTGAAGGAATAATTTCAGTTCAATTCTTGAATTGATCATGGATTCAAAGGTTGCTCTTTTTAATTCTTCAATAAATTAGTTATAGTTGGACAAGCCCTCAATACTAATCATTCCTTAGATTTTAAATCAATTAGGAAATTTTTTCTAATTAATTCTTGCCAATAACCTACCATACGGGAATGTCTTTAGGATCTAATTATTGACAACCTCAAAAACTAGAAGGACCTTAGTCTAACCAATAAACCTAACTTTGAGATTTATTTAATTAGATTATATAATCTCTTAGGATACTCCTAATTGCTTCATAAATTAAAGTTCAAGAACAATTACGGACTCAACCATCTTAAATAGTGTTATGTTATTTAACTACTTAAGCAATGGGCCCTATTGATTAATTAGCGAACAATAATTAAATCAAGCCACAAAGAATTATATAAATACTGAACATTAAAGAAGAGAAAAGATAAAATTATTTAGAACTGACAATTCGCGAATATGAACTTCAATTAAAATCTAAAACAAAACTTATATACCCTTACCTAAAACAAAACTTCATAATTCAAATCTAATTAGGAATATTACAATTAAAGACAATAATAATAATAATAAGATAATAATAATCTCCCAAATCAAATTCTTAATTAATAGTAAATTACAAAATCAAATATATCCTTCATAATATATCCAAAATCAAATCTCCAAGGATCAAAATAAGTTAAAGGCCACCTGTCAATTTTATCTTCAAAATTGTCAAATTAGGTTGACGCCACCCTTACCCAAGGGTGTGCCGAGGCTCCTCCCGACAACTTCTTATAACTTTCAACTTTTAATTCAACTTTCCTTCATCTGACTCTAGCTCTTTATTAAATCCTTTTTCTCTATAAGAAGATCTACAAGTCAGTAGAAAATCCTAAAAGCGAGCCCAAATTATCCAAAAATATATATGATATTTGCTCACTATCATCTGCTGACCGTCTTCAGTTTCATCTCCAATCTATCTCGGCACCACTTTTGGAGGAACTAACTCAAGATTTGTTGAACTACCATCAAAACTAGAAACATTCTTTTGGGCATTCTCAATATCTTCAAAGGTCTCATATTCAATAAACATCGTATCACAACTTCTAAAAATTTTCTTATGAACTAGATCATAGAATCGATAGCCAAACTCATATTGACCATAACCAATAAACACACATAGGGAAATATATCTAGTTATAATTTATACTAGGTCTTTGTGAAAATTCTTATGCCAAAAGTTATGTCTTGTATCTCTTAATTTCATTTAACTCATTTCTCGTACGGGCCATATGAGTAAGCTATCATAATGTATGTCGAGGGTCTGCCAAACTAGTTCTAAACATAATTGCAATCATAATAGAGGAAATGTATTTTTTTTTATAATCTCATTTGATGCATTTATTTTATATACAATACCACATGGTTCTGACATCTTCTGGTGTCTGGACAATTGGTCCAAATATTTTACATTTGGCAAATGAATCTAGCTCTGTCAGGATTATTTCTTTTCCATTTTGGCCAATTACTTTGATGTCGAAATTTTTAAATATTTTTAGGCTCAAGCATATTTCGATAATTTATATATCAACTACATATGCAAACATATTATCAACAATAATTTCATCTCTTTTCCACATATTTCTAGATTTTAATGAGATCTCATAATTTTTTGATACTGAAACCACTTCTAGGTTTACTTCCCTAGAAATATGTTGTTATTGATCTATGTTGATTTTGACCTCTTAAACAGTGTCATTATGAAATTATTCATTTCTCCTTCTTTCAAAGAATAATATTTTGAACCAAGAGGTCTACCACGCTTTAGGCATAAATTAGATTCATTAGATGTCATACTAATAGGATGTCCTACAGCGACAATCCATTGAGCAATAGTATTAGTAGCTAGACCATGTGATTTAGACACCTTCTGGGTGTCTGTAAAGACATCTGGTAACTGATTTGCAACATTTTATAAATGAATTAGTTTTTGAACTTTGAATTTACATTGATTTAATTGTGCATGTATCAAGATTAGACAAAGTTGGTGTATTCTAACTAATCTCTTATGCTTTTGATGCTTTACTTTCATCTTCCATAAATAGTGGAATAATTGACTCATCAAATTGACAATCTAAAAATTTTACGCTAGAAAATTTCTTGTTAAAGGTCCAAAATATCTAATAATATGTAGACAATCAAAACCTACATATATATAAAAAAAATGTTGATAATCCATTTTATTTCTTTAAGGGGATGCAATAAGAACATATATAGT